>CM042092.1:7193292-8393292 GCA_023512835.1 Taxillus chinensis
ATTCCGTTAAGAATAAGTGGTTTTTTGTTTTTATGTTTTAATTTCATGACTTTTACTCTATTAAAATTAAAATTTGAATTATGATTTAAATTTAAAATTATAAAAAATTATTTTCTACATAGATTAGGTTTCAAACACTTTTTTTTTTTTAAAAAAAAGTGTTTAATTTATAGTTTTGACTTTAAAACTTAAATAAAGTAAGGTGAATAAGAGATACGAGTGAGAGAGAGACAGAGAAAACATGAAAAATAAATACATAAAGTAATAAACTAAATACCACATAAAAATTGAGTGTGAATTTAAATTCAGTTTGAGTTAAAGAAATAAATTTAAAAAGGCATGTACGTAGTTTTGTATAGCTTATTTTCAGCAAAATTCAATTTTAGAAAAACAAAAATACACTTGGGCCTACTTAAATACATAATGGTATATTAAACTTAACTATTTCTAAAAACAATTATTGGTAATTTTTTTAAACCAGCTATGAATTGAATATTGTTTTAGTCTTATATCTCTCAATCCCCCAAGAATAGAGCATCAATGGCAAACCATCGAGCAAGAGCCAAGGAGGCCTTCATTGATGACCACTTGAACCTCACCGCTGACCTCTACTACTAAGCTATTGACATCAAACTCAAGAAGACCGCTTCACCGGTATCATCTCTGTCTATATTTTTTGTAACCTTTGTTATTTGCTCACTAAGGCAAAGGAATTGAGTGACTTTCAAGTATTGTTTATCAATGATATCAATTCACTACAAACACAAATTAAGTGGTCATTTGATACTTGTTTTCATTCATATATTCCATTTTTATAATTTTCGTTCTTTATTAGAGTTTATGTTGAATTTTTAATTTTAAAAATAAATTCTATTTAATAAAATAGAAAATATATTTTTAGAAATTAGGCCTCACCAAAATTTTAAAAATATAATATAATATAATAAATCAGGTAATAAAGCAAAGAATATATATATATATATATTACACTTTTCATTAAAATTAAATTTAAATTTAAAAATAAAAACATATTAAAAACAACATTTAATAACATATGCCAGACTTAAATATTAATCATATTAAATTATAACAAGATCCACATTTTCAAAATTTGAAAACAAAATTAAATGCATGTTTTACACATGTTTTAAATTCATATCTAGGTATCTAACCAAGTGAGAAGGGAGGTTGGTCAAATTTAAACCCTCCACTAGTAGTAAACTATAACGCTAGTTGAGGGAGAGATAAAAACATCTCTATTTCTACCAAGCTATAATGAATAACTAAAGCTAGTTTTAGCTTCCTATAATAGCATTTTAGCTAATGGTATTCCAATATTACTTCATCTATATTTTTACTTAAGTTTTATTTGTTCTAATTTACCCTTACCTTCTAAACCTTAGGTCTACTCTAATGGGGAAAGCATGCACGCAAACAGGGGGGGATGAGGAACGACAGTGCAACCAAAGGGAGAGGGAAGCGATGGGAGAGGAGGCAACAGGTGACGAGAAAGGGAAAGACAAGGAAGGAGGCAACATGCATTGGAAGGAGAAGGGGGCGATGATCGAGGGGTGAAGCCATGGACGCAAAGGGATGAGAAAGAAATAGAAAGGAAGGAATGCACAACGCTGTAGAGGGACATAAGATAGCAACGACTTAAATCGAAATAGTAAGAATAGTACAAACTTAACTAAACTCATCCAGCAAAGCAAAAATTAAAATTATATTTATCCCTTTTTTACTTTTACTAATGATTTACCTAGTAATTAAAAAAAATTAAACCAAATATAACTTTTACTCTAATAATACCAAACAATTACTCAAGTTTTTCCAAATGAGCCATCACACATTACTAGTTCAAATTTTAACCTTTATTCAGATCGTACCAATTTTTTTTACGACCCACAACTTTTAATTTCTATTTCAAAATCACAGAAGTACAAAACACCACCAAAGTGAAAAAAAAGGAAGATATGTTTACTTGTTTTAAATATTTTATACCCAAACTATATTCAAATCTAGTATTAAAAAATGATTATTAGTAGAATTAGATACAACTTGTTTTATTTTATTTAACTATTGTTTCATATTGTTTCAGCCGACTCAACTCTCTTCCTTCTGCCACCATCACCTCCTCCAAAACATCCTCCTCCACGGCCAACTGGATGCAAGCAGGCAGTGCGCCGAACCGATATGCAACCACCTGATTTAACATAACACCCCGTTGCATTGACAGTTGAACACCGACCCAATACACAAAACTAGGAGACAAAACAAACAAAAGAAGAAAGAAAAAAAACGTTAAGAATGATTGCAAGAAGCATTCAGAAACCACCAGATTTGACATAACACCCAGTTGCATTGACAGTAGAACAGCGACCCGGTATACAAACTAGGATCAGCTCAAAATATGCCCATCACGACCTGAATTGATAATTTTATAGGACCCAGAAAGGAGAGCACAAACCCAAGCCAAAAGTACAAGTAGAAAAGTACAATTACGTAAACAGACTACAAGAAAACAGCATTAACAGAGAAGAGCAGGAGGAAAAAGGCTAGCTGCAGTTGAGTTCCAAAATAGCAAAAACAGGAATGGCCTATTCCCTGGGCACAAAAGCTATCACTTCCACAGCTTGACGATCTTGTCATGACTGGCTGAAGCAACCAATCCTGTGGCAGTTGATACGGCCAAGGAAGAAATCAATCCATCGTGAGCTGGCAGAGTCATGGTCTTGTTCTCGGTCATGTTCCAGAGCTCCAAAGACTAACCAACAGTACAAAAATGTCAGAAGCAGAAAAAACAATGTAAATGTTACTAATCAATGTAAATGGTTTTTTTAGGCTCTATCCACAATTTCTGAACCTTTGTTACTTAAACCTGACACCAATTCCAAGTTGGCTTCAATGTTGTTATTAGCAATATAAAACCTCAATCCCTAGTACCAACACTCCCAAACTTACAATGGAAAAAAGATCCCTTCGTCTTTAAAGAATATGATAGATCAACACAAGCGATTCTGATAAATATATCCTCTACAAGTCGGAATGAAGGTCGTGTTCAAAGCACGAAGAGCTCATTGAAAACAGCAAAAGAATAGGACAAGGTTGCTAATCAAAAATAGGAAACATCATCTCTACTTAAGATCTATACTAAATCTAAATACGAAAAAAAATTAATATCTAAATAATGTTCATAATACTAATTCCAACATTATTTCACGGGGTAAAACTAGTAGTAAGCTAAAAATGCATCTATAAGCTTTAGTTCAAAAGGGCATCGGATACCTATTTATAATTGAAAGTTTAGGTTCACTGGATCTAAAATATATGATGTCTGGATAATATATCTAGAGTTTCTTTATAGTTAATTTCCAAAATTATAATTAATGATTAGATGGTATCAAGTTGTTAACCGCTAGGGCCTAGGAGAATTAACAGCCAAACATCAAAGGGATATAATGTGCATTCATGGTTAAGATGTGTTAGTGTCATATAGTAACTACCAACGTATTCTGTCTCTATTGTCACTGCTGAATAATAGTGTCACTGGACTGCCACCGTCACTATCTCCTCAAAACCCTCCCACAATCCCTTCCCTTATAATCCCATCCTCCCTTCTCCATTGTCCTAATTGACGACTTCAAAGAGCAACAATGCAGGGGGAAGGGTACTGGTGAGCAACTGCTTGGGACGTTACCAAGGTAGGGCTGGAATTTGGGTTGGGGTTTCAATAAAAATCTTGGAAAGGGGACAGAAGCATGAAGTTTATATATACCGATACATTAGCATGCCTAATTGGCATATTGGCCAACGATGAAAGCTATGTTCATGGTGCAAAGAAAAACAACAGAAATATCAGAGTAAGCCAATTCCATAAAAATGACGGTCAAATTGGATCAATTTAGTTGGTGCAGGCCAGTACTAATATGTGCGCCAATTGCCATTGGTAATGTTGACTCCCATTGCCACAACTTAAAGGCTAGTGATAGCGGATAACAAAGTTAGCCAGTTAAATAAGTGAGACTTACCTGGTAACAACCAATGACCAACAATGAAGGATATGCTGGATGAAAAACACAGGAATTGAATTTGTTGCCGTTGCAGCTCAAGTCATGAACACACCCTCCCTCACTTCCAGCTCTTAGTGTCCAGACTCTGACAGAGTCCTCGCAGACAGATGCAAGATATTCACCAGAAGAGTTCCAGCACACAGAAAGGATCGGTTTTGTGTGTCCCTGAGAATACAAAAATAATAGCATATAAGAAAAAAAAAAGGAACATGAATCAGACAAAGTCCAAGAGTTAAGGACTACAATCCAACAGAACAACCCAAAATATTACACAAATGAAAAATTGATGATAGTCTTCATAAGATAAAAGAATTAACCAAAGTGCACAGTACTAAACATATTCCCCCAAATTGAAACATCAGATTCCTGCATTCAAATACTTGAATACTCATTTAGCGCTCGTTAAAACTTTTCATCACGATTGGGATGCATAATCTACAGTACTAGGATTCACAAACCATCACACTCCCTTTTGGTCAGTCGAACCCTTTGCAGTCATCATTTTCATCATCACCGCTGCATCACCTTAACGCCATCTTGCTTTGTCATCGCACCTCACCGTTGCAGCAACTGATATCATTGGATCCTGACCTCCATCTGTGTTGCGCCTGCTGTCGTCACCAAGAAGCTCCATCATGCCGAATTGTTACTGCACCTGAAACGTTGATGTTAACCCTTCCAGCAGCAACGTCAATTCTAAAAGCAATGGCAACAATAATCTCACATCCTCAATGTTGACCCTTCTTCCTCGCAACAGTCATGACAACCCTAGAAGCAACCACGACCTCGACCTCGACCAGTGACCCTGTACTACACCATCATGGAACCATGGTGACAACTGTTGAATGAACAGTAGCAGTTACGCTTCCATTTCCAATTGAGTGAAGACCTGAGACTTTACCTTTTCTCTTTCGTTTCTCTAACTTTTTGGTCTAGCCTACATACATCTGGTGAAAGTTCTAGTGTGACTAGAAGTAAAGTGATGCACTCACGACTAATATTTCCACTTCCATGAAACTTGTGGAGCGGATATTGATAGGCCAGTCATGTTATGCATTATGGAAGACGACAAATTCCAAAAATTAACAGGGGCATGGACTGTTTGAGCACCTTAATGCTCCATTACCTCTTACTACCGATCCCAGGTACAATGAGTGTGACAGTCGGTTGATAAATTCCCTTGATCTCTGTGTTCAGCATAATGTTGCTAATACTGATACAACGAATGAATTGTGGGATACTTTGGCTGAATTATATTCTTCTTTGAATGATTTTTCATGTTTGTATGATGTTGTTCGTGGGTTGATGCGTTCAACTCAACCCGAAAAATCACCACAAGATCATTTTGAGGAATATGTTGATGAATTTGATCCTTTGATGGCATATACTAGTTCTTGTTCTACCTTTCAGAAGCAATGAACCCAGTTTTATATGATATATTATTTGCATAGTCTTGGACCCGAGTTTGATACTGCTACAAATCAAATCCTTTTTTATGACCATCTTCCATCACTTGGAGAGGTTCATCATAGAGTTCTCCGTGCTTCTACTTGAGAGGAGTCTTCTCCCTTCTACCGATTCAGACTCTATTCAGCAAGCTGCTCTTTATGCACCACAGGGATCTACTTGAGAGGAGTCTTCTCCCTTCTACCGACTCAGACTCTATTCAGCAAGCTGCTCTTTATGCACCACAGGGATCTACTTGAAGGATGTGGCCGTGAGACAAATACCTGTAATTATTGTGGTATTGTTGGCCATCTGCAAAGTTATTGACGGAAATTTCAAGCTGTCCAGGCATCACAAGGCATCTGGTTTGCTACAGCACACACAGTTACTAATGCTAGTCCCCTTGGATCTCTCCCTGACCAGGTTGGGGTGACTCTTACTGATGCTACCCGGAAAATGGTGTCATGTTTTCTGTTCATGGTCAAGGAATTACCCGTCTCACTGATAAGTTATCATTGTTATATATTTTACATACTATTGGCATGTTCTTTAGTATATTATCAAGTCAACCGAGCCTAGATATCCATTGCTTAGTAATCTTTTATCCTACTATCTTATACAGGATCTCTTGACGAAGAAGATTTTTGGTAGCGGGTATGTCTATGATGATATTTATCATCTGGGGCACTCTGCTAGTTCATTGGCCTCGGTGAAAGAGTCTAACGCTCTTGACCTTTACATTTGCCTGGGTTATCCTTCTATGTCCATGTTGCATTCATCATTCCTCATTGAGTATCCTTCCAAGAACTCGTGCACCATTTAATCTTGTTCACTTCGATATTTGAGAACCTAGACCCGTCTTATCTCATCTGGGATTTCAGAATTTTATATTATGAATAGATAATTATACTCGGATATCTTTTGTTTATTCTCCACTTTTTATTATTTTTATCTCTATACAAACTCGATTTCATACTAATATACAAATTTTGCAATATGATCAAGAGGGGGAATAGATGTCTAAGCAATTTCATCAATTTTAGAGAGAGAGCAAGGTTATTCTTCATAGTCATTTTTATTGCTTCTTGATACTGCTTGTGCCCTTGCTATTTTGGGGCTGAAGCTCTCCTTACCGCCTGTTATCTCATTAATCAAATGGCTTTGTCACATTAAAAGGTGCTAGCCCTACTAGTCTTCTATATCCATAATGTCAACCATGCCCTCTTCCCTTACTATGGTTGTACTTGTTTTAACATCCTCCAGTCTCAAAACTTTCTTTATCTGCCCTTCAATGAGTGTTCCTAGGTTATTCCAAAGTATCCAAAGGCTACCTATGTTTACCCTCATGAGTTGGGCCGAGTACTTCTCATGTCAACTTGCTCAATCATCACCCTTTTCTGGTTCTCCTATCCACCCCCCCCCCCCCTTCTTCCTCTACCTCTTCGGTTTGTAGTTCGCTTGAGATTATTATTATATATCCATCCATATTTTTCGTTACTGTTTCCTTCATCACCACCGATGTATGCCACCTTTTGAGCATGAGGATCAAAGTTTTGAGCTTGTTCATGATATACCGATTGCTACTCATCGTGGCTATCATTCTTGCCATGAAAGCCTTCTATTTACACAATTTTATAAAAGATTATCAGTGACTTTACAGACATTTAGAGCCAATATTGATACTATTTCATAACCTATCTCTTATTCTACAAAAGAGGAGCTGCGTGCTCTTGCACATTCCCCCATGTGAGATCTTGTTATTCCATCTTCTCGTGCTCCTATTATTGGTTATCAATGGGTTTATGATATTATGGTTCATCCTGATGGAATTCATTTGAAAGCCCATCTTGCGGATAAAGGTCATGCTTAGACTTATGGAAGTGATTAATTTGAGAAGTTCTTGTTTGTGTCTCATTCTTTCCATGGCAACTACACATTCTTGGTCCTTGCATCAACTATAGACATAAAAAAAATGCTTTCTTACATGTTGACTTGACGGAGGATGCATACATAGAGAAACCTCCTGAGTTTGCAGCTAAGGGTAGAGGTTTGTAAGTTGCAACACTTTTTATATGGTTTGAAGTAATCCTTGGTTTGGCTAATTTAGCACTGTGGTATGTAATTTTGGTTTGTCTCAAACGCAAAAAGATTATTGTGAACATCCATACTTTGGGAGATAATCTCTAATTATTATTAAGAATGTTTTATTAATGACGTGTACAGTCGGTCTTTTTGACTATAATTAAATTTAATTTGAAGTTTAAAAAATCAGAGAACAATTTAGAATTTTTTGATAATTTAATAAAATTAAAGTAAAAGAAATAAGAATTAAACTAGGTGTTTTTGAAAACTTAGAGAAGGGGACATGAATTTAATAATAGAGAGATATTTAAGGAGGGACAGGACAAACACACCCAACAAATTTATTAACACAATCACCAATGATGAAAATTAACTAAGATATCCCTATAAAAATAAAACAAATAAGCATAATAATATTAAAAAATAAATAAAATGTTCAAATAATATTATTTAAATATAAATACTTCTCAGAATTATTCGAGCATAAATATAATATTTGAACATTTATTTTTAAATAAATATAATAATAAAATTAAATAAGTGTGTTCGAATAAGATTATTAATCAAATATTATAAAAAAAATTAGATATTTTTATAATTTCACATAATATTAAAAATGATATGTAAATGTGTTGATCATTTGTGTTAGTGTGAGTATCCTTTTCTCAATAAGCCGTTTTATATTTTACACACATAATTTGAGACCTAGCTATCGGACCATAGTGGCCATAGCCCTAGCCCCACCGCTACAAATGAGCACTACAGCCAACATGTGAAATTTAAAAAGGAAAAAATGGCGCCGCAGCCAGATCTTTATTTGGGCCTTTTTGTTCCATGGGCCGTTTTCTGTGTAACTTTTCAATACGAACTTAATTTTAATGTTTCGAAGAATTTTAGAAGGCTCTTGGACTATATTTCGTACACACTGTTTTAATGATTATTTCTTTAAAAATGTGAACTTAGATAAATTTAAAATTATTTAATTTAAAATTTTTAATTTAAAAAACTATTTCTAAATATCTTCTGTTTTCAAATCTAAACTTAATTCTATTGGAGATTCAAATAATTTTTTTACTTTTTTTCTATTTTATTACTCTTATCCATCAAATATTATTATTTAGTCAATTTTTTTGGCCTAATTTTTAATATACATTTTTTCCTGTCAAATACAAATTATTTTAAATTACAATTGAATATGAATTCTAACAAAAAATAAAAAAATAAAATATAAAAATCAAAACTCGTACCAAACATACCCCTGTTTACTATAAATTATATTTAACATTTGTTGCCATGATAATTGAGCATTGGTTTTCATGATAACTGGGCATTCATTGCCTTTGGCATTTGTTGCCATGATAATTGTATTTCTGGTGTCTTGGTTTGCTCGTCACTATAAGAGAGAAGCCAATGTTCCCCCTGACTGCAATTAACCTCCCCTAGTCAATCCTCTCTCTGGATAGCAATCAACCCTCCCCCAATGACCGATATACTGCCCTAACTTGTATAATCTGACACCCTCAATGGAATCCTAGTTGTATTCTCTCAATGGAATAACAATAAAGTATTCATTCTTTTCAACCAAAACCATAGACAACCCACCTGAATTGATGTGAGATACGTATCCTTAAAACATCACCCTTGGAATCTCCTTGACAGCAGTGACTCTATCTATCGTAATAGATAAGGCCCAATTAGCCCATGGTAAAAGATTTCAGGAAAGAATGAAAATTCTACTATTATAGGTAAGGGGGAGTCCTTAACTCCTAATTTAGGTGAGGGAAGGTCTTTAGCTTCCCTTAATTCTAATCATATAGTAGTTAAATCAAGTAAAAGTCAGAGGCCAACTTGGATGTTTGACAAATAATATGCAAGATGAGATGCTACTCTCAAATCTAATTCTCCTTTCAATGACACGATTATGCCATCAAAAGATTCTTTTGAGATTGATCATGTGATACAAATTTATACTAAGATATAAATTTCCATTGCGGTACTTAACTCTTCACCTATAGTTTAAAATTCAAATGATATCTTATCTTATAACTCTATAAGTTCAGACAATCCTGTAAGTCGAATGTATCCTCTTCATGACCATAAAAAACCTGATAGATTAGGTTTTTCAAAATCATCTTCTAATAATGTTTATCCTATTTTTGATTTCATCTCGTATCATCGTCTGTTTAAATCTCACCATGCTTTTGCCCTTCAGTTGTCTTTTATATCCATTCCTAGTCATTTTCAGGAAGCTCTTAAAGATCCCAAATGGAAGTTTGCTATGGTGAAGAAAATGAAAACCCTTTTGAAGAATTTCACTTGAGAACTGGTTAAGTTATCGCGAGGTAAAAATACAATGGAATGCAAATCAGTGTTTACAGTGAAGTATACGTCAGATGGGACAATTGAAAGATACAATGCCAGATTAATTACCAAAGGTTACACGCAAACGTATGAGATAGCCTATGCTCCTGTGACTAAGATAAGTATTGTTTGAATTATTTTATCCCTTGTAGCTAATTTAGACTAGTCATTATGCCAATTTGATGTGATTTCTTTGTCTAATGCAAAAGCTAAATATCATGCTCTTTATCATACTACTCAAGAGCTCACATGGCTACATATTCTTTTGCAAGACCTTGATTATAACCCTCAAAAGTCAGTGATGCTCTTTTGTACCAACACGGTTGCCATCGAGATAGCTAATAATCCAGTACAATATAATCGTACCAATCATATTGAACTCGACAAGAATTACATCAGTTTCCTATATTAAGAGAGCATATCAATTGGATGATATGAGAACTCATGCAGTTACTAGTGCTTATTTTCATATAACTTTATCGAAGTTAAGAATGTGTGATATCTTTGAGCCAACTTGAGAGGGAGAATTGAAAAAAATTCTTAATTAGTTATCATATATTTGTAATTATGTAATTTAAGTTTCTTTCCTAATCTAGGTCTCTTAATTGTGTGTATATATGTGCGTATATAATCTAGGTTTCTTTATTATTTTCAACTGGCTGCATCACACATGAATGTCTTAACACTAGGAAATGATGTGCCCATACTATGCACTTTATTTAGAGGGCCGCTATCCACAACATATGCAAACCCAATGTCTAATCTATGACATGAAGGCTGGTTTGGATTAGCATCTCCGAAGTTTGTACCCAACCTAACCTCCAATATCCTACCCTCCTTGCCACCTGACAAAAACCACGGTTGGTCCACCCACCAGATCTGGAGCCAAGGTCGGCAGTTTCACCTCCCTAGTAACCAACCACCTCTACCCACAAACCACAACCAAGGCATGCCAACCAATGACACCTGACAAGGAGCTCTAGGGGCAACCACAAATGACCAGTTACCACGAGCCATCACATGGACCCCATGGGGGATGCCCTTTGCTAACTGGGAGATAGCCACAAACGAACTCAAACGGCACATTAGAGATCTTGAACCACCTTCCCTGTCCAAAATGTTGATTGTCTTATGCCAACCACTCCCGAGCAAATAAAACATCACAAAACAATCATGACAGTCCCACCACAGGGTCAACAACATTATCCCATGGCTGGTACAACGGTGTGGGTTCCAGGTCCTTCCTTCCACAATGCAAGCCAAGTCTCCGTGAAACACTCCAAATCCTCATCGCGAACCCATATCAATGTTTGCGGAACCTTGCTCCACTATAAAGGCTATCATTGCAAAAGTCAATCACAAACTTGCAGCTCTTCTGCTCTACCCGAAGGAGTCGTCGAGTGTGGTTCAACCACCCCATTCTCTTCTCTGGGTTCAAAAATTTGGGCAATTGATGCTACAAACCAACTACTTCATATTAGTGTGTATAATTGTAGTCATCGTTTTATAATACTGCATCCAGATCCATTATTGTTTCTCTTGAAATACTCGACACAGTTAGAGAATATACACAATGGAAGGCAGTACTTCACACAAATTGCGGACCTACAAATTAACAGCTTAATAAAAACTTTCTTTGTGAATTCGCCACAATATATTTGCATGGTACACATCATATAACCTTCAATCTGACATGAAATCCTTGATTGTAAAACAGAAATAAATATCTGGATGCAAAACCTGTAATGAGTGCCGACATGCTTGAGTCTCAACATCCCATATGCATACAGTATTCTCTGCAGCTGTAGCTAGATACCTTCCAACTTGTGGTTGAAATCTCAATCTATTTTGGGCAGTGCCACCCTAAACAATTTTGGAGAAAAGCATGTTAAATATTAACAATATGATAGATGAGACCAAAAAAGACAACAATACACCCAGATAAAATGCGAAATGAACATCCAAAATTTAAACAGGAATCAACCTTAAACACGCCTGCACAGCTACCATTCTTAATGCTCCAATATCTAATTTCACCATCCCCATCACAGGAGCAGATGAGGTCTTCTTTATTTGGATGGAAGTCCAGGGACGTCACAGAGGAAGAATGTCCAATAAATGTACGAATTGAATATCCAGGCTGCATATCGGACAAATGAGATGATAAGAACAGAAGATGATAACAAAATCCTACAAAAGAATATACCAATAGATAACATACTAAATAAACCTGAAATAGCAATAACAATAACAATCATACAGCTAACCCTAACCCTACTGTACATTGTAAAATGAAAACTATCAGTTATGTATCATACAGCTAATACTATCCCTACTAGGAAAATGTCAATTATTCATTGAAACAAATTGTTTTGCCACATCACATATCACAAGGAGATGTTCACTAGAATTGAAGTATCGGCAATTGACTGTATAACTGGGCATTCATTAACTGGAAGCAACCAGCATATTCTGCTAAACTTAAATTAGAAATTTGAAAGATGCATGTCTCACATACAACATAATTTAAAGTGCAAACATTTTCTGCAAAAAACTGAGAACCATTTAAATAAATAAAGTAGGTGTCCAAACCAAAAAATCAATGGAAGAGAAACACAAACAAATCACACGAGAAGATTTGCTTTGCAGTTGGAAAAATAGACTGTTATCCATTAATCTAGTCGGGTATAAATCCTGTAGTAAAGCATGGGCAAACAAAAATATCAATTTCCACTACATTATCATGCAAACAATTCATTCATCACCAAAAGATCTTGTTTTTGATTAGTCAATGCTAGATTAAGAGGGGGCACAAAATAGGCTTGAATTGTACATTACCTTGATAGCGGCGCAAACAAATAACAGTCAAAATCAAAGGAAACATTTCTTTAATAAAAAATTAGACAAGGCAAAAGCACAGCAAAGGAAAGGACAGAATTGTCACTAACAGTATCAGCTTCCCAAACTCGAACAGTTTTATCAAAAGAAGACGTTGCAAAACGTGGTATGCTTGGACTAAAACGGACATCAGTAACTAATGATGAATGTTCTTCCAGTGACATTTTTTGCTTCAGAGAATCAGTGTACCACAACAAAGCCTGCATCACCAGACCGTCAGCACCAATAAAATTCAACTAATCAATGTGTGAAGTTATTTCCAATGATTTTATAAATTGGCATTCACCTTTTTGTCATGGCCACCAGAGGCAAGCAGTTTTCCATCTGATGAGAAGTGACAACAGAGCACTTTGCTCGTACTTGCTCGTACAGAATTAATTTCCTTAAAGGTAAACCCTGAACTTACACAAGCCAACACCAGTTACATCACTATAATTCAACTCAAATCAGCAATTACCTACATACCAAATTGCTTCGATGCGCAGGTTAAACGGTAGCAGATCAAACAGCAGATAAATCACTATATTTCAACTCAAAATGAGAATTACCTACTTCTAGATACCTATTCATTTCCTAGCTCAGTTAAATAGCCCATGACCATCATAGCAACATACTGAGAAACACCAGAGAATAAACCCAAAATGCAGTATGGATCAGAATTTTCCATTATAAAGGGAACTAAAGATGTAAACGCTTGCAATATAGTGAGGAAGTTATGAAATACAAACAAATGGCTCAATTGGATAAAAATATGTATACAGAATAGATTTAAGTTGGATAACATACAACCATCATTGCAGACCAATGCTCAAAGCAGAGAGATGACGAAGTTTTTATGATGCCAAATTTCATACACAAGTCTGTACACACAACAAACAAAAACCCAGTCATATGCCACATCCCGCTTAATTTGGGCCTCCATCTAGCTTTTAACATCTTCATTGAAAGAAATCGGACAATCATAACAAATTACTTCTCCTACAGCCCTATGTTGAAATCCTTCTGATCGTTAGTTCATCGGTAATCATAGCATAAGCTTCACAAAATGAATCTGTACGGTCAAAGCCTAGTGAGTGACATTGCATTGGGACCAGGTACAATCATCAGTAATTGTGTGTTCGTAGTGGTACTTTGTAGTTCTCTTCTTTAGGTTAGGGCTTGTTTGATTCAACCTAGTTTTATGGTTACCTTTATATATTGTTCCCTCGTGAAGCATAAGAAACCATTCACTGGGAAAAAGAGAAATTTTGGCAAGGGTGTCAAGAGCATATCTTCATATGAATGAATTGTCATTTGAAGTTTTAGATCCATGTAATCAAGAGCATTAAAGTTTATTTTGTTAACGTCTATACTTTATGGGAATTATAATAAAATGAGCCTGCTTAAAGGATACAGGAAGATGGAAATTGAAGTGATTTATTGGAGCATTTTCAGTAAGATTTGTATTAATTAATTTTAAGTATAAATTATTTCTCATGACATAATGACAATAATCATATTTTGAGCATGGTTTCCATTGTTTGGCTAGTATCTTTGAGTTAATGATGTGACAAGAATTTAATGGCAACACTAAGACTACGAGAAGCAAGACAATAGCGGCCAAGAGGTGCATTAGAATATAACCATCAGCATAAATTTAAAAGTAAATACGTAAGCATAACAATTTTTCATGCATAAGATTACATTTTGTATTCAATCTAATTCGTACAAGTTACAAGCAGAAAAAGGGGGAAAATAGTAACAATAGCAAAACAAAAAATTAATCCCAGCACTTTGGGGATTGCTATACAAAATGAAGAAAAAGGGAGCAGCTAATTCATTTCCTCCTATGCCACTCATTCCTATTCAAAGCAATCCCCTTCAACAATTCTCAATATAATCACTAAAGATTCCTTGAAGCGCAGCCTTACACTTGCAAAATCTCCATTGGAACTAGCTTCGTTACATGCAAAAACCTCATCCTGTGTAGATACAAAGTTTCTTGTGATAGTTGTACACTAGTAGTACTCATGCAAAAAAATACAAATTTAGTACTCATGAACAAATATTAATTCGTAGCATATACTAAACAAATCAGAAAAGAGAACAATCAAGGTAAATGTGCAACATATTTAAATTCTCAGGAAAAAAGGAAGAAAAAAAAATCGTGTGGCTCAATGCAGATTAAAAAGAATCAACTGCACCTTTGCCAACATCCATACAGCGACCAACTGGATCTCTAGGGTCTGTATCATCATGGGACAAGAAGGACTCAACATTATCATCGAGAGATCCATCCTCCACAAAACGATCCATGTCAGCCTGCAATTCAATATCCTTATCACCCCACTGCCAAAATTGGAATGTGTATGAGAAAGAATGGAAGGAAAGAAAATATTCTACTAATTATAGCAGAACACAAAAAGAGTGCATTTACCAGTTGATTTGCTGGTGAGGTAAGGGGGCCAGTACCATCAGCACCAAATATCATCAATGGCCTTGAAGAACTGCTGCTGCGAGGCAGCATGGGCATAGAGATCACATCTGCTGGTGTCTGTGTTGAGGGCGTGGATGGTGCTGAACTAGGGGAAGGTCCAGCTGTATTTGCAGTTCCTGAGCTGTTGGTCGGACCTGAAGATGATACAGGCTGCTTTCTCTTTCTCCCAGTCTGATTTTTTGAAGCCTTAGAATGAATTTATAAAGATAGGGTTAGAAATCCACCCCAAGAACATTCAATGGAGGATGGAAAACTCAATGGATTAACATTCACAGAATACATTCTACATGTCTCAATTTTGTGACATCTTACCTTTCTCAATTTAAGTTTTTTTGCTGTATTAGAAAGGGTTGGATACCTTTTTATTCAGTATCTTAGCACTAACGTTTAAAAGAGTTAAGGGAGGGAATGCTCTAAAATGCAGATATCTTTCAATTCAGTATCTTTTGCACCACCAAAAAAATAAATCAAGTAGGATTTGGGTAGAGACAGGATGACAGGCAAAATGACTGAAGTAAGCAGGAACCTCAACAATGCAGGAATAGAAGGTAAGAATGGTAACAAATATGAACTCACGAAAGCAGACCTGATCATTTCCCCGAAAGCAGTTTGACATGTTACCATCCACGGGGACACCACTAGTACCCCCAATTTTTTCTTGTTGATGAAGATTGACATTTGAACTCGGTGTTTGTTGACCTGAAAGAGAATGCTGTTGTTGCTGATTGATGTTCTGTTGATGCTGCGGTTGAATTTGCGCCATTTTTAACTGGCATTGACAAAAAACTGTAGTAAGTCAAAAGGCCAATTCAAAAAAGTTAACAGAATGGATTATTAACAGAGAAAGCACACCCTGGATAGCATCTCCGCATCTCCACGAGGCAACACAGGACAACCCGCTTGCAAAGGCGAACCAACATTTGGAACTACATCTCCAACAGAATTAGCAAGACCATCTTTGCCCATACCAATGCTCCGGCTATTGAAAAGCATTCTCAATTTTCTGTTGTTATCAATATCATTCAGAGATGGAGAGGTCAGGCTCTGTTGTGCAAGCATAAGCTGTTGCTGATGAGGCGACAGCATCTGAAGCTGATGGTAAGATTGAGCAGATGGGATATACTGTTTTTGTTGCTGAAGAATCCCGGAGCGAAGTTGTTCATACCCCTAAAAAAGAGAAACCGATAAAGCTATGGCAATTTCCATGCACAATCAAGCTATGGACAAGCGCAGAAAGCAGAACCTGAATACCATGCACAATAAAGCTATGGCAATTTCCATATTGAAGTATATTTTAAAAACAAGAATAACAGTTGCCTAATTAACAGATATATAAATATTTATTGGTCATCAATCAAGCAACTATGCCCAAGCTTTCAATACAATGCAATGCAGGACATCTATATGAATTATAAATCAAAGATATGGGATTGATTTTCATTGTAGAGTATGAGATGTGAAAAAAACACAATAGGGCACGCCAAAATTGCATATTGTCAACATGACTTGATTCACACGTGATGATAAGAAAGCCCCCATCAGCTAACATTAATACCATACTCAACAATTGGATGCCACATCCAGTCCAAGTCTAGTACTGATCGAATAATATTCCCCTTTCAGAGAATATTAGCATCCTAACCCAAAAAAGTACTATTAACTCAGTTATTCAGCCTTATAGCGTTTCAGAGAAAATTTCTGAGCCAAATAATGACTGAGAAGTCCAAAGCACCCTTCCACCGATTCATGTAGAACGGCTTTGATTCAGTTACTCAGGTAACTGAGTAACTGCAACATTAAATTAACATTTTTTAACATCTACATATGTCCACAAGTACTTCCATTAAGGAGATACAAACTATAAAAACATAAACATATCTATCCCATGTTTCCGACCACTTGGTTTCAGCCACAGGATTGCCTTTCAACACGGAAACTCAATCTAAAGCCATATCCTCTGCACCTCATGTTCTTCTGGATCTTCCACTGTCACAACAATCATCATCTTGCTTGAGCCAATTTTTCTAACTAGACCGACCATTATCAGTGTTATTATAATAGAGTAATTAGTGAGATTGTATTATTATAATAGAATAATTAGTGGGAGTGTATTATTGTAATAGAATAATTAGTGAATTGTAATATTAGGTTGCATAATTAGTTGGAATTAGAGATATGATATAAATATGATTAATTATAATTGATATCCTAACTATATAGTATCATAGATAGATTTTTCCTTTCTGTATAAATCTATAATCATACATTGTATTATGTGGTGGAAGATAGATATAAATAAAAATATTTGTTACCTTGTATCATGGTATTAGAGCCTTGAAAAAAAACAAAAACAAAAAAAATTATCGTCATCGTTTTCATTTGCTGTCTCGATGACTTATCATTCGCAACTCTGCCAACATCATCATCTTCGATGCCCACAAGGATTGAATGAGCAACACGGTGGTCCCTCCAACATTCGTGACTTTGTCAACGTTGACGTCTCATCCTTCGGCGGTAACGATTGTTTCGTGGCTCATTTGTAGCTTCTGTCGCAAAGCCCTCTGGCCAGAATCAATCATTTGTCCGGTCCTCTACTCAACGATGACCCCTATCTGTCGACATCTCTGCCCGTCGACGACCCCTATCCGATATCAACTTTGGAAGACCTTATTCTAAGTTCCACCATCTTTGCTTGCGACTTTGATGACACCTCTGCCCAACGACACACATCTCCGACCTTGATGCCTCTGCCCGACGACGCACATCTCCGACCTTGATGCCTCTACCCGACGACGAATACTCTGACTTCACTGCTTTGTCGTAGTCTGCGATCTGTCATTGTGATGTTGCCTCTCTCTGTTTAGTGTCTTCGATTGTTTTGTTCATGGTAGACTTTGTCTGGTGCTGTGTAACGACTTTTCTATCTTGATTTTGGAATTATGTATGTCAAGCCTGTATTGGATATGGTATCTGTGATGTCTAAAATCAAGGCCTAAAAAATAAACAGTTCTAATCATATAAATTGGAGCAAGACCGTTCGCCTATCTCTAAAGTATTGATAAAGATGATCACTTCACTAATAATTCTTTTGAAGATGACTCGAAACTGGCTTCAAGAAGATACTCGTCTCTTTCTACAAATTCGAAATTCTATTGATAGCGAGGTAATTAGCCTCATTAATCATTGTAAATTTGTTAAAGAACTAATGGATTACTTGGATTTATTATATTCTGGTACAGATAGTCTAACCCGCTTGTATGAAATTTATAAAGCATTCTATCAAACCGACAAACAATATCAGTCTCTAACAGCCTATTTCATGTCTTTTAAGAAAACTTATAAAGAGCTCAATATGTTATTACCTTTTAGCCCTGATGTAAAGGTTCAACAACACCAACCTGAGCAAATGGCTATTCTGAGTTTCTTAGCTGGCCTTCCCTCTGACTTTAAGACCGATTAGCCAAATGTCCTCTCTGGTTCTGAGCTCTCCTATTTACATGACATTTTTAGCCAGGTACACAACACAGAAGAGCCTCCACCGAGCCAATCCAAAAGTGCTTTAGTGAGTCAAAGACATGCCTATAAGACTCGACGATCACTCCCTCATCCTACAAATCGCGAAGGAGGACCACCAAGATTTAAAGTACGACCATATAATTCTGGAGGAGTTCTATCAGAAACCATGTCATATCAAGCATGAATGTTAAAAGCTTCAAAAAACTAAAATCAAAGAGCTTCTTTAGCCCACCTTGCATCTACTTTTGATCCTTCAGAACCATCAATTCATAACTCTTCGGATGAATTTGCTAAGTTTTCCAAGTATCAAAAATCCCTAAAGCCTACATCTTCTTCTATTACTACTATTGCCAATTCAGATACTCCGAATACGTGCCTTCTTTTATCATCATCATTGATTCTAGTGCTACAGATCATATAACAGGTAATTTTAGTCTATTTTTTAGTTTCCAGTGTCAAAGCTCTACTATTATCTTAGCTGATAGGTCACAACATTACACCAACCCCTCTTTTACCTTTAACATCTGTCTTATATTTATCAACCTCTCTTTTAAATTAATTTCTATGAGTTAGCTTACTCGTCATCTTAACTATTGCATCATATTTTTCCTGATCACTGCTTATTTCAGGATCTTGTAACGAAAAAGATTATCGGTAAAGGACATGAATCTAGGGACTTCTACCTTCTTGATACTTCATTACTTTCATCGGTTGCTTGCTCTAGTGTCACTTCACCCTTTGTGGAACATTATAAGTTGGGTCATTCACCATTCCCATGTTTAAGAAGCTTTATCCATAGTTTAGTCATGTGTCTTTTTTAAATTGTGAGCCATATTAGTATGTTAAACATTATTGCCTTAGTTCCAGTCCAAGAATTAATAAACATATTAATGTTTTTTTGAATTAGTTCATTCTGATGTTTGAGGTCATTGTTTCATTCCTTTTGGTGTATTCTATATCACACCTTCTGCAGCTGTCACGGGCCCTGCTTTTCATGAAGTGTACTCCGGCGCCAACCTCTTAATTCATGTTTTGTACCTACTTTTCATCCTCAGATCCAATTCCAAATGATGAGTTAACGTGGATCTTTCATCTCTTAAATGAAATTAATCTTAACACTTTAGTACCAGCAAAGTTGTGGTGTGATAATCAAGTTACACTACATATTGCCTCAAATTCGGTGTTTCATGAGAGAAATAAACATATTAAAAATGATTGTCATTTCATCCGGAAAAAAATTTAACTTGATTAATTTCCACAAGATATTTGAAGACCGAAGAACAATTAGGTTATATACTCACTAAAGCTCTAAACGGAATTCGAGTTGCTTATCTTTGTAACAAGTTGAACTTAATTAACATTTACGCTCTACCTTAAAGAGAGGTGTTATTGTAATAGAATAATTAGTGGATTGCAATATTTAGTTATATAATTAGGGAGAATTAAAGATATGATATAATTAGGATTGATTATGATTGATATCCTAATTATACATAATTTATGTATAAATCTGTAATCAAACATTGTATTATGTAATAGAAGACAGATATCAGTAAAGATATTTGTTACATTGTATCAATCAAAATACCTTTCATCTTAACTTTGATCTGTGTCAAATTTTTCATCTCACTTATTTTGGAAGATTACACTTTTCAATATTGGAGACCATAATTAAATTTGAAAAAGTACAACTAAGTAGAGAAAATTATAATGTTTTTATCAGGTTAAAGGTTAAAATCAAACAAAGAAGGCCCGTGCAGGTCCATACTCAATTTATCTTCTCTTTTCTTTACAAAAATTTTATTATCGTTAATATTAAAATAAACTGAACAAAAAAACCTACCAGTAATAGTAAATATTAAACGAAGCAGATTTAAGTATAATGCAAGCACAGAAATGTCTTGGGTAAAAGAGAAGTTGAAATTTATGTATTCCAACTCAACGTGTTTACAAACAGCAAGCTTAAAACAATGTTAACATATAACTATTAAATCATGAAAAGACATACAGTAAGAGGCCATCCTTTCAAAGTCAAATTGTTGCCAGCTTGGTTTGATCCTGAAATTGCATAACCTTCTTATTAGACACAATCCCATACAAAACAGATTACATAGCCTATTCAACTACAATGGAGAACTCCTAGCTTCTTGTACATTGAGAAAAAAAATCTAAAATAAATAAACTAGAATCATTGCTAAAATAATGAAAAAGCAGAAAATCCCTAGTTACTTAACGATATGTTCTGGAAATCATGCTAAAATCATACTAGCATCATTACTTAACGATCTGGAAAATGACATCAGTGAATCACCTAGAAAAAGTTAAAAGAAAAAAATACCAGGAATTCCCATCAATGAGCCGTCAGGACCACCAGCACATCTGGGGTTCACCACTTGATTCATCTCTGTCTTTATGTCCTGATTCAACAAGAGTTAGAAAGGCATAATAGATTAACAAAAGAATTACAAGGCAACAAAAAACAGATATTGTACCTGTGTAGACCCTGGGAGTTGCTGATTTCGAGCTTGAACTTGTGGGGATATACTGCCAGCTGAACCATGCAACAACTGCCTGTTCATCAGGAACTCCTCGATTAATTATTCATTAAGAATAAGACCCATAATTGTTGAACAAATCTTCACAGGTACGCAGCCATTCACAATAAGATACACCAACACAACAAATTCATGCTTGTACTCAGTAAGAGGTTAAATAAAAACCCATACTGGCATCAACCAATTAGAATTCACACATACACACACACAAAGGGAGTCATTCCTAGAGAAAATTGGGATGAAAACCTTTTTGAGAATCATTTACTGAAAGCCTGTGGAAAAGTCCACATATGCAACAACGTGATCATATTTCTTTAACAAGGAAAAGCAGGAGCATCCAAAAGAAGCACGTAAGAGAAAATTCTCAATGCAATTATATGCTAGATAGGAAGAGACAAGATTCCACTTCTTGTTGAGCTAAGCAAAGTAAATGAATGCACACATAAAAGTGTTGATGGCATAGAAAATCACCCTGAAGGCTGCGTAGCTGTTGCAGCTGACTTCAGTATTGATGCATGATTTGAATCCAAAAGCTGGCCCATGTTCTCGCCAAATCTTTGCTGTAAACATATTCTAATGATATATAGAACTGCTAAGGTAGTAATGCTTTTGAGAATCCAGTGTAAAACAACCAAATACCTTCATTGCTGCATCATCCATGCTATCCCTCTGCAAGGGAAGTTTCAATTTCTCCTCATATATCTTTGTAGCCAAAGCAGTTGCTGTTCCAGGGTTTTGTCGCAAAAGAGGGTCATTCGCACCAAGGCCATTGGGAGAGCCATTAAGGAGATGGGATCCATCCCTCCGCTGTTGTTGCTGTTGTTGCTGCTGTTGTTGCTGCTGTTGATGTTGTTGATGCTGTTGTTGTGCTTGTCTTTGCAACAGGAGTTGATGCATTTGAAGTTGATGCTGTTGTTGATGTTGTGGCTGCTGGGCTTGTTGTTGTTGCTGTTGCTCCCTTGCTTTAGTTAACTGAGTCTGGAATTTGAAATTCATATTGCCATAAGCACTCAAGGGAAACATTGAGAAAGAGTCATGCATTCATGCTATGATAAGCAACAACCTCCTATCAAAACTACAGGCTTCTTAACATTTCTCTGTGTACATGAGTGTGTTTTCATGCATGCACATGCACATGGCATGTTAGCCATAGCAGTAGCAGGGCTAGATAGGTAAAGGATTCTTCCCAGGCTCCGACCCCCACAGTTGCACAAACTTTTAAGAATTATAGAAAGAATCAGCCTATCCCTCCATCTATATTTTTGAGCCAAGCATAACTAACTATATTCAAGTCAGCTACAACACTAATTCATCTAGCTTAATTTTCCATTAAAATATATAGATTTTTATGCAACCAACTGTGACAAGTCCTCACTGCCAGAATTTAATTGATTAGCTAGGAAGCTATTGCTTCTGAATTATGCAACCAAGGGTGCATCTTCCCTTTCAACCAGCTTCAGAAGCCCACGAAGAATATAAGATAAGGCTGCTACATATAGCACATATAGTCTTCAAATCCATTTTACCAAAAGGAAACCAGTCATCCTTGACCTAGGGAAGATTTCTCTTTGACTATCAGATAAAACCATTTGCTGGATAAAAATGAAGGACCCAATACATTGGGGTACCACCATACAAGAAAACCATCTCCATGTTACCAGGGGAAGGCTTTTGTATTTACATTTGAACCAATAAATATTTTTTATGTGTTAGCTCTTTTATCCAAATTGCTGAGCCAGTGAAAGAATAAAATATCTGTGGCTCTATATATCTATCAACATTCTAAGTGTATGTCAAGATGGTACAAAGAATAATGTAATACTTAAGGGGGTATTTGATACATGCTTTCGATTTTGCATTTTGATTTCATGACTTTTAATTTTATTGGAATTAAAATTTAAATTCTGAATTTAGAAAATAAATTCTATTTGTATGAGAGAAAATGTATTTTAAAAAGAGTTTTCTTAAACAGGATCCAACAGAAACTTTTAAAAATGATAAACTCAAATAATAAAATGAAAGAAAAATAATAATAATAAATTAGATCTCACACAAAAATTAAGTTTAAATTTGAAAACAAAAAATAAATTAAAGATGTTTTCAAACACAACTATTTTATTCAAATAAGGATTTAAATAAAATATTATTTTATTCAGAAGACAGACAGGAATATCAAAATAGGATTTGTTAGCCGAATTATGTTTTTAATAACAGAATCCTATTTTAAAAACAAGCAACTAAACAAGTGGTAAATTTCCTAAAAAAATTCTAAGAAAATCAAAGGCATCTAGGATTTGCAAATAAAATTATTAAAAAAATACAAGATATTATACCATAACATTGAATTGCCCTAGTGAGATAACAGGTGCACCGGAGAATAAAAACATCTCAGCAAAAGAAGACAGCATGCCTGCTGGAGGTTGAAAGAAAAGCACAAAAAAAAATCCCAATCAAGCTGGGAAATGACCCTTAGTTGAGAGGGTGTCCATTTGAGCAACTTAAATGGCTGAGGCATTGCTTTTTAGTTGTTGCTAAATCATTGATGTATATATATATATCTTTCACAAAGGTCAAAATGTTTTGCGACAAACACAGTAAATAATTTATGGTGAGATGCATATTAATGAAAAGCATGCATTAATAATGAAACTTGAATCCTCTAAAATAATAAACAAGAATAATCAACTATATTATTCTTCTTTAGTATAAATATCCCAAAAGGGCATAGTCCAATATATATAAGCGCTTGCTTAATAACCTCAATGTAGGATGCAGCAACCTCTGAGTGCTTGTCATTAGTCCTAGCAATAAATATATCCCAGAATACTGACCACCATTCGAAAAGAAAACCACCAGGGGCATCAATAGCTGCATACAACGATTTCCAAAAGTAAAATAAGTCAATATACATTATTTGGGGTCTAAATTTCAGGGCCCAAAATGCTTATTTCCTCTTAAACTTGTAGTTTCTGGAGGACTTACCAACCGGATCTGAAGACACCTTTCCTTCAGCTTGGAAGGCCTGTGCAGACGCTTTTAGATCCCTCTTAACTAAATAATCGTGAATATACACATCTAACCTGTTGCCGAAAACCCAAAATTGGAAAATCATAGTCCAACGCCCATATAATATAAAAAGCAAATTTTGAACTTATTATAAACTCTAACGGAAAAAGTAATTGCGGTGCACAAAGAACCCAGAAGCCCCAACAGGAGTAGCACAGAAAGCTCAAAAACAAAGCTGAAATGAACAGATAATGCCCATACCAGAGGAAACGCAACCTAAAACTACAAAATCCAAAAATAAAAAAAATAAAAATCAACAACCCAGAAGCTAAAAACAACGTAGAAACAAAATTTGGCCTGCAAAACTGCAGAAAATATGGGAATTGGGGTGCACAAACAACCCAGAAGCCCACTAGTAATAGCATAAAAAGTCTCAGAAAACAAAGCTGAAATGAAGAGATAGGTCATAGGACACAGAACAGAGGCGCACAACCTAAAACTCAAAAACCCAAAAGAATCAACTGCACGGGAAAGCCAAAAACAAAATTTAACCTGCAAAACTCCAGACAATATGAGGGCTCAAGGGACCAAAATCAAACACATAACTACAGATACCCAAATCTCAACCGAAAAATAAAATAAAAACCATCCCAGCCTGACATCAAATTAGAAGGGACAGGTCAGAGAAGGAACAACAAATGAAACAGGGAAAACCCAGATTATAATTTTAATTTTAAAACAGGGAAAAGGGTTTACATTTTATCAGCTTCCCAGTTGGTCTGAGACATTTTTGTTTTCCTCAATCCAGGAGGAGACCAGATGTACCCAGATACTCCTTTACCTAGACTCAAGGGTAATGGCTAGAACTCCTACTTCCCTTCAGCTCTGAAGATGATTAACCCAGGAGAGTACAGGGTCTTTGTAAAAAGGACATGAGTGAGGATTTTGTAGACAGGCTTGGGGAAAGAGAACACGTACGCTAAGCAATAAAAGAAGACAACAAAACAAAGTACAAACAAAACTGAGAGCACATATGATGTTCGTTTTTAAGGAATGAGAATCCTTATAACAGATGAGGGGAATGGAAGAAGCATTGGCCGCCAATAGCTCGTTTCTTTTCTTTTTTTTTTCCTCTTTTTTTTTTGTTAGTATTATTATATTAATTAATTTAATAAATAAAATAAAATAAAATAATCCAAATGGGAAAAAGACGGATGGAGATTATGCCAGCCGGCCCCGGGAAACTTTTTTCTTTTCTGAATTTGTATATTTTGATATATTTAATCTATGTTTTCTTATTGGATGTGGGAAACGTTTCGGACAGCCTTCTGTGTGCTGGAGGCAACTGTTGCAGTCATTTGCATATCATAATGACTATATGATTTATTTTTTAAAATATTTATTAAATAAGTGTACATTCATTCAACTAATATATTCCTTTTCAAAAAAGTGGGTATTTGAATAATTCCATTATTTGTTTTTATATCGGGTGATGAGACCAAAAAAAAAAAGTCCATGATATTAAATTGAAAAGTGTATATACTAGGCAATGCTATTGAGTATTGACAGGTAAATTATGTAAGACAGAATAGTTAAATTGATATTAATTTATTTTTATATCAATTTGAAATATGTTACTTACTAGTAGACTCTTCTGTGTATATTATGTATATAATATTTTACAAATTTTCATTAATAAATTTGAGTTAGCCAATTAAATGCTTAAATTATAAGATATTAACTAGGCAATTGGAACTACCGGTTTAACTTCTGAAAATTAATAAAACATTGCCAATTTATAATCAATAAAATACATAGATATAAGTCTTGAAATTTGGATAATATCATTGAGTTTGACTTTAAAATGCAACTCAAACCGAGTCTAACCATTAAAAAACTGGAAAGATAAATGAGACGAACCCTATAACTCTTGAAAATTAATTAAGATTTCGAATCGGCCATAAAAATGTAATTAAATGGCTGCAAGACTTTTCAAACTTTGGTAAAATATTTAAAATGCAATGGAGATTTTAAATACCAATCAAACTCTTGAAAATTGTTAATGATGCTGTGTGGGGGGTATTTTGGTAAATCAACTATGTAGTGCCTCCCACGCATTCATTGTACCTGTGCAATTTAGAACCGGACGCTGCTTTTAAGTGTCCGCAAAAAATAATATTAAGTAAAATATATTTATTGGAAACCTTCTTAAATAAAAATAATTTTAAAAATTGTTTATTTATATTTTAGAAAATATTATATGATATTTAGCCGGAAGTAAAATACTTTTAAGAACACTGTAAAATTAATTTTAATATATATAATAAAAATATATTTCTTTCAAATTTAAACACTCATCCATTACAATATTATAAAAGATAAACGTTAAAAAGAGATACCACACGGGCAGATTCAAAAATTATACACATGATGTATGATTTTTGTGTTAATCTCAATCATTTTTTGACTAAACTTATAAATTCTTTAAAGTACTTAGCGGTAGAGCGTACATCAAAAATATAATTATAAAGGCAATTAGAAAGTATTAATTATTGACTTAGAGAAAAAAAAACATAACCAAAAAAAATCTTATTTAATAAATATATTTTAAGTGGTCTACGAGTCACCGGACTAAGTTGCTAGATTTTCATAATTGTATTTTCATTATTGTTATTTTGAATTGATGGTGGTTTTTGGAATTTCGATAATTAGTAGTCGGCTAGCCATCAAATATGGAATGCTTGCTGGGACCTATGACTGTGGGAATCAGAGGAGGGAACCGTGGGAATTGAGAGAGAATAAATGAAAGATTAGCATACATTACATATCTATCCATTCAAACGATTCTTCAAATTTCATCAAAAAGTACCTTGTGATATGTGTAAAGTAACTTTGAGTGAAAAGTATCGATAACCCAAAAATTAATGATATTAATGGTATTAATATTTTATTTTTATTTGAACCATAGGCTTTTTTAATATAATACTACTAATACATTAAAAGATTTAAGTTTATAGTGGGCAAATGGCCACCCTGGTCACAAGATGCATCCGGCCTTGCATAAAAAAGTATAGTTCGTAATCATTGACATGACATATAACAATAGTATTAATTATCCAGTTTTTCATATATGATTAAAATATTAAACATAAATCAATAATACAACAATCATTATTTCATAGCATTGCATAACAATAATTATTCTCTAATCTTGGAGCAGGGGTATGTAGATGGTGTTATTGACGCTCATTTTATATTGATCGATGAAATGTCTATCAAATTACAAATCATGGGTGAGCCTGAAACATGTATGCAACTTTATTGTAATATAAACATGTTATTATTAATAGCGTTGAAAGATTATGTGAATAAAGAAGCAATTAGTGCAATTTTATGCAAAATCAAAGTAAGAAACAGAAAAATACATATGTTTGGCAAATAAAAACCCTACATAAAGAATTGATTAGCATTTCACAAGATGTTGTCCATTTGTTATACGTGTAACCCCTTGGAATGCATTGTCATTAGAGAAAACGTGGCACAAAACAAAAATGAATTAATGATAAGTTCGTGTTTTAAAAGTACAAAGGTACGATTGACATATTAATTAACCGTCTTTGAAATATTGAAATTTGTTTTGTCATTCAGTCTTAAACATAAATAAATAGGTAGATCTCACTTTATTTATTATTTATTTTTAAAACGAGCCTCTAAACCTATTTATTTACAATTGAGGGACTACATAAATAAACATATATGCATATGTTGGATCAAAGGCGATAAGTCTAAAAAATCACAGCCAAATTTGCATTCGTGGCATAATATCAAAGTAATATACATGGTGAAAACTATATATCACCAATAACCCTACTATTTTGTATCAAATAATCAAAATTTAAATCAAACAGAAGTACAACTGATTTAACCATATCAAACAAATGACCCAAAATATATATGTTTGATACTACACATCCTAAAACCCAACATGTTCTCTCACCTTGCATACAATGTACTAAACAAAAACAAGACAACAAATTCAAGGCAAAAGAGCAAACCTCTTTATAAATGGAAGCCTGCAATGACTCATCCCCATTACCTCAACGCACAGAAAAAACCAGAGAAATACTATGGTGAGGTTTATGTTAAAGTTAGGACTTTTCAAGCAATCACTAGATATTATAGAAGAGCTCTAACAATTTCCCAATTTCAAGACATCTAACCCATATGTTGACTTTATCTACGGAGGCTTATTAGTTTGAAAGAGCATGAGAATTCGTTTAAAGCATATGTATTAACATCTGTCATAAATGAGCTTGTACATTCAACTATACTATACAATTTATAATGATAAAGTATTTTGATAAGTTAGCTTCAGTTGAAAAATTCGAATATGAGTTAGTTACATAAAAATAAATTAAAGATGATCAAATTGATTATAATAAGGTTGATTTAGTTGAATAGATGGTTAATTTAGATAATTTTTTTCCATCAGGTTATCGTTGAAAATTTTTGTTTGTTTCATGTTGTTGAATATCTTACTTTCATGTTATTGTTGCGTATTATTTGCTTTAACTATGTTATAATGAATCCTATAATGTCAACATATTATATTATATTTTGGATTTAGACAAAATAAGTTATTTAATAGTTTCAAAAAGACCTCTAATGCATCAGATAAATAAAATCTATCAATAGTAATAATTCAGTTGATAATATGTTATATTATGATATTTAGCGAATAAGCATAAACAATTATATTATGATATGAGGTAGAAACATAAAGTCGAACTCCTTAAATTTTGTATGTGTTATGTTCTCATTACCATATGAGGTACAATATCCATAAAATATACGATGTCATGTTATTCTTATATCATGTATTATCATATGTTTACCCTTATTGACTATTTGAACATACCTTTCATGCTTTATTTTTCAACCCATAAAAACCAAAGAACTTCACATAATAAATTAAGAGAGTCAAGATATGTTTATAAGTAAAAATGTGTGAACTTTATAAATTATATAGTCAATGTGTAGTAACATGCAATAATGAATTATAAATACTCAATATTTAAATCCACAAACCTTAAAATTTTGATTGGATTTAATGTAAAATATGATGTTTTATACTTTATGATATAATATATGATTGAATTTATGTCAGATTATTATTTAAATTCATTAATGTATGTAATCTAAAAGTATCTGATTTTGAGCCATTGCAAACAAACAATAATTACTAATTTTTTTGGTAAAACAATGATAAATCATGTTTTGAGGAAACTGACATATAAATATATATAAATGAATGATGTTTTTATCAAACATGTATATATATTATATAAAAATAAAATTTGTATATAAATTTAAAAAAAATCCCAAAACATCATTAGAAAACAAAATTGATTTAATAAAAAAACACTAATAATAATATTATTCTCAAAACTAAATAAAAAAACATATAAATAGGCTAATAAAAATAGATTGCACATATACTATTAAAATAATTTTATTATATTAAGAATTTTTACTTCATAAAATAATTCAGTTAAGTAAAAATTATGAATAAAACATAATTAAAATTAATTAAAGAATATAATGATATTACCAAAGTTGCTTATTTTTTAGAACACAGTACACATAGGACTAAAGAAATAAAAATGCATTGAAACTTCTAATCACTTAAAGTAGAATAATTAAACAAAATTAATAAACTAAACATTGTTATCTAGTTATTAAAAATGATTAGAGAAATAAATAGTTAAAAGGACCGAAAGTGGCAAAATAAATAAATAAAAAATAGAATATATTACAACATTTTGTTACATATAAAGTATTATAACTATTATAACATATAGAAGCAATGAAATCATAATTATATTATATTATAAATAGGGATGACAATTCTGGCTCATCCCATCCAGATTCGGGCACTTTTTTCCGACCTGTCCCATCCCGTCTTGAAAAGACAACAAGATGTTTATAGGTATTAGTTGTCTCATCCAACTCTGACTTGACTTTTAAAAATATTTTTAAATAATTTTAGATTAAAATACTTGTCATGACCTGTCTCAATTCATAGTACTCATTTATTCCATCCTGTCCCAAATACATTCGGAGCACGTTCGAGTCATCCATTATCCTATATTGATCTATCCCGGTGTAATGTATAAACTTAAAATAACGAATAAGTGTATAAATATAAGATATAATAAATGAGGCATGCATAGCATAATTTGCCCAACAAATATTGATTTCCATATTTTTCTTGACTTTTTTTTTTTAACTTGTATTCATTTTTTTGACCTACCTGAAAAAATCTACCATTCTATATAATAATTAAAATAAGAATATTGATTGTTATAGTAAATAATCATAAAAAATGTTTAAGAATATAGAATATTTAAATCATGTATCTTAGATATTCTAAACCTATATATATATATATATATGGAACATTTTTTTCCCAATCATCAATGAGCTCAAATTACTGTTTGAATAATATAAATATATATCTATTTATTTAATTTTTGTCTGATATAATAGTTTTTTTTGTTCAAATCTAACTTGTGCGATTTTGTCGGTATCAATTAAATTTATTATAAAAAAGAAAAAAAAAACCTAGTACCATTTTAAAGCTCAAGCCGAATTAATGTTGCACTTGCACACGCCCGTTTGAAACCCAAATCATCTATTTATTCCTCTGCCCGTCTGGGCCTCTGCCATGTTCTCTGTCCAATCAACAAACAAAAAATGTGTGTACTGTTGAAGCATTTATGCCGCGGCCCTTGAACCATCCGGCCCAATTTCTGATTTTATTCACCCGCACCGGATGAAGTGGGTATTTACGGCGCTGTTTGATAAATTGTTTTCATCAGCCCATGATTTTTGATTGAGATTTTTATTTTTATTTTAAAAATTATATTTCAAGTTACGAAACTTATTTTTCAAAATGCAGATATACATTTTATCAAATAATGATTTTGATTATTTAAATATGAAAACCCAAGTGTCGGTTTGGTTGAATGGTTTTAACACATTATTGTATTTTCAAAAATAAAATCCCACTTTACACATGTTTTCAAAATAAAATATTATTTTATTCAAATCATCATTTGAATAAAATAATTATTTTTATGTTTTCAAATTTAAATTTAAATTTTTTTATCAAACTCAATTTCTTTATTTAGTTTTTAGAAATTATATTAACTTTCCTCTACTTTATTTTTCTCATTCATCATATTTTTTTTTATAAGATTCAATTTTTTTAAAAATAATTTTAAAAACACAATATATCCCCTACAAAACGCAAGTTGTATTTAAAATAAGCGTCAAGTTAAATAAAGATTCAAATCGAAACCAAAATACAAAATTTAAAATATATACCAAACACCTCTAATTTACACTCAAAAATAAATTTATATTTTGTAAAACTTAATTTTAATTTTTAAACCCTTCAAATTTGATTAATTTTGAAATCACCAAACGAAATCAATGAAATGTGTGTGTGTTTTTTTTTAATGTAGTAAATATTTTTTAAATAATTTAAATTACTTTACACATATATGCATATATGCATGCATTTGTTGAGAACAACTTTAAAATTAAAATAAATAAAAAACTGGTATAGTCTTGTCTCTTTTCATGTGTTTCTTTTTGTTTGTTTTAAACTTTTAACGTGCCCAAACCAAGAGGCCCAAGACCACTTTCTCTTAGTCACCCGCACTGGATTGAGTGGGTATTTAACCCATGATTTTGTGGGTTTGAATTGAGTTTTTTTTAAATTATATTTCAAGTTACGAAACTTATTTTTCAAAATGCAGAGATACATTTTCTCAAATTATAATTTTGATTACTTTAATATGAAAACCGAACGTATACTTAAAATAAAATTAAATTTCGTAAAACTTAATTTTTGTTTTTGCACCCTTCAAATTCGATTAATTTTAAAACCATTCGATCAAGACAATCCACCTAACAAAATCTATGATTGTGTTTTTTTTTTCCTTTTGTATGTCCCTCCTACTAGCATGGTAACAAAGACATATGATCACATATGATTGTAAATTCGAATCTTGCATGAATATAAAAATTTAAAAATAGAAAGGAATCTATAGGAGCGTTATATAAAAAATATTTTTAGAAAGAATAGATTAAATAATTTTTAAAAGTTATTTTAAATTGTTTCACACACGATATGCATATATGCATGCATTTGTTGAGAACAACTTTAAAATAAAAATAAATTGTTATAGTCTTGTCTCTTTTCATGTGTTTCCATTTGTTTTGTTTTAACATGCCTAAACCAAGACCACCAAACCGATGGAAATCTGATTCGTAACACAAATTCCTTTGCGAGGCGTGGCAGGCGACGCACATGCATGTGTGTGATGTTCTATGCGTACACACATGGCTCCAAGGCTACGCATGCGCGATACCACTAGACGACAGCTCTGCAGTTTGCATGCCGATCGCAAACTGAAGGAAAGATATCGATACACAGAGCCAGACGATACGTACAGTTGTCCGGTGGCTTGTGTACAGGAATGAACGAGTGAATAGTATTGTACGTGTTTGAATTTTGAAAGATAAAGTAGTAAATAAATTCAACGAAGTAACAACAACAAACATGCATGGCCATGCATTTGTTGAATATATAATCGTCTTTTATACATTATTAAGTGGCTCTCGCTTGCACCAAATAAAAATGCTATTTGTAACTTGTGTTACGTTTCCATCGCACGTCCCTTGTCTCATGTGATATTTGTCGCGTTAGCAATTGCAACGAGCAGAAGGCTTAAACAGTGCATCAACCAGTCCATTGCACCTCCGAATCAAAAATTCGTTTTTCAAAATTCTTTTATCTCAAACCTAACATTAAGCTTCGTCGAGCATATTTAGGCTGAAAAGAGAAAAACCTGGCCTAACCCTAACAAAAATGTAAAATTGGAGGCGAAAGAATATGTCTTTTGTGAATCTGAAAGCATCAAACTCTCTTTGAGGGTTTGGATGTTGAAGGTTTAGTTAATACCTACAAATCAGAAAAGGGTCAAAATTAATCTATTGTGCACGGAGATTTGACCATTTAAAGTTTTAAATGGAAATTAGTCGACGAGAACTAAAAATTCATACATTTGGCTATACTCGATGCTTGCTTGAGCCTCAAGCAGCATTTGTATTGCCGTCGACATGAAGGTTGTGAGGGAATTGCTCGACGGCTACTCGAGGCTTGCTCGAGTTGGAGGCTCAAGTAACATCTTTTTCTCTGCGCTATGATTGAAGCTCGAGTCTCTTGCTCAATGCTTGCTCGAGTCCCTGTTCGAACCTCTACTCGACATTATATTCGAATGATGATCTAGGAATGCGCTTATACGTGACAAATAATACTAATATGATTTATTCTACGTCAGTCAGGAACACAAAAATACTATAATACCGGTTGTACCTAGTAGCAATGCATGTTGGAAAAAATTCCGTCATATAAGGCTAAACATGTAAATATTAATATATGTTGTATTATTTTTGGAAAAATCTAAATTAAAGTGATCTAATTACGATTTTAAATAATGCTTAAAGGTATAATTGTCATGAAATTAATGCGTAGATATTGCTATTTTTAATTTGACAAGGGCTAAATTAGAAATAACAAACACTATATATATAAGCTTATTAAAGCATTAGTAGCAGATTTCTTATATAAGTATGTTTTCCTAAATTTAGGAAAAAAAGTTAAAAAGTTATAAAATCATTCTCACAGCATATGCCCTATATTTAACTTTCTCTATAAGGTTTGTACAGTGTTTCCCAATATATTGGGAAGCACTATTCATTCCCTATAATTATTAAATTATATTTTAAAACTTTCTCTCACCTCTGTCCTTCACGTTTCCCATAACATTAACTTTTATTTCATATTAAATTATAAAAAAATTATTATTAAATAAAATAAGTGATATAAAACATTATTTTAATAATATAGAGTTTGATTTAGGAAATCTGCTGTGATGTATATTTGTATAGGAAAGCAAAAAATAATTTAAAACTATAAATTTAGGGAAACTAATGGGGTAGCTGCTGCTAGTGCCCTTAGGTCTGTATCCCCATCGCCAGAGCTATTGAGAACTAGTATTCATAAGAGTCGTGCTAATTTGAAAGATTACAATCTGTTGATCAAACTCCTGGCAATAAATTCAAGTACACTTCCAATTTATTATTTTAGATCAAGCAATCTCTAGGTAAATAAAGATCCTATAGTTAATTTAAATTCTGACAACACCATGTACTAAATACATGTAGTAGCGACGCCCTTGTACTGGCAGGATAAATTAATATTCACCCACATAGTCCATAGAGCAGTCAGTGCTTCTCATGTGAGTTTTACGTGAAAAAATGTGTGATCGTCATCCACATGTCGTCATATTCACGGCCAGCCCTGTAGTTTGGGTGGCCCTAATCAAAATCCTACACAATGAGACCCTAGTAATTTTGGTAAGAAGCTTCTTTGTTAGAGGATGAGAAGGATCGCATTGATGAATTTATCCATGGATAATACTTATAAACAAAAAGTGTATTCGTGAATATAGTAAAAACAAAACTTGTTTTTAGAAAACCATCAAGAAGGTTAGTTTCAAAATCTCAACTCTATGATTGTATTTATATTATCTTATAGATTTTTTTTGTAATCATATTGCAATTGATGGATGAACAAGGGCTAAGGGACTCAAGCCTTATGTGAATACCTATAATGCTCTGATCAGCTAATAAGTAGACAATTATCCTACTGCAAAAGACACATCAAGACTTAAACCTTTAGTTCAAAGTTGGAAGCAACACTCTAGAATTCTTTCTAGCTTTAAGCACACAATTAATTTTTAGCTCTAAGCAAAAAAATTTAAAAAACTAGAAAAGGATATAAATCTAGGGAAAAAAACAAAAACAAAAATTACCTAAATGGATAAGAAATGAGAAAGGGTAATTAAACCCTAAATTTTTAATTTTATAAAATTGATTTCAAATTTATGGGAGATTAAAGAGAACTAGAGTAACTAATATAATTTCTTACCTTTGATTCAAGAACAAATGAGAGAAAAAGATAAAGTGAAGGTTGTGAAGAATGAACAAGCCATTGGATCATCGGGCAGCGGTGCCGATGCTGCGAGAGTGGTAAGCCTACATATTATAAATCATCTTACGTAATGAGATTCGCTGTCGTTATCCCAATTTCAACAACCTAACCTTGATCCTCTCCTTTCAATTGATTCAAACGCGTGAGACTGTGGGAGTTTATCTGGTAGTCGAAGACTGAATAAGAGGAGTAAAAAGATGATGATATTCAATTAAAAAAACCATTCATTAAATATGTATTTTTAAAAGCCCATGCCTAGCCCATGTTTGTAGGGCTTTTCCTTTAGACAGTAAGAAACACTCAGCACGGGAAAAATCAGATATGAGTCTAAACACTAGCGTCTGGTCGGACTCTGGTTGATGAGATCGACAATTGATTCAATTAAAGAATGATGGATGGTACTTTTTGGAGGCCCCTCAAATTTGGAGGCCTCAATCGACTATTTGACCCTGCAAAACGACAGGGTTGGCCCTTATCATAATCCAGTATTGTTGGAAATAGATTAATTATTTATCTTTGTTGCCAAAATCTCGATTGGTACTAGTGGAGGTAGCAAATACTTTTGGCTCACCTAATTGATGATGGACATGTTTCGATAAATATATATCATAATATCATGACAACAGGTAAGCTCATGTGTCTAGTAACAATGATTCAAAAAATATTTCACTTGCCAGCTTCACACCTAATAACAAAGCCGCAAATGAGATATTATGGCATGTTTGTTTTATATATTTCTGTTTTCGTTTTTCAATTATGATAGTTGTTTTCAAGTAAAAAAATATAAAATTTAAAATAAAATATTATTTCATTTATTATGACCTAAAAAGTAAAAATAATTTTTTATTGCTTTTAGTTTTTTTTTAAATAGCTATTACAAAACAAAAAATATACTAACCAAATATAGTATCTCTTAGTTTTCCTATTGAGATATTTCATTTATTGTATTGTGTGTACGGTTAAGCCTGAGTTTAGGAATTAGATTAGAATTACAACTTTAATTTTCTAATTTGTAGTTTTCTATTCTCCAATATTGCGTGTGCAAACACTAAAAACACATCAATGAACTTGATAATTTATTCACGATTTCTTCATGCTATCAAAGTGATGAGACCTTTGACTAAAGAAAAAAATTGTATATATTCCACAAAAGTTATTGTTTAAACTTTATTGGTGAATGTTTAAAAAAACCTTTAAATGAAATTAGTAGCTGTTTTAAATCATGAATGTTAGAAAAGAGTGTGAGAAACCGCTTGGAAAATAACTTTCAAATTTAAAATGATAATGTCAATTTTCATATAAATTGTAATAACATTTTCTATGTTTAAAATTTTGATTCGATTATTTTAAAACTATTAAATGAAGGATTATTTTAAAACTATTAGTTGAAGAATTGTTTTTTCAAAAATGAAAAATTATTTTAAAATTGGTGCATTTGGTACAAAGTAAATCTGTGGTTTTTTAAAATCATAAGTAAGATTAATTTTTAAATTTAATTTTTAAAACAGATGAGTCTCTTATTTTTAAAAAATTATTTATAACTATTTTTTGTTTTCAAATTTAAATTTAATATTTTTATTGTGAAACTAAAATATTTTTTTTCCTATATTTAATTGTTTGGACTCACTTTTTTTTCATTTTTATGAGACTCAATTTTAGAAAAATACATATATTTTTTTAGAATATATTCTCTCTCATGCCAAATAAAAATTATTTTCAAATTACAATTCAATATAAATTTGAAAAGAAAAATAAAAGGTAAAACTCATGCCAAACATGATCTTATTTGACATAAAATAGATGGAGCATATTTGTTGATTTAGATGACAGTAAAATTATTTTTAAGAAAAAATTTATTTACAAGTGGATAATTTGTAAATAGATATTTTTTTCGTTAAATCGATATGAATAAACAAATAAAAAAAGCTAACTTAACGATAATAAAAATATTTTCATATATAATTAGATATAATATTATTTTATTTTTAATAATAAAGGAAAAGAAGTCAAAATGCATGCATCCTTGTGACTGTGTGCAGCACGGCGGTGGGGTGATTGGAGTCTCTGTGCAAAGCTGGCAGCACTTATCGTCTTCGTTTATATCCGTAGATTCTCTCAGAGGCCTGCCGCTAAGATGACATCATGACGTACCCGAGTCTTGTAGGTGTCCAATATATGTATGGAGAGGCGTGTGGGTAATTGAGAATTTCAAATTCAATGCAATAATTAATTTCACACAGGAAGCTAGGTAGGGTGATATATGGGCGGGCGTTGTTGTTAATTAGCATTAATTAATTGAACTCCATGCATTAACTCACGTACATGTGACAGTGGGATTCTTCTTTGCTTTTGGTCTTGGATTTGTTGTCAATGTCATCATATGTAATGTACTAATGGCTGCGCTGATCGCTAATGCTAGGATGGCGTGAGCAAACGGGAGAGGCGCCAGGCTTTGGCTAGATAGCTGTCAAACTAGGTCTATATTTTTTTTTATTCTGACGTCGATCTGAGCCAGTTTTGATGCAGAAATCTTACACATGTAAGTGTGAGGAACCTCGGTCAGGGCCCTATCATTGTCCCAATAACTTTACTGTGTGCTCGTCCCGTCGTCCGTTTGATAAATGTTTAAGGTTTATAATTTTAATTTCACATATAACTTATTTTTTATTGAACTTAAAACTTAAAACAGTGAAGATTATAAATCGATAGTGCAATTTTTAGAGACTATATATTGTCCTAATAATTCAATAAACTTTTTATTCTGTACAATATACGTAATATAATAACTCTTTATTTTAAAAAAATTACAATTCATTCTTCATATACTATTTTATTATTTTTTATTTTCTCCCTTTTCTCTCCAAATAAAAATTTATTATATTAAAAATATAATAAAAATTATTATTTTAATATAAATAAAGTTAAAATGAAAAGTATTGTTGGAATTAGAATAAAAAAACTCTTCGTGACTACAAATTTTTCCACGTATATAAATAAAACATATATTATTATTGTAGATGCTCTTAAAACATTAGAGATTCATGTTTATTCGTTAGTATTTAACAATAGTTCGTGAAAACTAGTTTACAAAAAGTATTTTAAAATATACTTAGAGCATCTTCAATGTTATTAGGCTAAATTAATTAGCTAAAATCATATTTAACTTGTTACAGTAATGATTTAACTAATGTCACTCCAATGTTGCATTATATATATTTTTGCTTACTAATAATTTTCTTAATCTATTCCTGCACTATCTTTCTCAAATTCTAAATTCTTAATGGAGGACTAGATTGACGATGGGCAGAGCATCGTTTAACGACTCTCATATGCCATGATTCAAGGCCTTGGGTGAATTGAAGTTGAGTAGAGCATGGTTGATGCAAGGACAAGAGAGGAGGTAGGGGTGAGCGTGCGACAAGGAACACATGGGGATTGGGGGGGGGGGGGGGGGTTGGGGTTGTGTGTGTGTGTGACGGGAGAAGAAGGGAGGGAGCTGTGGGCATGCGACGCGGAACGCAGTGGGAGCTTGGGTTGGAGGCGTGCAGTGGGGAGAAGAGGGGCGTGCGATGGGGAACGCAATGTGAGCTTGGGTAGGGGGCGCGACAAGAGAGGAGAAGGGGGGTGGTGTGCGACGGGGGAAGAGAGGAAGGAGGGTGGGGGAGCGTGCGACTGAAGCATAAATGCGGACTGAAATGTTAGCCTGGAGCGTAATTTTATCTTATGTGCTGACATGATAGGATTAACTAAAGCAAAAGCAAAAGTCATTTTTAGCTTTTGCTAAAGGTTTACCTAAATCATTAGAGAACAATTTCATTCGTATTTGACTATAGCTTTTGCTATAGCTGATGGATTGAAAATGCCCTTACATATTTATTTGTGAATATATATATTTTTTTCTCGAATTTAGCAAGTTTATTTGTTTAATTATTCGCGAATTAAAATATTTATTTATTTAAAATTTATAAATAAATTAATTTGTTCGTAAACTCATCTGAATGTTCCTCATTTTAACTATTCACGAATTAAAATATTAATTATTCAAATTTTATAACTAAACATGTTTATTCGTAAACACAATTACTTATTCGTTTGTTCAACGAATCAAACACAACATTGTTGAAGTTTATTAACTTATTTTCTTAATTTTTTTTATAAACATTATATTTTTAAATAAACATAAATAATTTTTTATCAAATGTTTAATTTTTATATCATAATTTTAATTAATCAAAAATGTTTAAGAGCATTTGTTTACTATCATAATTATAAATTAGAAAAAATACATGTATAAGTACATTCCTATCCCCAATGCAGTATTATACTTGTAATATTTTTTTTGGTGATAAAAATGAAAAGATGGAGAAAATAAAAAAAATAAGTAATAAATGTAACAGACTAATAATTTATTTAATCTCTTGTTATATGATATATTGACACCTTGTCATGATTTATTAAATTGGGTGATAATTTATTTAATCTCTTGTTATATGATATATTGACACCTTGTCATGATTTATTAAATTGGGTGATAATATAAATAAGCATATATTTATATATATTACAATATATATTTTTTAAAAAAAGCAAAATTGTGTGTCAATTCTCTCTTCGTCCTCCGGCGTCTCCTGCTAGTCTACTACCACAGTCCACAGGTGCACCTGTGTATAGCCTCCCCCAAAAATTCTATCCACCACCCACACACGAGGAGCCCCGGATTGGATGCGGATCATGTTGCCCGAATCAATCATTCCCATCTAATTTTATATACCAATTTGGCCCAACCAACAGCCTCGCCTCCTCTAATCTTCCCCTTTCCGTGACTGCCCAACGCCTTTGCCAACATCCACGTCGCCGGACACCTGCCGCTGCTCCGCCCTCGCTTTTGTCATCAGCGACCAGACGCCCCGCCCCATCAGTCTGCAACCCCGATGTTGCGTCGTCCTCCAAGAACCTACTATCAAATCTGAGGCCACATCAAACACATCTAAGCAATTGGCCGAATGGCTAAACTTGATGGAATTGGAAGCAGAAGTTTGGGGGGGAAAGGTAATAAATTTTGAGTTGGGTTTCAAATTTGGGTATGGTTTGAAAAAAAGTCCAAGGGCTGAACTTTAAAAATGCCTACGAACCCAAGTTTTTCAAGCAACATTTCAATCCGCGTTTGAAATTTGGATTGCGCCTACCATACATATATATATATATATGTAACGCACCACATGAAGAAGAGGTAGAGATGGGGCTCGAATGGTACATTTGGATATAGAAAGAAGAACACGACATAAAATTTGAATTTATAGGCGAAAGAGTGTGTTTTTTTGAAATTCGAGAGCGGTAAACACCCATGAGTGTTTGCAACCTGTGCGTCTCATTGATACCTACAAATCCAAAAAAATGGACCTAAATCGGACTACCGTATACAATTAAAGTTATGACCGTTTAAAGTTTTATAAAAAATTACAGTTGATAGAACCCATAAACCCATAGATCTGACCGTGGAAGAAATGATCGAAGCTTGATCGATGCTCAAGCATATGAGCTTGAGCAGGGGCTCGAGCCACTATACTCGATTCTATGCTTGAGGCGGTCTCGAACAGAATCTTGAGCAACCTGCTCAAGCCTCAAACTCGAGTATGTCTCAAGCAAGCCTCGAGTGAGGTGGCTCGAGCTCCTGCTCGAGGCATGCTCGAGCGATGATCCGAAAGCACACTGAATTGTGAAAAAAAAACTGCTGATATGACTTCTTCCACGACAGTTGGAGACACAAAAATACCACAACAGCGATTGTACTTAGTACTGCTCGTATATATACACACACATCTTACAAAAACTAGGTGAACCAAACTATACAATTTTTTCATGTTTAACACAGTCACTTACTTTCGATAAATTAACACACTTTTTATATACATAGGCAATGTTTGTTTATTCGGGTGAATCATTTTAAATGTTTGATGAGTTATGATTCACTTAGAGTAATGTATTAGATACACCAAATGCTTTTTAAATTTACATATCCGATTAAATATTAATTATATGACTATAAAGTTGCTTATATTATGTATTTTAACTAAAGTTTTAGTAAATTATATTTTTTACTTAATTGGTTTTTAAAATTTTTAATTAAAATACGTACTTCAATGACACTTTATAGTCAAATTTGATTAATATTTAATTACGTATGTACAATTTAAAAAAAAACTAGTGAGTCCAATTCCAAGATTATTAGTCAAATCTGTCATTAGCATCAGCAATTTCACTTCTGGTTTGTTGATAGCATTGCCTATGGTTTGTTAATCTCACCTCTAGTTTGCCAATGCATTGACGACATCGCATCTAGTTCATCAATTTTGTCTTTGCGTTAATTTGCATTGATGATTGCCTGTGGTTTCTTTCTTATACTTAATTATTCAAATTTATCCTATTTTTTATTTTTTAATAAATTTTATGAAATTTTGTTATAGAAAAATAAATTCTTTTTAAAATATATTTGCTATCATTTTAAACAATATTTATTTTTAAAATTTAATTTAAATTAAATATGAATAAAAATTAAATAATAAAACTAAAAGCATGAAATTTAAAAAACATATCAAACACCCAATTCCTTGGGTGAATTTGAATCCTTACTAGTTTTGTATAATAATATTTTATAATTTATATTCTTCTATTTCATTTGAGTATGAGATCATCTGAATAGTGATGTACTCATCATTTTGAGAGTTTAAATTATAATTGAGTTTAATTTAGAGTTTATAATTCTGATAAATTAATTATTATTTTTTTAGAGTTATAAATTAATAAACACGCGGAAATATAAATATGAAAAAAGACGATATAGCTTTCACCATACGTTTATTCTATGTTTGGTGAGAATGGCTTATATGAGAACTTGAAGTTTGAGGAGGAACCGGTGTGTAGGCCTTGTTTGCCTTGTCTAGTAGGATAGTCTAAAGTTATGAGTTACATATTGAGCCTATAGTTCATTCCACTTTGTTGTTGTTTGTCTTTCAAGTTCTATTATAGACTAGCATATGATTTTGTTTCAGGTGGACATTGCATACTTTTGATGTTATATAATGTACTATTTGTGAGCTCTGACATGAATTTGTGAAAAGTAATATATAAACATGTTTTGTGATATAATTATGTATTATGATAGTATAAATGTACATAATTATTCTTGTACATAATTAAAACAACTTCTATGATGGGTTTAATTTAGTGTTTGTTACTATCCGTTGACCTTGTGGACAAGGAAAAGTCTCATTTCTGATTTTAGTTTCCTAAAATGATGAGCGTGACAATACCACTCGGTAAGGTAAGAATTAAGATATGGTGAAAAAACCAAGGGAAAGCTATGTGGGAGCAGGAAGAAACGATGGAAAAAAAGTATTATAACATTTTTGATGTTGGATTCAACCAATGCATGTCATTGGTTGAGGCCCGCCCCGTCGCTCGTCCGGCCCGATTTACACGCCAGAGTAAAAAGATGTGCAACCAGAAACTTATAAAAAATACGTAGAAACATGTATATAAAAGCTACTGTATATAATTTTGTTCCGTTTCGTCGCTCGGCGCGCATATCTTTACTGTGTAATTTAATGGCTGTTGTGTTTGGCATGTACGGTTTGGAGCTGTAAATCATTCGACTGCAGCGCTGCCATCTGCCTCCGCTTTAATTGCATGAAAATTTTAGCTCGCAGCTTTACGAAAAAGAAAAACTCATAAAAAAATGTAGGCACTGCTGCCAGCTGTTTGTAAAACAAATCAACAATCCATTCAATTTTCGATTTGACATTAATAAATTAACAGCAACAGTAATAAATTAATAAAACTGGTACTATACTTATTGGGACGTGACTACAAGACATGACCGCCTCGACTTGACGTCGCTGGCAGGTAGAGAGATCTTCATGAATCGCGGTTATTATTATTATTTATTACATATACACATATTAATATGTTTTTTCGTAAAAAAAAAAAAAAAGAGAGTTAATATATCGAAAACACAACACTGACCGTACCATATAACGTAAGAGTATCGAGAACAGAAGTCCCAAAATTGGAAAACATTGAGGGACGCGTGCGCAAGAGCAAATCCAAGGATAACGAAGTAACCAGCTTTGTGGACTGTGGGTGGCGTCATCGTAATATTTCTCAGAACCCGTGCCCAACCTTGGAAATAGGTAGGATCTTATCGTTGACGACGGATCTTTGACTTTAACTTCTAGTATCCCCTCTCTCTCTCTCTCTCTCTGACCTATATTAAAATAATTTTTTATTATTTTAAAAAAACTAAATATACTCATAAATATTCTAATATTATATTTATATTTAAATATTTATTTTTTTCATAAATAATTATAAAAAATTTAAAATAATATGTTCGGAAAATAATTTTAAAATATAAATATAATATTTTAAAAATAATATTCAAAGATTTAATTTAAAATTTCTAAGATATAACTTATTTTCATACATTATACGAGATTCACAATACAATTAAATAATCATTAAAAGTAAAATATTTTTCTTAATAACTAAAATCTTGCATAAAAAATTCAGTATTTATTTTACACGGAGGTGTGAGCATGCATTATTATTTAATATTAATTTTTTTAAAAAAGGTACCCATGGATTGGGTACAAATATGAATTAGAACACTAGACACTCATAACTCAATTATTTTTTTTAAAAATTTATAGATTTAAATTATTTTTTGTGTCACTATATAAATATATATCACAATTAATTTCATAAATTAATTTTTATATTATTAAAATAATATTTTATATTATTTTTATTTAAATGTTATGGAAAATAGGTGAGATTTTTTTTATATAATTTAATAATTATTTGAAGTGAATAATATTTTTTAATATATTATAAAATTATATATAATTTTATAAAAAAATTAAATATAAAATATCTATGTGATATTACTTTTTTATAATTTTTAATTTTTTTTTCTAATAAATAAAATTTTATAGTAAATCTGCTAGTGTTGTACTACAATCATTTTCTGTCAAGGACAATAATTTACTTTTCGTATCTATAATCCCCCTATTTAACGGGTACCATGGGTCCGCATATGATTGGACAAATTTACTCGAGTAATGAGTGCTCTTTATTGCACGCATTGAAAGTTATTTTGAATTCAATTTTTTTAACCTTTCAATCACAAATTATTTTCTCCATACAATACTCTTAAAACTTGACCAAATAACATTTTTAAAATTTTGTTTTGACAAAGTAATTTATAAAAAATATTTTATAGGTTTCTTTTAACTTGTAACTTTTTAGGAAGTCCAGCTTCTCTTTTCAATTCTATTGTTTGCCACTAATCTTTAAAAGAAAAATTGAACTTATTTTCCGGAAATTAGTGTCATGGATATAGTTAAATGGAAATGTAAATATTATTTTTTCTCGCAGTGTCATCATTATAAAAGATGATAATATTAAAGACAAAACAATATTAAGAAGAAAAAGTTTTTTTTTTTTCCATTTTTTTTCATTTCATTAATTAGGTGTAAACGCGCCGTCGGAAAGCTGTTCGACGACACATCGGCCGCCGTAGGGTGGACTTACTAGGAAGAGTAGCTACTGACGAGGAAATGCGGTCGGTTCCTGGGCATGTGTCGTGCTACGACTTGAATGGGAATCTGAACACGTGGCTCCCGCTGCAGCCACCTATTGAAGAAGGAGAGTTTCGGGCGTGGCGGCGGCGGCAGCCGCTGTGCTGGGCCGACTTTGTGTGGGATTGGGGATACAGTAGGAGATCAAAACAACGTTGCTGAAGGATTATCACAGCAGAGATGAAGGATTGGCAGATAACATGTGTTGAGGCGCCTCGCGCGTGTGTATCTGTATGTATACGTGTGTGTGTGTGTGTGTGTGAGAGAGAGAGAGAGAGAGAGAGAGAGAGAGAGAGAAGGAGGGAAAATATTAATAATCAATCGGCACAACATTGATTAGATCACGTCAAACCAATGAAACTGATGGTTGAATCAATACGTGCAACCTTGGCGGTTTATGAAAGGCTGTTTTTTACCCCCAAAAATATTATATATATATATTTTTAGAATGTCATGGCATAAAATAAACAACATTATAGGTTACGTTTAATTTGACGTTGTTATTTAAAAAGTTTTTTTTTTAAATTATAAGTTCAGATTACTCATGACTAATTTTAAATTCATCAGACTTATAATTTATTTTTTAAATTATATTTTTAAATATAATATCATCATACTAAATAACATCATAGTGATCTAGTTTGATATTGCATTTGAAAAACTAAGCAACAAATTTCACAACAAATTTCATTTAATAAACTAAAAAAAATCACATATATTTTTTTTTTGGTAAAAGCATAAACATTTTAAAAGTTATTTTACAAAGTAACAACTTTTAAAATTTTAAATATCAACATTAACCTTAATCATATGGATATGAAAATGATTACATATTTAAAATTTAAAATTTAAAAAATAAGAATATTTTTATCTTTATAAACATTCATAATAATTTTATTTTTGATTTACTAAACATTTATTATCTATTTTTAGAATTTACATTGCTTTTCAAATCATTGTTAATCAAACATTTATCTGCTTCTTTAGCATAATTAAAAATAACTTTTTTTAAAAAGCACAATGTTACTAAATTGAACAATATCACATAAATGAACAACCACAACCACATCACACATGGGCTCAAAGCATTACCACATGTATATGGTAGGGACATAAAAATTATTTAGATGATTAAAAAGAATTCACACGTGGCTCTTCATGTCCATAATAAATTTTAAAGTTTTAATAAAATATAGGATCCTACAAAATAGAGTTCGGGGATGGAATTTATAGAATGAATCCCATATTTAGAAATGAGCTATTTATACCTTAAACTATTTATCTTTAATCTTTTTATATATTTCTTGATACATATAAACTTTTGAGTGATTGTGGTAAATAGAAGATAGAGAAAAAGAATTAAAAAAAATTAATTTTAAAAATAGAGATAAGGATGAGAAATGAGATATAAAAGGCAATTTATCCAAAAAGCTTAAAAACCTCACTTTTCAAACTCTTCATTTAACATAAAATTTGAATTGTACTTTTTAAAATTTAACATGTACTATTTTGTCTTTATTCTTTAAAAAATTATATTTTCTCTCTCATTTTTCCTTTCAATTTCTCTCCCCTCTTTTATTTCAAAAATAAAATTTTAATTAAATAGTAAAATTAAATTATTAAAGTATAGAAACTGAAAATTGTATTATTAAAATATAAAAAAGTTTTTCTTTTTGTTATTTTGAAATACCAAATTTGAATAGGCTGCAGTGAATACTTTGAGAGGTTTCAAAAACTAAACAAATTATAAAAAAAAATGTACTATTCATTTCCCAAAATATGGATGAAAACTCAAACCTGTATGCAAATGCTTCATTACAAAATATTATCCATTGATTATAATTAATTCAAGTAGATTGTATAATTGATTTGTACCACAAGATATATTTCATGTATATGGCTACAAATAGGTCGTAATATTCCACATTAGCTAGAGGTGGGAAACAAAGTCTACGCTTAAGATAGCATGTATAATTATTTGAAGGGGGTAAATGAAGCCCACCAAAAATAAGACCATGAATGTAATAACCCAAAGTGAACAATATCGTGTTATATGACACGTCTCCCTTTTCCAGAAAACTAAGATTGGGTAAGTGACTCTCCATGTTCATACTTGTAAGATCACCGTCCCTGCTATTTTAAATCATCTGTGTATAATCATATAACAAGAGTAATCTTATATTCCTAATGAAATCATTTAGATATAATTTAGTACCAACTACAAATCAATTAATCCAAATATATGTGTCAATAACAATCAATTATAATACAACCGTCACAAACTCATGTCAGGAAAATAATAATCAATATATCTCAAATACAATAGAACAATTAGATAAGGTCTACCATACATTAAATAAGATGGTAACTGGTTGCTCGTGTTGTGATATTGGCAACTATCTCCTGCAAACACCTCAAAAGAATGTTAACAAAGGAGGGTAAACACAAATGCCCAATATGTGAGTTACAACTCTAGATCATCCAATAATTCTACAAAAACCTAAAGTTATATGCTTAGTGTATGTATGTGCTAGTGTAGTGTTTTAAATTACTAAACATACAAACAAATGTCAAACTGATACCAATAGTTGAAGCCAAGTCATGGCATCAACTAATCAATCAACCAACAATATATCTGTAACTCTCCAAATCCGAGACATTTATATCGGATACGTTAATGAAATTATGTACATAAGTTTGATATAAATTTTAAATTATTAATTATTTCATCAAATATAACATTAATTATCATAAAATTTAATATAAGATCTTAAGGTTTAGGGGCATAGAAACTAAGTGTCAACAATCAATTATTATATAAGATAACACACGAGCTGTCATACATAAACTAACAAACACATAACTTTATTTCTAAGCATATCTTGACTCCTTATTTTAGTATTTTTATTCCTTTAATTATCCAGGGATTGGACAAGAAATCATAAAAAGGATTGAACTCAAATAGTCCAATAAGGATAAATAGGATAAAGTAATCATAATATATAAAAACATACCATGAGAAATATTACAAGTAAAATCCTGACATAAGATATTTTATGAAGGTTTAATTATGCTAGACATCATATCATAACATAATGATTTAGGTTAACTAGCCAGATACCACAACATAACATATTATCAATTAGATTGACACGTTCTAGTGATGTTCTTTATATAATGCATTGACGGTCTTTCTGGAACTACTTATATACTTACTTTGTCTAAGCATAAAAAAGATCATAACAAAATTAAAGTTCATGACATAAATAAAAAATAGAATTTTAATGAAGCATAACAAAAGTAATGAACATAAAGTTACCAATGATGGTCCTGATTATAAAAGGTCATTTATCCCAATCAATAAAATAAATTATTTAGGAGACATAAGAAAAAAGATTAATGTCCCCTTATTAATAAATAAATAAAAAGAGAAGGACAATGAGAATATAATGGTAAAGAAAAGTTAAAAAGAGAAAGATAAACCTTCATGATCCACTTATCATTCTTCGTGTCTTAAAACTTTAAAAATAAGAAAATTAAATTTATATTCTCAAATTTTCATTTTAATACATTAATTTTAAATAATTATATACATATTTTTTTATGTGGTAAATCGAATCATATAATAAGCAATACAGATGAGGTGGTATAACTAATCAAATAAATAATATATACGATGTGATAAAAACCAAACATGTAAATATTATATATGAGGGTGATAAAACTAATTAGGTAAATAATATAAATCAGGTGGTAAAACCAACTATATATATAGTATATATGAAGTGATAAAGCAAACTATGTATATCTTATATTATAAATAATAAATAACTTCAAAATCTCGACTCTTACTTTTCATAGAACTTTGATGCTTAATAAACACTAAAAAAGAGGGAGAGTTTATGTTGAATATATGGGGTGTTTGGAAAGTTTGAGGGAGTATTTGTAGAGAACAATTCGTGGTAAGTCTTGAGAGAATTTGTATGTTAAGAGGAGAGGCAAAAAACACCTTACATAAGGCATGGTGGTAGGTGATAGGTATGATAGGTAGAATAATGCAAATACACAATAGTGATGTAGGTATAGGGAGCATACTAAGTAGTTATTTTAAGTAGTCATTTTTTGACGTGGTTAGCCACAAAAGAAAAGTTATTAAACTATACTAGTAAAAGCTTTCAGATAAAGAAGATCTTTTCTATCTCTACCGGTCTTCTCTTGAGTCTTGCTTGATACCTGTTTTTTATTGTCTTACCACCAGAACAATTTTTATGCCATTACAGATTACAGGTAGGCACACAAATTCCTAACAAACCAATTCTCTCAAGGATAATCTTATTGTCTTCTAAAGTGTTGAACCTCTATTAGATTTTTTTAGTAAAAAAATGTCTAACTTGGACTATGATTATGTATTTCATATGGATAGCTCATAACACTTAGGTTTTTGAGGGTGAACCCTTTATTGTGGGTAAGGTGGTAGCTAAAATTAATTTTTTTTATTCTCTGTCAAACTCAACTACATTTTGTATTAATTTTAGGTTTACTTTCATGATATGTCTCGTGTACTTGTTTTTTTAGTAATTACTCTTGGTTGCATGAATTGTTTCCATTGATTGCTTGTTTTGATTGGGTAAGGCTCTTGTAATTGTTATTTTTATGATTACTTGAGTTGTTTCCATAGCTTGCACTTTTTGGATATGTTCCATGTATATTTACATATTTTTGAATTAATTATTTATATTTATTTAAAAAAGTAGCTATGTAAAATGTGTTAGACTTGAATGTCCCATACAATACCAAAAGTGTTGCTTGTGATCAGACTAAATTGCAACTTTATATTATTTTCAACAATCTATATTAAATTTTTATTTAATTATAATATTCCTACTATGAAAATCTAATATTAATAGTTAAAAATAAATTTAATGATTCACATTACTCGCATGCAATAATTTTGCTATTATGAGATATTAATCCATTTTAAAGTAGGAGCCTGTAACCTAAGGTAATGTTATGAAAACAATTTTTTTTCTATTGTACTGGAAAAGATTGTTTTCTTTTCCTACTAAAGACGCAATGATATATTCATAAGCAAGTGTACCCGGGATTACATATTTGACTCAACATGTGTTGATTTATACATTTTCTAATAATTATTTTAGGTGATTATGCTGAGGCAAATAACCCAGCTTGGCCACGAAAATAATCTCTCTCTGGGTGGGTGATGAAAAGGGACCATACGCAAAATATCATGCATCTAGGCAATGATAGAAGTGCATTCTAGTTAATGTATTAGACCTTATGAATTTTCACGAGCACTTAAAAGGGAAGGGAAGGGAACATTTTCCAATCGTGGAGGCGTTGCCCTATGCAGACTACAGAGATAAGGAAAGAGTGTTGGAAGATCAGGAGAAGGAAATCCCCCCATACAAAATTGGTTAATTTACATGGACGGAAACCAACCACGCTACAGGAGAGACACAAGGCAATGCGAATACCTAGTAGTCAAAAGTACATTTATAAGTGCTCGACAGTTGCTCATGTTTTTCTTCTGTGGGAGTCACTACAATTTTTGGAGTCTTTGAGCGTCCGCCACTGCTCAGCAATGTCTCTAGCGATGTTAATGGCATCAAAACCAGCTCCCAGGAGGCCTCTTCTTGAAAACCCAACAGTGTACAACCCATTCTCCCCTTTCCAATTGCCAGGAAATGGCTTTTTGGGCATCCCTTCTTCGGTAAAAAAATCTGTCCCCTGCAAAAATCACGACAAACAACACACTGGTCAGGTTAAAATCCAGAAGGGTAAATATATATATATATATATATATATATATATATATATATATATATATATATATATATATATAGCAAATTGGTGTCTGTTTGGTTTTTGGGAGGCACGACGAGGGATGACGTCACTAAGGTACAAGAAGATAGTCCCCCCACAATTGTGAGGAAGAGAATATTGCAGATACTGGCGGAAAAATCCAATAAGCCTAGCCATATGCATATTGCTCTTTTTGAATGGACGGAGAAAAGATGGGGCTCAAGGGCATCAATTTGGTGTATGCCAAAATGATAGAAAGCGATGGAAGAATGACAAACCAGAAACCAAGTGGTCACCTTGAGCCAGGCAGGAACGTTGCTCTTATACCCCGTGGCAAAAACTATAGCATCAAACTCCTTCTCTTGCCCATCCTTAAACTTTGCGCCATACCGTGTTATCTCTTTCAAACCATTCATCAACTGCCCGAATAATATTATAGACAAACCCAGTTAGCTTATCAAAATTTCAATTAATGCCTTCCCATGGAAATGCACTGCAGAAACAAGGCCGTTTGTGGGTTTGTTTACATACCTTGATGTTACCAGCTTTTAGCTGAGAGAGAGCTCCAACATCTAGCACCGGGGTCTTGCCGGTGGCATTCTTGAGCTCAATTGGGCCAGTTTTTGGTCGCCGGAGGCCGAGGCGATCTGTGTTGCCCAAGGTGAAGTTGGCCACCAAGAGAAGGAACTTGTCCACCAGCTTCAGAGGCAGCCACTTCAGAAGAGCCATTGCTACGCCAAACGTTGAGAAGCCAAGCATCTCCCTAGGTAAGACATGCACCTGAAACATTGTCAGACGAAAACAACACATTAGGAAAAGAAGCAACGCAGGATGAAAACAAAATTAAGTTCTTAAGCGGCTAAATCCAATTCCAGACAAGCCTTTTAGCACACTCACACCCACGTGTAAACTGGGGCCAACGCTTGCCATTTAGAATGTATATTAAACGTACTCAGATTGAAAAATCCAAAACATTAATGGATCAAACATACCTATATTGGGGAATGTCAACAAAAAGGTTCAAAACTACTAAGTTATTGCAAACTTTATCTTAAAATAAAACATTCCAACCACCCAAACAGACCCCCCCCCCTCCCCCTCCCCCCCCCACCCCCAAATAAAATAAAATAAAATAAATTGCATACTTACAGTGCTTCTCACAATCATGTAGGGAGTGGCATTGTTCCTACACAGATCCAAGCTCACTTCCATACCCGAGTTTCCACACCCAACAACCAAAACCTTCTGGTTCCTAAACTCTGTCCCAGACTTGTACTCACTGGTGTGCAATTTCCTGCCACCAAACTGTTCCATCCCCGCGAACTCCGGCACATTGGGCACCGCATTCTCGCCAGTGGCAACGACCAGCCACCTCGAGACGTAGAGGCGCCGCCAAGTCCTGACCCGCCACAGCCCGGACGTCAAGTCGAACTCAGCCGACTCGACCGCTTCCCCGAAGTTGGGCTGCAGATTGAAGTGGGCCGCGTAGGCGTCCATGTAGGAGATGAACTGGTGCTTGGTGGGGTACTTGGGGAAATCTTCGGGGAATCCGAGGAGGGGGAGCTCGCAGAACTTTTTCGGGAGGTGGAGTTTGAGTCGGTCATAGGTTTTGCGCTGCCACAGGGAGGCTATACAGTCGCTCTGTTCGAGAATGAGGGGAGCGGCGACGGCGGTTCGGGAAAGACAGGCGGCGGCAGCAAGGCCGGCGGGGCCAGCCCCGACTATGATGGGTCCTTGGACCCATAGCTGGTCATCCTCGTCCTGGTTGTTATTGTTGTGACAAGATGCCATTTCTTGTTCGGGTTGAGACTTAAAAGAAACGAGAAAAGAAATGGGGTGAAGAACAATTAGAAGGGCGTTCTTGCTCTGTTTTTGTGCTGTGGGAAGCTCTGTTTTATCTTCCTTTTGTTGCTCTCTTCTTCTGAGTTTGAGCTTTTTTTTTTGTTTAGTTTTTTGAGGTAAATGGGGGGTGAGCGGATGTGAATTTAAAGGGTGAAAACGTCGTTGTTGTATAAATATATTAATTTATATTTTTTTTTAGAATTTAATTTACTTTTTTTAATAAAAAAAAATATAAATATATTAATTAAAAAAAATTACAAGTACACAACGTAAAATAGAAACCAAATACAATCCAACATCGGACGTGCACTTACAAGTCATTAATACAAATTTAGTACGTAACTGTACTTGTAAATTATAAATTTGTTTTTTCGTTAATAAAAGCAATATTTCCATAAACAACGCCATTTTTACGGTCCATATATATAATAAACGAAAATAACTTACCTCCAACCCCTCTTACCAAGGAAATCGGATGTCATGGGTGCTGTGCAATCAAAGTATACGTCCGCTGCAAGATGGCACGCTAGTAAAAAAGATTCAATTTCCAAATCAGATGCTGCCAGAGAAGAAATTAATTATAAACTCATGCCAGAGACGGGTGTCCAAAACAGAGGATTATTTATGAGACATGAAAGGCAGGGTTTTTTTTAAAAAACGCACAGTTCCATAGTGTGAGACAGTGAGAGAGGCATGTAATAGTGTAATAGTAATACAGGGAGAGGGAGATCAGACTGAGGCGTGAAGGCTAAGGAAATGATTTGGTTCTTCTTCTCAAGACAGGTCGCATAAGGGCATTGGGGGCTTTGTGGGCAAATGGGTGACATTCGTGTTAGTGTAATAGGTTCGCTTGGTGTAGAGAATATCAAATGGGTTCCCCCACCCCATGTTTGATAATGCAACAAACATGTGTAGCGATAGTTAGTTCATACACACACACACATATAATTGCAAAGTTCGATCTTCAATTCATCATACTATATATAGTTAAATCTATTGTTTTATTAACAAAAAAAAAAAGCATAATAACCCACGTAAGTCGATGAAGAATCATACTAACAATGCTATGCGTTGTTAGTTGAGCCAACCATTTTTTTATTCGACTAAAAAAAGAGTTTTTGCAAATCAAATTTTATTTTTTTTATTTTATTGAATTTTCATTTGAAAATAATTTTTGTATAGTAAATAAGAAAATATGTTTTTGAAAGATTTTTTTTAAAAAAAATTGAGTCCCATAAAATTTAGATTTTTTTTTGATAAACTTATATAATAAAACAGAGAAAAAATAAAAGAAAAAAATAAAATATGAAATTAAATTTAAATTTGAAAATACAAAATAAATAAAAATAATTTTTAATAAAAACTATAGATTCATTTGTTTTTAAATCACAATTCATAAATTTAATTATAAAAAATTAGCATGGAGCCCACTATTTTTTAAAATGATGGTCGAATGTTGGTGGATTGCTACGTACCAAAAGTAGCATTATAAACTGTTGACTCCTTTTATACTAGGAGTTGTATGAGAAGGGAAAAATATGCTAATATTATTTTTTTCTTATGATTAATCTTGGAGTAGATGTTACTCCATTTTCTCCACCGAGTCATACACCGAGTGCTTGGTTCACTCTTTTAGCATTGTATTGAGAAGATCTTTTTTAGAGTCCTTGTATTCATGGGTGGAAAGTTTTGTATATCTTATGATTTCTCATTCTTCAACAGTGTTGAGTTGATGATAACTTAATCTTATGATTAATCTTGGAGCAAATGTTACCCATCTTCTCCACCAAGTCATACAACAAGTGCTAGGTTCACTTTTTTAGAGAAGATACTCTAGATTCCTTGTATTCATGCATGAAAAGTTTTGTATATCTTATGATTTATCATTCTTCAACCTTTTTGAGTTGATGACAACTTAATTTCTTAGGCTAGCCTTTTTTTCTTTTGTTATTGTAAACAAGAAACATTTGAGCTTCCAAGGGCTTAATAACTTGTTTTGTTTAATGGTGGTAAAATAACTCATAAATAGATTACTTTGATGATTTTTAGTAATGTCTTATTATGTTTCTTTTATTTCATGAGAAAATGAGTTATCATTAAATGATTTTTTTCATTTTCACTATTTGGTAGAGTGAGGAAAATGGAGAAATATATAAATAAATTAATAATTAATAAAAATGTTATTATATTTTTATGAAAATGACTTATCTATCTCAAACTTAATTTTTTTTTCTAAAGATCCCCTTCAAACTTTTGTTTACATTTCAAGATATTAATTTTCTATTATTTTAGTTTTTTAAAAGGTTTTATATTATACCCAAACCATGAAAAATAATTTTATTTTAAAATAAAATATTTTCAAGAAATTTTTTTATAAATAGAACTCATTTTTCATAAAACAAATGAAATCTTAAATACTTAAACTAAAATTTCTTTTTTAATGAACTTGTAATCATCTAAGCTATAAAAACATAACCTAAAAAGGCCTAAACATAGGACAAAAAAAATAATGCATGCAATTGAAATTGGTATATATTATATTGTAAACAATCACTAGTTTTTTACTCATACACACACACAACCAAATTAATTGGGTAGGCTTTTGATTATCCCCCTATTAGTTTTTCCTAGAGTTGAAAATAGAATTTTGACATAGGAAGAAAGTACTTTAATATTTTTATGGCTAAACATTGATCCAAAACTATTTTAGTTATATAAGAAAATTGAACAAGCTTAAGGAAAAAGAAATAACTTCTCGTAATTGAATAATTTATTAATATACCAAGAGATTAGAGGTTAAAGAATCCTCTCGCCTAGGCGAGTTAATTACATTAGTAATCAATGACCCTTAATGCTTTTGATGAAAATAGGATGGAAATTAAAAAATAAATGAAGATATGAAACATATACGCATGTATACTCATATAAAGTTTCCACAAGGGTTTCAGGGTGTTGAGAGTTTGTTATACCTTTAAGAGCACACTTGAATATACAATGAACAAGCTTTTAAAAGTTTTTTTGTTGGATTTTTTTTTTATAAAATTATTAGCCCATTATATAAAGAAAAAAGTATATATAAGTAGAAAGCTTACTTAAAAGGAAGGAAATCAATCACACCCATCATGGTAGGTTTTGTATGTAGATGCTCTTTCCTCTACATGTGTATGTATGCACTTCTTTGTACTTGTTTCTTTGGCATGTGTAAGTAATTAATATCTTTCCTCTCTCTCTCTCTCTCTCTCTCTCTCTCCATATATATATATATAGATATTGCTTAGACAAGTTCATATTTAATTAATTTGATTGGCTTAAATAGTTAAAGATATGTGCTACACATTATTTGTCTAAAAATGAGTTGACAAATTTTTGAAACATTTTGACATTTTATTTCTTCGAGAGGAAGCTAGTGTGTTCTTGAATATAAATATAGTTACTTTTTAAGTTTTTGGTTCCAATAATTGATTATTTAGTGTTAATATGAAAATTTTAAAACATTTCAACATGTCATAATGTTTTGGATTTATTATATATGCATAGCCCTACATTAATGGGTGGATCATCTAAACTGGTGAACTATGTGGGAAATTAGAACAGGAAATACTATAATCATTTAGTTTTATGGGAGTGGAAGAACAACTAGTAAAAGTATACGATGCAATATAACCAATAATTTTAGCCTACTCAGAATTAGAGCCCTCAAAGGGTATCTACCCCAATCTATGCTATAACAAAAGGCTTTAATTGGTATAACCATAAATAAGAAAAGCCAAAACAAGAGTAGGTTCAACATATGCAAGCATTAATGACCAAAACATAAATTTCAAGAGATGCTCAAGTATTGCCAAGCAAAACATAAATTAAACTAATAGAGCAATACATAGCCATCATAGTGGAAAGCAACATAGTCAAGGATAATTATTATTATACCATTGTGAGTCAAATGAAGACAATATTGCAAGTAATAGAGGAACCACACATGAATATACATGGACTGATTTCACTTTATTTTGTATCCATAAGTAGATTTGACTCTAGAAACTCCTGCATAGCTAGTGGGTTATTTGGAGGGTTTGGTGTTTGATAAACCTTCTCTAATAAAAACCAAGGAAATGGAAGAGGTAGGGGAAAAATTCTTAAAAGTGGTTGTTGACCATATTGAGGCACCTCTTGACGTGCTTGAAAAGCATTGTTTAACAATTCCTAAAGCACAAGATTATAATCTATATGACCCACTAATACTATCTCTACACCAGTTACACCTTGAATGGATGGACTCCCATTTTATGATTCATGAGAAGGGTATGATTCTTTGTAATGAGGAATAACGTAAGGAGATGGAAGTGAAGGTAGGCCATAAGGAATCATCTATTAAAGACCCCACACAGAAAGGTAAGGAAGAGAAGACTTCCATTGTAAAATATATAGGTGAGCGTAGTGCACTATTATCACATTGCCTACATCACATAAATTAGTAAAGTGCTTGACAAAGAGAAAAAGAAGAATGAGAAGAAAGACTTATATAAAAAGGTTGTGAACCAAAACAAAGAAGAAGATTCTGATGATGAATAATAAGGGTCATTAGTAGCATATGCTTTTGAAGTAAAAGCTCATTTCCTAGAGTTATCTTTTGGAGATGAAAAGGGAGAAAAGAAGGAAGATCTGGAGACTAAGATGGTGGTAACTCTAAAAGAAAAAGAAACTAAAAGGAGGAAAAGCTTAGGTATGAACAACACTTTTTAGCATGACTGGAGACACTCATGGTAACAGACATATTCCAGTATTAGCTATAGTACAATTTATGATGTTATTTTTCTAGAACATAATATTTTAAAAGAATGATGTTGTCTGAGTTTTTTAACAATCGTCATATTTAGTCAACAAACACATTAAAACATTGGCTAGCACTCTAGTGTGGATCTAGAAGGTCTCAATCCTAATTTAGGTAAGACATTATGATAACACTAGGGCAACAGGCAGAAGCAGAGATGCAATCCTATAAACTAGTAGTGCATAGGTTCGAGTTCTATATTTGTCAGTAAGAGAGTGCTTATGGCAAAAATTATTTTATTGTTGAAATATGGGGTTTTGCAAAATCCAGTTTCTTCAAGTGAAACAGAGGAGAAGTTGCAGGTTGATTTCGAGCAAGTTTAGAAAAACAATTACAACGCGCAGAGGCCAATTGAGTCGAAGAGAATCTTCACAGTGTGTGAGTTCTTAATATCAACACTAGTTATATAACTTGTAATTAAAATAAAAATGGAGTAGATCCACTATAATAGAGGTTATATTAAACTTAATAATAGTGAATTTGACTCTGTGGATATAATAACTCACCACCATTGAGTATGTCGTATCGATCGAATCACATATATTGTGTGTTCTTTTATATTTCATACACATTATTATTTGTTGTTTGATTTATTTGTTCCCCACCCTTTGGAACTCCAATGCCTCCTAGCCTTGTCCATCGCTTGTTGTGATTTCGATGACCTCTCCCACGACGCTTGGCGACCCTCTCAATGCCTAGATCCCCCCCCCCCCCCCCCCCCCTGATGACCTGGTGATGCCTCCCCGGCCTTATCCACCGCCCACTATGACATCGATGACCTCTTTTGCGGCGTATGACGACTAGGGGTGTAAAATGGACTGTCGGTTCGCGGACCGGTCCGTGCTCCGTGTGGATGGAGTGGACTGGACCAGAAATATTTGGTCCATTTCAATCGTGGGCCTAAACGGACCGGTCCGTTTAGGCCCGGTCCATGCGGACTAAATCCATGTGGACGCGGACCGGTCATGGACGGCTTTTTTATTCTTTTTTAAAATAATTTTTTAAAATTATTATATATTCTATTTAGTATATTAGTACCTAGAGCTTAAACTTATTAATTTTAAAATTAATATTTAGAAATATAATCTATTAAATATAATTTTAAAATTAAAAATTTAAAATATTTTTAACAAAATTAATTTATAATAAGTTTTTAAATAAATAAATAAATATGGACCGTTAAAAGTGCAGGCCTAAACAGGCTCGCTCCGTTTAGGCCTGCTCCGTCACGGACCGGACTGGTCCGTTTTACACCCCTAATGACAACCCCCCGACGCCTGGGTCTGCTTCCTCCTCGACGCCTCCCCACCCTCGTCTATGTCCTGCTGCAATGCTCGATGACCTCTCCTACGATGCCCGATGACCCCTTTTACGTTGCTTGGATATGCCTGTGAGCACCTGCGTCCTAGTCCTTAGAGTTAGAGTTTGGGAGGTGTCGTATGGTGTTAAAATTCTAGTTTTTACATGTTATTTTTTTGGTATTTTAGAGTGCTATAAGGGGTAGTGGCTGATAGTGGCCGATATGGTGTGGGAGGGTATTATGGTCGACGCGTGTGGGGAGGTCGGCGTCAACCACTTGCTAGTTGACATGGGGAAGAGGGGCATGGTATGGGGTGGCTTAGTCAACACGGGGGTGGGGGGGAAGGGGGGGGGGGAGTGGTTGACGTGTGTTAGGTGGTCAGCGTCCAACATCTTTGGTCGACGCGCTGAGAGTGGTTGGCGTCGACCACTTTAGCCGGCGTCAACTGTGGTTGACATGCATTTTTGGCCGCGTCGACTGTGTAGCTTGTTTATTTTATGTTTTCTTTTGTATTTTCAGAAAAAGAAAGAAGAAAAAGAACCCTAGCCACCGTCGCATTTGAGAGAGAGAGAGAGAGAGAGAGAGAGAGAGAGAGAGAGAGAGAAAGAGAGAGGGGTGGTGCAGGAGGTCCTTGAATCAAAAACGCAAAGTGAAAGTCTTTGAATTCATTTTCTATCAGAAGTAGGTGGTTCTGTCTTCTTGAATCTGTTTCTATGGTTATGAAAGGTCGAAGTATTGAGATTTATTTTATATATTGAAATATATTGATACACTTGTGTATATTGCATTGTGATATATGTTGTAGAGATGTTGTGAATATATGTATGTGTATTGCGATAAATTGAGAATTGGGATGTGTGCATGAGAATTGTTATTATTTAATAGTAATGTAAAATGAGATGATTGTGTGTTTTGCTATTTTGCATGGATATGAGATATTGAAGTCCCATTGAGAGGACGGTCCAAGAGTGGACCTGAGCATTGAAGTTCCATTGAGGGAACAGTCCTGGATAGACATGAGATATTGAGGTCTCATTGAGGGAATAGTCCAAGAGTGGAGCCGAGAATTGAGGTTCCATTGAGAGGGCTACCTATGAATCCTTTGTGTGATGTTTACTATTATTTTAATTACACTACATTGTCCATATTAGCACTAAGCATATTGTGGATGAGATGTTGGGTTGCTATAGAGAGGCATAACCCCTACTGAGCTATAGTTTGCTCACCCACCTTTAATGTCTTTTCTACAGAACCTAGCAGGTGTTAGGAGGATACCCCACGGTGGAGGCTCGAGCATTGTCATTTAGTTTTTCTTTCATTATATTGTTGGCATGTTCGAGATACTATAATGTTTAAGATTGAGACTTATGTATTCCTTGAGATTCGTGTATTTGTTTGAGGCACCATGTTTTAGGGTTGGTGACCTTATTTATTATTTATTTTATGGAGTGGATATTGTATGATTTGTGTATGTCAGGAATGAGATTGCAGCATGTTTGGGGTAGCACCTTTAAGGGAGCTTTATTAGGTGACCATTCACCAACCTTTTGTCCTCCTGGGTATGAGGCATGAGGCATCTCTAACCGGTTTCTCAGTGTTGGGAAATTTGGGGTGTGACATTGCCCCTTGTATGGTTGATGACTCCCCAGTGGCGCTCGTAGATCTAAACTAATACAATTTTTGAAAATTCAACTAGAAAAATCTTGTTAAACAAATCTGCATGTATTCAATTCATATGAAATAATGAAAATAGTTTTTAAAAATAGTTTTTGAAAACATAAAACTAAATTCACAACCAAACATACCTATATGCAATGTTTTAAATGCAAGCCAAGCATATATACATGAGTTATGGATAAAGTGAAATCACCATCAAAATTAATTAATGTAAGTTAATATTTATTACAACTATAACAATTTTAATCGAGTTTGGATTCTCTACTAGCATTTATGATGTACTCCAAAACTACGTAGTTTTAAAGTTTGTTTAAAGAATATATACCAATATAACATCGTTTTGGAGTGAAAAACTATAAAACTACAGAGTTTTATTATACAACATTCTTATTGTTATAACATAGGATCTTGATTTATTTTTATCAAAATACACTACTCACTAGCCTTAAATTAAAATATTTTACTAAATTATATACACATAATTTAGTTATATATAGATAGATGATAGTATAACTTTAAAACATATACATTAGTTGCATTTTAATTAATGTGTAGCACTTGATAATTAATACAGAATATTTTTAAAATAATTACTCAATATTTTAATTATTATTAACAAATTTCATATGTTTCATAAGTAATTAAATGAGAGTTAAAAACTGAATTTGATAAAAAAGATTGTATATTTGTGTTTAGTACATCAAAATTAGCAACATATGATAGACATTAAAACAATAATAGTGACATAGTTAATATATAATAAATAGTAAATAATAAATTATAGAGATAAATAGTAAAATATGGGTGAGATATAACCCATAATAAAACAAATATACCATATACTTGTTAATATATATATATATATATAATATAAACAATAAGTTCATATTTTTATAATATTATTATTTTAATTACTTATATAATTAGATATAAATGTTGCTAAAATATTATTAGCTCAATCTTGTAAATAAACATTTGATTTTCAAAAAAATATTTACATATGTAGAGAATCTCTTCTATTTTTCATAGAGTTGTTTTCTCCTCATCCAATAGTATTCTTGTTACAACCGATGCCATTACTAACCTAATATTGTCCGATTCAGAGTTCAAACCTAAGCTTAATTCCCTGTTTTGTTCTTATAGGGCTGTAGCCCCCAAAAGGTCATGTGTTATGAAAGGTGTTAACACATCTTTAAGAGGATACTTCAATTCAATGCTCCATACAAAGTGGGATAGTGTCCAACAGACAATGTCGGGAAAAATCCTCACATCCCCACCCTCCTTAAAGCCCATCGTCCTTGAGGGGCACACCAACCCAGGTTCTGGCTTCGATATCATTTATATCAGTCGAAGTCAGCTGTAACTTGATATTGTTTGATTTATGGCCTAAGTCCAATCTCCAGTTTTATTTTTTAGGACCGCAACCTCCAAAGGTCTTTTACTATGAAAGGTATCCACGCTTCTTTAAAGGACACTTCGTTTCTATGCTTTAACTGATGTGGGACAATGTAAAATGGACAATGCCAGGCAAGATCCTCACAATTCTTATTCCCTTTCTTTCAAGGTTTGTTTTTTGTGAATAAACCATTCATCTAAATACTCACAAATTGTCAAACTTAGGTGGATGATCGTTTAACACCTTTTCGAAATTTGATACTTTAATATCATTGAATAACATCCATTTATGAGGTAGGCAGTTGTGTGTTCGAACCTATTTTAATTGGATTGATTCATAAACACACAGAGACAGAATTAGGGGGAGCCCCCCCTATATATATAAATTTTAATTTTAATTATTTATATTACATTTATATAATTATAATTAAAATTAATTAGTAATATAATTTATTATTTTATATTGTTTGTGATAAACATGTTACTAATTATAATAGTGGTAAATTAATTATATGATTTTAAAAAGTTATCTAACTTGATTATATGATAATTTAATAAATTTTTTTTATGCTTTTATGTTATTAATTTTAACTTAAATGTTATTAATCGTCAGCATTGATATCAAGGCTACACAAGTGAGGCCTAATCTTTGGCCCCCCAAAATTATATTAAAATTAGGGCTTTCATGGCTCATCTCATCTTGGCTTAACTTCTGATGTCAGCAAACAATCAAAAATTAATTTATAATTTCGATAATAATATATATTTTTAAATTTTATATTGTTTATATAATTATAGTAAAATAAAAATAAAAATCGATAGTTTAATTTATGAATAAGGGCTTCTAATTTAATAATCACCTTAGCTCCCTTAAATCTCAGAATTAGTCATACTAATTATAATTTTAGATAATAATTTTTAAAAGTGAATTACATACTTCATATCCCCCCCCAATCAAACTTTCTGGCTGCAAACACACTAATACAGAAGCCTAAAGTAAGAATTATTCCTGCATAGCTGTAAAGTGCCCTAGAGCCAGTTTCATTCTTACATAACTTATGAAATTATCCTCACAAAGTATCATTTGAATATTTTTAATTTGATAATTAAAAGTATATGATATGATAAAAAATTAAAATTTTAATTAAAGTAAAAATATAAATAAAATTAGAAATTCCTAAACTTACTCTATTTTTTTCGCACCAATTAATTGTAATTAAATACACTAATTATTCTTATTTACAAATAAGATTAAAAAAGGCCTTCTTTTGTTTTTAAAATAAATAAAATGAAAGTTAAAAAACAAGAAGATTAAAGTTTAGAGATCACGTACAAAATATAAATATAAATATATTGATCCTCTAAATGTTTGAATTAACATTTTTTCAAAATTAATTATTTTCTACGAACAAAAGCGGTATCCAACCGTGGGGGAAAGGGTGAAAGATTCGAGCTTGCGACGTCAGGAATCAGGGTGAATGGAAAGAGTAGACACGGCCTGCGATGTTGACGTCACATAATACGTCAGGACGCGTCATCCCTGGCAAGTCACGTGCCCACCGACATGGCATCGATTACCCAATCAAAGTCTCCTGGTACGGTCTCACGTCACTTGTGCCCATCCGTTGATCCTAAAATACCGAAAACGCCTTCCACTCTCTGCCCACGTGGAGATTGCAGCGGCTGACGACGAATGGACAGCCGGGATCCGATGGTATTTTCGGAAGTTTATTGAAAAAACTCCACGTGTCGACAACCCTTTTAATGATCGCAATTTAAGTTATGGTCGTAATATGTTTCGCGAGCCTTATTTACAATTTCAGATAAATTTTAAATATATTATAATTTTACTTTTAAAAATAATACTATCAGACACTTAAAAAATGATTTTTTTAAATTTAAATAAATTATATAAATTATAAATAATTTTAAATTATTTGATTCATTATTTTTAAAAATAATGACAAAGATTTGCCACGAACCAGTGTGTTTTTTCGTGGGGTCAATATGTTTTTTCGTGGGATCAACATCTAGGCCGTTAGATGTTCCCATTGGATTCGATCGTCAATATGTATAAAATAAACATTGATAATAAAAATAATGATTTGATAAATCTTTATAATGATTCATAAACATTAGTAAAGAATGGGTTTGTACGCACCGAAATAATTGCTCATGTCTTGTAAAGATTTTAATTCAATTGCACCTGAATGTTCAACGGAATGCTAAAATCATAATTCCATGAGGTCAATCTCAAATTTGATATTTGTTTTGCACTGAAAACAGGGTTTCAATTTGATTGTGAGAATCAAGCAACGAGCAACACTTAATTTGTTGGATAAATAAATAAAGCATAAGTTAATCTATCATTTTGAATGAAAATAAAATCATTAATCATTCAAATCTTTTACTACTCATTGCGCTCGCTCTTCTTTTCACTGTTCGAATTTGAATTCAAATCCCTCTCCCAACCTCTCTCTCCATCTCTCCTCCTTCAACGGTGGTAGACAATAGGAACGGTCGTCTCTCCTTTCTAATCCTCCTTCATACTTGTCATCCCCCATCATGACCTTTGTCGACTCTTCCGCCATAGTGGCCTCTTTCTCCTTCAAGGAGGCACTACTAGAAGTCCTGAATAAGAAACCCGTGCCAATTACACTGCTTATGGTACGAGGAACCCATGCCCTCATGGGTACCATGCCCATGTACCACCATTGATTTCAAGGGTTTTCTTATTGTTGTTGCTTGAAGTAGCAATGCCAACACTCCTCATCAACTGGCATGTGATTTTCATGCCATGATAGAATACCTCAACCACAATTTTTCACAAATAGAAATCACTCATATTTTGTTTAATACTTTAATTGATACATTAAGGCACTACTCATTCAATATGGTTTATCTGCCCATGTCTTGTTTAGTCGATTGATAAATAGTGCAAAATTAGATTTCAACCATAGAATTTATGTCTTATAAACTCTTTCAAATGATGAACTTGAATTAAAGCAATGGACTTTGTATAAGGATTAACTCTACAAATGGGTAGGGGACTTAAATTGACAAGTAGGCAGAGGCTAAAAAAATAGTAGCTGCTTCCATCCTCAATAAGGCGAGATCAATTGAACCCCCTTTAATTCACCGCACAAACAAACTTCAAGTCCCAAAATCCAGTTTTGGATTCAAACACAATTTGTATGCGTGTTTTAGTAAGAACACATAACTTTGAAATAGAGGAAGGAGATTCAGAGGTGTTGTAGGGAGAAGTTAATGTCGGTTGGAACAACAAGGTCGTTGAGAAAACCCTTGCTTTGGAAGCTTCCGGTGGTGCTTGTCGAACTAAGAGAAGGAGGCCGCCACGACGGAAGAGTTAGTAGTGGCCATGACGAGGGATGATGAGTACGAATAGGGGGTGGGGAAGGAGAAAATGCCGTCCATGCTTGCTGCCATTTAAGGAGAGATTGAGAGAAGGATTTAAATTCGCATGATCGAGAAAGAGCGAGCGCAAGCGATGAGATTTAGGGGGAGTGGCAAATCTAGATGCTAGTTAATGGCATTAGATGCTTCGTTTACCATCAAAACGATGATTCAATCCATGTTTTCTTTATTCATAAGTTAGAATAGGTGTTGCGATGACATGTCATCATCGCAATGATTGTTCACTACCTTATGAGCAAAATGCTTGTCAAGCAAATCCAAAACCCTAAAAACATAGTAATATAAAAATATTTTTTAAAAAATCAAATTAAAACTCTCTAATATTTCTTTTACTCTTTCTTTAATTTTAAATATTATTTAAGTGTCAATGTGTTGGATAATTGATAATAGTAATGTTAGTTGAATAACAAATATGTTATTGAAACTTTTTTTATTCAATATGAGTTCACTTAAATTATTACTTATTGGAATTAATTTTGAAAATTTTTGGTTAAAACTTTAGTGAGACTTCATATTGTGCGGGTTGGACATTTTTCATTTGTTTTCCATTGCATTTTTGTTTAATTTTCAATTTATGTTTTGTTTGTTGATCATTTTAATAAGATGTGTAATATTGAGCATTAATAATGGCTATCATAATTGAAAGTTCACTTAAGTGTTTTGATATGGTTTTTGTGATTCATATCTTATATAATACGTTTGCATGAAGTGACATGCTTAATCTGAATCATTAAACCTATTTTTAATAGTTCAAATTAGATATTTATTTAATTATAACATTACTACAATAATCTGTTATAGTATTTCACCGTAATAATATTATATTTAAATGAAAATTTAATATAAACTATTAAAAACATATTTAACTGTCTAAATTATAAATATTACACCACATACAATACTTTTAGTATTGCACGACAAATTAATACGTTTTGTTTGATATATTAGACTTAAATAGACTGTTTAGATAACATAAAAATAATAATATAATATTTTATTACATTATTATTTATGTATGAAACCTAAAACATATGAAAAATCATCAAAAACCGCATTGGTTAGTTTATATTAAATTTTATTATATATCAGCAAAAGTTTTTTTAAATTAAAATAAATGAAATATTTTATATTATTTTTTGAAATATGTTTGAAGCATAAATATTTTATTTGAAAGTTCTAGATCCATGTCATTAGGTGTGCCACACTCTACATATGCATTCACGATCTATTTGGTAAGAATAATAAACTGATGGAAGAATTTTTGTGAAAAAATATGGAAAGAAAAAAAGTTAAAAATATATTATTTAGTTGGGATGGAAAAGGAATATTTTTTTATAGTTTAATTGAGGAACAATGTTCGGGGGGGTAACAAGGGAGGGCGAAGAGAGGGTGACAATGCAATGACACAGAGAGATGGAGATAGAGGGTGATAATGTGATGACAGAGAGAGAGAGAGGGGATGACGTGGCTAAGGGTATTAAATTGTTAAAAGAATTACGAAGTGAATGCTGTGACATTTTAACTAAAACGTAAATATTCAAATAAATTTAATTAAATTTATTAGTAGTACTTGTAATATAGAGGACACATTTTAGTTATATTTAATTGTAGTTAGTAGTATTGACTTGTTGAAGATGCTATAAGTCAAAAATAGTACAAAATACATCATCTCTACCATGTTATCACAATGTTGTTTGTGATTCCTTTTGGATCAAGTTGTCTCCACAGTGCACATATATATAAGTTTAAAGAACATTACGCTTCCATCCCTCTCAAATATAAAGTAGGCCAGCTAACCAAAAGCTCGACAGTGTGCGATCACAATTTTGAGATCCTCCGGTTAGAAAAGGCCCCACCAACGGATTCCTACAAATATTTTTGGCAGTCAATGGGTTGCCCATCGAATTGCCAGAGAAGATTGAGCCCCATTCCCTACCACCACTAACGTGGAAAATCTAGTGAGCACTGGGTTGAATTCGTTGTTTATAGTTTCAGCCCTTCATATCATCATTTCGGCAGCAGCCTTTGAAGTGGTATGGTACAGGTTGGCAACATGAATATATAAATAACCCATTGCCATTTTGGCCTTTATGTAGCCTGGGTACTATGTGGAATGGAATCTCACCGAGGTAGGGACATGCAGTACTCCCTGCAGGGGCCAGGATTTGAATGCACTTTCATTGTTCAGCAGCATGTCCACGCATATATCTATAGTTCTCACGGATATGGACACTCCACGGATTTTCAATTTTTGTTTTTACTTTTCGGTTGGCTGCAATAATGTTATGTTTCAGTTTAATTGGAGGGTTCCAGGTAGTGTTTGATTGCCAGGTATGCACCAATTTTTGTTTGAACACCAAGAAAGGTATGCCATCTAATGATTTGGGTTCAATACATATTCATCTTTTTGTGGATTTAGCTCTTCATTTCACAAGGTGTGGGAGCCTGATTCTACTCGTAGAATAATTTTAGTTTTTACTTTTACTATTTGATATCTTGTTTTCTCTTATTGAAGCTTTCATCCTCGATCAATAATAACTATACCAGATACTTGTAATATATGTTATAATTATTATTATTTGATATTCTTTTTTCTCTCGTAGAAGAGCTGTAATCAAAGAGAAAAACTATGTACACCGGCTCGAGCATAGCAGCCTGATAATTAAATGGATAACTTTAGGTCAACTTGTTTAAACTCAACCTCGGACCTAGGGGTGGAAAACATATATTCGTACTCGCTTTTCCTCGCTATTTGCTCCGCTCCTGCTATGCAGGCAGGGCCGGCCCTAGGCTTTTGCAGCCTAAGGCGGCCGATTGAGGCCCCCGATTTTTTGGGGCCCCAAATTTCGCAGCCCTTTCTTTCTTTACCATTAAGGCTCTCATCTGCGTAAGGAAATCAACGCGCTCGCACGCCTCCCGCTCTCCATTCGCCTCATCTCGTCGCCGGGCTCGTGCCTCGCCAACCGCCTGTCGCCGCTTTGCCTTGCCTCACGGCCCGCCTCAACCGCAACGGATCGACGCACGCCACGGTCCGCCTCTCCCTCGCCGACTCGGCCTCGACGACGGATCGGCCGTTGACGCCTCTCCCTTGCCTCGACGCCGAGCGTCGCCTGATCCGCCTCTCCTCGCTGACTCCACGCACGCGCCCCCCCCCCCCCCCCCCCCCCTTCGGTCGGCATGCGGTCCACTTTTAAGCTTGATCGGGCTCTAAACGGTCCGGGGGCCCCACTAAACTTTGCTTAGGGCCAAAACGAAAAATGTATTTAATAGATAGTGGAATGTGATTTTTTAAACTTGATACCTCACTAAATGAAAACGAAAAATAATAATATCGAGATAAATTCACCTCCCTCACTCTGTCTAATTTTAATAATTTTTATTTATAATTTTATAATATTTTAAATATTATTATTTAATTATTATTTATGATTTTTGATATTTTTGAATAGTATTTATTATTATAAAATTAAATCATTTTTAATAATTTTTTGGTTAAAAATAATGTAGAAATTTAATTTAAGCCAAAATTATTCATATGTACAGATCTAATAAAAGCGATAACAAAATGTGGGCGGATGAAACCTCATTCGTAGACAAATTAAAGAACGGAATATCCTGCCCTGCCTACATATGAAACGAGGTATAATTTTAAAATTCGATCTACAACCTAAACGGGGGCGAGAGATGGTAATAAGTTGATTATGCCTCTGATAGAACCCAAATATGATGCTTCTAAAAAGCAAGTTTGTCTTAAGAAAGATCAATAGAGGCCGTTAACGGGGAGTGAGTGGATGAAACTTTTCCTGCCAACCCTGCCATAGGACAAGATACTTCGCCCAACCTACATATGGGGTGGGGTATGGTTTCAAAATTTTACTACCCCCTTGGACGGGAGTAGGGTACAGTGATAGATATGGGGAGTGGGTATCCCACCCCCACTAGGGTGAGTAGCACCCTTACTTGGACCTATTGTGAACAATTTAAGTGTCTTTTTTATCTCAACTGATCACACTCAAGAGTCTTATTAGATATTTCATAATTTTGAATGTATTTTTGTTTTTATGGGTTAGTTTTATGATTTTTTTATTAATAAGAATTTTGATTTTGAAAAAAAAAACTATTTAATAAGAAAGATAATGTATTTTAAAAAAATATGTTTTGAAAAATTTAGTCCCACAAAAAATTAAAAAGTAAGAGAATATGGTGGAGTAAGGAATAAAATGGAGAAAAGAGAAAAATGAGTCCACTAAAAAAAATTTAAATTTAAATTTTAAAAAAAACAACAAAAAATGCTTTCACATGCTTTGGAAGCATTTGATACATATTTTCATTTTTTATTTCGTTTTGTTTTTAATGATTTGAATCTTTATTGAAATAAAAATTTAAATTTTAAATTTTAAAAATAAATTATGTTTGGTAGAAAAGAGAATATATTTTAAAAAGAATGTGAATTTTTTTAAATCGGATTCCACAAAAAATGTAAAAAAAGAAGAAGGTATATGGTATACATAATTAATAAAATAGGTCGAGGAAAGAAACAAATAAAAAATAAAAAATGTCTCACATAAAAATTAAGTTTAAATTTGAAAAAATAAAACTTCTAAAACATATTTTGAAAAATTCAGAAAGCAAAAAAATATTTGGTATGTAATTTTTATTTTTGTGTTTTGGTTTCATGACTTGAATCTTTATTAAAATTAGAGTTTGAAATCTAAATTTTAAAAACAAATTCTATTTTGTAGGAGAGAGCATGTATGTTAAAAAGATCATATTTTTAAAAATTAGGTTCCACAAAAATTAATAAAACTAGAATATGGTAAGCTCGAACAATAAAATATATGAAAGGGAGATTTTTAAAAAAAATTAAATTGGATTCTATAAAAAATTAAATTTGGATTTCAAAACATTAAACAGTTGAAACATGTTTTCAAAAATTATTTTATTTAGAAAACATGTATATCAAACACACTTTGTTAGTTGAATTCTAATTTTGAAATGAAACCATATTTTAAATCTCTCAACCAAATAGGCCCCAAGAATTCTATTTTGAAAAATCAAAACATGTTTTGGAAACAATTAACTAAGGGTATGTTTTATTTTCATATTTTAAAATGTGATTACATTTTGAAAAATAAAATCTAGCATATAAAATGTGTTTGATACACTGGTAGAATAAAGTGCTACTTTATACAAATTCTGATTTATAAAATATATTGTTTTAAAAACCATGTGCTTAAATAAATTTTTATAACTTATAAATAGTTTTAAATTTATTGGGTCCACTGTTTTTAAATTCAAAATTATTTTTTTAGTCAATTAAACTCTTTCACTCTTTCTTTCACTTTGTATTATATTTTTAAACAATTTTTATGGGATCTGATTTTATAAAAACACATTATTTTTAAAATGCATTCTTTATCTTACTAAAAAGAATGTCTTAAAACTTTGAAATTTAAAATTCAATTTCAATAAAAATTTAAATTATAAAACTAAAACACAAAAATAAAAACACCAACCAACACCTTTTATAAAAATAAATTTTTATGGGAATGCGTTTGGTATAATCAGATTTAAGGATTGTTTTTTTTAAATAGTGAGTCTAAACTATTTAATTTTAAAATTTAATTTTCAAAATAGTTAATTTATGCTCTATAACTATTTTAAAAAAGTGTTTCTAATTATTTTATATTCTTAAATTTAAACTTAATTTTATTGGAAAATTTAAATAATTTTTTAATTTTAATTTTTTTAATTTTATTACTTGTATCTATTAAATATTATTATTTTTAATATTTATAGAACTTAATTTTAAAAACACATATTATTTTTAAAACACTTTTCTTTCTTACCAAATATATGTTATTTTTGAATTACAACGTAATATAAATTTTAATAAAATTTAAAAAACAAAATATACTCAGAACTCGTAACTTATTTCCATAATTTGAATCCGAAACGAGTGCCAAACAACTTTTCTATATAATGAAACCTGCATTTTTTTTTTTGTTTTTTTAACCTTATTAATTGAATACCAAACAGCGCACTAGAGCACTAGAGTCTCGCGGGAGCTTTCATGTCAATAGCTAAATAACTTGAAAAGGTAAAAGTGTGAGGCTAAAAGTCAAAGGGCAACAATTTTAGGCATCATTGTGTGTATTAATTAATTTATTTATGTTGAAGCAAACTATATCTTATTATATGTAAACTGTTTATATGTTGCCCTAAAATTATAACCGATGTTATTATGTTATCATGGTTATATTTTGATTCACGTTCATATGATTTTAAATAAAATTTTATAATGCTATTAAAAAAATTAAACTTAAAACCTCCCACAAAACACAACAAAACACTCCTTACCAATCAACTACACCCCTATAAGTCTTCCTGAAATTAACCAAAAATGACTTGGCTCTAACAATGACATAAACCTTAGCATCCAAGCCAAGTATATATATAGTTATGACTTATAAAGGGTACTTGCAATTACCAGGAGTGAAACTCATTTGTACCCAGTGACGGATTTAAAAAAAAATTAAATTAATAAAATTAAATTATAACATTATATATATAATTAGAGTAAGTCCAAATATTAAATACAAATATAATATAATTAGACATAATTAATAACCTAGAATATTTATTAATATCACACAATTACAAATAATTATTGATCATGTAATTCAAACTATATATATAATTATGTCGATATTTATAATATATATATAATTAATATGGTTATTAATTGAATAAGGCATAATAATAAACCGTGAATAAATTATAATTATTATTAATATATCGGCGCCTAATAAGGTTTACTGTCTCAAATTCTAATAATATATATTTACAATAAAAATTAATTAGTAATATAATTTATTATTTTAAAGTATTTGCGATAAATATGTTACTAACTACAATAATGATAAATAGATTATAAAATTTTAAAAAGTTATCTAACTTAGTTATAAAATGCTTTGGGAAGTATTTTATGCTTTTACGTCATTATTTGTGCCTTATACAATATTAATCATAATTTAAAATAATTTTTTTAAATATAAATTATATGATTTATATTTCGCTCTCCCCCCTAATCGATTTTTCTGGATCCGTCCCTGTTTATACCACAGGTCAAGTATCGAGTGAGATCCTACCAGGTCAAGCTAGCAAGCTCAATGCAGCCTATTGGCTGGCTAGCTATAGGTATAGAGTGGTTGATGAAGCCTTTGAACAAAACTCCCCACGCGTATATCTGGGAAATTCAAATTTGTTGTTGAATATGAGCACCTAAAGTGAACTGTAGTTGTTTGTGGACGAGCATTAAAATCTCTCTGCCTGTCTCCCTGATCTTCCTCCTCCAAACCCCAGGATACTCCACAGATTCCTTCCATCATTGCTCTCTCTCATCACACTATATATCATCAATCCCTTCCACCTAAAAATGTTTTTCTTTTTAAAGAATTTGTTGTTTTTGACAATCCTATTAGAGCCACTTTAGCTTTGTTGATGTGAGTTTCACGGACCAGTTCAGTTTGTGATATTTCGTTTACCCCAAATGGCTCGGGGACAGGGACAGAAGGCCTTATCACGAGACATGACTCCTACCACTCCTAATTTGGCTCCCCATACATGGCTCCTAACTCCTAATTCGGCTCCCCATGCTTCGTACTCGTCTGCCTAGAAATTGACAAGTGCCTCCATACTACGTACTAATTAGCTATTGTTTGCTATTCTATTTGGTCGGAAATTTAACAGACCAAAAAGGGATTAGATTGATAATGGACGGCTGGAATGGCTAGGGCGGTTACATTTGGTGAGCTTGTGCTCTTCTTCCATCCACTATAAATATCATGGATTAGTATTGAAGCAAGCATCAAGCAAAGAGCTCCAAGAATATTTGGAGTGGGGAGAGGAAAAAAGTGGGTTTTTTTTTGAAATTTATTTTACAATAATCACACTCGGACCCTACCCTGAAAAACCTTAAAAAATCTTGTCCCGTGGTGTGAGATCGAACCCACAGCTTATGGCTATTGCAGTGTATGTGTTTCACTAATTTATTGTGAGTTTTTACCGTAGCATGAAAGTGAGGTTCCAATGGGGTATTATTTTTGATACATAGGGGTCTCAAATTGTGGTTCAAAATTTGAGATAAAATTATATTAATTATTAATAGTGATTTTTTTTCCCAGTTTGTCATGTGACTTTTCCAATCTAAACTAGAAGGATTTTCCATGTAAAATATACCAGAGATCAAGTGAAGGTTCAAGGGAATTTTTTTCTCAGGATCAAGGTTTGGACATGAGACAAATTGTGACTCTTCCAGCCTTTTTTGGAAAATTTTTTAGTGTATCAGTTGCATCAATGTCATTGGAATCCAATATATATTATACCAACCGATACAAATGTATTTACTAGTTTCAATTATTATAAAATAAATACAACTATCACAAATTCCATGTCCAGACAACAAACAATCAATTCATATCAAAGTAGATCGATACAATTAGAAGGGCTCTATCGTACATCAATTGAACAATAACTTATTTGCTCATGTTGTGATCAAACAACTAGGTCCTATCATTACTTGAAAAGTAACTTACAATTCTATGCCTAAACTTGTGCTTATGAATTTCAAGAGTTAACCTTGCGTTAGACACCTTGTTTTGGAGAATTGGTGTCAAATAGAAAAATTTAACTATATTTAGATCTAATTTGAACTTCAAAGGCATTTTTGAGAATTCATTTAAGCTTATTTTAATTGAATAATTATGTTGGGGTATAAATAGAAAACCTAAAAATCTAAATTAGCCCTTGGGCCACAGGTTTTATAAGCTTTAAGTCTTGTTGCAAAAGCATCCATGGACTTCTGGTCAGCTCAATGGAGAGTCACATGCCAACTATTCACTTCTCCAACCTATATAAAAGGGTCCCCAATCACCAGAAAGCATTTCTTCATGATGTCATAACTGCTACTGTGACATGTCGTGGTCAGTAAGGTAGGAAATTTGGGAACCCTGTGACTTTTCACATATAAGACAAATTAACTCAAATTGTGAGTATGAATTTATTTATTTTGGTTAAAATGGTGAATTTTAGACGTAATTGAGCTAAATCTGGCAATATTTGGAGGTTAATACTTGTAAAATTCAACCAAAAAGAAATCTGGGTGCATGACCATGGTCGGGGCAGTGCAGGCTCTGGCTTGTGTGAGTTTGGGTGCCACTAGTTTTGGTGCTCGTGGTGGTTGGCCACTGCCACCTTTGTTTTCTAGAATGGGGTAGGAATTGGCCCTAATTACACACACGTGTTTCAATACGTAACACGCAATATGCAATATTGTGTATTACACGGTGAAAATGATTACTTAAACAAAGCAACAACATACATAGTATAAACTAAAATAAGGAGTGGAATGAGGGTACCCTCCATGATACACAATATAATACAAACTAGCACCGTCAAAGTGAGCACGCACTTGAAAAAAAAACCATATTGCCAAAAAGGAAGAGAGAAATGGGATAGAGTTGGAATGGAATACTGCAATTAACAAAGGGGAAATCTATTTATAAGGGGAGAGGTGGTTATTAGTGGAAAATATAGCCATTATAAAAAACATACCTAATCTTAGAATAGTATTGTGACCGTTGGAAAGGTAGTAATAAGTAGAAAGTTTTAGAAAAAAGCTTTTTAGGAAAATACATCACGTGGACATGTATGGTTAAAATGAAATATAATAGTACCAAATGCTACATAGATTTAAATCAACAAAAATAAAAAGAAACTTGGAATGAATGAAAATTGTTGATACGATGATGTGCTCTTTCCCTTAATGATTCTTTTTTTTTTTTTGTGAAGTGTACCTATAATATGGTTAGAAAATAATGCGCCACTTGCTTTCCCTCCCTCTCAAGTCTTAGCTTTTGATGTTAGAGGCTTTCCAAGAGTATAAGGAGAGTTTCGGATATTCTCCCACATTTTTTTGTTTCATAATGTTTAAAGTTCTCTCTCATGTTTTGTTCCCACCACTATCTCTCTCTCCTAGCGGTGTTACCCACCATAGCAGGAGTAGAATCTACCTATTACCGTATCCCGCCCTCGCCTAGGCGAGTAATAAAATTTTAAAACTGTATCCCGCCCCATGTGTAGGCAGGGCGGAATACCCCATCCTATAAGAGAGTTAGCGGAGGGATGCTTCATCCGCTCGCTCCCTGTTATTGGCTTTTATTGATCTCTCTCTTAAGACAATCTTGCCTTTTAGAAGCTCCACGAAGCCGTTGATAGGAGTTATTCGGGTCCCATCGGAGGTGAAATCAATCTATTACCGCCTCCTATTCTTGCTTAGGCGGTAGATTAAATCATAAATAATATTTAAAATATTAGAAAATTATAAATAAATATTATTAAAATTAGACAAAGCATAGGCAGGGCAAAATACCTCGCTACCTATTACCGCTCCCCGTCATCGCCTAGGGCGGGATGTCAAATTTAAAAACCGTACCTCGCTCTTACCTAAGCGAGGTAAGTCGCCCCGCATAGCGGGAACAAAGCAAATAACGAGCAAAATAACAAGTACAAGTATACCATTGCCCACCCCTACTCTCTCCAATGTATAACCTCCCATGCAAAAAGGTGAACAACTTCTATTTATATATAGAGGAGACATCCGTTGCATGGGAAAAACAAAAGGTTGTTGAGCATTAAATATGTTGTTTTAGAGTTCTACAACTATGGTGTACTAAAAAGTTGATATTAAATTTTAGAAAAAATTAATAAAAAAACAAAATATAACAGGCTCAAGCAATAAAATAAGAAAAGAGAAACATTTAAAAAAAATTAAAATCTCACCAAAAATCAAACTTGAATTTCAAAACAGCTAAAACTAAAATTTAAAAATAATTTATTTATTCAAATAAAATAACACTTCAATTAGAAAACGGATATATCAAACACTTTATCAACCAAGTTTCCTTTTAAAAATCAAACGCATGCAAATCAAACGATTTAATTTTTTATTGAAGTTAGTATTAATTTTTAAAACAAATTCTAGGGAAAAAATGTTTTTAAAGTGTATTTAAAAAATATAATGAGGAAAGAAGAAAAATAAAAAAAATCAAATCCCCAGAAAAATTAAATTTAAATTTTAAAAAAAAATCAACAACAAGGTAGCTCCTGCACCAAAGAATCATGATTACAATCAAGAGATATATCATGAATGTTAATAAAATTCAAAGGGCTTTCACCTTTTGTCCGCAAAGCTCACCGTGACCGTTTGTAGAATGTTGCCTTTCATCAATATAGCTCCTGCACCAATATTTTGAGCTATTGCGACTACAAGCCCCTTGTCATCCCATTTAACACTACCAAAGTTCCAAACTGAGAATTAACCCAAATAGATAATTGACAATGCCATGTTACTATTCGATCTAAAAATTCGACCCACAGTAGAATCAGCCAGAAAGGTCATTGTGTACGGCTACCAATTATATATTCTTTTCATGAATAAAGGGTTTACTCAGGTAAGTAATTCTCTTAATCGGTAACACCAATTGGATGAGATTGTAGAATCACAATCACAATTATGTTGACAAACTAAGATGCTAAACTTAAATAAAGACAAGATAAATTAATAATACTAGGAGTAGAGGTAAAAAAAAAAATTCACATAATCAAAACACTACGTTACTTCACAAAGACGTACATGCAGGCACAGAATGTTAATGCAATCAGCAAGTGCTGAAGAAAAAGGCACATAGTTCCAACAAAATGAAAATATGAAGTCCAGATGTAGCTCAAATAACTATAGATTGTTAATTAGTGGGCAACGATGAAAACCTTGGAGAGATCCAACAAACAAATAGGAACACTTCCAAAAGTTTTCCTTCTCTCTTTTCTTTCCCAGATATGTAAGAGTCCTCACCAAGATGCATGGAGTGGCCACTTCACTACATCTGGTTGACATATTATAAACTAACTACTACAATCAACTTGCAACCAGATGTAGCTCAAATAACTATCAGATGTTAATTGTTGGGAAACGGTGAAGACCTTCAAGAGATTTATCAGTCCAACCAAGACATGCGTGGGAAGAATTTAACCATGTCTGGTAGACCATAATAAAGGCTGGCCTTATACAATTCATTCAAAACAAAGAAGAAAACAGATCCATCCACTTTGAGTTACGCATCTTTCTTTGTTTAGATAGACATCTAACAGTCCCCACCTGGCATTAAGACTGAAATAGGCAGTGGCAGTGCATCAAGCCTAATTTAACATAATATTAAGCCTTCAATGCAATCAAGACCTATTCTCGAAAACATTACAAAGCTCCCTGATCCTAAAAGTACATTATGAAATCGAGATGTAGCTTATATAACTATCAGACGCTAATTATTGGGCACAAATGAACACCTTCAAGAGATAACAAACAAAGAAATTGGAACATCCCACCCATTCTGTTTTCCCTCTCTCTCTCTCTCTCTCTCTCTTTCTCTCTCTCTCTGTGCTCTCCCAGACATAAAAGTCCCCAACAAGATGTGTGGTGGGCAAGGGACAATGCCTGGTTGAACATAAAATAAAATTAAAACAGGATCTGTCCACAATGGGGTACTTTATGAGACATGTAAGAGCTCCTAGCAACCCAACTGAATGATATATTATTAAATAAACTGTATTAAATTTAATTGAAAGAAAGAGTAACGACTCATGATCTTAAAAAAGATAATATGAAGTCCAGATGTAGCTCAAATAACTACCCAATGCCAGTTATTGGGCAACGATGAACACCTTCAAGAGACATCCAACTAACAAATGGGAACACCCCATCCACAACATTTTCAGTCTCTCTTTGCTCTCCCAGACATGTAACAGTCCCCACCAAGGTGTGTGGTGGGCACTTGACTGCGTCTGGTTGATGATAATAGAAACTGAGCTCCCAATAGTCACTAGAAACAAAAGAAAGAAAGAAAGAATGAGGATCTGTCCTCAATGCGTTACTCCTCTTCATTTGTTTTACTAGACGTGTAATAACCCCTGGATTGATGACCTCAATAATCAACTTACCATGCCAGGATGAACTATAATTAACAAAACTTTAATATGATTAATTGGAAGGAAGGATAAAAGTTCATGTTCTTACAAAAGACAATTTGAAGTCCATCAATGTAGCTCAATCAATTTATCAAATGCTAATTATCAGGCAACAAAATGATAAACACCTTAAAGAGATATCAAACAAACAAATGAGAAAAAACCCCATCTACAATGTTTTAACCTCTCTCCTTGCTTTCCCAGACATGTAACAGTCCCAATAAACACGCGAGATAGGCAGCACATGACTATGCCTAAGACAGACCGACATATAATAGGCCTCTGACCATTTTTCAACCCCCAAGATTTTGTGCAATGATGTTTAGTCACCTCATAAATAAAGGCTACTGATACACTAAAACAATTAGATCTCAAAAGCTTACCTGTATGCATGAAAAATATCAATCAGGACTTAATGACAGCAGTAGACACAAACAAGCAACATCTTCGATTCAGATTGCCACGTAAAGATATTGGGATAATCACAAACTACTGCATTAGCCATGAAAATCCTAACTAAGTGCTAAAGCTTCAAAATTCACCATAATAGCATTCATGGTTTGGATTAGGATTTAACTTTGACTCAAGAGATTGCTCTTTCTTTGAATTCCAAGTGGCAGCAAACTAGGTCACACCCTTTTTTTTGTGCTTCTGACTCTATGAACTGAGACAAACCCACCCCCCCCGAAAAAAAAAAAAAAAAAAGAGAGATGGCTACCAGAAGAGGCTCTCAAAGTTTGAAAACTGAAAATAAGAAACTTCCATGGAGAAACATGCCCAAGGTTCTTTATGGCAATATCAACAAGTACCTCCAAGTAAAATAATATATTAATATCAGCATATCACCAAAGAAAAAGCAGAAAAAATCACAATGTTTCATAGCAAAGACAGTAAACAGTTTTAACGTGTGACTGTTGCTGCTTAATTTTCAAATCTATCAAGAAGGTTGCACATGGTAAAAAATTAACTAGAAATTATATTAGTCCATGCACTCTTGTTGGTAGATCCACCGGAACAAGAGGGGAGGGAGGGATCGACAAACGAAAGCTCTCTAGTCTTACCGACAGCTAGTAAAGTTAAGTAAAAATCTACAATTTATAGCAACGCACGAAAAATACCAGCAAACCCAAAAATCATGAATTTTGAAGAAAAAAAAAATGTTATCACCAACATGAAAGCACAAATCTGCATTCACCAATCCAAATTCACCAGACAATAAATGTTTGCTCCTTGGGTGTTTGTCTGTATTTATAGTAACGAACTAAACGGCCCATGCATAATGTTTTGGGCCTTCGCCGTTAGGCCCATACTGTGTTTCGAAAGTGCTGAGCCGCCGCCATCGTCGGCAGCTCCGCTGATCTCCCTCTCTAAGTGCCGCCGGAGCTGCCGTCGAAATTTCTCCGATGATGTCCCGTGATATTACTATCAAATCAGTAACTTAAAAACAAGGTAGACTCATACGGTGAATCGGCGGGTAAAACCTTAGACAATCCGAACCACCGTTCGTGGGGCCGCGAGTTTCTTCTACCCTTCATCGTCGGAGAGAAGTAGGGAGGGCTCTGACAATGGCGAGTGGAAGGACGGAGAATGGAGAGTGGGAAATCGTACACATTCCAGGGAAGCCACCGATTCCGATTGATCAACAGCCTACTGGTTGGTTCATCTGAAGCCCTAATTCCCAAAAAAAAAAAAAAATTTATAAGCGCTGTGTAGTAGGTTACTTGGTTGGTTTTGTTGTTTTCTTATGTTAAATAATCTTTGTGCATATAGTGAATGTGATTGCCTCCGTCATCGAGCCCAAGCTCGGCAACACTCTTGTAAGGTTGTTGTGCTCTCTCTCTCTCTCTCCCACACACACACACACACACACAAACACAAACACAATACATGTGGATTTGTTTACTAGATGTTAACTTTAAATGTTTACTACTAATAGCATGTGAATTGCTCACTCAGAAATTAACAGTTACTAAAACTACTTCTGTTGTTGTTTTATTTGTTTTTTTAAAAAATTATTTTAAATATTGGATTTGGTCCATCGTGATCGCAATGCTAATGGTTTTGGAACTTGTTTTAGGAAATTAAATCAGATAAACCCATTGGAAGATCTTCGCCATGTGAAGCGGGTGCGAAAGAAGCGTCTAGATGGAGGTGTGTGCACTTCTCGTCCATTTTATAGAGTTCTCGCCATCTTGTTCCCTTTACCCATTTATCTCTTGCTGTCTCATTTAGGTAATTATTGACTACATGGATCCATCTAGTTTATAGTACTTAACTTTATAATATAAAGTTATATTGGCTGAATGACATATAATCAATCTATTTCATTACTGTGTTCAGCTTTTTGCACATGCCTAATACCATTGGCATGTTTTAATTTTGTATGTCAATTAATGAAAGCTGTTTTGTTTGACAGGAAAAACTGAGTTATCAGTGATCTTATGTCTAGCTGGTGAAAATGATGAGAAATCTGATAGCATCCCAAGTGCAGTGCAAGAGCTTGTCAGTTGCTACCATTTGAGCACTTTCATCGCAAAGGTCAATCATAATTTTGTCTTGTAACTTCTATTTTATTTTATTTTATTATTTATCAAGCATGAGATTATAAATGCAGAGGATATTTTGATTCTAGTTTCATTTAACATAAACCATGACAGCACATTTAAAGCTAAGGATTTTTATGGCTAGATTATCTTTGATATGGTTGGCTTAGCTGGTTTAGCTTCCAGATCCGGTTAAGTCATCAATATATCAATGTGGGATGTATTAAATTTGTTTGATTTCTTTTTAGAGGATCATAATACAATGAATACATGTCCTGATCAATGGTATAACTAATGAATTAGAAATGCAATGTATACAAAATTTGAGGGTGGACAGATGTTTTAAACATTGAGGTATATCCATATATATATATATATATATATATATATATATATATATATATATATATATATCTACGAGCAATATAATTTTTTAATTTTATTTTTATGTCTAATGTGTATTTGTTGTAACTTTTTGCATCTTCTAGCATCATTCATCTAGTCCTTTAGCCTTGTAAGACCACTTTGGGCTACTAGACACTATCTAAGCCTTGAACATGGATGCAAATTTATTTAGGTCTGCAAATATGTTGCGTCATCAGAAGAACAATGGGTGGAACAATGCAAGATCTGGCCTACATCATATCATCCACCAACATAGTATGCCATACTACTTCTTTTTGAATTAATTGGTTGTTTCTTTTCTGTCTGGTTGCTTTCCTCACCATAATTTTGTGATTGATTTGTGTGTTAGCTGTTAGTTTCTGTTTTCATTGTCAGTGAGTATCTTGGATATTTTTTGGGTGGTTTGAACATAACTTTTCTTCTACTTGCAGCAATATTGATGGCATTACGGGATTTAGTGAAGAGGACTCACAATCAGTTTACAGATTCATGAAATTTGCTCTTGAGCTGTCAAATACCGGTGATGATTCGGTAGCAATTTTCATTTGTTTGGATATTGCTTTTTAAATAATAAATTCCATCATTTACAAAATTTTCTTACCTTTCATAAAATAAATAAATAGATAGATAAAATCTATATTTTAGAGTTTTTCTCTAGTATTTATATGATAAAATGCTTCTAGTTTGAAACTGTGAAGTGATGCTTAGCTCTTGACAATTTGTTACCCATATTCTTCCTTCTAGATTATCATACATATTCAGTGAGAGTTCATTTACTCCATTCCCCATGATTGTTTTTCTATAAGTGTTGTATTAGTGGATTAAGCCGTTTATGCTTGAGACTCAGATCCAGAGCTAAAGGGCTTGCAATGCAGGTGGGGAAAAAAGGAAAAAAGAAATAAAAAACACATATATGATCATCAGTTTTGTTTTAATTGTCAATGCCATTAAATTGTGATATGAAAATTTCAAATGTTTGTGTTTTTGTATCAATACTGCATTCTCATGCATTTGCTTGTGTTCTCCCATTGGCTTATGTTTTCCTGATAGGGCTTTATTGCTCACCACTCAAATAGCTTTTGGAATCCATTGACCCTATATAATTCAGTCCATTTAAGTTTAACTTTGTATTATTTTTCCTTCTGTACGTTACGTGCTAGTAAACAATGGTATTTCATGACCATGTGGCTTATGTTATACTTGTTTGGGTTTAAAAGAATTGAAATTATAATTGAAAATTTTCCATTGTTTCTTTTAACATTTGCTGTTTTGTTATCAGTTCTCTTCAACTGTGATAATGACACAGTAACGTCTTTGTGTTGTCCTCCTCTTTCTTTGTTAAGCATGCTCTTTGATGTCCTTGTGCTGAATTTTGCTGATGTAGTAATGAGTGTCAGTTTATGCTTGTTCTTCAGGTAGTCAACGCGGCAGTTATAGTGGACCCTGCTACCAAAGAAGTTATTGCAAGCGCACTTGACCAATGTTGCTCCTGCCGTACTCCTCTAAACAGGACTAATGTCGAAACCGGGTGCTTTGAAGTCAATGGAGTACCAAGCCATGAAACTTCACATTCACATAGTTCATGCAATGAGCCCAAATATTTGAAGTCCAGTGCTTCCTGTATTTATCCTTGGAGATGGGTTGAGCAATCATTTCATAAAACAAGTTCTTGTTCCTGGCATCCTTTACAACATGCTGCAATGATGGCTATTGAAAATTCTGCTGCAAGGGATAGGCACCTTTTCCCTGGATTGGAATACATAGGAGATGGGATTATTGGAGTGGATCATATGCAGTCATCGTCCACTGGCTCATCACCCAAAAGACAAAAGATCAATCTTACTCAGGTGGCCAACGTAAGTGTTTTCTAATTTTTATTAGTATTGGTTTTGTTTTGGAAGAAAAATAAGCGGCTTATCTGTATTGAGAAAAAATTCTCGATGATTGCTCTTAGTGTCCAAATGTTTTTTTTCTTCTCTCGTAACATTGGGTCGAGGATTTGATTATATCAGCCTCTTAAGCTGCATATTAATTTCATGTTTTTCCAAATTCTGTTGAGGTCCTTACTTCAAGTCGTATGTCTGTGTGCACTTGCCTTATATTATAATGTGAAATTCTTCTATTTCAGGGCGAGAGTGGTCCCAAAATAAGTGAGTCTGTTGACAGTTATCGTTCTGATTTTGCAAAGCCTTATTTATGTACGGGCTATGACATCTACCTTCTTTGGGAGCCATGCACAATGTAAGTAGAGATATATTTCTTTTTCTGTTTTTCTCTGCATTATGCTGTGGTGTTGTACAATTATACAGTGCACACCCTACTATTGTATAGAGAATCGTAGATCATCTTGTTAACATGTAAATGACACGTTTATGCAATAAATGATCCAGTTGTAAAGATAGCCATGGAAACAAAATTCGAAAGGTCCACATGGTGTGACAAGAATTAAACCTCTCACTTAGAATAAAAAAAATTGAGAAGTCATTTTCAATGAAAGAAGTATATTATCTAGACCTAACATAGTGCTTGAATTGTAGCATGTTTCTTGTCAATCAAACATGCACTAGTCCCCATTGCAGGGTATTTTATATTTTTCCTTTGATCCTACCAAAATTGTTTATTACAGTCTATTCTTCTTTTCTATTACAAGGTGTGCAATGGCGCTTGTTCATCAACGCATCCGTCGTATATTTTATGCGTTTCCAAACCCTGGTGATGGTGCACTAGGCAGTGTCCACAGACTACAAGGGGAGAAAAGTTTGAATCATCATTATGCTGTTTTCAGGGTGGTGCTGTCAAAGGAACCCGTGGCGAGGATGAAGCTTAAAAATATGGCAATGGCAAAATGCCATCCATAACAATTGCCTTGGTTTACAATCCAAAATGCTCCAATCAGCTAGTTCTGAGTGTTCTTCTTTCATCTAATCAATTGCGCATGTGGTTTTTGTTTTTTTTTGTTTTTTTTTCAAAAATTAATTTTATTCCACATGTATAGTGTGGTACATGCGTGATTGGTGCATACAATTTTTGCATTTGGGTAATGCTTCCGTATTTAATAAAAATTTTAGTTAAGATATAAATTTGAAATTGAATTTATGGATAATATTATTTCTGTTTTTGTGTGCTCTAGGCCTTTTACGTTATGGTATTCTTTGGCCCAGTAATTTAATCAGATATCTATTAATCGTGTGACTTATTTATAACTAAGATATTGGTATACCATACCATGTGTATGCGGAAAAACCTATGCAACGAGACACGTAATGCAAGTAATATTACTCAAATATGAATCAATCACGAGGATTCAAGTGTGTGTATGCGTATTATTTATTTAGATTATGGTTGTAAATTAATGTCAGCCCTTGTTATACTCATTTTTCTCTTAGCATTACTATATATATATATATAAAAAAAACTACCTTAATGACAGTATAATTTGAGAACCGTAAATAAAATTTGTTACTACTATTTTAACCTCATTAGATATATATAACATTTCGATATTTATATATTAATTTCATAATAATTATATCTTTAATCATAAACTATAAATTTAAATTAAATCATTTTAATTTATATTAACTAAAAAAATAGAATGACACATAATAACTTCTTTTTCTAACGCATAGCATTTTATATCAATGATAATCATTCGGGATATGATCTCTAAAATATCTCCTTTTGTTTTTTTTATTGAAGATAGATTAATTTGAAAAAAAGAGACCTATGAAACTATTTTGTTTTAAAAAAAAAAATCACCATGCCGGCATTTTAGTAGAAATTTGAGAGTTGAAAGTGGAGGTTTGAATTACTTCATCTACCAAATAATAACATAACAATAATGTCAAATTGCAGGTTTGAGGTTGAAGTATTTAGTAAAATTACTTCGTCTGCCAGGAGGGTTTTCAGAATTGATCTAAACACATGGCATAGTAAAACTATTAATTAACAGCGTAGTCGTTGAGGGAGCCTGGTTAAAACAATAACCAATTACATAGAAAACAAAAGGGCTAGGAGGAGAATTGTCGACATATAAAACATCAGATGACATGCATCAGGCTACATATATATAGCCGAGTAAACAGAACATTGAAAAAGAAAAGTAAAGGAAACAAAAAAAAAACAGTAGACAGAACAGAACATTATCGGACATGTAAACAGATGATACATAGACAAGTACTTAATTAGCATATTAATATTAAACCGTGGTGGATGATTGTTAATGCTTGCGAATCTCAAGGAAGTGTTTTTTTGGGTCTCTTTCGAAGTCATCTCTGTAGATGATCTTGCCATCCCCTCCCGGTGCCTTCATGGTTTTGCGGGTCTCTTTGGAATCCGACGATAAGACACTGTATATACCCCATCCCACGGCGGCAACAACAGCAGCACCTACACAAATTGCTTCGCCAAGTGATGGAGTCTTCCTCTCCTCCTCTACCTTGGCATTGGTGGGACGCGTTCCACTACCACTGTCCATTGGGTATGAGGTATGATTATTAAATAACACTGGTTCCACTACCAATGTTCTGTGAGCGCAGAAGTTGAGTGGTTTGTTTATATATATAGCCAAATAATTAGGGATCGGGTTAGGCTAGCAGTAGCACTCAAAAAAAGGAAAAAAGAAAAAAAGAAGAAAGTGGGTATTGTCCCCCCACATCATATCCTTGACTAGCTTTTGTTAAGGGGAGAAAGAAAAATCAATGGGTATTTAACTAGCTTTTGTTTGTGTGTTAGAGACGTGTAAACTACACCTGATATGATATGGCCCGCGCAATTCCTGCTGGATTATACCAGCCTTAAGTGTTAAGAAAAGAAAAGAAAGAGCCTTACGTGTGGAAGTCACATATATATAAGAATAAGTTTTAATAAAATTTTCATTTTACCCTCCATATATTATTATAAAATACAATAATAATTCTTTATTTAAAAAAAGTTATTATTTATTTTTCACATTTTATTATTTTATTTCTTTTCTTTTTTCCTCCAAATAAAAATTTATTATATTAAAAAAATAATAAAATTTATTATTTTAATAAAAATAAAATAAAAATGAAAGGCATTGATGAAGTTAGAAGGAAAAAATAATTTTTACAAATAAATTTTTTTTCACATATAAAAATAATACAAATTATTATTGAAAATGGTATAATATAATATATTATAGTTGATCCCATTGTATTTGGATCGAGATTTATTAGTTTAGTTTTGGTTTGTGCACGTCAGTGTCAACCGTGTGAAATTTCTATGTTCCCATTACATGTAGCATTTTCTGTCTTGTATCTTGAAAATAAAAATAAGAAAAAATAATTATATTTGTTTAATTGGCTTTGTTTGTTAGAGACTTAAGTGAGCCAAATATGGCCCATGCACTTCCCGATTGACTATCACTTGCCAGGCTTGAGTGTTCAGAAAAGAAAAGAGGAGCAGATTTTCGAATGCAAATCCTAAAATTTTTGTCCCTTTTTATAGCCACTAAACTTGTAATTCGGTGATCACTAACTCTGCTTGCTAAGATATAGAAAAAAAAATAGAAAAAAAAAGGATGAAAAAAAAGGTAGAAATGAAAATGAATAAAAGAAAAAAGAAAAAAATGAATGTGATTGGTTGATATGAAAAATAAGATGAGAAGTATTAAATAATATAATATTTAATATTTTTTATAATTATTAATTTGTTATTATTGTAATGCACTGTGGTACTGTGCATTTTCAACCCAAAATTTCAAAAATGAAAATCATAAATGATTTTTAAGATAATTTTTAGATATAATTTGAAACTTTCTGTATCATCCAAGCAAGTAAAATAAAATTTTATATCTTTTCTGCCTCACCCATACGTTTTTCATCTTTTTTCATGTTAACCAAGTGCGTAAATATAATGCCATAAACTCATTTCGTTAAATATATATATAATGCCATCAACTCATTAGAAAATAAAATAATTTATTAATTACGTGATAATATTATTTGTTGGATCCAACGAGTCAACCCCTTACACTCCTTGCCCGACCATCACCCATCGCCCCTGCTGCAACATAGCCTCCCCGCTCAACCGCTGCCCACCACCGAGCAGCCTAGCCTCCCTACCAGACTACCGCCCGCCAACCCCACTACTGGTTACCCTCCCCGCCACCTGCCACCCACCGTTTGTATTCTACAACCCCCAATTAATGCGATGTTGCTGAGGAAGGAGATGGATAATGCAATGTTGGCATTGACAGATATATTTGTAACTTTCATTTAAATGTTTTATATATATAATTTTATACAAGTAAGGCATTCCATTCCCATATTCATTCAATTTTCAAACAAGTCTTAGGTGGTTTTTTATAGGCACAAAACACCAATCGTGGTGATTCTGAAACAACATTGGTGGTAGCTGGCAACCTGCTCACAAAAGTTCACCAAGAGGCAAAACCAGAGCACTGAATCAGTTACCTTAAACGATGCCTGGGTATGGTAAGAACGGCCAGGGAAGAGATGGGCACATAAAAATCGATGTAATGATAAATCAAATTATTACAATTGTCTGTTGAATGCAAAAAAAAAAAAAAAATCATGAAAAACCAAGGGAATCAATAATTAGAAATGGAACACATGCCTAAACAAAAAGGACGACGCAGTGATGTATCGATCTCGGAGAAAAATAATGGGTTAAAGCCGCATATGTTACAGTTTGAGAACACCCGTGTACGTCGAACTTCTAAAACTGCCACTTAAATTGGGAGAACAATAGGACAGGAAAAAGCTTTTCAAACTACTTTAATAACCAGAGGGAGAAGAAAAAAAAAACTGCCACTACCCATCTCAATTCTCCAAATTGTCCAAAAATCCCTGCAACTCTTTCAAACCCTCAGCAGAAATGCTTCTTTGCACTCTCATGCGAGGGCGAACCAAACTCGGGGGTGCCTTCGGTTGGAAACATACCACCACAACAGCTAAATTATCCCCACTTTTCCTCTTCAAGGCCTCAACAACCAGATCTTTAGAGCAAAGGAGTGGATCATTGTGATCTTGGAGCCTCCGCCGAGCAAAGTCCACAGCATTCTGGCTTCTAAAGACATCCCAGATCCCATCACACCCAATGATGAGGAATTCATCTTCCGTTGTTAGTTTCGTCGTCATAAATTCAGGCTCCGCACTGAGGGGCCCACCATCCCTACCTTTCAACCCTTCCATGTGCCAGTCTCCCAGGGCACGAGCAACATTCAATTGTCCATTGAGGTAACCATCATATATGTATCCTCCTGATGCCTCAATTCGTATCCTCTCCCTTGCACAAATTGGTTTGTGATCCCTAGACATCTCAACTGCTTTTCCTCGACGACAAAGTACCGCGCGACAATCTCCAGCATTCGCCACCACCAAGGATCTGCACACAACAATGCATATTTAAGTTTAATATGTAATATTTATATATATATATACACAGACCCTAACATTTAACCCTCAAATTAAATAGCTTTACAGCCTTTACTGATCAACTGGGCAATGGCTATATATTGCATTTAGTTGGGCTTAGAACAAAGAAGTAAAGACATTTAGTTTAGCTTGGCCGCTGCTAACCAGCTAGGCTTAACATTGAACTATTACTAAAAATTTGGCCTCCAGCCCAAAAAATTAAAACAATTATTTGGAGTCTGCTTCCATAAATCAAAATTCAAATGAAGATCGTACATAACCTATCCACAGAAAAGAAATAGCACGTTTGTAATATGTATCCGAAAGATTGTATACAAAACATATAAAAACCCTAACCTGCCAACAACAAGAGCTGCCAATGCGGTTGTACCAGAAGCGAGGGCAGTATCAAGGGAACAAGCTTCTGCAAAAGCAGTGTCTGTTTGCAGAAACGCCGAAGAAACAGCCCGCTCAATCTCTCTAGGGAATTCTTCATCTTCAACAATGAATCGTAGCAAATTATAGCAAGCAAAGTCAGCAGCATGCTTTCCCCCATGTCCATCGAAAACCTGACAAGTAAATAAAAATATTCTAGCCACAAGAAATGCCAAGCTTCTCTTATCTTCAAATAAACTGAACCCAGAAAATATTGAACTGCTACTATATTACATATAGAAGATAGCATATAAATAAAATATTAATGCTAACTAACATGGCCATTGTCAACACTTCACTTCACTAATAGCATCTCAAATAATGTTTCAATCCTAAACCACCATAACTGCCACAAAATCTCCACTGCCATCGTTACAAAATCCATATACAGTCACGACAACCATTATGGAGCTAATCAATGGCCGCAATTCCAATGATGCTTAATGACCCTCGGTATATATTATTTCTACTTCAAAGAACTTAAAAGAGGCTGAACATGCAAGCTATAAGCGTCTCGCATATAAATTTAGGGCCATGCTTGGTGCAAGCGGTGTGCACACCAATCATAGGGTTGCTGTTGATTTGTTTTTTTTTTTAAAACAAATCCAACAGCTGGCAGGCACAGTAGTGTGTGCACCGCGCCTGCATTTATTATTTTCCACAAATTTAATATGCCATCATTAAGACAGGATACAGTTAGTATACACAGGCATGGTGTATATATGCACGTCAAAGTATTTTCTTCATCATCAAGATCGAGAGAAATTTGCTAGCAGCAGCATTAGCTCAATATAAAAGCTAGCAAGCGCCTATAATTAGTGCATGTCATTTGTAGTTAAATGTTAAAATAAAAATTAAGATCAAATGTTGAAAACTTCAAATAATTTCATAAATATATCAAGAAAAACATATCAAATGCAATTACTAGATGCCATTAGATTCAGTAATAGAACCAGTAACATTCACTCTATGGTTTGAAATAATAAAGTGTTGACACTTTTTAACTTATGTTTGTAGTTCAAAACTAATTACAAATGGCACAATTTAATTATTGGAATAAAACAATATAATCAAATACAATACACTTTCAATAATTTTAGTAAATAACAAATAAAAACACATTATGGTAACATAACATTAAGGCAACAAGTATATTGGATCTCCTTTGCATGGACAGTACAAGTGAAAAGTATTTACCAATAACAGTAAATATCATATTTAGAAGTAAAAAATAAAATAAGATAGAAAAATATACCCCATAGAAGCCATTAGGCCCTTCATTGAATTTTTTTAATCCAAATTCACACATAAAATTGTCGACACAAACATACACATCCTCCATGCTTGATCGACCCCCAATATCTGCCCATGCTCCAGAACGAACTACTGGAATAAATTCAGTTTCACAATCTTCTCGCACTCAATCCTGGTTCAATGGAAATATCTGACGTATTTGTGATCACCTAGTAAATTTATGGTTATATCACAATTCCAAACCAGATCCAATGGGGAAACACAAGCTTTTATTAAATAAAATAAAAAGCACCGACAATATATAACTCGGAACATATTTGAGAATAACAATGCACAAAAATGCATTCGGCTTGAGATATACATGTTTCTACAAGCAAAGCATCATGCTCTACCAACTTATGAAGGCAAGAGAAACAAATTCATTAGTAAAAAACCAATGCATAATCCGTTTGTCTAACTCCGTTTTATTTTTCAAAACACAATTGTTTTTAAAAACTATAGGCCTAGATGGATTTACATCACTCATAAATACTTTTAAATTTATCGAACCCACTGTTTTAAAAAACAATCATATTTTCAAAAATAATATCCTCAAACCAAACAGGCCCAACATCATGTTTCTAAGGAATTGGATTACCCTCAAACCAAACGAGCCCAACATCATATTTCTAAGGGCAATGTTACCTGGAAGGCCAGAGCAAATTTCAGAATACCAATGTACAAAAACACATCTTTCCTATGATGTACATGCTCTACCAACATCATGTTTCTAAGGAATTGAAAATATTTGAAGCTGGAGTAAACATTTTTTAAAAGTATACTTGTCTAGGATGTACATCATAGGAAACATGATGTTGGTAGGGCATGTTCTTTTGGGACTTATCATGTAAAACTGTAGTAATGTTCTTTTGGGACTTATCAGACAAACACTTAATTAACATTCAAATCATGAACAATCATCATCAAAATTATGACCAAGATTTCAATTCCAAATTCCTGACTAAAATAATTATTTATTATAAGATTTTGTAATAAGTGGTTAGTGGTGGATGATTATAGCCAATGATGCTGCTCAGTTGTTTATCCACATGAAATTTGACACCATAAAAAACATTTTTTCAAATGAGCGAAAATTATGATGCCTTTGAGCTACAAATTCTGAAGAAGTCTTATCCTTTTGCTTATCTTTACAATCTGCATTATTCACTGTCTTCACCTTATTCACATCAAACATTATCCCAATACAAAACAGCTCAGCATATTGACTGATTTTCATTTCATACAGCCGTCAACTATATATTTTTCTACAGTATTTCTGAACTTGTAGCATGCGTCCCCTTCTGAGATGCAATCATGTTTCATGGTGGTTGGCTCAAGCGATCACCTAGTAGGGGACGCATCGCTCTAGCAAGTATATAGTACACGGATGACCAGAAGGCTTATGTTCATCCTAGAAAGGGTAATGAGCTCTTAAACAGCTGGAGATGACTGAAAGAACGCTGCATTTAATGAACTCCAACTACATTAACTCACTCACATCAGACAGAAGACCAACCATATCAATGCCATAAACCAACCCACTCAATAAAATATTATAAAACCCGAAAGCAGAAGCTCCAAAACTGACACTAAACAGATCAATAGCAAACAAAATGCTAACCAATGAAGGAATCAAACCCACTCGATACAGGCAAAAGGACATCCAATACATACACGAATCAATCCCACTCAATACAATTCGATACCCCATCCCACCCCACCCCAAAAAATTATGGAAAACCCAAATGGGATAGCTCCAAATTGAAACTAAATTGATCCACACCAGACAAAATGCTAGAGCTAGACTCAAACCCACTCACCAAAAACAGACAAACCCCAAAAACAAAATAATAGGAAATAAAAAAACCAAAATAAGGTGCCTTGAAATTGAAAAAAATCGTAAGAATGCCAGAGGTATTTGGGACTGGACTACTCACGAGGGAGGGACGGCGAAGCAGCGACATCTTACCCGGCGACGAGACGCAGCCGGAGGAGGCAAAGAACTGGCTGTACGCCCCTGAGACGGGATTAGGAGGCCGGCTGTCGCTGGAGGCAGTACCACTCCCATGGCCGCCGCAGCCGCCATTGTGTGCTCTGCCACTGCCTCCGAGATCCCCCCTTACTTTCCTCCATTGCTTCTAACCATTTGCAACACCTTTTTCGTTCAATCAATTGCGAGGCAACAAAACCCCTAACCCTAGATTTCACAGCGACAAGTAGTTGTGGATTAGGGGCGTGTGATCGGAGATGGTTCTGGTCAAAATTAGGGTTTTGGCGTAGACCGAATCTGGGATTTCAAAGCGCTTGCGTAGTTGCGTTGCGTATAACTCGGAAGAAACGCTTTGTTTTCCTTTTTTTTCTTTTTTTAAAACAATTTAAATTATTAATTCTATTTTTTATAATTCTTAAATATTTTGTTCTCATTCAAATTTTACATATATAAAAAGTAATTAACGAAAATAATGGAAATAAAATGAAAATGTGATTTAGTCAAAATAGTTTGTATTTCAATAATAGTCTCTTAAAATATATTCAACATATAGTATTATTGGTGGTTTAATAATATATTTATTTAAAATTTATTTTTTAAAAATATATATTATTAAGAGCAATTTCATAATATAATTATTTAAAATTTAATCTCCCTTCCTTGTCAATTTCAGTGTATGATACAAAACCGTAAGGATGGCGACTTGTCCAGGTGAGACGGGCATTACTTTACTTAGAATTCATTCAAAAGTAATTGTTAATTGTAAAGAGGTGAATTTATTTGAAAGCTTATGCTTTACCTAGAATCCACTCAGAAGTTGCTGGAAATTGGTGCCAAGAAATTTGAGTTCCTTCCTACAAAGATTTTAATAAGAGGAGCTAAAATTAAAGATAAGGAACCTTGTCAGAGACTATATGCCATTGTTACCCAAGTAAGAGAAACTCCTCATTACTTTACTGATTTTCATTATTATTATGATATTGCAACCCTTCATGAGTCTCACTAGGCTTTGAAGAAAACTCATACCTACTTTGACAATCTTCCTCCTAACAAGTGCCTCATTGGTTGCAAATTGATTTATAAAATAAAGATCTATTCTAATGGGTCCTATGATATCTAAAAAGCTCACTCAGTAGCCAAAGGTTATACTCAAGTATATTGGATGGACTATGAAAAAACTTTTACTTTGATTGCGTGATTAGCTATTGATATTGCTGCAATAGCCAAAGGTAATCTATTAGTTATTGTTGTAGTTCATAAATGGAAGCTTGTGAATGTCAAAAATGCTTTCATCTATGGTGATGATTTATTAGAAGAGGTGTATGTGCTTCCTCACTATCATTCTTATTTTCCCAAGTTTGCAAGCTCTGATGAGCTTTATATAGATTAAAACAAGCTTTTCAAGTAGTTTGCTAAATTTAGTTTTACTCTCACTAAAATTGGCTTTATCTATAGTCTACATGAATTTGCATTGTTCATTTGTCAAGTCGACCATAGTATTATACTTTTGCTACCTGTGTTGATGATATGGTAATAACACGAAAAGATATATTTGGAATTTTTGAATTACAATGTTTTATCAACATTTTGAAATGTAGAACATTGTCATTTTTTGGGTCTTAAAGTTTCTAATAATTTGAGAGGTATTATCTTTCTCAAGGAAAGTATGTATCCGATTTGCTGTCTTGAGTGACTATTACTTATGGTAAAACTATATCAATCCATTAGAACTAGCGGTGTTAAACGGGCGAGTTAGGTGGGCCGAGCCTTGCTGCCCGAGCCACTTTTAAACGAGCTAGAAATCTCTAGCCTAGCTCACGTGCGGGTCGGGCTAGATTATTATTATTATTATTATTATATTAATTATGCATATATATTTAATAAATAACATATAGCTAATGGTTGGATGTTATTTGTACTTTGTATAAGGTTTGGGGTTCTAGATGCGCCGATAGCATTTTTTAGTGCTTTTCATCATATATAGCTGGATTAGGGGGGTTGGCAGTGGGCTACGCTGGGCTTGGTTGCGTGGGGTGGGGGCTCGACGAGCTGTAGTGGGCTAGGTTGGGGGAGTTAAAGCGGTGGGCTATGTGGGCAAGGTTTGGGGGTTAAGGTAGTGGGCTACGTGGGTTGGGCCGGGTGTGGATTTTAGGTCGGGCCTTGTATAAGGCTGCCCGCATGATGACCTGTATCTGTGTGGGCCAAGGTCGGTTTAAACCGTGACCTGCAAGCTTAAAACCATATAGGCCCGTCATTAAACAAGCTAAGAATATAAAGCCCAACTCGATCCATATTGCAAGCCATCCCGTGCGGCCCGCAAGCCAAGGCCCGTTTAACACCCCCTAATTAAAACTCAACTGAAAATTTATTCCTCTCAATGACACTCATATCGACAACTTGTTGGTAGTCTTGTGTATATACGGTTACTCGACTTAATATATCATATGCGGTTCACTTGGTCAGTTCATCTCTGTTCCTTCCTCTTCATTTTATTTTCGGTAATTTTTTTCATGATTTACATTCTTTTACTAGCTTCTTTTTTGTATTATTTAGCTACTCCGATGTTGATCCCACAAATCATAGTTCTACCATTGGTTATTGTTTTATTTTCTTAGGAGATTCTCTTATCTCTTGGCATAACAAAAAAGCAAGCTGCCATTGCTCATTCCAATACAAAATTTTAGTATCGCTTTAACCGATGCAATATTTGAATTACTTTGATTATACTAGTTTTATCTTATATGGGTGTCAAACAATTTTTAGCTAGTATGCTTCATTGTGGTAAAAGAAGTGTTGTATAGATTTTTCGTAATTAAGTTTTTTTATAAACGTATCAAACAATTAAAATTGATTGTTATTTTATTTATCATCATGTTACCCAGGGTACCATCTTGTTGATTCTCATTTTATCTACTAAATCACCAACAAAACTCATCTCCGATGCATTTTCAAGATAAAAAACTCAAGTGGGCATCCACTAGCATATCTTGAGTTTGAGGGTGGGTAATAGTGTCGATGCCTTGATTTTATGATGTAAATAGGATGATTTTTAGGATGTATTTTAAGATTGGGTATCACAATGTTGATAGCATTTTTTTCTTTTCTAGACTTTGATTTCTTGTATAAATATTAGTCTTCATATTTTTTATTTTTGCTAGTAATGATAGTGATTTCATTCTTACAAATGTGGCCCTTTCAATTACGCAATCATATAAATACTCATCCATATATAGATTTTTGGTCCCTTAAATTCTTGCTAGTATGACATGTACATGAATCTAACTTAAGTAAACGATGAATCTCTAATAATTTCTTTTTCTAGATGAATGTGAAAATCTCATCACAGTATTTTATTTTTATAATTAAATTTGGCCCTCTAGATATAAAAAGAGGGATTGAAAACTCAAATATTTATTTTTCTTGAATAAAGTAATTATATATATATATATATATATATATATATAGAGAGAGAGAGAGAGAGAGAGTGTTTTGTACTTTGTAGCATATGTATTTTCTAATTGAAATGAAACAAGAAAAATAATAAAGAAGGACCTAAAATTCTTAATATTAATTCTGTATGGTCAAATGATCTTTTCCCTTGCTGATAGTTCAAATGAGTAAAACTCGAAACAATCATATACTAATCACATCTTAAAATTTGAGGATGGAGGAACATAAACCTCTTTATCATTAATTCTCTCCATGAGAGACCAAATTCATCTGAATCACTACAAGTTTTCTTCTCTATTTCCCGTCACAGTGCCTGTTTGTAATTTCAAACTCATCCTTTCTCCCCCCCCCACTCCCACCCCCCCAATATTCTGAATTTTCTTACTTCTTTCCTTCCCTTTTCTTTCTAGCAGTAGCTATATTTAGCCAATCTGTCTTCCATAGTTAACTGACTAAAAACAATGAGGAAACAGTTTTCACACCATTGTTTTATTGTTCTATGAGCTGCCATGGAGAAACCATATTTTTCTTCAAGATCTCTCACTCACTGTCTTTGGGTTTGGGCTGCTTCCCCCGTGAAGGCCTGTAATTCCCAAGCCAATAGCACACCATGTGAAAAATGTGCATTCCCATAAAAACCATGCATTTTTCAGTGTGGGGGAAAAATCATTAATTTCATTATTCATACAAGATACCTGAAAGTGCCTGTCATCAATGCTTTTTAGTTCTCAACCGGAACTCTCCTCGCCGGGTTGTTATCTCATCAAATAAAGTCTCAGCTTCAAATAAATCCAAGTCATTGTCACCGGTATGATCAATAAGTGGTTCTTTTTCCTGCTCAGATATTTTGGTGCCAAATTGTCAGCCCAAAGATTTAAAAAAAAAAAAAACAGTGAAACAGACATTGTATCTACACCTTTCAGACCTTCCTGTTCGAAAAATCAGATGATAGAATCTAGTTTAGGGGCAATCCATTCATTGTAGAACATCCGAGATCAGACAAACATCGTCCATTCTATCATACACAAAATCTTGGAAGAGATTATATAAAGTTCCATCTCCATGGATGATGGATATGGAGTACCTAAAACTACTTGAACAAATAGTTCAAGTCATTTTCACTCCCATTTTATAAAGGTTCTCTAGCCCCGACAGTTGTGAATGGAAATGTCATTAATGTCATCCGGCCAAGTTCTTCCACTTAGCTTGATTAGAAGTACTGGATCTTTCAAATATTTATAGATCATAAGAGTAAAAATGACATACTGTGAGTCTTCTACTCAAGCTGCGTGGTGGGCCACCTTCAATTTCCTCATACTCTGCCGCATCCAATTCATGAAGGTAACTTGGTTGGAACCATTTAGGGAGCAAATGTTGCCTTATGGTTATGAGAAGGAAGAAAGGCAATGGAAACAATATTCCAGCCACAGGGATCCATGTCACCCCAAAGCAGACCAGAAGATATACTAACTGGAATATGGTAAACATGGCAATGTGCTTGAATGGTACGGACTCCACAAACGAGGCGTGAACCCCTTCAAGAATTCTGCTTGCCACAATTCCACAATAGGAGAGGGAATCAATTTAATGTAACAGCTTGATATTGTAGTTATAAGCATAAGCTAATTCATTTCAGAAATCTTATTACCAAAGCTGGCTTATTCTAGTTACCGCTGTTGTTGATAGAGAAATTTTTAGAACACAAATCATGGGAAGTGGTTTTTTATCAGTTAGAGATAATAATATATGTATATATATATATATAGATATTGAAAAGTTTAGTTTTTGAAAATTTAAAAAAAAAAATACCAAAAGTTCTCCCCATAAAGGATAGCCTCGATAAGGCCTCTCCTGTTCAAAAAAAGTATCTAATATCAACTTCAATATTTCAGCTGAGTATGAAATGGTATGGAGTTAAATGTAAATCATAAAATCATTGCTTAATTGCTATGCATTGAGAAATCTAACTGAAAATTTATTAGCAAAATGACATGATAGTTTTTCATATAAACTATGAAATGCTTGAATGAAGCATCACTTACCTGTGACGTTGACGAGGAGTTATGAAAATCAGGGACAGCCTTTCCCAGAACTGATTCCCAGGTAAACTATCAATTGCCATGTAAGCAAAGTATCCCCAAAGAACTGATGTTGGTATCATCTTGATTATGGGCATAGCATAGATAGAGCAGCCCACAAGGGTGGACTGTAAAAGGTTGCTCACCCTTTGTTCATTAACTCGGACAGGCAGGTTTTCATCAATATGCTTCTCAGGATCAAATTTGTCCTTGGCTTCTCCTGCATTTTCACGTTGCATTACAGCTTCCTCCAAACCCTTTAGCTCATCAGCTATTGTGGTCTCCTGAAAAGAAAAATCCCAAATTATGCTCACTAAAGCATGCAACACAATTATGAGTAAATACCATACGTGACAAGAGTCACTCACAGTCGGAGTTTCGTCCAGTTCTATGAAAACAGCCTGCAACCTTCTATATATTTCATTTTTGCTTCCTTGCTGTTCCATGCAGTCCTTAGCACTCTGTGCCATCTTCTTTTTAATTATCTGAAAGTCATGGATCAGATGATAGGTTAGTTAGAATATATGTAAACACTATTATAGATTCAATAGTTGGTTCTATATATCCTGCATCCCACCCGTGTCTTCAGAACTGCCAAACTTTTGGTGTGCATCGGCGATTGTGGAAGGACTCCATTTGAGGGAGGAAGCCCAAGCAACCCACAAAGTAATGTCTGTAAGCATACATCAAAACACAAACCTTAAAATTGGGTTTTGATCAGGATTTTGATGGCTACAAAGGAAAGAGAATTAGAAAATGTTTCTTATTCGATTCATGATTAGGAAAGAGAGCTTAATGCCACATCAAGCAACAAGAGATTCGTGAAGTTGATATTTTATTAAATTCAATATAATTTCTGATCGGGCAAACAAGAAAAAAAAGGATATGCTTCTTGACTTCATAAAGTTGATGTTCTTAAATGAGCCTAGAATATGGACGGAGAGGAAAATGCAGAAAAAAACAGTGCGTATGTCACATATTTCATATACCATAAACGAATTCGTATACCATAATTCCTAGTAGAAATAGGTCGTAATGATAAGCGGATGGATTCTTAAGATTGAAGTCCTTCTGTTGTGACAGCTGTGATGCCACACTATGGTCAAAAAAATAAAGACCTGCTATCATCAGGGCTGGTAGAAAAGCAACAAATATGTACACCTTAGGGACCTTCACCATGTCCTGCAAAAGAAATCAAAAAATGAACACAAACTTTTACATTATGAAAGCTTGTTTAGAAAATTTTCATTGAATCCATTTAACAAAAAACTCCCAGCCTTTTCCAGGGCGGCAGGATAACAATTTAATATTGGCTTATTATCAGTAAGATTGGCAGAGCACTAACGCACTTCCAACAAGTTTTCCTAAATTTATAATTTTAAAAAGCTTTGTTTCTGCTTCATCTACAAATATACATTATAATAGATTTCCTAAATTACCATATATATCATTAAAATAATATTTTATACTACTTATTTTATTTAATAATATTTTTTTATAATTTAATGTAAAATAAAAGTTAATGTTAGAGAAACGTGAAGGAGAGATGAGAGAAATTTTTTAAATATAATTTAATAATTATAGGGAGTAAATAGTGTTTCCCAATACATTGGAAAATATCGTATAAACCTATCTGAGAAGTTAAATATAGAGCATCTGCTTGTGGGAATGATTTTTATGACTTTTTTAATTTTTTTCCTAAATATAGAGAAACGGACCTATATAGGGAATTTGCTACTAATGCTCTTAGCTAGGTTTTTATTTAAAAGGGCTACATGCGAATAAGACTAAAATCATTAAATTTCTCGTTTAGTTATATCATGCTCTTTCCTTTTCTTTTTAATTTTTTTTATTTACCTACTTTTTCATTAATAAGTCATTGGGAGCACATTTGTTTTGTTCCCTATTTTTTTTATAATATGTTTACATTTATTCAAACAAAAAAAATTAATATTCCTACTTTTCAAATTTTTACAAAATAAAAAATAATTGAAATCCACCAAAGTCTAGGAAAGAGTATAGAATACCTTGATAACGGTCCAATGGTACAAAGATGCAGGCTCCCATGGCAGCGGACTATAGAGCCTTCGGGGAACTCCACCCGGGACTTTGTCTGGTACACCATAGGACAATGCTGTCCACAATAGCACTATAAGAGGAACCCCGTAGTCTGCAATAAAACCTCGGATCCACCCTGTTGAAGTGTGGAAGAAAAGGTTTGGGGGGTGTTGGTTATGGGTTTTGTTGGATGTTAAAAGTCCATACAAGCAGTCTACCAATATGGGAAAAGCAAACTTACATACCAGTGCCATATAACCATGTCCTTGCCCTTCTACTCTTGAGGGCTGTGTAAAGCACACCAAAAAGAGAAAATAATTGCAAGTAACCCATTGGTGTAAAGCCACTGAAATTTATATTTCTTCAATGTTGGGTTCTCAGCTTTTGGAATGTTGAATTCACTAATCACTCCCTAAAATTTGAGGGTAGATGCAGCGAGTAAAAAATAATAAATAATAAACAAATTTGGTGCTCTGAGTAAAACAGGTTTACACTACATTTAAAAAAAAAACATATACCTTAACAGCCTGTTGTATGAAGAGAACTGCAATCAACATTCCAAAAGTTCTCCCGCAACCCTTGTGAATTTCGTGATAATTGTGCAAGCATTAAATATTGAAAGAAGTATTAGGAAGAAAGCAGTCCAAACACAAACCCTGCAAATAGATTAAATATATAGATTACTCAACAGTCTAAACACACCCAAACATTTAGAGAGAAAAGAGAGGGGTTCTCTATTCCTTACCAGCCAGACCATGCTAAGAACAATTTCTTTTCCAACTGGGGCTGCCCCTTGCTGAAACTGTATAAATATGTGTACATTATAACTGTTGGTTCTGCAACTCCCAAAATCAACAAGGCTGTCCCCCAAATATCGAGTGGATTATTCCACAGATAGCAGTAAACTAGAGTTTCTATGGTGCTCAAACTCCCATCTATACAAATAACAAATAGAAATCAATAAATGTACACGAGCGCTGATTCATGAGAATCCATTTAATGATCAGGAGAAAAAATAAGGGCTGTGATGAAAAAAAATTCCAATGTTATTCCAGTCAGTGCTTCAGAAAATTGTACTTTCAAATATTGGAAGGATACAGACCTGTTTCTCGAGTCAGCTGCTCGCCAAAGGCAATCACCGGGAGAGCAGAAGCAAAGAAAATGAAGGTAGTTGGAGCCAATATCCTGCCACAGCCCAAAAGAAAACATCATTTCATTAGTAACTGAACCCCACAATAAGAACAAACAGACCACTCTTTTAGATCGGTGACATAGAAAGTACTTAGCCCCTGAGTGAAATGCACCCGTCAATCTTGCTTGTAGCATGGTGCTCTTCCTTTCAAATCATCTCTGATCCCTCTGAAGGGAGCCCCAAAGATCACCATTGCTAATGCAAAGAATATATATATATATATATATATATATATATATATATATATATATATATGCATAGTACATATTAGTCACACTCAATGAACGAGATCAATTAAAAAGCTAGTAACATAGGGTGTATTTTATTTTGGACGACCCCTATGCACTCCTCAATTGTAAGAACAAACTTCGTGAGATTATTCCTCTTTTATGCAGAGGCAAATTTATCAGCAAAAGTACAAGGACAAGTGAGTGACTTGTGAGTAGAAGTTAGGGAGAGGAAAAAAAAAAAAACACAGAATCACAAACCCTAAATTGAATACAATGGAATACATGGTTTGCATTTATTTACCCAAAGCTAAACTGCAGAAAGTATAAGCAAGGGTTTATGATCCATCTCAAAATTGCAAATACAATTAACATGTGCAAAAAAAAAAAAATCAAAAGTTTCGATTGTTGTGCAATTCATACAATTGTTCTGAACACATAGGACGTTATAGATTCTGTGACATATATATATATATATATCACTATCCAAAAAAAATGTTATATTTTATGCATAAGATAAGCAGAAGCAATTCAATTCACAGTGGATAATAATATGAGATTAAGAATTAAGTTTGTATTCTGGAATGTACATGGATTCTTTGATATAAAAATTCAGACACATAATGAATGAAACAAAGCTCAAAAATGCTTCTTTTCGTATATATATTTGAATGATATCAAACTGCAATACTATACACATCAAACTCAAATGTACATGCACATTTTATATATATATATATATATATATATATATAGATATATATATTGATGAGAGAACATATAGATGAATGAATGTATGTTGGAACCCACCGTGATCTAATCGTACCAAAAGAGGAATCGAAATGAATGAACGAATTAAAGGAGATGGGTGTTTTTCTTTCTCTGCCGGAATATGTTTCCGGCTAGAAATGCCGCCGGGAAGCGGTGTGGTGAGGAGGAGTAATACAATCGAGTCTAGCGCCGCTCTCTCTCTCTCTCTCTCCCTCCCTATTTTCTCTCTCTATCTCTCTCTTCTTCTTCTTCTTTTGTTTGTCTCTCTCTTCCACAACCTGAGGAAAACCAACAGGGCGTGGTTAGTTGCGCGCCCGCGCTTCCTTGACTTTTCATAACCACCTTCTCTTTCAGCCCTGTGGGCCTGCAGCAATCTCTGCCAGCTGGCACGCTTTTATTGGGCCTAGGTGCTTTTAAAAAAAAAACTTTGTAGCCATAGTTTTAGTCTGAGTAGTTTTTTATTTGGTTTGAATTGTTTGAATTTCTTATACTAATGTTTTAATTTTAAAATTTATATGGTGTTAAAAGAGGTAGCTAAATCTAGGCTTAAATGAGTCAGAATTTTTTGCTCCTTCTTTTGGGAGCAAGCTAAGTAAGATTTGGGCCAGCCCATTTTGGATTGAAAAATTATTAATAAAATAATACTACTAAAACTCAATATCCCCTTTCAATCATAACATTAATATAACTATTAGGCTAAACAATTATTATTCAAAATGTTCATATAATTAGTATATGTACTTAAAACTTCATATATATAAATAACAATAATAATAATTACATCTTTTTATTTAAAAATAATAATAATAAAAAAAAAATATATATTTATAATATAGGAAAACTAAATGTACTAATAATAATTTAATATAAAATATAAATTAATTTTAAATTAATTAATAGCTTGAAATACTAATTAATACATTCATATTTAAACTAATAATATCATTTTTACATAATTTACTACTTTTATTCAAATATGAAATATATACTATCAAAAGTCAAAACTCATTTTCACCACGAATAACTCATATCACAAATGAAATAATTTAAGGATAGATATATTAATTAAATTTAAATTTAATTCTGAAATTATTAATAGGATGAACGAAGATTAAATGATCCAATGAATTTTTTTTTTATCAAGAAATGCATTATTATTTGAATTAATAATATTATTTATATGGATTCATTACTTTTAATCCAAATATGAAATACCTACTATCAAAAAACAAAACTTACTCTCATCATACATGATTCATGTCACAAATGAAATTGTTGGTGGATAGACATTAATTATATTCCAATTTGGTTTTGAATTTGTTAATGGAATGATTTAAAATAAATTATCCAATCAAATGTTATTCAATTGATAAAAATATTAATATTTTAACTAATAATATCATTTACATGATTTATTAGTTTTAACTCAAATAATGAATATCTACTGTCAAAAGTAAAAATTCACTCTCACTATATATGACTCATATTATAAATGAAATTATAATTTATTGATAGATATTAATTAGATTCAAAGTTAGTTTTTTATTTATTAATAAGTTAATTTAAAACTGAATGATATAATCAAATAGTATTTGATCAAAAAATTATTTGGTATGATAAGTATATATACTATTTAGTGTATATTATTATAATTTATACTTATAATTATAATTAATGGTAATGTTATTAACTATATATAACTTATTTTATTTGTATATTTGTATTGAAGTTGTTTGCCTTACATACAAAATATTTTAAATTTTAAGTATTTAAAAAAATATTAATAAATATTATTAGTACATTTATTTGTATTACAATATAAATATATATATATTATAATTACTATTATTTTTAAAATAAGTCCCGTAATTTTTATTATTATTATTGCTATAAATACTAATTGCGTAAATATATTAAAAAGGTATAACATAGCCTAATAGTTAGAAAACACTTACAAATTAGAGGTGGTCTTGGGGTTGAGTTGTAGTGGGAGCATTTTGTTAAATGTTTTCTAGCTGGGTCGGATTTGGGAAGGGAGTTTGCGGGCTGTAGTGGGTGCAGTGGCTAGTGGGCGGGGTCCGTATCCGTGCGAGTCAAGCCCGTTTAAACTGGTTGTAGTAGGTGTGCTATTAAATGGGCTCAAAATTATAAGCTTGGCCATCTAAAAATGCAGGTCAACCCGCATGACCCACAAACCACTAGCCCATTTAACATGCATATATATATATATATATATTCAATATTCATATTTATAATATAATTTTTATAAAATAAAATAAAATATTAAAATAAATTATCTAATTATTTTATTATCATTCATATGTATATATTTTACAGTACTATTTTATTTGCATCTTTAATATCTTATACCAGCGACATAAATCAAATAAGATTAACTGTTTGTTTCAACTTCAACAAATTGTCATTGTTGTTCGCACGTGGTTGAATTGATTAGGCAACCATTTGTTGAAGTAGTAAAAGAGCTTTCTAGTATTAAAAATGATGAATAGTAAATTTAGAAAGCCTTATATTTACTAAGTTTCAATCATAAGGTTTTCAAGCTTCTTTCAGAACAGATTTAATAAGACTGAACTCAACAAGCCCTATTTAAAAAGTTAAGTATGAATACCTTATTCAAAAGACTTAGTAAGAACTCAACAAGCAGTATTCAAAAAGGTAAGTTTGAAAGTCTTTGCCCATACATTTGAGTTCAAATCTATTTCAATAGGCCTATTTGGCAAAGGTTTATTCTAAATGTTATTCGATAAGTGCATTTGACTTAATAAAACTTATTCATAAGGCAAAGTTTAGAAGTCTTATTCATAAGACTCGAAAAGGACTTTGAAGGCCGAGGTATAACGGCTTATTTGAATGTTACTACGAAAAGACTTACTCAAAAGCAGTATTCAGCAAGCTCCAATTTGGAAATAAAAAGATTTATTTCGAATGCTACTTAGTGTAGGAAAAATCAATGAAAAAGTTACCCAAAAAGCTAAGCTCAAGAAATTTATAAAAGCATATAAACTTACTTGAATAGATTTTCTGAATGTTTACTCAAAAAACTTCAACGATTGAAATATAAACTCAATAAGAAGTCAAATGTTTGCTATGAGACCGCACTGCAAGTGTGCACATAAAGTTTCAACTATTTGTTCACAATGTGAAAGATTGCAAGTTCTTAAGAGCTTAAACTGCAAGTTAGCACTTTATATAATAATACAAAACTAAGCCTCCCCTAATTGAGCAAGTATAAGAATGATGAATAGTGGAATTGTAAAGATTAGTTTTGTGGACTGACTATAGCTCGTCAAATTAAAGGTGGTTGCCCAACCAAACCCTAATTGAATGGCAATAATTACGAAAAACCAATAGTTGGAGTATATAAAGATAATTGTCTTCATTATCGGTGTTTAAACATTAGGGAAAATGTGTGTGTGTGTGTGTAAGACTAGATAACTTCATGCGAGATAACAAAAGTTCTTGATGATCAAATTGGATGAAGTGAAACTAACACAATAAATTTAAAAAAAAAATCAAGAACCAACAAAGAATAGGAGGATGAGGAAACACAATAGGTGACCTTTAACTTCTCTTGTGTGTTGATATATGTGTGTGTGTGTGTGTGTGAGAGAGAGAGAGAGAGAGAAATATTTATACCGTAAAAGGTGGTGACCCATTTCTATAAATTCAAAGAGATACTAGATTAGTTTTCTCTCATACAGTGGATAGTGGATTATATCCAGCAAAGGTATATCATTGACACTCATGGAGTATGTCAATAAAACCAAACCACATAAAATCTTTGTATTCTCAATGTTTTAGAACTTGTATTTGTTAATTGTGTGATCTTCTTAACAAATCTACTTTAACTTTGTCTGGTAAAGGTAACTCATTCAACCAAAAAACTAAAAGAAAATGTCTATTTAGAGTTAAGGGCTTTGTATATTTTAAGTAAGTTTGATTTTTTGGGTGTAGTGATTCTACTCTATAGCCCTCTTAGTGCAATTGTGTAGCGATTTAGGTACTTTATTAACAATTGGACCAATAAATACTTAATAATTAGTCAATGATTATTACAATTAACAAGAGTACCCCAGCAAAAATCAAGATTCAAAGGGACATTGATTATATTTGTAAATATGTTATATATTTGTTGGGTTTAATTATAATAATATAACTTTATTCGATAAAGTCTATTATATAGATGTTATATATATATATATATATATATATATATAAAAGAAATAAAATATGTAGATAAAAAGAAATTATCGTTCACATTAGTCATTATTTCGCGATGATATCACAAGCTAATTGTACATATTTTTTATATTTAAAATCTAATTATATTACAAATATGTAAGAAATAATAATAATATTTGTAATAAAATAGTATAATTATGATTGTCCCTTGTAAAGTTTTTTAGAAACGAGTTGTCAGACTTGATTAATAATTATGATCATTCCTAATTATATTACATCTAATTTTATTTTTATAATTTTTTAATTATTTCAAAGTTGCATAAGTTGAATTATTAATACCTTTAACATATATGAATTGATTTTATTACTCTTTAATATGATATAAAATTAATTATTTCACTTTTATCTTATTTATGTGTAAGCATCTCTTCTTCCCCATTTCATCAACACTCTTCTATTTTCACTTTTCACAAATTTCTCTATGTCGGGTTGTGTGGTAGCATTAGTATTTTCACGGTAAAAAAACACACGTTCGTGTGCCTACAATCTCAACAACCTTTTGTCACACTATCAAATTTATTTCATTGAATTTTTTATGGTTAAATTTGAATTCAATTTGGAGATAAAAATAAATAAATAGTATTTTCTTATATTTTGAGTTTTATTATTTATTTCTCAAAAAATGTTTCTATAAATGTTTATAGAAAAAAAATAAAATAATTAATAATATAATAATATAAGAATGTTATTTTAATATAATAAAATTTTTATATGAAATAAAATATAGAATTTTTTTTAAATGAATACAAATTTAAAAAAAGTTATTTTTAATTAAAATTTTACCATATTCGTTTTTTTCCCTCAGTTACCACTGTTTTAAAAACCCTTCCCTAAATACGACCATTTGAGAAAATAATTTTGAAAAAATCATTATCAAAATTTAAAAACGATTTGTTCAAAATCATTATAATAATAATAATAATTAATAATGGTGGTGGTGGTGGTGGTGGTAGTAGTTAAATACAAAATTTTAATCGTCTTTAACTCTTCTTTAAGAGAATTAATATTATTTTATTTCAAATATATATTATATTTAATTAATTAATTAAACTACACCGTTGATTGGTGGGGAATCATTTAATTTCTATTCATAGTTCTATTTTATTTAACCATGCATCATTTAATATAAAATTTAAAAATATTAATTAAAGTTACATTGAATAGCTATTTAAATAAGAAATTGATTTTACGTTCAATTTTAATTTTTTTAAACACATATGTTTATAAATCTCTACTTATTATTTGGTCTTAAGAAATCAGATGAAAATACTTTTAGGAAGTATTTAGCAATGCATAATTAAATAAAGTAAGAGTCCAAATAGGTATTAAATAATTTCGTACAATTCGATTGTATGTCATTAGTTAATTAATTAACTGGAACATGAATGGACAATAAATAATTCCTAAAAATACTTTTTCCTTCGTTTTAGGTAGATCAAATAATAAATTAAGAGTTACAAAACTTATGCATTTTAAAAATATTTTTAAAAAAACAGTTAACATATAATAATTATTTATTATTTAAATAAATATTTAATGCAAATTCAATTGATATTTTTCAGTTTCATATTAAACAGTGCATAGTTAAATAAAGTTTTTCTATCAATTAATGGTGTATTTTTAATTAATTAATTTTAGAGAATATTTATTTCAGAATAAAAAAATAAATATCCAGATTCATATTCAGAATAATGGTTGAATATTTGTTTTAAATTAATGTGTTTTTGGTGTGAGTCAGTCAGTTTATTCAGATTCTGCTTATGTAGTTGTTTTTGATGGATGAAGGTTCATGACTAATTATGTTTTTGATGTAGGTGGCAGTTGGAAAGCTACTTTACAGACATCAGTAACTCTATCAATTATTGAAGTTGAATATATGGTGTTGACGAAAGCAGCAAAAGAAAGTATCTAGTTGAAGGGATTGGTTAGTGATTTGGGGTTGCAACAGGACCAATCAACTGTGTTTTGTTATAGCTTGAGTGCTATTTGTTTGACAAAAGATCATGTACATCATGAGAGAACTAAACGCATTGATGTCGGATATCACTTCATTCATAATGAAAGAAGAATTAATGTAAAGAAGGTTGACACTAAAGATAACCCAGCTAATATGTTTACTAAATTAGTTCTGTTCCACCAAACAAGTTTAAATATTATATTGACTTACTCAATGTCTACAGTTTGACTTAGCCCTTTGCGGTAGCGGTGGATACAAGTTTTTCACTATGTTGTTTTATTAAGGAGTTTTGGTTTTACGTAAAAATATACGGCGCTACTATGTCATAAATACAAAACATAAAATAAAAGGAAAGTAGAAAAATCCTTCTCTATATAAAAAGCACAAACTCTTGAGCCTTTTATTATATATATTGTACAGCGCCGTAGGTCTTTTTTTCTCCACCGAACTGCTACTCTCCCTCCTTCAATATTAGAAAATTTTGCGGCTCACGGAGCAAGGCTTTTGTCATCTCTCTTCGGTGTGAGGGATTTGTGTACCATATGTGCTACTTCGGCATTTAGTAGTAATATATTTTCAGGATACTTATTTTGCATTCTATTTTGGCTTTAGAGACTGCGAGTGAATCAGTCCCTCTTCACCATCTGTTCTATATTTCTGCAATATATAATTTGTGTCATTTGAATATTTTTATAATATGTATTTCTCTTTGATATGTAGTCCTATTTTTTTTAAAATTATTTCTAACAAATTCTAACATAAAGGCTGTAATTGCCCCTACAAAAAACAGATATTGCATGCATTAAAAAAAGAGAAGAAATAGATATACGGCTGGAAAAAATGAAGGGAGCCAGCTGCATTAAAAAGGAGGGAGGCTGCGTGAGAACTAAAAGGGAGATAGCCTGTAAAAGGACAACGTCCTGCAAAAAAAGGGGGGATAGATACGGCTGGATGCTAAAAAAAAAAACAAAGGAGAGCACACTGCATGAGAAAAAGAAAGGGACAGCATAAAAAAGAGGGAGATCGGCGTGAAAACAATGGGAGACTTGAAAGAAAAAGAGGCATACTACATGAGAATTTTTTAAAAAAACTGCGTATACTGCTAACAAAAGCGTGCTGCATAAAAAAATAAAAAAAATTAAAAATAAAAAAGAGGAAGGAGGATATTGCCGATACTGAAAAAAAAAAAAAACCCGTACGTAGTGCATAAAAAACTGTTCCATTATATTTTTACGTATTTAAAAATTCAAAAAACAATTAGTTTTCCATAATATTCTTTCTTTTCCATTATGTTAAAATTTAAAAATAATTTACATTTTAAAAACAATTTAGCCATCAAGGACTCTAGGTCCTACATTTTAAAAAATAAAACATGTTCCTTAAAACAAAGAAAAATAAGTAAACCTCCATCTTTTTAAATTGTGGCATCAATTTTGGACATGTGAGTGTGAAGATACTAATTGCATTCACATCATAATTAGTGATGACTTTAAACACTTTATATTTATTCGTCATCACAAAATATTTTTTCCTCCCGAGTGTTTTCGCAATGAAGAGTCAATGACCTAAAATCCCATAAATGAGTACGAAGGTCAACGAAAAACTCGAATAAAAATAGATGATGACAATCTCCACATCTAGAAGCATTTAACTGATAACATGAGATTAAATCACCTAACTGACAAATTATGAATTAAAAGCATTAAGAATAGAGAATTCAAACATGTAAGAGTGATGGATCATTCAAACAAAACAAATAATTAACATAAATAATAGAAATTACATCAAGTATTCAAATAAGAATTCCATAGAAACCATTGTTTTAATATAAATTGAATATCATAAAACTTTACAAACTGAAAGGAATTGTTCCACATAATACATAGAATTCATATTCTAATGCCATACTATAAAGGGGAATCGAACAACCCCAAGAATTGAACTATTCCTTTTAAACTCTTCTCTTTTTGTTGAAACCCTAGTCGTGTTTGGTAACTTCGTCTCTATGTGTGCTCTAATACAATCCAGGTTGTTGACGTAGTCAAAATTAAGGCTTCAAGATAGGTTGAGTCAACCACAAGAAGGCCATGTAAACCCACACTTCAACCATAAATGTGTCGTTTCAACCTAATTTGCACACATTGACCAAACTATAACGCATTGACTAAACTCCATTGAATTTCAGTGCAAGCATCCATTTAAGGCATGCCATTGAATGAAAGTACATCTTGAACAAAATTTGCATGCTCATACACTTGTGTGGCTTTCGCTCTCCCTTCGAGAACATCTTGAGCAAAAGTAGCATAAGAAGTGTGATCCTAAGGCGTTATACTGGTTAAATTAGATAAAAAGTAAGAAACATGACATTGAATGGGTAGAAGTCTATCTCATTTTCATTCTCAATCTTCTTCCTCAGTGCATTATCAAATTGATCGATAAAATCTTTTAAGTTTGTCTTACTATGAACATGCTTGTTGAAAAAAAACATTCATGCTCTCACTTCATTGGTTTATACTCATCCCATAAAGAAAACTTCTTTCATGAACATCGATGCCTAATACGTATACTCAATGTATAAACTCTTCAATCAAACATTATCCTCCAAGTTATACTTTGTAGTTAATAATTTCTAAAAGCCCTCAAACTCCTTTATCATGTGAGAGTTATACAAATAATTTAGCGATTGAGTTTTCAATCTAGTTTTATATGCACCATGTGAGCATAGCTTTTCTGACAATTTGTTTCAATATGCCATAAACAAAATTTGTTTTGACTGTTTGGAAAGAGAGACAAATTGTATTTTTCATGGCTTTACCTTAAGGAATATAAATTTCATTTACAGTAAATCAAACATACTAATTATGAAATCTTACACCATCGCGAATCAAAAAAATTGATTAGGATATGATTTCAAGTCATTATTATCTACAAATCAATGAAGTCTTGATTCATAAATTCGCTACAAATCGTGGGCTAAGTTATGTACATCACCGCAAGGGAGAAGATACTTACATTGCTAATGAAAAGATCACAGGAGATAAGTACATGAAAGTCAGAGCGATGACATTGGCAAGATAGGGTGCTCACGATGCCAATAGGTATAAAGGTCAAGTGTGACAAGTGGCGTTGGCGAGGGAGGGAGACTACTATGTCCATTAGTAGTCGCATCATGCTTGTAAAAAGATTTTTCTTTATCAAAAATCACAAAATGCACTAGACTAAATCCAACACTAAAATAAAAAAGTTAGGTCAATCTTAAACAAAAAAAGGGGGGGTATAATAAACCAAATAAATTTAATAAGAAATCTAACCCCTTGAAAATGGAAAAAGGAGTAATTTGGGCTTGAGAAAAATAATGGGTGTTACTAAACCACATGAATTTTATAAGTCGTTTGGCCGTTGATCATCAGTTACATAGCAATAGAATTTAGGGTCTAGGGATCTATTAAACCATATGACTTTTATAGAGGGTTATAATGAATTTTTGTGTTATTTTGTACCTACTTTTTTTCATTTTTAAATAAAATTTAAAATTCATATGGTCAAGTTTACGTCGTACTCAAACAAGACCAATTTTTTTTATCATTTATATCAAATATTATTTTTTATAATTAATTTATACTCTCTTTTTTATCCTAAATTTAATCATTTTAAATTAGCGAGCCAACTTGTTTAAATATTTGCCCTTAACATTTTTATTTAACAAAAAAAAAAACAATAAACAAGCAATTTCATTTAATCGTACGACGTCAAAAGGACAAAAAGACCTTTACATATACAATACAATGATTCCACGAATCGTTGAAGTCAAGGTTTGAAATTGTTCCACGCAATAGTCATTAGTTCTGCAACTTCTTAATGATAATTCCAAACAATGGAACTTGATAAAAGTCAGGATTAACAAATTTTACGGTTTCAGAACAAAGGATAATATAAACACCTTTCCCAGCATAGTTTTTCCATGCTTCTGCAACGTAGGATGTTTTTTGACCCCGTTTAGAACTTAAACATTCGTGCCATAATTGGATCGGACAGATCCAAGGAATTACACGTTTGAAATGGTCTTGCACTACATAAACATGCTGCTGAATCTAAGATCTTGGCAAATTAGAAACTCCACTGTTTAACTCGGAAAGTGAGTGTGGCCTAGTGCCATTGGTTTTAGGCTATCTCGTCATCTATATCAATCTCAAGCCAAATGCTTAGCCAAGTTTTCTCACGCCAAAATCCCATTCCTAAAGTCTTCCATCATCATTCAACCAAACTAGAAGGCAACATCCAGGCCACAGTAACCAACTAGTAATGGGTTTTGATAATTTGCCATCAGTGATATGAGAAAAGTTGGGTGGAAAGTAACCATTGCAGAGTGGTCCAAGGATCACTCTTACCATACTCAATTTCATCCTTTAACTCTTCCCTGTTCCATCTTTCAACCAAACTACAAAAAGCAACATTAACAGATACCACAACGACATTTGACAAGAAAGCATCACTTTCCACTGCCTAACCACCTCAGATTTGTTCTGATCCAATCAGATGTCCAAGCCTATTTGGTAAGCTCAAACAATCGAATTGATATAACACACATATGTGATGGTTGGGGTGCCTATAAAGGGACATTGGCCAAATATTTGCACCAGAAAGTGTAGCAACGGTGCTTACTATTGCTTTAAATTGAACTTCAGGAAATGACGAGATGAGAAAGTTTTATCATTTTGAAACTTGAGGGGCAAGCTTAGAATTAGATAAACATTAAACTTGAAGCTGATCACAGCAGCAAGGCCACACAAATTAGAATTGACCACAGATCAGCTGTCTGTCTGACATGATCGAATAAAGATGAATATGAGCAAAGGGGAAAATGCCCTGCTCAGAATAAGTTAATTCATTAATGAAGATGTACTAACACTGGGTTCAAAACATGCTTTAACTTTAACGTGAGACACCCCCTCTTATCCATCCTCACTTACAATGAAACCAAAATAAATTGCTGGACAAATCTAGCCGAAGATACCCAGAGTCTTGAAACCTAAACTGGAAGCACAAAAAATAAAACCCTACCATTTCCCCACCCCACATAGAATGATGCACCTCACAGTGAATCACCCGTTGAAAAGAAAACATACAGCAGGAACAGAAGCATGGAAGGGAAGGGAAAGGAAATTACTAGATTTTTGAGACCTTTGGAACATCTACTGGAAATTCATCAATCTCATCGATCCACGGATTGTCCTTGGAGGGTTTGATGGTCCTCAGAGCCTTCCAAACTGCACTGTTACACTTAAACCCAGAGCCGAATGCTATCTGCCATGTTCTATCTCCTTTCTTAATCCTTCCCTTGGCTTCTGAATATGCCAACTCATACCACGGGGAGCTGCTCGATGTGTTTCCAAATCGGTTTAGTGTCATTCGAGATGGCTCCATATGCCAATCAGTAAGCTGCAAGTTCTTCTCCAACTCATCTAGCACAGCTCTGCCCCCCAGCATGAATGCAGAAGTGCTCAAAAGCCAACTTAAAATCCGGGATGTAAGGCTTCACCTTCATCTTGAAAAGCTTCTTCCCAACTAAGGTCCCAAAGAATAGCAATTGCTCAGACATTGGCAGCACAAGTGGGCCCAGGGTAGTAATGTTAGTCTTCAAGGCATCTCCAGCAACCACCATCAGATCCTTAGAAAGGGAAACCCCAACCTTGCCAGTGGAATCTTCCTCTTGAAAAACACAGCCATAGCACTTGTCGTCTCCACCTTTGTGGGTCCGCATGGTGTGGACCAAGCTATACTTGGATCGCCACCGATCAAACCTCCTGTTGGAAAGCAATATCGCAGCCCCACCCATTCGGAACAAGCAATTCGGGAGGAGCATCGATCGCTCATTCCCAAAATACCAATTCAAAGTGATGTTTTCCATGCTGACAACCAAAGCATATGAATTGGGATGAACTTGGAGAAGATCCTTGGCAAGATCAATTCCAATCACACCAGCACTGCAACCCATCCCACCTAGATTGAAACTCTTGATGTTGCCTCTGAGCTTGTAATGGTTCACAATCATTGCAGAGAGCGAAGGTGTGGGATTAAACAAGCTACAATTCACTATCAATATGCCAATGTCTTTGGGTTTTAGGGAGGTGTTCTTAAAGAGCTGATCAAGAGCACCAAACATAACAACCTCAGCTTCCTTTCTCGCCTCAGCCATGCACGGATTTGGTGGAACTCTTAGCACTGCAGGCGGAAGATACGTAGACTCACCAAGGCCCGACCTCTCGATAATTTTTCTTTGGAACTCAAGATTTTCCTTGGTGAAGGTGCTGGCCAAAGAAGACCTTTCCATGAAGGTTTGCCTCGTGCATTTTCGCTCATCCTCGGGCTTATAGCATGAGTAATCTACAAGGTAGACGCTGCTTGGACAGGTGAGGAAATAGACTGTGATTAGGAAGACGAGGAGGGTTGAGCAGACAATGACAGAAATCAGATTGTATCGGAGATGGTCCCAGAGGTCATTGAGGTCTTGGAGAGAGAATGTAGAGAGCTGAGCGGCGATAGCAACCAAAAGAGGGGAAAGGAAAAGGTACATCCCATGGGTGATGAGGTAGTGGTAGCCCAGTTTCACATATTTCAGTTTCACAGATTGCTTGAAATCTGGAAGGATGCGATTGGGTGGGATGAAAGGTGATTTTTCCTTTGATTCAGCCATTTCCGGTCCCTAACATGTGACAATAAATCCACAGAAAATTTTAGGATGTCATGGAAAAATAGGGTCTCAACTCAAGTTTGTGCCATTTACTAAGATTTTGTCCAGAAAATGAGAATGCAGAATCTGGGTTATTTAGTACACAATAATTCAAAAAGAAAAAAAAAGGGTCTAATGAAGTAAGCTACAAAAATGGAATCGAGACACTTTACCAGGAATCAAACATAAAATATCAACCCCTGCCCACAAAAGAAGCAAAGCAACACAAAACAAAGAAAATAAAATGTCCAGCAGAAAAGGTGAGATCAAGTAAATTTTCTTCGCCCTGATTCCAAAACAGGGACATATATCAAACATATGACCATGTACATCAAACAAGGACTTTCCAAACATTGCAAGGAAATGTAACACTTTAAATTAAAACCCAGATGAAAAAATACTAACCTTGAATCGAAAACCCAACAATAGATCAGCTCTCTCGCTCTCTCTCTCCCTCTCTGTCTCTCTCTCCCTGCCTCGTGGTTTTTTCTTTTTTCTTCTTTTTTTTTGGGGTGGGGGGGGGGGAGGGGTTTTCTCCGGCTTAGTTCCAGTCCAGATAAAACGAATGTAAGGTGGTGAGAGGGGGGAGAGAAATGTGGCGGGGGGCACAGAGACCGGAAATAGGGTAGGGAGGCATACGATGCGACATTTTACATTTATAAATACGAGATTACAAGTATACGATGAACGAAACAATTATTTGTTTCGAGCTCGACTTTGGATTTACCTTTTTTATAATTTTTCCCCAGTTACGAAAAAAAGGACGTTTGATTATAACGATTGATTAACTGTGTGCGGCGACAGTTACAATGTATTATTGCTTTATTTTAAACAACTTCTTTAACACAATGTATTATTCAATCCTAATAATGTCATGTAGAAAATGAGTTAGAAAAATCACAAGTTTATAATTAATGTTTTCTTAAAGATCAAATTTATATCCTCCCACCACAGAGGCACAGAGTCGTTTCAATAAAAATATTTAACAATTTCACTTTCCAATCTTTTTATTTTAACGGATTATTTAATATTATAAATACTAGCCATTTAAATATAGTATTTGTCATTATAATATTTATTTGTTTAAATAATTATATTTTTTTCTTTTTCTTTCTTTTTGTTTTCAATTTCTCGCTCCAACTTTCTCTCCCCTTCTTCTCTTTTATTTGAAAATTAATATTTTAATCAAATAATAAAAGTAAATTATTAAAATAATTAGAACAATAAGTATGCCCTAAAAGTAAATTGTTAAATTTTTTAAAAAAAAAACTTTTATTATTTTAGAGAAATAAAATTGAAATGCCTGCTATGAATATTCTTATCAAATTATTCAGCGATATAATTGTTCAATATCATCTTTGAGTATGTTAATAAATTTGCACTTTACATTTAAAATAAATGTATCTTCTTTGAGTCTATTTTATCAAAACTTGTATCATATGTGTTTACATCATTGTGTCTTCAGATTATAATTGTTATGGTGAAAGGTATTTTTAAAATATACCTTAAAAACTAAAATAAATTTTTAATGTAACTTTTTAATCCCAAAAAACATTTGCATCCAGCTCTTGCAATTGAGCCTTTTAGTCAAAATATTATTTCATCCAGCTCAACAAATATATCTACAAATTGTTGAGTATGTAATTATGTATAGCAGTTAAATTTGGTTACATACTATAATATTTGGTAAATAAAATTATTAATAAACAATATTATATGTGTGTATTTTAAATGAATGTTTTAAACGGGTGGGATCACATCAATATTTCAATGATATAAAAATATTATTTAAACAAATATAAAGTTTAAATGTTAAATCGAATATATATAAGTAACTAGAATAGATAAAAGTTTTTTTTTACTAAACTAATTAGGTGAGCCAAAAATAAGCATCTATTTGGTTAGACTTAAGCCGCATAAATGTTCATATGACAAAACTATTTTATTAAGAGTGTTCAGTAACAACCTTATAATACGTTAAAACACCAATTATAAGTCATATAGGTGTTTATGACGTCTATATCAGTTTTAAATCTAAAATTATTACAAAAAATTTTAAAAATTCATTTTACTGTCTAAATACGTTTTACTTTAAAAAGTCATAAATTTAAAAAAAAACATCATGATCAACTTACAAATTTTATATTTCATAAACCTAATCAAAAGTACTCTAAGGAATTTGACTTTTTTTGATATATTTTATGTTATAAAATTTAATCTTTATCTTATATTTAAAGTATAATAATAATAATTATTGTTATTATTATTATTATTAGTGTAGGTTATAGATATGGCAATTTTGGTGTATTTTGTTTATTGTTTATTCCACTGTACTTCGGAGCATCTTTTCTCTTTAATATATTTATCATTTTTTCAAAAAAAAAAAAACAATAACAATAAATGTAAAACGGCACCGTTTGGGCGGAGAATCCAATTCCACGACTTCCACGTATCGTATTTTCGGTGTCCGGTAGTGGCATGGATGATTGCGGTGAGTGGGTCCACCCTGGCCGTGTGTCCCCCTAACAAAAACAACCTCGAAAACACTTGCGGGTGGTCGTAAACAGACACGACAAAAAATTTACTTTTGTTGTTTTTTTTGTTTTTTTTAAATATCTAATTATTAAAGGCTATGCAGCCGCACAGGCGGTCCGGCCGGGGATAAGCCTTTGCATGTGATCGGCATTGAGAAGTCACTGGCGAACATATCCGCGCCACGTGAAGGGAGCGTCTGTGGGTTGGACGAGGCCAGCGGGCACATGTGCTTCACGTGCAATACAGCACCCTCTCTCCAACTCTAACGGGCGGTGCTATTATTAAATAAATAATAAAAAATATTTTGAATTTGATGCGTTTATTATGATTTTAATATAATAGTCGTTTAATTAGTAACTTATGGATGGGCTCGGGTTACTGGTTTGAATTTTAACTATAACACGCAAAATGAGAGTTAAGAACTCTAATACTATTATTTGTATATTTTATTTATGCGTAAAAAAAATTTGAAATGTAGAGAGTTATTTTTCACGTTTAATTTTAATATTATTTTTTAATTTACTTGTATTTTTATTAAAATATTATTTTAAAATATTAAAGTGCTTTGTACGCTAGGGTTAGGGTTGGCTTGGGCTTTGTGGCCGTCGTAGGGCTTGTGCCATCCTGAACGAGAACGCTGCCTCCTCCTCCACAAGATTTGCCTTTTCCATCACCAACGTGAACGCCGCCTCCTTTGGCGACGGCTTGGCCTTCTTTCTCTCCCCGAGCAACACCCGCTGGGCAGCCTTGGCGGTTACCTTGGCCTCGTCAACTCCTCCTGCTTCACCAAGAACAAGTTCGTCGTCGTCGAGTTCGACACCCACCTGGACCCCCACTTTTGCGACCCCAACGAAAACCACATCGGACTCGGCATCAACAGCTTCGACTCCATCAAAACCTGCGATGCAACATCACCGATCGGAGCGGGGCATGGGCATGGGCGGTCGGGTTGTCGTTGGGGAGGGTAGGTGTGTGGCGGCGGCGAATTGAGCTTGGGCGAGCCAGTCGGTGGTGACGACGGCGTGGTGTGCTAGGCGGAGAATTGGATGGTTTGGTCGATGCATTCGGGCTAAAGGAGAGTAATGAGAAAAATAAATAATAATAAAATAATATATAAATAATAAACTGTGACTCTTCAAATGTAAGAGTTACTGTAGTATTTTTCTGATGTAAAAAAGTCATATGGAGAGTCTGTTAGAGTATAAAATTCAAGTTTTTGTTATCTACGTATAAATAATAAAGAGTGTACTGGAGATGCTCTAAGTACTCACAACTGAAGATAGACGCAATAAAATAACTTAGATTTCTCGTTTGGTTGATACCATTGTTCAATTTAAAAAAAATAATTGTTTGCAAGTGAACATGGCTTTTCATGTTGAGTTAACTCTTTGCTTGGCAAAGTATAGAAAAAAGGCAGAAGGATTTGATAGAAAATAGGTGAAACGAAAAATGGTAAACAAAAATAATTGTTTGGTTGAGGGTGTAAAAGAAGTAGAAAATATATTTTTTATAATTTAATCAAAATTATAAAAAAATAATATTATGTGAGATATCAATTTAACCAATTTGTGGCATTTTTAATAATGAGCGATTATGTACATTTTTTGAAAGCAGAGTTACTGTGTACTTTTCCCGTATTTTCACGCCAATTGAATGAGGAAGATGTTAGCACATATTTCAATGCATTTTTATAAGTTTCCACATACTTTCTATAAACTTTACATAACTACCAAGTAAGGGGAAAAAAATTATGTATATTTTCCATACTTTAGCAAAAATTCCATAATGGCCAAGCAAAGGGTAAATGTCGTAAGAGTAAAACTAATTGTTTACAAGTGAAAGAAAATGATTCAAATGAACACCACTCCTAATGGGAGCAAAAGTGGCCAATAAAAGAATTGTGATCGGATAGAGCAAGCTTACTAAGAAAGTGGCCAAGGCAATTGACAAGGTCAAAGGGAAGATATCTGTGATGATCCAAGAGGTCCAAAATAGGGTAATTTTTATGTTAAGGCATTTTTGAACAATTTCATTCTTTACGTACAACCATGACATCGATCTAATTAATATGGTTGACTACGAAAAGAAGGGCTGTCAATATGGTTAACTATGAAAAGGAGAAATATATGAATTGAAAATAGAGGATGGTTGCGGCCCATAAATAACACTAGCTATTTCGACCTAGATATGCAATTAATAATCGTTTGTTGTGGTATTATGATATTAATTTTCATTAATTATAATATTTTAATTTACCGTGTTAAATACAAATGATTCCCTGTATGAAATATTGAATTTAGATAAGACAAACCACGAATTATAATTTAGCATGTAAAAAAACAGCAAAGATGTGTAAATAGTAATTCTTAATGAATAATAACATTGATTAAAAATAATAAAATAAATAGTAAATACATCCAAAGTAGAAAAGTTAAATTAAAATAACCTTTTTAGTGACAAATATGTTAGTGATAAGGAAAGGACAGGTAAGAGATAAGGGATCGTTAAGATATTAAATTAATTTAAATGTATAATTTATAAAAAAAACATCATTTTCTATTTGATTTTATTATTAAACTTATCTTATAAATAAACACCATAACCTTAAACCATTTTACCCCTTGCGGATCTCTCTCCTTCTATTTCCTTCCTCATTTTTTATCGATATTATGCATTGGAATTACGTGAAAGGTGAGATTCAAGATCTTTAAATTATTTATTTTATAAGTAATTTGCAAGTTATTTATAATATATTAATATTAATTATGATCGATTTTATACCTTATATATATATGTTTAAGTGATAATTACATGATTAACGTTGCCACATAAATATGTCTAATTAAATATACATGTATACAAATATATGTTATATATATTAAGTGTTATAATTATCTTTATTGATATTTTTAAGAGTATAATTATTTTGATTTATGGTATTAATTAATAACTAACTGGAATAAATTAAAATTTTAAGATTTTTTTTGATTTTTCAATAATTTTGATGGTTTTATGGGGTTACTTTCTAATGACTGTCGCATTTATTTTTCCCCTTATATGGTAGCAGTCTAGGCTTTAAGTTAGTCGTGTTAATCAAGCTCATCTTTGATAAGCAGGTGCCAAACTTGGTGACAGTAAGCAAATCCTAAATGATAGGTGTATGTAGTTCCTTTATTTAAAATTCTTAGTGACTTTGCTAATATTAGAGAATCAGTGTGAGCACTCCCTAAACAAGTGAACACAGTCGTTAATATTTTATTTTGCTAATTTCAATACCACTGAGTTTCTGCATGATAGTCCTGTTTACTTTCAACTTTTTTCATTTATCAGATGTTTGTCTGATACCTACCACATGTGGCCCTGAGAAAACATAGAACTTAATCAAGGACAGAGGAAAAGAGAGAATTTATGAGTTATAGTAAATTTGTAATTATAAGTTTTATGGGGTTAATTTTTTAATTTCTCCTTCATTTCTCTTTTTCCTGTCTCAATCACAATACTTTATTATTACATGAATTTTCAAATAACTTTAAATTCAAATTAAAATTAAAGCTACCATTCCAATTAAAAGCCAATAAAGTAAAAAACAATATTAAACAAAATACACTCATGATCTTACGTACAATCATAACAAAAATTTGAATTTATTCAAATAACAATAAGAAGAAAGGAATGAGGAGGAGAAGAAGAAAAAAAAAACTCCACTCAACGAAGTTTTAATTCGTGCAAAGAAGAAGAGGAGAAGAAAGGTGTGTGATCCGCCATCCAACGGCTCTGATGGAAGAACAGCCTACACTGTGATATCTAGGACGTCCGTTTCTCTTTCTCTCTGTTTACCTCCTCCATTCTGCAAATCCATTTCATCCTCCACGCTACCGCGTAGAGAGAGAGAGAGAGAGAGAGGTTGAAACGATGGCGTATTTTTCCTCGTTGTCATGTCCTCAGTCGCTGTCCCTCTCACCCAAACCCTTCAAGGGCGGCGACAACAGGCCCTTTGTGGCCTTCTCTGCTAGCTCCCGCTTCAGAGCCTCTGCTGACGTTCCGGATTTCCTTTCTTCAAATTGGTACGTTCCTCTCTCTCTCTCTCTCTCTCTCTCTCTCTCTCTCTCTCTATATATATATATATATATATATATATATATATATATATGTCTCGCATTGATTGTTTATGTTTCTGTTGTTTAATGAATCAGTCCTACGTTGATGTTGGAAATTTTATGTTGGCCATGAACTTTCTGTTCCAAAAAAATAATCTGACCCACAAACAGATGTTGATTAGTACTGCTTGTTTTGAGTTTGGGGTGTGAATGTGATGGTTGGGGTGCCTATAATTTGAGAACATCAGTCCATTTCGTATTTTATAATTACTGCTTGTAATTGTTTGCCTATTCCTGACAAATCCTTACCCATTTTAAAACAATATTTTGATTATATATACGATGAGAAGATAGAGATGTGTTCACTGCATTTTGCGTGTGTGCGCGTGTTCGAGATTTTAGGTAATGTGGAATGCTGATTTGAACTTATGAGGAACTCCCCCATGGGGAGGTAGGGCTTTTACCGTTGGATCAATTTTCAATGTTACATTGTGCTCTTGTTCTTTGTAACATTATAGGCAAAAGACTTGATCAAGGAGTGGTATCAGGAAGATTCTAGTGTTCGTACTCCTGAAAGTTTAAGGGGGTAGAGTCTGCTCCTGATTTGAACTTATGATTTGAACTCCTGATCAAGGAATGGTATCAGGAACATTCTAGTGTTCGTACTCCTGAAAGTTTAAGGGGATAGAGTCTGCTGGATTGAATTGGTTTTTGTATGGAGTAATTGAAGTTTAGGGCATTTTACTGGTAGTAAGTTGTTTAATTCAGAACGTAAAGGATGGGGTACAGGCTTGCTCCAAACTTACTGTGTATTTTTTATTTATTTGTTTGATATACTTTTGGATATGAAGTTCAGATCAACAGCTTTTACTACATTTTGTCAATAATAATGTTGGGGGTGAAGATCAGATGGAAATGTTTTACTGCATTTTTGTCAAATAGTAAATGATTTGTTGGAGGTGAATGTTAGATCGAGGTTACTGTAGAAACCCAATTTGTTGCAACTGCATCATTCTTCCATACCAAAGGAGACTTATGTAGTTATGTCCATTACAACTCACTTCTTTCTGTGCTCTTATTAGGGCAGGCTTGAATCGCATCAGAAGAGACCATTGGGTCCTAGGCTAAATGTAACTTTCACAACTCTCTGGCTGATTACCAGATGCTGTTATTGTTCTTCATTAAAATATTTATCTATTTTAAACTATTGTTATAGTTCAGTGCAGAAGAAGCTGTTCAATACCAGCTTGATGCATTGAAGTACAATGATCAGCCTCATCAGGACTATGGGATTGAGGTCATGTACAGGGTATATAGTTTATTCATGCTGTTCCTTCTTATCATTCACCCCCTGGTTTATATTGTAGTATCAGGACCATACAGTTACTTTGAATTTTATTTTATTTTATTTTTCTGAATTACAGTTTGCTGGTTTCGATCCTTTTGAGAGGTCTACTTATTTTGGGCCCTTCTTTGATTTGGGGCAGGTCAGTAATGTTAGACTTTTTGAAGATGCATAATTTGTGAGAACAAAGAATGAATCTTAGTATAATGGTAGAGCTACTGTCTTGTGACCTTTAGGTCACGGGTTCGAATAACGAATATGTCTTTTGCAATTAAATTAATTGTATAAAAAGGTTACTGTCTTGTGACCTCTAGGTCACGGGTTCGAGTAGCAGACATACTTTTTGTAATTAAATTAATTGTAGGAGAAGGTTGTGTCCATATTGGCCCTTGTGGCTCGATTTCTTTCCTCATGGGAGTTTCGTGTATCGGATTTGCCCTTTTATACTTTGTGAGAATAATTTAATGCTTGTCTCTTGCTTGCTGGTTCATTGGCTGCTGAATTGGCTTCTCTGTTTGTATTTTGCAGTTTGAGCGGTTCAGGCGGATTTTCCATCATTCGACGTATCGTATGTTACTGGGACACAAGGAAAGGAAGATCTTAAGCAGCTTGTGGGTGAAGGAGGTATCCTCCATACAAATAAATGTTCTCCCTGCTGTTCTATACATAGCTTGTTGATTTATGTTTAAACCTATGCATGTAACTTTTTCTTTGCCTTGAATAGAACCAATTCAAGCAGCGCCTCTGGGTGTGTGGAACTCGACCAGAAGAAGAAGAAATATTTCAATTTACCATGATTCAGGTTAGGCCCCCACATTCAACACTTGAGAATGTTTGAGGGATTTTATTCCTGTTTATAGACAGCTATTTTTAAACAAGTGTTCATTCATGTGAATAAAAACCTCTAACAAGTGTTTAGAAACACAAACATAAGCTACAAATTCCCTTCAATCTATAAAGAAAAATAATTTCCCTTAAACAAACTCATCATATTCTGAAATGAATTATTATGTTATTTATTAACTGAGGTGCTGCCAAGTAGGCCCTTCCTTTATTGGACATGAACTGCCGTTATCTATTCTCCAAATTCTGAATATAGTCCCCAGACCCTGTTTAAGGACACTTGTTGAAAATTAATGGTTGAAGATAGTTTCAAGACAACAAGTTATCCATATGGTTGTCAATTAGATAGCACACCTATAGCATGTTATTTGATTTCAAAAGCGTGAACTTTAAATTTTACTTTCATCACATTGAGGCATGTTCAATATAGCAATTGTTTCCCGCTGAGTTTTCATCCTGTTGGCAGAAAGTCGGTGGCTTTTGGGACGGGTATTGGCTAACAGAGAGTTTGCTTCATGATGGCGATGGCTTTTCAGGTGGTGTGGCTTACTAAGTTGCCTTTCCGGGGGAACATACTACCGTGGCAAAGGATGCAGTCTATATTTTTTACCCGATGTACATATATGTATTATTGTATTAAGATATTTGAACGTGGAAAGAACTTTCCGGGGCATGTTTGTTTCACCTGTTTTCTGTTTTCGTTTTTAAAATGTCTGTTTTCGAGTATAAAAAACATAAAACTGAAAATAATAAAATGTTATTTTCATTCTGTAGACATAAAAAATGAAAATAAATTTTTGTTGTTTTCAATTTTTAATTTTTTTATCCGAAAACAGCTATTATATCTTAAAAACGAAAACAGAAAATACCATAACCAAACATGTCCACTTGTTTCCTTTTCCCATGTAAGAATAATAAATTAAGCTTGAATTTGAAAATTAAATACGTTTAAAAATCCCTCTCTTCTACCACTCTCCACTTTTCAGACATTTACTTGAACGTGGATAGTCTAAAATTTCTAAATTTTCGTTTCTCCAGTATTCCCAGATCTGGTAAACCATAAGGAGGTTAATATCAGTTGCCTGAATTATGGGTTTAATTTGTAAATTCCAATGCTTGTGGAGAACAGAAATTTCATGAGTCCCAGTTTCTAGTTTCTCAGAGCGCATCACCTTTTCACTGTGCAATCAAGAACAACACAACCACATTGTCCATTTCCCAAAAATGTTTCTCCAATTGTTTATGATAACTACACAGGGCAGTGAAACTCAAATTTGTAGCAGATAAACAAGCATTAGCCCAAATTCAGTTCCAAATTTCATCTTGTGTACTCAAGATCGGACACAACTGACTTCCCAAGTAGCACAAAGCCGAGCTTAATAATAGAGCTACAAAAATGAGAATGGTGACACGGCAAACTATCTTTACAATGTTATTTCTTTGTTTGATATTGAGTCATTGACTTTGTAAGAACGTAGCAGTCTGGAGGGGTGATGTTTATGTAGTAGTTCTGAATGGTGCCTGTGATATCGAACCCAAATCGTTTATAGAAATTTATGGCTTCATCGTTGTTCGTCTGCACATGCAGATAAATCTCAGCGATGTTCTGTTTCGAGCTGAGATCAAGGACGTGGTTCAACAGCATCGTACCTGCACAAAACCAACCAAATAAAACCAGTTATACCCATATACAAGTTCCCTGTATCTGTATAAGACCGTAACATTGCCTAAACTTCATACCATATATTTTTTTCTAGAAAACATAACGACACAAGTAAAAAAATGTTCAAAAGCAAATGTTTCCTTTATTTATTTATTGTCTTTTTAAGCACTTTTGTTTCCAACTCAATTATGAGCGCACAAATCGCATGAAGGAAATAGTTACCAATACCCAGCCCCCGATACGGCGCTAGAACTCCCAGTGTCATGATGTACACACGGACAACACCTTCCTTCTTCTCCTTCTCCAGTCTACATGCAATTGAACCAACGCAGATGTCACTGTAGTATGCTACAGAAAAGGGAACAATAAGCTCAGTGTATGACTTAAGACCCCAACAAATCTTTGGTGCTGAACACTACGGCCTGTCATATAAAATAAACTTATGACATTTATAATTAAGTACATCAACACTTGATGATGGACGAGGCGTGTTTATGTTTGGGAAATACCTTTTTTGTGAATCAATATCAATCACCAGGTATTTTTGTCAACAGTGCATTTCAGTATATGTCCATTATGGACGGTGCATTCTTGAGCACCACACAAGACCCCACTCCAAATAAATCAATCAATGAGGATAATTACTCTATAATAGGCCCTGGGACAAATTACTTCACAAATACATATGAATTATTAACTAACACAAAAAGTATGAAGGATATAAAACAGAACCATGTTGAAGATCACCAATCAAATGAATGCATTTAATTTATAAGCCAAAGAGAGCCTCTAAGGAGGTTTTGTCACATGTTTGGTCATATTATCTTGTGTCTGACATGATTAAAAGCTTATATATAATTAGGTTCAAATTATGGACAAGGTTTTTAAAAGCACCAAGCATTGCTAGGTGATTTAGCATCTAGTTGACACGTAAAGGGATTGAGACAGTAGATCTGGGTGGTTCTATATATATATATATATATCCTTCTTAATGATTTTGAAGAAATAGTGAAATACCATTACAAAAATATGATAAATATAACATATATTTCAAATATAATAAAATACACTTGTTCATTAAAATCATATAACCAACACATCCCCATCGCTCTCCATCTCAAAGACCCTATCCTTACCTGTATCTTAAAATGCAATGTCCTCTTTGATTTTCTGCTTTATACCTTCTTTTTTTCATTTGTTCTTAAACATTAATTATGGATTGCCCCTAGAATATCCCAATAAAGAAATAGCTTAACTTTTGAGGGATACATATGGATGCAGAAATAATTAACAGAAGCCTTACATGCATCGTCGAATTTATTGTGAGTTAGTTAAAGAAATATTGGAGTGCAGTGACATTTCAGGAGTAACCAAACAATGCAAGTTAACCCAAGGATAACTTACTATTGGAAGTATATTTTAATATTCTCTTGCAGTTAAGAATTAAATTAATAAATGAAATAACTAGAATCTGAATATCATTTGAATCGCTGGAATCATATGTGCAGATTTAGTGAGGTGTTAAATTCAAGGGCATTGATTATCCATCCAAATATCCATTTACTCCCTACATTATACCATTTTGACTTGAAGTTGTCCTTTGACAAGTTTGGCACTTGTTCAAGAGTATGTGTCTATAAAAAGCACAGAGTGCTTTGGACATCATTTGTGATGGGCCTGAGCAACAAGAGAATGAAGAACTCTTGCAAGGTTTAATTTACCATGGGACAATATACGAATATGCAATATTTCCCAGAGTGACAGATCATAATTGAAAATTGTGTGAATAAATTAGCGAGGGAGCTTTCAATTTTTCTGGTTTGTAGGTTGCTGAACAGAAAAAGAAAAATACAAAGAAACACAGGAGTCTTAAAAGGCTAGTATGCATGCTTTTATGAAGAAAATAAATGCATTACAAGCATGATTTATAAAATAATCTTTAACTACACAAACACAACAAATCAGAGTTGAATGGTGACGTAGCTGAATAAAATTCCCAGTACAGCTTAAACCCTGCACAAAAGCAAAACTCTGCATTTCACCCTTACTCCTCTGAACCTGAAGGGTTGTCACCAAACGCAGTAAAGAAAATATAGCAAGTTCTTTTCAACCTCAATGTGATGTACTGTCTTCTTTAATGTATCATGATTTCAAAATTCAAATAGAGTTATTTACAGTTACAAAATTGCCTTCCAAACATCAAAATTCAAACCCATCAATCCGATAAGAATCTATGGCATCATACTACTACTATTATTATTATTATTATTATTAAGCAAGCACAAATTTATTTTATTAAAAAAACACAAGATAGTGCAACGAAATCGAGCAAACCTAGTGAAACCGAGACAGTTGAACATAAATAGCCCGACCCATTTATATCAAACACAAAAAAATGGTAATTAAGCAACCAATTAAACGATACAAAAGATATCTAAACTGCAAACCATAGAATCGAATACAATGGACAAAATCGAAAGGCGACAAGGACCCAGGAACGAATACGCAAAGAACAACAGACCTAGCTTGGTGAATTCGCCGGAGGCTAGGGCATCGTCGTAGTACTTGTCGTTGTAGCGAACGGGGAAGAGAACGGAGTTGAGCTTCTTTAGCTGCATCACGTTCTTCTCCCTCACTCCGTCCAGGGAGGTGGGGACTTCGCGGCCGGCACCCATTGTGGAGTCGTGGGAGGAAGAGGGATTGGGGGTGGAGCGACAGACTCACAGACAGGCCTGCTTGGAAGCCGAGAAAGTTTCGCAGCACAATAAGATCAAAATCAAAATGATCTAATAGGTCGATGCTGATGTGGAGATCGACTTCGTGGCGTTGAATAGAGTGCCTGTTACACGGTAAATATTGTAAAGCTAAATGGTAAATTATTTTTATTAAATGTAATTTTATAAATATTTTTATTATTATCATGTTAATGTTTAATACATGCAATAATTATTTAAATATGTTAAATAATTATGATACTTCTTAACGATTAAGCCATCACGTTTTTTTAACAAGTATAAGATTTGACATTTGTAGCTTTTTAAGATTTTATATTTAATTGGTTAATCGTTGTTTATGTATTCTCACAAATTTATGAATTGTATACAAACATTATAGTTTAAGACTTACTATTTTGTTCAATTCATCATAACTTTTCAGTTTGAGTTTTGATGTGTGTGCATTAAAAAAGGGTTTCACTCCAATAGTTTTGTTATTTATGGCATCTAATGGTATAGTTTTTATATTATGCATAGAATAATCATATGAGTCATGATAAAAGCGTTTCTAATATATAAATTGTTTTTTATCAATCTCGGAGGGAAAACTTAAGTGATAATATAAAAGGGAAATTTTGCCCCAAAAACTTGAACATAAAAAGATTTTTTTTTTTTTGTATATCTTTGGTGTGTATTGGTACACACACATATAAGTGTTCATTGGCTATTCTAAGAAACAAAAATGTAAACAAATCACACTAATTTAGCCTATTTAACATGTGAATATTGCAATACCCTCGTTCAAGCTGCTTGAAGATGCCTTCCATAGCTAGGTTGCTAAAAAGAAGTTCAAACTATCCTTTGTGTAGCCCTTTGGTGAGTATGTTTGCCATTTGATATATAGATTGTATATAGGAGAGGCAAAATACCCACTTTTAAACTTTTATTGGATGAAACACTTGTAAATCTTGTTATGTTTCGTCCTATCACATAAAACTAGGTTGTAATCAAGTAAAGTGGCTTCCTTGTTATCATAATATAATTTCATAAAACAACATACTTAAATCTTTTAGTCTTCAAACAATCTTTTCAATCAAATTGCTTCGCTAATCTCATGAACAAGAGACCTAAACTCAACTTTAGCATTACTTCGAGTCATAACATTTTGTTTTTTTACTATACCATGTAACAAGATTTCCTCTAACTAAGGCACAATAGCTTAAAGTAAAACGTTTGTTAATAGTACAATCAGCTTAATTTGAATTAATGTAGATATCTATTTGTAGGTTATTACTATTATGAAATATAAGGCCTTTTGTAGGAGTTCCTTTTAGCTATCTTAGTATTTTATATGTTGTATTAAAATGTTCTAATCTATGTGGGTGTATATATTTGCTAACCATACTTATATATTAGGATGGGTGTGAGACAAATAGATTAACTTCCATACAAGTCTTTGAAATTTTGTTCCTATCAATCACATTTTTAGCTTTAGTTGAAGTAAGTTTTAAATTAGTGTTAAGTGGAGTATTTATACCTTTACAACACAAGAGACCTATTTCACGTAGCAAATCAATGATATATTTTCGTTGGTTTACAAAAATACCCTTTCTTAATGTAACAAACTTTATACTAAGTATATATTTTAATAATCTCAAATATTTAATATTTAAATCTCATGCTAATTTCTTATTTAAGTCTGCTAATTCTTCAAAATCATCACTTGATAAGATTATACATTCCATATAAACGATTAAGATAGAATTTTTACCTTTCTTCGATCACTAATAGAATATTGTGTAACCATACTAGCTTTGTTGATAATTACGACTTTTCCAAAACATTCAAGGCACACTTTCAAAGACTATTTATGGACACATAGGAATATTTCCAGTCTACAAACTTTATATTGTCTCATTATCTCAAATCCTAAGGGTAGGGTCATGAACACCTCTTTTCATAAATCCCTATTTAAAAACATATTTTTGACATCTGATTGATGTAATAGCAAGTCATAAGTAGTAGGTAAAGACAATAGTACCTAAATGGAATTGATTTTTGTAACAAGGGTGAATGTTTCCTGCTAATCAGTTATGTATGTTTGAGTAAAACCTTTAGCAACTAATGTCACTTTATATCTCTCAATACTTCTATATGCCTTACACTTCACTATAAACACCCACTTACACCTGGCAATTTTATGATGTTAGGGCAAATTAATAACTTCTCATGTTCCACTTCTCTTTAGAGCATTAAGCTCTTTCATTACTGCTTATTTCCAGTCAAGATCGTTGAACCCTTTTGTATATGTCTTGGGATAAATAAGTTAGATAGCTTAGATATAAAGGCATTATGTTTCTTTGAGAGTTTAACATAGGAAAGATATTGGGATGTAAGATTAAAGATGTGTTTAGGTTTTGTAATAGCTTTAAAAATACATAACTCACTAAACTCAATGTTAGGTACTAAATTAGGAATAAAATCAACATTTGGGTCATTAGAGACATGTGGAGTATGGATAAAAGGAATGTTACTTGGATTAGTTTCTGGTTTTGTTCTTAAAGCAATTGATTGAACCAATGCTAAAGGAATAACAACACTTTTGATGACCTTTCTTCCTTTAATAAGTTGGGAGCTTCAAGTAGTATTTCTCCCTTGTTGAGGATTCAAAAATGTTTGACATAACAAATGCATGATCACTTGTTCCCTAAATATTATTAATTTCCTATTTATTTTAAACTTTATTTTTAAATGTGAACTTGTTAGAATATTGGAAATAGGGTTAACGATTAACCACAGCGGAAACGGATTTTAAAATTTTAATTCCAGTAAACAAACACCAGGATCTAAACATGAATCAATTGATTTAATTTAGTGAAGAGCGAAAAGAAGAAACCAACCTGAAGAATGGTAAAGCTAGAACCCTCTTCTTTTCCCTTCAAGAACGAACTCACGATCTGCCTTTGATCGTCCTCGTAGTCTCCTGGATTCAACCACCAAATAGCCTTCTCTGCTATTCACCTTCTCAAGAAGTACAGGGCTGTGGCACCCTTGGATCAAAGAACAGGAACACCACCTCTGCTAGGGTTGGCCATCACCTGCCTCTCTCTCTCTCTCTCATGACTGTCAATGATTGCACACGCACACATTTAACCTAGGAGGTTATGCATCTATTTATAGACTTAAGAGTTACCCCTATGCTATTACGCATACGCCCCTTTAGTTAAATAATAGTAATACATATTATTTAAACTCTTTAAATAATATAATTATTACGCAACAAAGCTAATTAAATAAATATCCAACATTATTTATTCATCAAATAAATAAATAATATAATTATTCATTTAATCACATTAAATGGATAAAATATTTATTTTTATTTATTTAATCTAATTAAATAAATAACCATGTGATATATATTTAACTCTTAAATATATATTAACACACGTTAATTAATTAGCTCTTAAGCACAGCCAGAGAATTAACTCACAACGATCCAGTACTCTATACAAGAATAAACGGTGCTAGCGAGAGGGACCAAATGGACCCACTTAATCGAAGCTCCAATAAATAATATTTAATTAATTAATCTCATTAATCAATTAAAATATTATTTATTAGTTTTAGTCCGAGCCACGATCAGGGACTAAAACTGCACTTTAAGATCAAGCAGATATGATTACAAGAATCCATAATAAATGATTTGTCCATCGATATAACTGATTGCCATGTGATATGATCCTCCACTATGATATTCATAATTAGAGACGGGTATCAATAGATTCCGTTCAACCTCTCTAATTATATCTTTATCCATGCGTTACCATTAATTCTATAATGGGCGACATATTCATGATCCAATCATGAATTAGGATTTATAATAAATTATATCTAATATAATTACAAGCGCTTGATTCACCCAAGAATCCCGAATTAAACAACATGAGAATATCATTATTCTTCGTATAACGAAGCAGTGGATTCCATGCACCTGACTTGATGCTCTCACTATCTATAATATTATATCTCTAAGATATTGAGGTATTTGAAGCATTAAGCCTCTCACTCATTGATAAATCAAAAGACATAAATTATAGACATGAGTTAATCAAACGGTTTGGATTAAGATCAATTCATAAATCAGTCATCCTGCGATAGAATCTAAAGTTCTTCATACAATGCAACAGATATTAGTTGAAGAACTTATTCTATCATAGTCCTGTTCAATATGTATAATTATATACTGGCACTACTATTTGTAAACTCTTTACAATGATCCTAGATTAGATCACTCCCACTATGGAAATAGTCCGCACCACAATCTTATCAGAACAGAGCATCCCAAATTTCATTCACCGATTGTGAACCAATTTTATACTTAGTCTAATTAGTGGATCTATTGTATGTGTCACACACATACCCAGTAATAGACTTTGATAAGTAATGAGATGTTATGATGGCTGCCACTTTTTTTTTTTTTTTTTTTTGGGATCCGGTCGCATTTGTTACCTGATAGTTGGTCACCCGGAGGTTTCCCATCCACGGCTTCATCTCTGGCCAGACACTCCAATTTTTTATTTATGCCTGATACCCACCTCGGATCGCAGTTGTCCTCTCCGATGGTCACCCTGGGGTGCCCATCCAGGTACTCGGCCCGAAGTGGGTTTATTACCCCCCACCACCTCATGTTATCATCCTCCCTGGTATCTGTCTCGTGAACTTGGTGGTCGACCTTGAGACCCCCCCGGGGGTATCATGGCCGGAATCCCGGGAATATGGTTCGGAAACCGAGCGAGGCCGATCCTGGGTCATAATCGTGAAGGTCGTCCACCCGACCCCCCGAGCCGGTAGCCCTCGGCCCACCTCCACCCCGTGGTTGGAGTTGTTTCGGCTCCAAGAAATACCTTCATGGGTGGGTTTCCAGGAGGTCACCCATCCTAGAATTGCTCTGGTCATATCCTCACTTAACCGTGGAGTTCCTAAGAACCTACCACTACCAGGATCAACCACATGAGGTGATGCTCAGTCACATAAGAAAGCAGAATTATGTAATCTAATAAATATTTAAACAAAATATATTTCAATTAATCAGAAATAATCTTTACATTATTAGGATTACACATTACTTTATATAGTACTATCCCAACAGAACTATGGATATAAATGATAATAGGTGTAATAGAATTAATAGAATCAATGATTTTAGGTCAAAAGAATATTCCAAAATTTTCCCCCATTTCCTATCTCCCATTAAAAATAAATTATTGAAAAGAAAGGTTGACTTTTAAGAAATATAATATCCATAGAGTCAACTATTTTTTTGTGTGTATTAAAACACTCATATCCTATTTTGTTTGGAGGATAACCAACAAAAATACATTTTGTCACTCTTGGATTAAGTTTAGATCATCCTTTACTATTTATGTGGACATATGTTGTGCATTTAAATATTTTAAGTATAATATTTAAAGGTATTTGAAGGTGTAATATAGTTCAAAACACGAGTAAGGATTTTATTAATAAGATATGATACAATTAAAACAACTTTTCCCCATAAATATTTAAGAACATTCATTGAAAACATAATAGCTTGGGAAACTTCAAGAAGATATTTATTTTTTTGCTTAGTAATATTGTTTTGCTAAGTGACAATATAATACCTTAATATTATTACCTAAAGTAATATGAGCACTATAAGAAGCCAAGTTAAACTTCAGCAATTTCAAGATATGATCAATTTGCTTTTTATTTAGAGAGGCCAAATCTGCCTTATATGCAGTAAGTCTTGTTAAACCATCCTTCATGAGAGCCCTTCTAGTTTGATGGTTTTCCATGAAGTTTCCGGTATGTATGACATATAAAATGTGGTTTATTGCAATAGTCACACCAAACACAAGGCTTATTATTAGATTTCTTATAAGAATTTCGGCTAGTATTCACCCTATTTACAAAGCTAAAGTTTTCGATGGGACGACTAAGATTTTTCTTGACAAGCATAACAAGACAGTGACTCCTCACAATGGACTTCATATATAACTTCACTAATAGATAAAAGCAATTCTCTACTAGTGATTAGACATATAATTTCATCAAACTCTATATTAAATCTAATAAGAAACTTAAAAATACGATTATCCTTCACTATTTTTTATAATGGTTACAATCATGAGTACATTTCCTTTTATAACTATCGAAGAAGTCCAAGTTTTGCAAAATATGTCTTAGGGAATTAAAATACCTAGTGATAGTATTCTCACCTTGGCAATTTTTTTCAACTTCAAAGTCAACTCATATACCTAAGATTGGTTTCCCAAGTTTGAGTGAACTTGGTTAACATTACCCCAAAGTTCCTTAGCTGTATGATAACATATATAATTGTAGCTTATGCTCCATCAAATTCACCAACCATGTCATCACAATCATGTTCTTTACGTCTCATCAGCATAGCTAGAATCATCAGATGTAGGTTGTCTACTCTATAGTCAAATATCCTATCTTACCTTTTGCCATGGATGTGCACAACTTGGGACTAACACAAGAACTTCTTTGTATTTATTTTAATTGTGATAATATGAATAAAGAGGGATTCTAAGGTGGGAACCAAAGTGGTAGTCATGGATGTAGGCAAGTTAACAATGTTGGTAGTCTTTAAAAATTATAACATGATAATAATAAAAAATTATTAAGTATATGGGCTGATACAAATAAAGGCTTGAAAATCAGGAAATAAAGGTTATACTTTAATATTGTATTGACTTAGGTGTAAAAAGATTTTTTGTGTATATATTTGATATGTATTAGTCCAAATATATGTAAGTATATAAGATGCCAAATCTAATAATAATCTTAAAGAATATACTATTTATTATCTATTTAAGGAAAATAAAATATAAACAAATCACATTAATTTAGCATAATTATCACGTGAAACATGCAATAATTTACAACCTTAACGAGTAGGGTTTTGATACATGATTTTTGGCTATAAATTTTATTAAAATTTTAAATTATGAGATACTTGTTAGTCAAATTTGGCTAGCCATTGATTCGAGTTTTGAAATTTTAAAAAATTAGCAGTCAATATATATATATATAGTACATTATTATTATTTTATGTAAATAAATTTATTGAAATATTTAGGGTGAGAGAGATAGATTTTTTATATTTTATTTTACAAATTGTACATTAACTTTTTTTTAAATTTTTGAGGATAATGGTTTTGAAAAACGGCTGAAGCCATTATTATTCTTTTAAATAGAGATAATAAAGAGTTGCAAAAATCTCCTTTAAACAAAAATTTAAGCAGTAAATAATTTTGTATTTACCCACCGTTTTGTTTCTGCAGTTGGGCTTCGGGACTCCATTACTATTATTGGGCCGCACAACAACCCTCAAATCTATTTCAATTTTCAATCCAGACCCAAGCGCTGCTCTAACGACGACGACAAACACCACTATCGCAATTCGTAGCCCCTGGAGATCTGCTGGAGCGCAACAGAGAGACAGGAACACACGATCAATCATCGTACAATCTCCGAGGTTCATCGACGACGACGACGACGACGATGGTGGTCGGAGCATCAAGCTCGTGGTCACGCGCCCTTCTACAGATCTCCCCTTACACCTTCTCCGCCATCGGAATCGCCATCGCCATCGGCGTCTCCGTCCTTGGCGCTGCCTGGTAACAAACCCCAGCCCCACAATCTCTTTTCCTCAATATGTCGAATCCGATATTTAAATACGTTTTGTTTTCCAATTCTTTCGTAGGTTGCTTTCTGGGAGATTGTGTTATGTTTAAGATTTTTCAACATCTGGCTTGATTTATGGTTTCTGATATGATTGATGAATTTGATGTGAATTTTAGGGGAATTTACATTACAGGCAGTAGTTTAATCGGTGCCGCAATCAAAGCTCCACGAATCACCTCAAAGAATCTAATTAGGTAAAGCCCTAGTGTGTTTCTAATTTCTATGTTTAATTTCCGTTCATATTGTGTTTATGTTATTGTTTTGTAAGAATAGTGCTTTTTACACTAGATTTACCAACAATCGATAAGAAAGTCAGCTAGTTTGGAATTGGGATTGGTTATTTTCAGTTAACTGAAGGGAAATGCTTTGTTAGCGTGGTTATATCGAATTCAAAAACGCTAAACGCAACCTTGCGTCCTCGCTGTGCACCCGGCTGATGTGGCATCTTCCAGCTCAGCAACGTAAATGAAGTCCGGCGTCTTCCAGCTCAGCAACGTAAATGAAGTCTGAATTCATTAATTCAGTAAGAGTGAGTGTCGCTCATGAGACACCATCTGCGGCTCGCGTAGCTTCAATTCATTAATTAAACACTACTAGTTGGAGCTCCATTCCATCTTCGACTGTCGGGGAAGTAGACTGTATGCTTGAGCCGATCATGAACTGCTTCCATCCATGGGATAGTAGACTGAACAACGGCTTCCCAATCAAGGACTTGGCCGGCATAAACCTCGCGGGATGTAGCAGTAGATGTCTTCACCTTCGACTGTCGAGCAGATCGAGCTTTTGAAGCCATGAGAGAAACGCGCAAGCAGGTGTTCGCGTCGAGTGCTGGAGCGTCACGTATGTGTTTTAGGGTTTGCTTTGCCCGTCGATTGGCAGAGACGAAGACACAAGCAACTTACGTAAAGCGACGGGCACGAATGTCGATGACGCTCGATCCTGCTCGATGTCGTGCTCGCGACACCATAAATAAACTCAACACTAGTCGCGAGCACAGGAATCGTGCACATGGATTCGAGATGTGCTCGACGCTCAAGCTTGATACCGTGCTCGACAATTAGCATCGTGCACATGGATTCGAGATGTGCTCGATGCTAAAGCTTGATACCGTGCTCGACACTTAGTCTCAAGCGTGGTTGCGAGCACAGGCAGCGATGACGAGATGTGCTCGATGCTAAAGCTCGATACCGTGATCTTCCTTAGTATCGAGCGTAGTCGCAAGCACAGGCAGCGATGAGTTGTGCTCGATGCTTGTGCTCGCGACTATGCTCGGGCCGTAGCCACAAGCTTCTGCTCGATTCCTCGTGTCGAGCAAAACATATTTTACTTGTGCTTGATGATAAGGATCGATCACGTGCTCGAGCTCACGCCCGAGCAGGAGCATCGAGCCAGTTGTTTTTCTCGCTTGTTCTTGACGTCGATGTGGAATATGCCGCGAGCCCGGTTGTATATAGCACTTCTCTATCAAATTATATTTATTTATCTGAAAATCATTGTTTTTTGGGCGGTGTAGATATGATTATAGGGGTCAGTGCAGGATGAGTTTTGTGAATGAATAGGCAAAGAATAGTTGTTGTACCCAAGAAAACTACAGATTAAAGTTTAAATAAATTACCAAAATTAAATTTATATCTAGAGGGTTGATAATTTACCATCAAAGTTTCATTTGGGTTTTTCACTATGGAATGAGGAATGCTAGTTGTTTGAAGGCTGTATACAACGTTTTTTATTAGAGAAAACCTTCAAATCGGAGCATCCAATATTCTTAGAAAAACGGAACCCAATCACAAAGCGCAATGAATGACTTTTTTTAAGTTAATGGCATGTGCGATACAGGAGATTATTCATTTGGCTGCTATTTGATTTTATGTTCGATTAAGTTCTCGAAGATGCTCCATTCATGAATTGGAGATATGCCCATGAAGTGGTTGTTCAATTTGAGATTCTTGATGGCTGAGCCACCTAAAGAGGATTTCCTAGTTAGAAACTCTAGTTGCAATAGTCATGAAGTGTTGGGTTTCTAACGTCCCATAGATCAATCCCACATCGGTTAGGGCGAACATTGAGGTCGTCCTAATGAGGAGGCTCATGTGCACCTTGTCACAACGCGTTTTAACGGGTCGCGACCCGTTAGAAACAAATCCGTGCGGGCTTCGGCCCATGGGTGGGTGTGTGAGTGCCAAAGCGGACAATATTGTGATAGTGAGTGCCCTGGTCGAGGTCCAACAAGTGGTATCAGAGCCGGGTCCTCTAGACCGATGGTGGGATTGGGGGGAGACTGTTGGGTTTCTAACGTCCCATAGATCAATCCCACATCGGTTAGGGCGAATATTGAGGTCGTCCTAATGAGGAGGCCCATGTGCACCTTGTCACAACGCGTTTTAACGGGTCGCGGCCCGTTAGAAACAAATCCGTGCGGGTTGCGGCCCATGAGTGGGTGCGTGAGTGCCAAAACGGATAATATTGTAATAGTGAGTGTCCTGGCCGAGGTCCAACATGAAGGTTGCTGCTGCTGACACCGGAGTAGTCCAGGTTCAACACAGGGATGTAGGGATAGAGATGAGGCCTCTGGGGAGCTCTCCAACCTCAAGGATCCCCACCCCATTCAAGAGCATCTCGCTCATGCCCCAACACTCCGGCCAGCAGGTCAGGCCCCTTTTCTGACTATTGCTTTGACATTTCCCAGCTTTGGGGGTATTTCCGTTCAGATTTGGGTAATAAGCTTCAGTTAGAGCTTATTAGAGCTTGAGAGGGGAGGAAGAAGAGGAGGTATCTAAGAGCCTGAGACATTTTGAGCGCCTGCAGGCCCTTCCGTGGCCATGCTGATCTGTAATGAGCTCATCAGCAAGAAATCCTCCACATCACCTCTCTGTAAGATGAAAATGAAATCTTTCCCCAACACCCAAAACACACCCACCCAGGAGGACATTATTGTTTCCCATTTTTTCGAGGGATTAGTTAATTGGTTGACGCCCATCCATTCTTATGGTACACTATCCTCATTTCATCTTATATGTGTTGTGTGTGTGTGTGTGATGTTTTTGTATGTACTCTCAAATTTTCAATTTTCCAAACCAACCTGATGATGAACAGTCAAAAACCTGCCAGAGCCAAATTTGAGTACATTGCTATGGTGCTAAAACATGCCAGAATGCGCACAAAGACCTGAGTTTCCATTTCAATCCCCTCTCCAACCCGCTCTCTAGACCCCTCAGTCTGAACTTTTCAAAGCATCCAACTCCATCATCACCGCCGATGGGCCAGAGCCCATCAGTAGCCCATCAGCAGAGCTGCCAGAGGAGCAACCAGAACTGCTTTTCAGTCTGTCTAGAAACTTTTGAAACTGGTAAATAGTAACATTGCTATAAGGCGATGATGTTTGACATTTGTGGGTGATGGTTTTTGTGGACACTAGGTGCTCAACGCTCTGTTCCTTGAAATTGGGAGCTTTCTGTCTGCGGATTGCAAGGCTCTAGAAGGCATCAATGCGTTGGTAGAGGGCAATCTAACTTGGCGGTTTAAGGCGCCGTAGTGGGGCAAAGGGTGTGAAGTGGAGGAGATCATGGCAGAGGTGCAAAGGCAAATCATGGACAACCTCATACAAGAAACAAATGTTCTTATTGGAGGGTTATTTCCTATATGGCGCCAGCCTCCATGCTGCCTAGGACATGACATCACATGGTCCTTGCACGGTTTGAAGTATCGTTTGGGGTCGAGAAAGATCGCCCGAATCATCACGGTATTAGAGGTTTCCGGTACGAGATTCAACCCCGATACCAAAATATTGCGTATTTGTTCCATTTCGTTGATCTCGGGCGAGATTTCAAGCGAGAAGGAACGATTTAGCTGATGTGACTTCGTCGTATCACTGACGAAAATTTGTCTAAAATTAATGAAAATTATTGTACGTAACTTTCTTTCTCCACTCCTTTTTTTCATTGATTTTCTTTAAATCCTTCATGTCGACATCCATCGATTCCATCCTTCCCATATTCTCTTCTTTTGTCTTCTTCGATGGGATTCTAGAGGTGGTCAAGGATCTTCTTTCTCGGTGCTGTTTTGCAATCACATGTTGGCATTGTCGTTGTTGACTATCAAATTCTAGAGGATTGCACGCTGTCGGATTCCTCCTCATGCACACATTGCCGCTGCCCACTTTTCGGCTCTTGTCTTTGCTTTCTCATTGTACGGGCGGACGAGTTGTGTTTTAAGTTTTAATACTTATTTATTTATTTATTTAAATTAACTGATTTTGTTTTAAATTAACATGTAGCATGTTTTAAAATTAGATAAAATTTGTTCTAAATTTATTCTTTAAAATAAAAAAATATAATAGTTAAAGTAAAAAGATTTAATACACAAAGTAAATTTAAGAATATTTAACATACTATAAATTAAATTTAAAATATTTAATACCAATTGCTATAAATTTAAAAATATTTATTACTTTATTAATTTAATATAGTATAAATTAAATTAAGAATATTTAATATAATATAAATTTAATACTGGCTTTTGAAAATTTAATATGATGTAAAAAAAATTATGTGTAATTTTTTTCTAATAAAATTTGTTTATTTTTCAATACAAAATTGTGCTCTAGTGTTTTTTTTTTTATATTTGAAGTCATAGTATGTAATTTAAATAATTTATTTTGCATGATTCTAATGTAATGGTTTGATTTTTTTTAATTGAATATTATTTCACGCCTAAAGTTTTATCTCCAATGAGTTGTCCACAATCGCGACACGATGACGTCCGCGACCGTGACTTCGAACTACCTTGGCAAGCACCTCTCTCTCCTAGGCAAGCCTTAGTCTCTCTCTCTCTCACCTGATTTCTCCGCGGCAAGCCTCAAAGACATGACGAAGAGATTGATTCCCTACATTGCGCATTGTGGTTGTTAAAAAAAGTTGTTTACATTGCGTTTTGTGATTAACCTATGTTTTTATCTGTTTAATGGATGCTGTGGTCCGAAGAGGTCCTCTTTTTATTAAATCTTTAACCAATTTGCTACACTTTTAAATAAATTTCCAGTAAATAACAGTGGATTTTTCCCAGATTAGGGATGGAATGGTATAGCCATGTTTTAGTTGTTAAGTCACTTAATTTTAGAAGCTCTCTATCACGTCCTATCCTGACTATATAGTTGCCTATATTATATATTGAATAGTTAACTTATTTTGAAATTTTTTGAGCGATACATTTGTTGACCACCCAGTGTATCCTGTTCAATGCTAGTCATTGTTGCACATATCATAATGGTCCACATTCTTGGTAGCATTCTGTTATGGTGGTGTATGTGTCAACAGTTTTGAATCTAGTTATTTTAGATGCAATATGTGATCTAGGCTTAAGAGAAATTTTTTGCTTTTTAAGCAAAAATGTGTTAAAAGTACAAGAGTTCTCTTGTAGTCTTGACTTGATGCAGTACGGAATCCATATTTTAAAAAAAGGGAAAGAGCAGGGATAATTTCCAACTCAAAATCATTTACTTTAAAACTAAACTAGCCTTGATTTCGTCTTTTATGCATACACGCACACACATATGAAGGTACTTGAGCACTCAATTGGGGAAATTAAGATTTTACAGTTATTGTGCATGTACATCATTCATAGCATTTGAAGGTGTTGACAACGAATCTGTCTGCTTTACTCTCAGATGGAAACATGAGAATCTTTTTGGACCAAAGCTTAGTTCGGAATCCTTGTTTGGTTCTTCATTAGTTCATTTCCATTTTTATTTTTCAATATATGAGTTATATTATAGCCCTGCAATCTAGAAATGCATTCATGAAATTTCTATTGTAAGCTGACCCAAATGTCATGTTGTGGACTGTCAGTGTAATATTTTGTGAAGCTGTTGCCATCTACGGTGTTATTGTGGCAATCATCCTTCAAACAAAGTTAGAGAGTGTTCCATCTTCACAAATATATGCTCCTGAATCTATGAGAGCAGGATACGCAATTTTTGCCGCTGGTACTATTGTGGGCTTTGCAAACCTTGTCTGCGGGTATATTCAACCTTCACATAGATTATAGCTGAAGAAGTTGATGAATGTTTACTACTTTTTGTTTCTTTCCTGTTTGGCCTCGCTTACCTTTGTAGATCTTCATTTGAATTTTCTGCGTCATGACAGGTTGTGTGTTGGAATCATTGGAAGCAGCTGTGCATTGTCTGATGCTCAAAACTCATCTCTTTTTGTAAAGATTCTGGTAATCGAAATCTTTGGCAGTGCACTTGGATTGTTTGGAGTGATTGTGGGAATAATAATGTCAGCCCAAGCATCGTGGCCCTCGAGACCAGCAGCTTGATTTGCTACGTGCATATAACAATCCAATTTATGAAGGGGCACAATATTTTTATGTATTACAATGTGAAATTTGTTCTCCACTCTTTCACAATCTGCGGTTGCAGATTAGCAGCAGTACAAAGTTCTGTTTTGGAAATTTTATGTTGACTCATTTTTATAGTAGGCTGCTTTTGTATCAATGGAATTTGAAGTTCCAAGTCCTTGTGTAATATCAGCAAACTTGTTCTACCTGATCATGGCACGCCAACTTTATGACTCGGTATCGTTGAGATATTTGCATGCTTATTGTAATCCATAATACCGTACAAGTTATTTTTTTTATTCGCAGAGGGACGCTTTGTTGGATGCTTCGTGTTCTCGAACCTCAACTATTATAACTTGATTGAGCAGATTACCTTACCCCCCCCTAATATTATCTCCAATAGCTCCTCCAATTGATGTTTATCGTCAAATCAAACTTTGTGCCACCGTAGGCTCATCTAATTCTATATAAATTATATATTAACTTCAACCGCAAGAAATTGATGGTCGAGGCCGTCAAAACAAATCTTGAGGTATTCAGGCAAAAAAATCAGGCGGAAAAGTACCAAAGGCCTTCTTGAGGTTGAAGGTTGCATTTCTATATTACCTCAAACACAGTTCCATGTGATTACTCATGAACCTACAAAATTCATAAATTATCCCCATACTAAGGTTGATTGCAGTATGATGGATTGTGGATGGGTGATGCACTGTTTTCATCATATTAAATTAAGCAGAGAAGGTACATCACCAAAGAAAGGCATGCATTTTTGTTGAAGCACTTCATAGTCCTCTGGACATGCAACCTCCGGAATAAGTGGCTTGCGATCAGGAAGAACCAACCCTTGTTTTATACGACCCAATCGTCGTGCATGTAGGACTTGCTTTGTGACAACTGGTAGCCGTATCTCTTCATACTCTTCAAGAGCTGATTGTACATTGTTTGGCCCCCACTTCTCAAGACATTTCCCTAGAACGGCAGCATCTAATATCGACATGTTTGTGCTCCTTAGCCCATGAGGTGTCGTGGGGTGAGCAGCATCCCCAACCAACACCACACTGTCCCAGAAGAGATGTTTCAAAGGATCACAATCGCAGATGATGTTTATGAAAGGCTCCTTGGTCTCCTTGATGACTCTTGCCAACTCAGGAAACCAAACCTTCTCAGCTTCTTCTTTCATTGCCTGTACCATGTCTCCACTCACGTTCATGGTCATTGAGTTACCCTGAGTTTATACATGGAAATCATTAATAAAGGCTCTGGTTTATAATTATACTTGGTTCCATATCCAGAGTACTTTTCCAGCTAATTTAGGAAGAGAATGAGAATTAGACTCTTCGAATCTGAAAGAGAGAAGAAAAAAGAAGGCAAGTTACAAAGACACCCAAGACCATTTTATTGGTGCATGAATATTTAGTTAACCTAGAAAAGGAAATTGGTTTAAGATACAACTTTCAACCAAAATAAATAAAATAATGATACCTCGGTAGTTACTTGCAACGTTAAACTAAATATTGGTGCATAATAAATTCAAGCTATTGGTTACATTTTACATTTATAGCTTCTAAATATTTTTATCATAGTTTTGAATTGTATAGTTTTAGACCGACCAAATGCCATAAGGCCGAATGGAATTGATGTTTTGTATAGCTATATTTGGTCCAGAAGGAATTATTTTTGGCTGATGAGCTCAAGGTCTTTGATCATGGCTTGATTGGTCATGAAATCAGAAAAGGAACCATTCAAAACCGCTTTAACTATGCACTACTTTTCTCTTTAAAATAATGAACCTCCAATTCTAATAATCTCACAGACGCATTGATCTAGAATCTAGATCATGTTTCACTAGCAAGTATGTACAACAGAATTATACTCGCAATCTTTTAGCAAAAGCCCCAAAGTATAATTAAGTTAGCTTATGATAACAAATAACTAATAAGAATAATAATAAACATAACACAAGTAATTAGTACCTTCGACTCTGGCTCAGGTTGGTTGACATACCAAATCCAATTGATTCTATTATTAAGAAGCTCATAAAGCACAACATGAGTTCCCAAGCCTAAATCAAAGTACAAGCATTTTCCCAAATCAGGGTATGCACGACGGATGCCGATCATGGTCTCAGAATTCTCATTTCCTGAAAAGTCAAAAACTCCTCTCCATGCACAGTAGCCCGAATACCTAGATGAAAAATAGATTACATAGACAATGACATGATTAAGCATTAGCAGAACAATACATTGTAATGAGTCTAATGACACGCAAATTGTCACATGATTTGATATTACTGACTTCAATTTCAATGAGGGAAGAAAATTTTGACGGATTGAAGAGAGACACCCATCTGCTGCCACAAGCAGGTCTCCAACAATCTCAACAATCTCACCAGTTTGAACAAGTTTGGTCTTTACTGTTACAGATTTCTTGTCATGGGACACATAGAAAGAGAGGAATTGGTGGCCCCAGTAGACAACATGTTGTGGTAACGCCAAGTACAGAAGATTGTAGAAATCAGACCAATATGCTGCCCTAAAATTGAAGTTCTCATCTCTTGCTAATATCCGCCTGATATTCTTATCATCTGTTAATTGGTTCTATGTAAAAGAAGACACGAATACAAAAGATCAACTATCTTCAAAAACCAGGAAGCATTAACTAATGAGTTACAACTATCAAACAATCAAAAATAAAATTTTGCAGACTTAAGATTCTTCATATTTTATCCCTTCTCTTTTACGTCATAATAAATCAGGTGACAATCATGGTCTTAGTGGCAGGACCATATGGAAAATCCTCAGATGAATGGAGGATAAGATGATCTAAGGTTTTTTTACAATTATGCGACAAAATAGACTTATTATTGCTTCTTTCCCCTTTCGTATCAAAACTAGTCCGCTTGGAAAAGCCTACAAATTACACAAATAAATCCATTCTCAAAATCTACAAACCACATACCATATTAAATCTTAAAATCCACAAACTACATACAATGTGAAATTTCAAATCCACAAACGACATATAAAAACTAATTTTGGATCAATTTGAAATGACTAAGAACAAAGAACAAGAACTGGTATCAATCAACACCAACAAGTAAATAAGACATCAGAACAAACCAATCGTGCAAGCATGACAGGGAATGTTAAAACATGATTGAAAACTCTATTTTTAGTACCAAACAAAACAAGTACACAAACGCAGTAGTTCACTTCCAAGCACATATAAAATTCGAACTTCACCAAAGAAGGGAGGGGGGTGTTGGTATATGAAGTGGGAAAATGAAGTGTCATATCACCTGGTCGATGGTGAGGGGCATGGTGGACGAGTGAAGAAGGCCGGGTCGGACTGGGTCGAGCCACAACTCAGTGATTCGGCGAGCGAGTGGGTCGAGACCGAGTCCCGCGCCGGTGGGACTTCTTGTGGGCGGAGCGCGGGATTTCTCGAGGACAGTGACGTCCCAGCCAGCCGAGAGGAAGGCATGCGCCGTCGACACGCCGGCTATGCTCCCACCCACCACCACTGCCTTTGCCTTCCCCGACATATCTTCTTTTTCGATTTTTTCTGTTCTGTTTTTGATTAATCAGAAGCAACAAACAATGTTCACGTTTGGAGCTCCTGTTTCGGTGTTTGACATTTTCTGTTCTATTGATTATATTACTATTCTTTCTTTTAAATAATAATAAAACAGTAACAAAAACGTTCATGTCATATTTCAACCTTCAACTATAATTATTTTCAAAACAGATATCATATATTTAAAATAAAAACAAAAAAACAGTCAAAATAAATATGTCTTAATAGTCTCCGCAGCCATCCTCTAATATAAATCTTGTCTCTTCTCCACTTGTACTTTTTCTCAAAGAAATTTTATTTTATTGCTTCTTCCATTATCGTCACATTAATTAATTATTTTGAATATTTTTTACAATTAATTTGATTTAATTTATGAATTATTATTGAATTATAATTTTATTTATTCGTATTTACTCGATTGCTATTTTATCTATTTAAATTCATAATTTAGTTTGATTTAATTTAACGTTCAATTTAGGTTTAATTAATTTTGATATTTAATTAATTCTTAATTTAAATTTCAAATTCAATATGCTAAATTTCATGAATATAATGATGGCTAGTAATCTCGCCATCATTACATACAATATCAATTTATTTTCTCTTTGTGAAACTTTTTATAACTTGTTTTAGTGAATTTGAATTTAAAATTTTCCTTTGTGATACAATATAGGAATTAATTCCTAATTATTACACGGCATTACCTTGCACTTGTGATAATATTAGTGCTGTCCATTTTTTAGCAAGTCAATATAGCTCATGCCATAAGAATACCGAGCATATTTGTATCAAATTCAAGCAAGCAACATTGGATAGGCATGAAATAGATCACAAGGTACCTAAGAGGTATAACGTGTATATGTTTTTGTTGAGGTGAACCTAAGCCATTATTCCATGTCATTAGTGATGCAAATCTAGGTGAAGATTTGGATTTGAGAAAATCCAAATTAGGGTATTTGATGTTCTATAAATGAGGTGCAATCTCATAAAAGTCTAAATTGTATGAGTGTATCAATAACAAAAGTTGAGTATATAGCCTTTTCAGGAATGGCAAAGGAAATAATATGTATAAAAAAAGCTTTTTGAAAAAACATGTCTTGGACAACAAAAAATTGTGTTATTTTGTAATAATTAAAGTGCAATATACTTGAGTAAAAAACTCACAATTCCATTTTAGGACCATACAAATTAATATGTAGTGTTTATTGGATCCATGAGGCTATTTAAGAGAAAGTGCTTGATGTAAAAAAAGTTCACTCGAATCACAATAGCTCCAACATGATGCCCAAGAGATTATAAAAGGGGGTGAAAAACAAGCTTGAATCTTGCCAATCACAAACAATTAATGTAGCATCCACCAATGTCAAATGGGGGAGATAATTGGGCACCTCCAAGGTTGGGCTACTCAATGTAGGTTGCCTAAATGCAATAATCTTTAAAGAAACTTGGGCTTTATATGTTATATTATTCTCTTAGGGTTAATTATGTATTTTCCTTGTGTAACCCTAATGTGTCTTTCATATCATGTAGCTGTGTAGTGGTTATATGAGAGGGGTAGAATGAATCAGTGAAGAAAGATAAATAGAGAGAGGGTTTACCAAAAAAGGGAGATTGAGAGTGAAAAATAAATAAATATTATGAGTGAAAAGAGAATCTATAAGTGTAAATTGGAATCGGGAGAGTGCTGAGTTTTGATCCATTTAAGTTGTACTCGCCCTTTTTATAGTGGATTTTTTATTTGATAAGTGTTACATGATTTTCTTTCAATTTGAGTTTTCATGTAAACAATTTTCCATGTTCATATGTGTTATTTTTCTCTTTAATCTATTGCATATATTGTTATGTGGCGATTACGCGTTTATTGGCACTAATCATGAGGCCATAAATTATAGGCAGATATTGCCAAATTGATATAATCATATGATTTAGCATCAAAATATGACTTTTTAGAGTTATTTATATCATCATACCACTTAGGATCTCCATTAGTGGTGCAATCAACCTACGTTGGATCAAAAGCCCTATGGGGGTGGACACTAAGAGAAGCTTTATGATTGACCTTATAATTATTATAGTTGTGGCAAGAAAGGACCCAAACTTAGAGCACTAGTAGTGGAATAGCTAAATATTTCAATAAATTTGTCTATATGGACCAATAATGGCCACAAATTATACTTGAGATCCGTGTCTTACCTACAAACTTTATTAAAATTTCAAACTTCGAGTCACGACTAGCCAAAAATTTGTATTCAATACATATATTTTGAGTACAAGTTATGTTATTATTGGTTCATGTAAACAAATTTATTAAAATATTTAGCTATTCTACTACTAATGCTCTTAAGCTTCATTAAATAAAGAAAAGAAATGGGTTTGAGTTTAGGACCCTTTTAGGTAGGGTGTTGGACCATAACCTAAAGGTCTACCAACAAGCCTTTTAATTAGTTTGAGGTGAAGGGAAAGACTAAGATAGAACTTGAGGAGGTTGGGCTAATGTTTTAGTTTGGCTTGGATTTAGTGTGTCATTTAGAGCTTGGATAAATATTTTATGAATCCACTCCTTTTAGAGCTAGGAATATGAAAAAAATCCACATTATGTGGATTTTTCTTATTGCACTATCTTAAAAAATTGATTGTTAGATTGAATATTCATGTGATGTCTATTATGCTTGTAAAATTAAACGGTGAGTGGCAGTTGGTTCTTGTGCAAATTTAATTAAAAAATCAAAAAATAAATTGAAAAAACTAATTTTTAAGTTTTTTTTATCTTTTTATTTTTCTAGCTAAATTTGTACATAAATCACCTTTTAAATAAATGTGAAATTTTACAAACATGACAAATTATATATGAATATTAAGTCTAAAAATTAATTTATAAAATAAATATCGACTAGATACCAAAATATTAAAATTTGGCGCGATACTAATAAAATGTACATCGATGCCTAATAAAAATCAGGAAAGCACAAAAAGGAGCATTAGTACGTGCTAATCGCCCATTTAACTCCCTCCAACTAACTATGATAAATTTATTGCAACCATTGGATTTGTGTTAAAAAAAATTAAAAAACTTATTTTTAATACTAATATAATGGTAGGATAGGGATAGGGAATTAGAAATTAAGGAGTATATTTTTCCTTGATTTTTAGCATCTTCGAGCATCTCCAACCCATTAGCAAAAGTAAAAGCCAAATGTATATTTGGCTAAAAATTCACTCCAATGCATTAGTTAAATGCACGACAAAGCAATAAAAAAAGCCAAATTTGGCTTTTGCTTTTGCTTTAGCTGGAGATGCCATGTCAGCAAACAATAATCATTCCAACATATACCCCCACCAACTCAACGCATCCTCCCCTCTCCACAGCCCACCTCTCTCTGCGTTGCCCCCTCCCTCGTCGGTTACCTCCCTCTGCGTCGCTCCCCTCCCCCCCCGTCGGCCACCCCCCCTCCCGGCCGGCCGCCCGCCCGCCCGTAGATGCCTCCTTGCGCGCACGACACGACCCCCCCCGAGCGCGCGACGCCCCGTTTAGCCCACCCCCCGCAGTGCCTCCCCGCACGCACGCGCGACCGCGACCCCTCCCACTCGCGCCCCCACCCCCTCCCCCCGCAGGCATCTCCCTGCGCGCAGACGCGAAACCCCCCCCCCCGTTTCAGCTCTGCGTTGGCCATCTGCCCGGTCAACCATGCTCGCCATCATCGGGGATTAGGGATTTCGATTTTGAGAAAGAAAATGCAGGGGTAGATTGGGAAAAATAAATATTAAACAATAAAATAGATAGTGCAAGATTGGAGTGTTAGAGCATCTCCAATCATTCTAGTTAAATGCAATGAGCTAAAGTAATATTTAGCTTGCTACGGTAGGATTTTAACTAATAGCACTCCAATGGTGCATTATGTATTTTTTTGCTTAAAAATTCATTTTCCCAATTTACCCTACCATTACCCTTTCCAAACGCTCTCTCGTTCCCCTGCGATTCCCAATTGCGCGGCACCTCCTTGCTCGGCTACGTTGTGCGGCGGCTTCTCGTGTAGATCCGCGTCTTGCGGCGGCGTGCTCGATGTGGACGAAGGCCTCCTTTGGTTCGACGTCTCAGCTGGCCTGCTCGCGCGACGCCTCCTTTCTGGATCGCTCGGCCTCCCCGTGTATCTTGCCTAACCGTGCGGTGCTCCGCCGTGCACCGATCGCCCGGCCGCCTAGGTCATGCGGCTCCTCCGTCCGGCGCCGGCTACGTGGGTGTGTGCGGCTTGGGTCGACTTGGCCGAGCCTGGTGTGAGGCTTCTGGTCTCCACGGCTGCTGCACCTTCCAGGTGCTTGATAGAATTCCCCAATGCCTGTTCTTCCACTTTCCACCGGGTTGCACCCCCGTTCTTGATTATTATCCGTTGTGGTGTTGCTCACTGGTGTGGATTTGTGGTTTGCACTTGCTGATTTTACTCTACATCTTGTAAATGGGGGATGGGGGATGTGCGACGGGGACGGGGAATGCAGGGGAGGGAGGACCGAATTGAAATTTGACCTTATTTGTCGACATGCAGAGTCGCAAAAGCAAAAGCAAAAGGTATATTTAACTTTTGGTTTTACTTTTGCTAATGGTTAATCTAAACCATTAGAGAACAAATTTAGGCATATTTTGCTATAGCTTTTGCTATAGCTGATGCATTGGAGATGCTCTTATTAGTTAAAACATTATTGTAGCAAGTTAAATATGACTTTAGCTAGTCAATTTAACTTGCTAAGATTGGAGATGTTTTCAAAGTGATCATCATTTTAGCTGGACAAACTTTTATTATTTTGACATTCTATCAACCGTTAGATTAAATTTGTTTAGATATTTTTATTAATATATGATTAAATAATTTAATAATTAATTTTTAAAATAAATAGCATCGATGAGATATTAAAACAACAAAACAAACGTTTGCACCACCGACGCAGTGGGAAATTACCGTTCTCCCAGAATCGACGACTTATTTCAGCCACTGTCGGCACAAACAACGGAGACTTCCCAAAGCCTTACTTCAGCCACTGTCGGCACGACCCACTCAAACGGTCTCGACCCAGCGTTCTGTCTCGACCGATCTGTTTTTCCTTTTTTTTTTTTTTACAGTTAACTTGTAAACAGTACGACATAGCTCAGCTCAGTAGTACACGCCTCAGGGCAAAACACCTCCATAGCCGAAAAGCAGTTAAGAAAACCATTATTTCATGACAGGAACGCTTTTCAGGTGTGCTTGACAACCACCCATGATCTGATGGAATGGACGTTTTAGATTTTATTTTAGCGGGGCTAGTACAATCAATGCGCAAATAATAGAGATGGGCTAATATGGTGTCAACAGGGTCGAGAGGGAGGCTTCAAGAAAAAAGAAAGCAAAACAACAGCAGGGATATTGACTTAACAAATGACAAACCATTCAAACGTATCCATAAACCTGGCATCCCTAAAATGGAGAAGGTAAACAACACATCGTTCAACAAGCAACAACACAACCCAACACAAGTTCAGACATATGGTTCAAAGCTCCCTACTAACGGCTACTCTCCAAAATAAACCTCAGGTCCTGTGTACGGCTGAAATTCAAGGGGCAACAATGCGTAACAAAGAACACTGCATATTGAAGGAAGAAACTCCGCACAAATTAAATGAGAACCCAAAAAATTTAATCAAAGGCCTCGTCATCATCATCCGGGAGAGGCTGGGCAGCAGCTTCACGAAGCTCATTCTCATGCCTGCATAATTCACAAATAAATCAATCAATAACAAAGGGGAAACCAAATTCAAATTATGTCCAAGTTAGACTATTCAAGCATCAGGAAGTGGGGAAGTGAGCGTCGGCTGAAGATTTGATTAGAAAATTTCTTACTTTTGTTGAGCAGCCATGTCAATTTGTACTTCAGGAGGAGCCAAGGCAGGCGACTCCACAAAATGCAAGTTGGTATCCCTGTAGCCACAAGGATGTTTAGCCAATGTTTACATTACATATGATTAGTATTAGATAATAGTGCCTCATCCAAAACAGTAATGTGCTCACCCAGCAAGCTTCCTGGCAAGGTACAGAAAGGGCTTCTCAAAGTTGTAATTGCTCTTTGCTGATATTTCATAGTACTGTAGATTCTTCTTCCTGTGGAAGGTAACCTGCTTGGCCTTCACTTGCCTGTTTTTGACATCAACCTTGTTCCCACATAAAACAATCGGGATGTTCTCACATACCCTACGGTTTTAAAAGAGGAAAAATTAGTGAAAGCTCAACCACTCTAAAATTAAATAAATTTAATAATAATGAGATTCCTCAACGCACCTACAAAGATCACGATGCCATGTAGGTACATTCTTGTAAGTCAATCGTGCAGTAACATCAAACATGATGATGGCACATTGACCGTGAATGCTGCAGAGAAACAAAATGTTAGGAGAACGAATGTGAAAAGCCGATTAAATCAATTTAATTAATACACAAGCAAACAAAGTAAAAAATCTAATAGGTTTAGAAATGAAACAAGGTATGCATGCGTCTTAAACATGGCTCTAAAAACACTGCCTCATTTAGAAGGCATGCATGAGATTTTGAAAGGATATAAAATTCCTTTCAAATGTTCTAAGCTCTTAATTTTCCACTAAAAAGAGAAACTGATGCAGAAAATAGCATACCACACCATCCATGTTTTAAACTGATGCATAAAATATATACATTTTACAGATAGAATAGAAGTGTTAAACAAAAAAATTTTTTAAAAACAAACAATAAGCTGAGCGTGCAGGGAGCCATAATGTTCATTGTTGCTGTCTGCTGACAACCATACCATCCATGTTTTAAATCAATGTCAGCAGGCCCTAGTGGCTCTTAGTAAAGCTGTTAACAGTAACAATGCAAGATGCATAAATCAAGTGTACACCCAACACAAACATCATCGTATTGCATATAGCATAGAAGTGAATGATAAGAAGACATTAATACAACTCTTTACTCAAGTTCCATGGGTAAGGAACCATAATGTGCATCCACCACAAACATCATACATATTGCATATAACAAAGAAGAGCAGAAAAAAAAAATGATGCAACTGTATCCACGTTTTGTGGTACATAGAATGTTCATGGTTGGTGACAACCAGGCCATTCATATTTTAAATGATTAGGGCATTAGCCTCCTTACTCAAAATTCCAACAGTTACACAATGCAAGATGCTTGAATCAAACCAAGTTAGTCTAGAGTCTAGAAATTCTTCGAAAAGATTTTGTTGGTATTATTTTATTTCTAGAAAAGCAACTTCTTAAGCCACTTTTTCTAAAAGGAAAACACTCCCCACGTAGATAGATTTTCCACAAAATGCAAAGTAATATGTGAACTTAGACTCCCTTGTAGTTATTTGAGCATTAGCCAACCCTATTCAACAATCTACAACAGAGCATATTTTGATTTCAGGCATAGCAATTGATCAACTGAATATTTCAAAACACAGAAAACTTCAAAAAGAAAAAAACACAAGCAAAATTACTTACTAATATCCATCTCTAAGTCCACCAAATTTCTCCTGTCCGGCTGTGTCCCAACAATAGAACCGAATTTTTCCACAGTTTGTGAAAAAATCCAATGGGTGGACTTCAACACCAATGGTTGCTGTAGGAAGGAGGAAACAAATTAACCCCAAATATAACTCACTAAGGTAAATACAATAACGATCGGGCAAATTTAATCACTTACGCTCATATTTCTTCTCAAATTCACCAGTGAGATGTCTTTTCACAAAGGTGGTCTTCCCTGCATTGAGAGGTAAATTTAGAGTCAAGAAGAGAAATGTACATGTCCAAAAGTTGATTCCAAGACTGCATCAAATAAAGAATTAAGGGTGCTTCAGATATCTATCTACATATGAAGCAGGGCCCTATGATGAACCTTATAAATTGACCATTTACTTCTACTTGAAAATCGAATATAAAGAACAAATCTCAGATAAGAATCATACATATAAAAGGTAGATAAACACATCTAATGAATAAATTATAGATTTCAGTCTGCGATTTAAAATTACGAATCCAAAAAATAACAAAGAAAAACATATACATTATTAACCTAGACTTTCCTGAGATCCTAAAGCTTTAAGAAAAAGCAGCATTGAGTAATCAATACCTGTTCCACCATCCCCGACGATGACAAGCTTGAAACTCGGATAATCAACAGTCTGCTGATTAGGCAACGCCTGCCAAACCAAACCAAACCAGACAATGATTACAGCATTAACCAAAAAAAAAACCCTAATCCGCGTTTAATTCGATTCCCTATAAAAAAGAACATAAACGAAACAAAACAATTGGAATCAAACGCCGGCAAAGTAAAATCGAAAGCTCATAAGCAAAGGGCCAACCAGGTCATCGCATCAAATAAAAATTCGAAGAAAATAAAAAAAATAAATGGTTCCAGTTTGAGATTATCAAAGGAACAAACAAAACCAGAGATCAATGAACATCGAATCGTAAGAACAAACAAGAATCGATTCTACATACCATGGCCTTTTGGTGGTGCTGAGCAACAGAGAAGAGAAGAGAGCGGCGAAGAGAGGGGTGGAGTGAGAGGGAGAAGGGAAGTGAGAAACTGGATGTATTTATATAGGAAGAGGGTTTTGCGAAAGACGGGAGAGAGAGGGAGAGAGAGAGAGACCGAAACGTTTGAAAGTTCTGAGATTTGTTGATCATAGCGTTGAGCAAACGCTGCAATCTGGGCCGTCCGATGCCTACACCCTGCACTGTTTGAATTGATCGGTCAAACAGTCAATGCACGCGTCGCTGCCGTTACGTTGTGCTGTTTCACCGTCAGTAAGTAATTTTCCGTTTACTCTTTTCTTTTTCTTTTGCCTCTTTTTTTCCCCCCAAATTCTAGGAGAGGTTTCTTTTAAAATGCTACTAAAGTCCTATGGAATTTTCCATGGATTTACCCTGTGTTTGGTAAGAGATAAAAAATGGATGGAAAAATTTTAGATGGAAAATAGGTGAAAAGAAAAGATATGAAAAGAAAAATGATGAAAAAAGAATTATTCATGTGGTTGTTTGATTGGTATAGAAAAGAGATAGAAAAGTTTAAAAAATTATATTTTTATTATTTAAAATATATATATAACATATGAATTATCAGTTTTATTATGAAATATGTTACCAGTTTTATCATGCAAGAAGGATATTTTTGGAAAGTAATTAAGTGCATCAGTTTTTCACCCAAAATTTCACTCTTTTTGCACGTCAGGAAAAACTAGCCGTTAATGACATCTTTTTCCACCTTTACTGTTTCTTTTCCACTCCCACTTTTTTATTATCGCGCTACCAAACACGAAAAAAGTATATTTTCACCCATTTTCTCCGCAGCTTCAGTTTTTCACCCCTTTTCTATAGGAACCAAACACGGCGTTAAAGTGTAAAAGGTGAGGGTAGACACAAGGAGACAAAAGGAGTGATCGCTTAGTAAATTTTATCGACAACATCACGATGAAAAAAACAAATCACTCGTAATTAAATTTGAATTAGTTTGATTTTTTTTTAGCCCACTTGAAAAGTGAATTAATTTTACAAATATATCACATTACAACTTCAAAATAAATTTAACCAAGATTTTAAAGAAAAATTACAACAAAAAAAATCTAATGCATTGATAGGGATGACAATTTGTCCCGTTTTGGGGCCCACCCTACCTCCTAATGGGGCGGTTTTTTTTTATTTTCTCGGAGCATAGGGATGGGGCCAAAATATTTTGCCAAGATAAAGAGTCAAACCCAATACCTCTAAGGAACATCTCACTCAATCATCAAGCTAAACTGTTTTTGATATATATGCTTATATATTTAGTATATATACGTATAATATAACATATAAATAATTATAACAATAACAATACTATTATTATTATTATTATTATTATCATTAATGATAATACTATTATTATTATTATTATTAATGATAATAATAATATTAATAAGAGTATATGATTTATTTTAATAATAATAATAATAATAAAGTATATATATTTATATTATAATAAAAAACTAAATGTACTATTAATATTTTGATATAAAATACAAAATTAATTATATTCAAAATTAATTTTGAAGTTATATATTAGTTCATACTAATATACTATATAATTATAAATTTTATTACTTTTTATATTTTATATGCTTATATTTATATTAAAACATTACTACTACTTTTAATAAGTGTTTAGTTTTATTTAAATATAAGTATATATACTTTGTGAGTAATATTATTTTTGAAATAAAATATTTACTCATTATTATTAGTAGTAGTAATACTATTTTTGCTACTAATATTATTTATATTTTAGATTTTAAATATATACACTAATTATGTAAACATAGTAAACAATATTCATTTATGATATATATAATAGTTATCGATAAACTTTTTAACACCAGTTGTTAAACTTCATATACTCAAAAATTATCATATTATTTATATTATATATATATATATAGTTATATAGTTATTCTAATTAATGAGTAATAATTTAAGTAATGAGTAGTGATAATCTAAGTAATATAATTATCATCAATAATAAGTGATAATATGAGTAGTGATAACCTAACTAATATAATTATATATCATGATTGTCATATTACTTATGTTATAAACAATACAATAGTTCAGAAGTCGTGTTTGTCCCTTAATGTAATTAAAATTATCAATAATATAATTATTAAGTGTGAGTATATATATATATATTCTTTGATATGATAACTACATATATACTATTCTAATTATAATCCATGTTATTAGTTAATTATACAATACTAACTATTTTGATATAATATAAAATACGTGGTGAGAGTGAGTTTTAATTTGTTATAGTATGTATTTTATATTTAGGCTAAAATTAATAAATAATATATTATTGATCATTTTAATTACATTTCGGGAAATAAGTTGAAAAAACATGACTTCTCGGACTATTGTATTGTTCATAACATAAGTAATATGAGAACCATGATATATAATTATATTAATTAGGTTATCACTACTCATATTATCACTTATTATTGATGATAATTATATTATTTAGATGATTACTACTCGTTACTTAAATTATTACTCATTAATTAGAATTTATCACTTATTATTAATGATAATTATATTACTTAGATTATCATTACTCGTTACTTAAATTATTACTCATTAATCAGAACTTATACATGCATATATATTGCTCAAATAGGGAAGGTGGTGGCTCTTTTTTTTAGCAGTGCTAAGTACAATTGGTGTTGCGGTATCTTCGCATCCCCGACTAGCGTGGAATAAACCACATCGCCAGTTTTTTTCCACGATTCGGCGCGCCTCCGGATCATCGCCCAAGCTCTTGCTCGAGTCTCGCTTTATGCACACTTGAGCTTGAGGCTCGAGCACATATGTTCGAGCCTCGATAAAGCGCGCTCGAGCAGGTCTCGAGTATATGTGCTCGAGATACCCTGTTCGAGCTCATATGCTTAAGCCTCTGTTGAGGCGTGCTCGAGCTTGAGGCTCGAGCAGGTCTCGAGCATTGAGCAAGCCTCGAGCATGAGCTTGATCATTTCTTCTACGACTAGATCTATGGGTTTTTGGGTTCCGTCAATTGTAAATTTTGATGAAAACTTCAAACGGCTATAACTTTTCATAGGGGTTTACCGCTCTTATTTTCAAAAAAAAATGTATTCTTTCTTTTTTAAAACCCGATTTTATACCGTGTTATACCTTTTCCTGTCCGGATGCACCGTTCAAGGCTTATCCCTACCTCCTCCACTCTCTTTCTCTTTATTTCGGATGTGCATGTTAAGTTTTAAGTAATTTTGCCGACATCACAACCGACACATCTCGGATGTGGGGACGCAATGTCGGTTGCAAATAGACTTTTTCTATTTTTAATTTGTTAAGCTGAAATAAGCCACGTTAGCTTAGTGCACGGCGAGGATCCAACCGTGTTGCAAATATCATTTTTCTTTTTATTTATTTATTTAAAATGCTACCTTTAACTCGTTTGACAATAGGACTGCTCGCATTTCTTCCACAATATAGACATGTAAATTTCGATCCATTATCTGCATGTTGGGCTATAACCCATGTGTAAGTTTTTTTTTTAAAAACTTTTTTTTGGTGATTTTTTTTGTGTTTGTTTTATTAGAAATTTATATAAAAATTTTATATTTTATAAGTTTAATGTTCTTCATAATTATTTAAATATTATGTCAAAAATTAAAATATTAAAATTTTAAGAAAAATAAAATATTTAAAAGAAAAAAATATTTTAAAAATAAAATAAGGATAGAACTTACCTTCAACCTGGATTGGAGAAGTTCCTTCAAACCTACGACGTGGCAAAGACCTAAGACCGACACATGTTAATTTTTTATACATATCACGTGATTGTTATTGAATCTTTGTTGCCATATAAATATTTTTTAAAATAATAAAAAAAATGAAGGAAGACTCAGAGTTCCTCGAGTTGTCGTTAGACAAGAGACGCAGTGGAGAGGGTGGGCAAGCATAAGCAAATCCCCAAAGCCTCTCTTCTCCCATTTGTGCAAGTCCAGAGAACCGCTTGGCTCCCCCATTCTCCAACTCACCGGAACCCGGCAAAATCGCAATCCTTAATATCCCAAAATAGATACCATAAGTTATTAGAGACATGGTGTCAGATGAATGAATGGGCGAGGACGTATAGAAAAGCCATTTTTGGTTGTTGAGAGTGATAGTGTGTTTCGTGGACGAATTGGTGGAGGAAACCCAGACAATGGAGTGGATGGTGGAGATAGAGACCTTGGCCGCATGGTTGACGGCACAAGTGAGAAAAGGGGATCCACGAACGAGGAAGAATCGGAGGTCGGAGCTGGGGAAATCGAGGGTGACACTAAGATGTCCTAATACTCATTTTTTAATTTTCTTGTCTTATATATTCATGTGTTAATTTATCCATTTGTACGTTGAAACCCCGAGCCTACTGGAACCTCAAATCTTCTTCTGACCATGTTCTTGTCGCTGTCCCTTGGCCTCTTGTAGTGAAGGATGGCGCTTTGTATGCCATCTTGCTGTTCCGAGGGCGAATCGTCTCTCCCTCGAGACGGAGCCGCTACCATCGCCGTGGAGACCGCCATCGCCGCAGCCGACGATGCTGATCGGCTCTTCCCCAAAGTGCTTCTAAACCACGCGCAGACTCGCCTGGATGTTCCCATGCTTTACACTCTTCTCAACCGCTGTTGTCACCGTCGAGAAAGAAGACACGACGTGGGTTTGGTCTGGGCGGCCGTTCGTGGCGGAGGAGATGGTGAGATAGTGGGGAGTTAGTGGGTATAGGGGAGGTGAGGGAGTTGGAGAGAAGAGAAGGAAGTTTCAAGGACAAAGTTTTGTGCAACGACAACTCGAGCAACATTAGTCTTTCTTCATTTTTTTATTGTTTTAAAAAAACATTTATATGAGGATAGGTTGCAATAATGACTCACGTGATATGTATATAAAAATTTAAACGTTTCCATATTAGGTGTTGCCACGTCATAGATTTGAAGGAATTTTCTCCAACCCAACCCAAGTTGGAGGTAAGTTCGTCCATAAAATAAACTAGCACGACCCACGAGGGTTTTGAGCTGGGCCGAAAAATTACGACTCTTACAAAAGCGTGTATAATTTTTTTTAATGTCATGCGCACTATCATGGGACGACATGTGTAATTGGATGACAAATCATTGCGTGGCGTAAGCCTTAATCAAATCAAGATTCGATAATGCGTAAGGCATATGGGTAAGGCTGCGTATAGTAGTGTTTGTTTTTATAAGGTAATACGGAAAAAATCTTATATGGCCCGTCTACCCTATTGTTTTGGGCCTAATTGCCTTGTACTACACGACAAGCCCAAGTACAATGAAAATAGGCCCATTTTAAAAAGAAGTCTTGGGCTTGTTTTGTGCTTTAATCTTGCAATTAAATTGTGTTTTTGGTTACTATTAATTGGGCCAACAAAAAAATTCCCCCGGGACCTTGTTTTGACCAAATAAATTGTAAAATAATTATTTTTTGTTATATTAAGTTTTCAAAAACTAATATTCAACTTTTCTTAATCAATGAGAACTTTTTAATTGCATTTTTTTCTTAATTTTTAATACCTTTTTAAATTGCGTTATTAAATAGCCATCTAACTAATTAATTGTGTTTTTCTTTAATAATCAGTAATAACAAGTTCAATTATCATAAAATATTATCAAAATTTTAAAAAAGTCATTCAAGGCTCAAATTATAAATCAGATTCAAGTATAGTAATTAAAACACTCGTAGTGACGATACTATTGGCATTCAAATATTACCAAAATAAATTCACCACTATTAACCCTGTTTTGACCTTGTTTTAGGCTATGTTTGGTTGCGTGTTTTGGTTTTCGGTTTCGAAAACCTATACTCGGCTATTCTCAAAATTTGTCATCCGGAACTCGTTTTTTGTGTTTGGTTGTTGTTTTTCGTTTTTGTATTTCGTTCGCCCGGCGTCGCCGCGGAAGCAAAAATGGTCCAAGGAGAACTTGACGCCATCGGATCTGAACTCCACAACGCCGGATCCATCACCCTCCGCCACTGGAAAAGCGTTGTCGGAGCGGGCGAGCGTCACGCAGCGGGCAGGGAGGGCTGGGGGAGGCAGATCGGGCACCGGCGGGCGTCGCGCGTAGGGGCGTCGCTCGCAGAGGGCAGATCGGGCGCAGGGGGCCGTTGCGCAGGGGTGGATGGGCGCGTCGCCGGTGGGTCGCTTGAAAACTACTGAAACAAAAACGAAAATCGAAAAACATCCTAAAGATGTTTTTATTTTATTGCATTTAAAAATAATTTATTTTTAAAACAACCCAAAAAAAAAACAGTACCGAACAAGTGTAACAGGATATTTTCTGTGATTTAAGTGCAAAAAACCAAAAACAAGTATGGAACCAAACACGGTCTAAACAAAAAAAAAAAAAAGACAACTAATGCCGAAACTAAAAATGACAACCAAAGCCAACAAAGTAAAGTGACATGTACGCACTATTTGCTAACCATGAAAAATCCGGAAAAGTAGGGAAAATATATAAATTTATGTTTTTTCAACTGCTTGAATGATATGGAGCCCGAACAATAAGTATGGAAAACTCTCTTGGCAATGCGTGCGTCACCAAAATTGTTGCGAAAATTAGTAGAGAATGTAAGTAAAAGTTAATTGTCAAAAATATCCATTCCAAAGGAAAATGTACAGTAAAAATAGCTAATTTGAAAAAAAATTTGATAGGACTCAGTTTATGCATTCAGCATAATAGAAAGAATAATTCTATTTGTAATATCTGATTGTATTGTAAATTTTTTGTATTTTTATTAAAATAATATTATTTTAATTAATAATTTTTTAATCAAAATTATTTCGTTTTAAAAAAATTACAAAGTACTTATAATTAGTTCCCAAAATGAAAACTCATTAATATTTACACATAATATTTATAATTTAGATAATATATGTATTTCAATTAAATTATAAAAAATATCTTTTTTATGTCTTTTCTATTTCAACGAATAATCATTTTTTTTTCTTTTCACTTTTTTCTTTTCTTTTTTACCTTAAACTCTTTTATTATTTTTTTCTCCTTTATCAAGCAAAGGAGTATGACCGAAAATATAATAAAATCGACTCCAAGGATCCAAAAAGTAAAACAACATCTGGGCCAAAATGGAAAATGATATCTAGGACTGAAAACGACATCGACATAAAATGAAATGGGATTGATTAAGGAAATATAACTAATTTAATTGCGTTAAATAGTAAAATAATTCTCCTTTGAAAAATAAAAAAGATTTTAAATTTGGTTAAATTTTGGGTCTAACAAAGACTTGTTATATCAAGTTTTCAAAAACTAATATCAAATTTTTTTTGTGAGTAACTCTTTTAACTATAGTGAATTATTAAATAGTCATCATCGCATTTTCTCTTTACTAATTAATAATAACAAGCTCAATTATCATAAAATTTTATCAAAATTTTTAAAAAGTACACTCAGGGCTCGAACTAAATCAGTCCCAAGTACAATAAAAATATTAATATTAGCTGCCATACTAGCATAAATATTACTAAAACAAATTAACCATTATCTGACGAGATTAACAAAATAAGAGCAGTCAAAAAGAAAACATCTAAGGCTAAGGCTGAAATGTAATAAAATGGACTGGATCGAAAAAGGAAAACAACACCTTGCCAGAAATGGAAAATGATATTTAGGACTGAAAATATTGGAAGATAATATGAAAATTAGAGGAAATAAAATTAATATATCAAAAATTTTATGTGGTTCAAGAAATTTTTTATTCAACCAAACTACTTTAGCATTTTCTTATAAGAAAAAAAGTGCACCAAATTTATATATTCTCAATCATAATACCCAATTACACTAAAAAATTTATTAATTTAATAATTCTCTTGTTGGGGTGATGAAAATACATTGCTGAGGTTCCACCAACAAGGAGCTAGCCACATTTATTCCAGTTGGCGCTATACCTGTTAACAAATGGGGCTGCATCTTTTTTCTTTCTTTCTTTCTTTCTTTTTCTTTTTCTTTTTCTTTCTCACAGTCGGTGAGTTGGTGTCGTTTTGCAGCTAGCTGTTGCCCGCAGCTTTTGACAGAAAACGGCATCGACATAAAATGAAACCGGATTGATAAATGAAACAAAACGTAATTTAATAACTCACTTCATTTTCTTGTATAACAAGTACGTAGGAACAAAATTAAATAGAATCCCATTACAAAGGAGCATCGCTCATATGTATATACTCAATCCGTATACACCAAGACATGTTTATTGCTAACATACGGCCGGCCACAGCAAACGCGATCCACACATCTCCTGAAATTGAAATAATCAATTACTGGCGCACACGCGGCTATAGTGTATATATAGGCTTAGAGGGGGGGCTCTCTCTCTCTCCGTCACATGCGCCGCCCCTTACGCAAGCTCAGCAGCCTAACATCGTCAATCACCGGGCCGCACAGAGACGACATGTCATCGCTCCTCACGTGGTAGTAGGTGCTGAAAAACACCACCCTGGTCCGCGCAGCCTCGGCGACGAACCGGAGCACAGCCCGCTTGAACCCCCCGGTGCCGACAGACTCGTAGGGCACTTTGACGGTGGCCCGTGAAGCGAAGGCCTCCACCACCATGGACCCTTTGCAGGCGTTGCTGGCGTCGCCGACGAGGAAGGACAGCGTGTAGACCCTGCCGGGGAGGGTGCGGGCGATCTGCGCGATGGCGCTCTCCTTCCCAGCCACAAGCTCTACGGCACGAGAGCCTTCGGGGACGGCGAAGTGTTTGGCGTCAACGTACTTGACGGCCTTCAGGGACTCCACCATCCACCCGGGAATGGGAGAATGGTCGTCCTCTATGTTGGGGGGGATGAGGACACCCCAGGAGGTGTTTGGAAGGATGCACGGCCCTTCTTCAAACCCACCATTCTTCAGTATGTTCTCTGGGATGCAACAGGAGATCGAGCACGCATGCACATGCATACATGCATGTTAATTAATTATTAGAGAGGCATGCAAGTAAATATGAATACAAACTTAATTCATACGAAGAATTAATCAATAGGAGGCAAACAAACAAGGATGTTCGATTCATTAATACATTTAATTAGGAATTGACAGATTGGTACCAAGAATCAACAAAAAAAAAAAAAGAGAATTTATATGTATTAGGTACGTTACGCAGGAGCTGAGCTAGCTAGGAACTCACTGTTAGTAGCCCTGGGGGGGTAGAGCGTCCGGATGGCAACGGCGTCGATGAGGGGGCCACAAGCTGGGTCCTCCTCCACGCCGGGGTTGTGAATCACAATCTCCGCCACGTCCTGCACCGCCCGGAACGCCCACGAGTAGGAGTCCCAGCCATTGCTGCTGTACAGCGTCTGGATGGGGAGGAGGCCGGAGTCCCCGCCGGCGGACACGTTCACCTGCTCCTCCTGCGCGCACGTGCGGGCGGCGCTGAACGTGACCGCGTAGTACACGCCCTTGGACACCTTCACCAGCCCCTGCTTGATGGACGCCTCGTTCCCCAGGCGCACCGCGAACGCGCCCTCGGGCACCACCAGCAGCATGTCCCCCTGCTTCTGACCCGACTTTATGTACTCCACGAACCCCCTGATCTCCCACTCCGGTATGGCTCGTGGCCGGAGCACCACCGTGCCCTTCATGTCCGACGCCTTCGGCCCATGCTCGAAGTTGCCGTTTGGCAAAAGCCCTGCATCACAAAACGTCGCGTTTTAGGGGGACCAACAACTTGGTATATCCACCCGATTCAGCTTTTCTAGATGTTTCTTATTTAATAAATACAGTTGTACGACAGTGACATGACAAATCCACGCCACGTGAAGCCCTCCATCTCTGTCTGTGACCATGTTGCATCGTGTCGGATTGACCCATTAACTTCAACCTAGCTATGATGGGTCGATTGAGATGTTTTCTGAACTTTTTTTTTTTTTAATTTCATATACGTTTGGAATTGGGACTGGGCGAGCATTAAATTCAATCTGTGATGGGTCGATTCAGATTTGTTTTCTCCCATCATATTTTTGACTTGAATATGAATTTGAAATCACCCGACAGGTCACAGGTCCGGACGTAACGAGTTAATGAATGACACGGCATTCCAAACCGCAGGATGTTCTTTTTAAAAAAATCAATATATTGCTCTACTGAGATGAGATAGATTAAAGGCATATTGCTCTACTGAGATGAGATAGAGTTGTGCAGTAATTCATGCAAGAACATAAGAACATTCTGATCAATTAGATTGATATTATTTTTTTTTTTTTTAAAATCAAACCGATCCAACTACCCAGGGAGTGTTTGTATGAGGACTTGAGGAGTGCATATGCAATCTAACCGACTTTTCATATATTAAAACTGTGTGCAAACAACTTTCCTTTAAGGATTAAAGAAAACATATGCCACACCCACCTACTAGTCTACTATCAACATTGAAGGTTAATGTAGCCTCTCGAGATTTTCCATAGGGGTGAATCCTAAATCTAACATGTGCGTGGAACTTTATATTTATAAATAATATGTTTTTTAGGTATATATATAATTATCACACATACATATGTATTATGGGCCGCTGCGGATAAATTTGAATGATCAAGATTTTTTTTAACATGTCACGTGATTATTTAAAGATTAGTTGCATGTAGCATAGAGATAAATTTACATTCATAAATACTAACAAAATTATTATATTTATAGTTTTCAAAAATAATCATATTATTAAAAATAATAGAAGAAGTATGAAGTAAAAAAAAACTGGTGAAACACTGGCGGTCGGATGAGCTGAATCCATAGGGCAGACCAAGGGGATCGAACGGCCGGACACGCATTGCAATTTGCAATTCCCAATTCAAACTCGAAAAGCCAAACCCCGGACGTACGGAACAAATTATAAAACAGGGACACTGGCGAAGAAATAAGAAAATGACAGACAGGGGAAACGAGGACGGATGGAGCTTACCGTCGGTTAAGGACAAGGCGGAGTAGGAGGTTGCGCACAGTAGCACCGACAGCAGGGCGGCGGCGTAGATTCGCATTGCGAGGAAGAGGGATATAAGCACTCCGGCGGCGTATGTTAGCCTGATGAGCCCTCGAGTGTTGCTGTGTTGGTTGGAGTGGGAGTGGGAGTGGGAGTGGCGGTGCACTCGTTGCCCTTTTCTAAAGCTGAGTAGCTCCACGTGAGGCTGCATCCTTAAAATGACTGTTATACCCCGACTTGTTGGGCAGCTGTCGGGAGATGTGTTGTCCTTTCATGGAATTTTAAGACGAGAGCTGTGATGGAAAGGGACAGCTGAGAAACGCACCTCAATTATTATCACACACACATGCAATTATTCAAATCTCATCTATATTAAAAATTTATTTAACAAAATTTTAATTTCAACCATCAAAAATATATCTAAAGATATAAAAATTTACATTATATATGATATATTGGAGTATTGCATGAAAAGTATATACGACAAGGGCAGTCTTTGGACTTTAGGGGCACTTTAGTTGTTTTGTCACTTTGGTCACCACGCTGTTTTTTTATAGTCCTGTCGTAATAATTTTATGTGAAGTGTGATTTGGTTTTAACTGCATGGATGTGCAGGATGGCTTAGCTGTTTAGGGCCTTTAGGCAATGAATAAAAGGAGTCGTGGCTTGGTGGTTAACTACGTGTAAGCGCTTTCAACAAAGCATTCTAGCAGTCCCATGTTCCATCTTTAGTTTTTTTATTTCCATGCAAGTACGTCCGGTCAGTATCATTGGTGGTTTCCATTCAAAAAAGGAAAAAAATTAACTTTAATAGGAGACCAGAAACATTGAAAGATAGGATTGGACTTAAAAGGAAAACATAGGTACAAGGTTGTTTGCACATTTAGTGAAATGAAACTTTAATTTCTCATCGCATGTGATTAAAGTTTTAAAATTTAAACCCTGTAAACACCATTGCATAAGAGATCAACATATTGGTGACTCTCAATTTTGTAGTGGATTAACTCGATAATAGTTTAGCTTGTTACCATAGGATATGACATATCACTCGAATCACATAAATTTTGTGCCTTTTATTTGTGTTTGTGTTTTTATTATTCTATAATTGTTTTTAATGCATAGTAAGTACTTCAAAGATCAAACTTTGTTCAATCTAAAAGAGAACATTTGAAAAACCTATGATATATTAGGAATGTGTTTGAAAAGTAACTTAGGGGACTGTGGTGATTTGTAAGTAATCAAGTATCTTCCTTGATTAGAAATGGCAGAAGTACTGTGTTGTTGAAGATCAACACTCACGTTCTTAATCTAATATTACATCTTATAAATTAACAAAACAGCGTAGGTTTCTTTTAAAGAGCGTTTAAAAGATTAAAAGTTTTAATTTTGTTGTGATATTGATTCCCACTTCCTAAGTATTACAATTCCAATCTATTTGGAACCCACATATGTGTTTTGAGGGCAATGGTTGCTTGCTTAGAACAAATCTATAAGCACTCAATCATAGCCTTTGGGCTAGACTTTTGGTTCTTTCAGGGCCGAAACATTCAATATCTAGTTAAAGGTGAATTTAATAGTTACAAGAACTTCAACAAGTATCCATACATTGAATATATAGATATATACATACATACGTTCTAATATAAATAAAACAAAATATAAAATAAATTAAGATTTGTGCCTGAATTTTGGTAGGGGCACATACCTTATGTTTGCCTAACATTATTGTTTATGACTATTAAAGATACTCTTGTTCTCTACCATAGTATTTAAAAACCATGCACAGGAATTTTTAATTTCCCCTTCAACTATTGCATATGCGATAAGGAATATGCCATATCATTGCCATTAATCCCAACAACTGTTAATTGTTAGCCCCCATACATTGTCTTTAAGAAACATTCATCCACTCCAATGACTCTTCTATAACTAGCCAATAAGCCTTTTTTCACAGCCTTAAGATATATATATATATATATATATATATATATATATCTTTTTCACAACTTATTGTACTCCACCCAATGATTATTTGGGATCTATCCTAAAAATGCTTAAGTAATTTGTTATTATCTACTTGGTAGTACATACAATTAGGGTTTTTGAAAACTTTACAATAATTGGATTCAACAACACAATTCTAAATTTTAATAGCTTTCCTAAATCTATCCGTTGATGCCCATATTCTAAATAGTCATAATTTTTTTCGTACATCTAATGACAACTCTAAACTTGTTATATATATATATATATATATATATATATATATATATATATATATATATATATATATATATAACATATCTACTTTGCTTTAAGTATCCTAGACAAGCCTCTTCGAATTGAGATAATGAATGAAAGTGAAGCCATACGTTTAAATTTCAATTGCCTATGTTAATGACCGTATTAAACTCAGGGTATATTAATTTGGTCATCACTATCCAAATCATGTTCAACATTGAACACCATATGAAAAAAGAACACTTATGATTGATCACCAACAAAATGAAAAATGAGTTGACTCATTTTATGAGTCCATAACAAGATCAATCAATCATTAATTTTAGAGAGCTCCCATCTCAAGTAAAATCAAATGGTCAAATATAGAAAATGAAATCAAGATCAAGAACAATCACTCAAAACCCTTAAATAGAAGGAAAAATTGCAAAAGGTATGAACAGGAAAAAAAGATAGAAAGAAAACACATGTAAAAAAGGATGGTTGAAAAGGAACAGAAAAGTAGTGGAAATAAAATTTTATTAAAAGTATTTCTAATTTTATTTTTTATGTTTAAAATTAAAGATAAAGTTAATAATAATACTTTTAGAAAAAATCAGTACCGTATAATTTTTATAACATTCCACAACCTGGCACACACACTTTCCCTCCTTTCTGTTCATTTTCCATGGCTATCAATGGAAAACAGCGCGTATACACAATGTTTTTGATAAATAAAAGATGAAATTGATGAGGGTTCTTTAAAAAAAAATTGCTACTTTTTCCATTGCATTTCACACTGATTTTCCTTGCTACCCGTATACACAATATTTTTAATAAATATCAATTTGTTTTATTAAGATGCAGGACGATTTTAGAAATTTTGTTATGGTGTTCGATATTCATTATAAGGATTAAATATAACATTGTACTAAGCTACCAGGTAGCAAACCGACAACAAAGAAAAATATAATAGTAGGTAATTAGACAATTAAATTAAATATCATGAATATCAAACACTAGATATTCATGCATTTTAAAACTCTTTAAATTAAAAGCCTACTAATTAAAATTTCAATTAAAATTATTGATAGCATAATATTAAATAAATTATAAAAAAATAATGCAAAAGCAACAACTAGCGTTAAAAAAAGAAATGAACTAAGCAATGGAGTTAGAAATAACTGTATCAGAAGTTCAATATAAATTGTTTTAATAGAAAGACTACTACTAGCCATATGTGAGATTATCCAACACTAATAAAAAATTTAGAACGAATTATTCAATATTAACTGGCCAACGCACGCAATAATCTAAATCTAACACTTTCATAATATTTAACTAATCATGCAACTGGGAATTTTAATTTTTTAATATTTAATTAAAAAAATTTATTTATTATTATTTAAAAAACCTAGTGAGGCATGTATAACGGTACACACTCAATTAGCCGTAACGCCGCTCCTGTTAAAGCATCTATATTAGGTCCTTCAAACTCTAAAATTTAGAGAAAGTTTTAAATTTTAGAAAAAAATATCCTACATCAAGTATTTCAAACTCTAAATTTTAGAGAATAAAAATAGAGATTGAAGAGAGAATCTCCATATTTGGAGGATTACTATTCATTTTACTAATTTTTTTTAAATATATTTCTTGTTACATGTACATTTTTAATTGGTTGTAATAAATAGATGAAATTAAAAAAATATTAAATATTAAATAATAATTTATAATTTATTATATGGAGATTGAGATGGAGGATTTGATGGATATAATTTTTTAAATATTTTTAAATTTATAATAAAAAAAATGATATAAATATAAATTGATTTTCATTTTACAACAAAAATATACTTGTGCACCGTAGTTTATTTAAAGTTACATCAACCACCAATGACCGCCTAATAAACGGACTTCTAAGCAGGGCTGAGTAATTAATGAACGTAATTCACGGTACCCTACCGTCGGCCACGCCCTGACAAACTCTACATCCATGTGATTTTAATATTTGTCAACAATTAAAGATACCCCCCCTTCCCCAAATAGTGTATGTGCCACCCACCATACACGGCTGTCACTGGCTGGTCGATGCCGATTAATTTAGAATTTTCTGTGATGAAAAGTATATAATAATAATAATAATAATAATAATAATAATAATAATAATAATAATAATAATAATAATAATAATAATAATAATAATAATAATAATAATAATAATAATAATAATGATAATAATAATAATAATAATAATTTAAAAGGAGTAGCAACCAGGATCAAAAGTTGTTTGCGGGTGGCTAGCTAGGCTTTCCGGATTAATAATTATAGGTTGTCGGTTTAACGTGGACGGATGTGCAACAAATTCAATCTCGAGATCTGCTACGATTTTGAATCATAGGAATACCCATTAATTAAATATGCAAGGGATTTTTTTCTAACTTAAAAAATGAATAAGTGTTTATTATCAGGGAATTAATGGGTAATTTGTAATTGTATGCGGATTAAAGAAGACACTCAAAACATACAATGGAATTATAAATAATGATTAGAAATTAATTTTATCAAAATTTCACCGCATCAAATTATCACCGTTCACTATTTTTTTAAAATAAAATTTTGGTTTGAGTTTTTATTTATGTTTTATGAATTCGGTTAGAGTTTATATTTAATTATAATTTAAAATAATTTATGTTTGATGAAAAAAATATATATTTTAAATAATATATATATATATATTTAAAATTAATTTCAAAAAAATAAAAAAATATTTAACGAAATCAATTAATAAAATAGAAAAAAATAAAAGTTATTTGGATATCTTAATAGAATTAAATTTAAATTTTAAAATAAAAAATAGTTAGAAATATTTGTAAAAATAATTATGAAATTCACTATTTTTTTAAATAAATTTTAATTTATTTGCCTTGGCTATCCAAAAAGTAAATGTTACAATCGGATTATATTTCAATAGAAACATTTTGGGTACAATTAGATTTTTAAAGGAAAACCTACTTTGATGAGCAAAAATCAAACTAGTATATGTAATTTACATTCTAGGAGAATTTAGTAAACACAACAAGCACACGTGTGAGAAAATCGGTGGCAATAAGAGTGTGTGTGATATATATATATATATATATATATATATATATATATATATATATATATATATATATGTATGTATGTATGTATATAAAAGTTAGAGTAATATTAGGACATTCACAATAGTTTTCCTATAAGTTAACTTTTCTTATAATTTAGGAAAAAAATATATAAAATTATCAAAAAATCATTTACATTAGGTACCCCCTAAAATAAGGTATAGAGATAGAGAATAAATAGTAAATCCCTGTATTTAGGAATTAATTATTTATTTCTAAATACTTTTTTTATAATTTTTTAATATATATTATTATACATGTAACTGTTTGATTGGTGATAATAAATGAAAGGAGAATAGAGAAAATAATATAAAATGAATTAAATAATAAATGTAGATAGAAATTAGGAATGTGATGTTTGATGTTTTTAAAAATTAAATAAATTATTTATTATTTATCCCCAAAATAGGAATAAAAACATCAAAGTTGCTGTGAATGCTCTTACATATAATAAAGGTTGCATAATGGGTGAGTAAATGTGACGTGTGATAACATATTAGATCATTGGATAGAGAGAGACAAAAAAATAAAAATCATAATCGTTCAATCAGTAATGATTTCACAGTAATATCGCGTGCCGATTACATAAAGGGTAAATAATATTTTAATTTTTTTCATAATAATTATTAGTAAGTGAGATTATAATTGACATTAACTAATGGGATCAAGAATCATTTTTCATATATAAGGTAAGTGAGTTGGGTTGGGAAAGGATGCATTAGGGGAGTGCCCCGATAAGATATTCATGGCGCGAGCGTTTTAATTAGCTGTGGGGGCGTGGCGTGTTTCTGCATGAGCGGGAGAGGCATGTGAAGGGGTGTCCCCTCGGCCTCCAGAGTCGTTATCCGCGTCTGCATAAACTGCATCGCTGCATGTGGTCGGCCGGGTACCATGGCCCCCCCCGCGCCTCATCACTGTTTTGGGCATTTGTCAATAGACTGGCCATTGCCATTTCTTTGACGTGTATAGGTCAATGAAACATGCATGATTTTGTTGCACCGCTCATTAAAAAGTGACTCGTGTTTTTGTATTGTACCAACAAATTTTAAGTGGTGGTTTCTTTTATTGATATTAATAGTAATTTTACCATAATTATTAAACGGTCGAGTCAACATTGAATTACTCCTTTCTTTATTTACTTGGACAATTCCTCTCTAGTAGAAGAGAGTGAGTTTACCATGAACCATAAGGAGTGAACATGCAAGACGTCAAGAATTTTGTATAGGAGAGTAAAGAGTATAGGATGTAGATAACTTCAAATACCCTTCTTCCATTCCCACCTCAAATGACTATACCTGCCAATTCATTTGGAAAAATCCAATGGTGACCACTTTCCACGAGAGAGATGATCTAAAAAGAACCATAACACGCACGCACACTAACGATATACTTCTAAAGTAGTAGGTAAATAATGATAAAAACAAATTTTAAAGAGTTACCTAAACGTAATGTTGTGGTCACAATGAGTGTGACCACAACAATGAAGACCGAAAAACAAAGGAGAATTTTTGTTCTCCTTTGGTTGGCATTAACAATACATAGTAGCATGAATAAATGAGAAACAGAAGTGACGTAGTTAGCTACTAAACTTGGACCTTAAATTAAAAAAACATAATAATGGTAGTTTGACACAAAATAATTGAGGATAGAGAATAGAAGTGACGTAAAATAAAATTTTACATTTGGTGTGAGAAGACATGTGTTTCCTCCTTCATCTCATGGAAATATTACAATCAATCCAACCCCTCCATTAACAGGTTAATCCATCCAATTTGTCGTTCTGAAAAACAGAGGAAAGGATGCAAAGCATACAGAAAATCAACAAACAAACAAAACTACAGAAGGTAAAAAGAATGTTTTTTTTGAAAACAATGAAAAGTCGTGATTACAAAAGCTAGCCCTGAGCACTAAACAATAAGGTTAGTCGCCGATCAAAGCATATACAACAACAAATGCTCGAAGGTCGCGATCCACCTTGAAGTGAGCATGGAAAAATCGTCTTATCTGTCAGATATAATTTCAAATAATAAAAATTTAAAAACAATTAAAACCAACAGCTGTAATCACAAAACAAGAGAAAATATGGACACTGATTTGCAGAACAGAATAAGAGAGCCCAAATGTAAATTACTTCAAAGCATATACCTCTCTGAAAGAATGTGAAACCAGAAATTCATTTAGTTGTCTTTCTTCATAATCAAATAACACAATGTGGCTAGGTTGAGACCAATCGCTAACAAAATTTGCTGTGAAGCCAACTGGGTCCATCATGAAACGGTCAGATTCATCAATCGTTCCCTGATCTTCTCTGGTGAACAATATTTGCGGTACAAAGTTAGACTTACATACATAGTAGCATGAATAAATGTATGGATGCCATTTGCAGAGGGTCAAACCTTGGGGAACAGTCTAGAAAACGCATTGGTATATCACGATGCAGGCTAGAGTAGTATGGTGTGGCATGGCAGGGCATAAGGAAAAGGATGCTTTTCACTTTCCCATCCCATGCCTCTCGGGACAGATACTTCATTACATCTTCAGTGCCTCTCTGCCCAACATTTTTGTAGTCAAAATCAGACCAACAGAAAATAAGAATCGACATGTTCAGTCTTTGATGGTTAATAATTTTATGTTTTTTTAATCTAAAATATGTCAAAATTGATGTCATGCCGTTCGTTACAAACAAAGAAAAAATAGCCTATTTTTCAAGATAGCAATAATTCAAGATACTTATCACACAGCAATAATTAGTTTCCAAACATCAACAAACAGTTTATTATAACCTAGAACACATACAGAATAGCTGAATTTTTCACTAATAAAGGGGCAACTTAGCTATAACTTCAATGCTTTTTCTCCAGGTTTTGCAGGGTAAAGGTATCCAGTACAAATCAAGATAAACACAAGGAAATGGAAATCATCTCTAATCCATGACAATTTATGCTGAAAAGACAGAAGAAAAAACATTGCAGGTTTTATACAATCGATTACCTGATGAACCAAACTCATGTAAAGGGCCATCGGAATATTGGTAGCAAGCAGGAAAATGATGGCAAAATGCCTGTTCGTAAAGCATCTATTACAAATTTTTGAAGATCCTTCACTTTTAGTCTCAGAGGAGTCATTTTTTTTCATCGTAGACAAAGAATATCCTGAGAACATCAAAGCTATTGGAAGCACAGGTAGGACAAACCTGTAAAATTTAATTGAGAACAAGCACTTCTAGAAACATAATCAAGAATTGAAAGAGCAGAAATAACCGAACAAAATGTGCAAAATAAAGAAATCATCGTAGTACCTGAATTCTTTGTGACCTAACAAACTATAAAGTCCAATAACCCATAAAATAAGGCCAGCAAGCTTTCACTGTCTAGCCTGGAGGATGCCGTGGAACGTAAATGGTAGAAATGTGAAGACTATGACAGGAAATCCCTGAGTGAAGTACCAGTGCCACTTGTGAGTCCCATAATAGTCTCCACCGGATGAAAAAAAATTAAATTTGAGAAAATTAAGAGGCACAAAGATCCACGAGCCATACATCAAGCCATCCAACAGAGAAGTAACTCCAAGCACCAGGACCCTGAGACCATCAGCCAATCAAAATTAGAAGGGAGGAACCAATTATAAACATTCTTAGAAACAAGGAGTGGCATTTTTTGTAAATTATCTTCAGACTATTTTGGGGGGAAAGCATATATAAGATGTACACGAAGGAGCAGTATGAATAATACTGGTGGACCGTGAAACAGATAAGTTCATCAAAGGTTGTTAGTCCAAAACCTTGTCATGAGAAAAGTGATCAGTTCAATCCAACATCGAGGTGTTGTATCTAGAAACTTAGAGCCTGATATTTTGCCACAAAATAGGTGTGCCATTATTTCCAAGTCTTGGATTAGCATTTACCTAATTTATATTCCGTTTGCCATTCACTTGTACATCTTAGAGGTCATTTGGGGGAGTTATGGTTTGAGTTTATTGTTATCACCCCCTAAATACCCTCTTAAGACCTACAGCACAACTAGAAAAACAAAGAAAAAAAGAGAGATCTTATCTTCCTCACAAAAAGGTATATTATACTAATATATTTTATTTTATTTTTGCTAAAAAACTATAGACTAGTATCTTTATAAATAAAAAATGCTTGCTCAAACATTCTTCTCAACTCTATGATTACTTCTTCATCCTTTATCAGTTACCATTACATAGTTTTACATAGACCCACATTTCTCAATATCAGCTCAAGCACCAAAGTCAACATAAATCATTTTTAGTTTGATTAAAAATAATAATGTCCTGTTCTTGCAGTTATGCAAAGTTTTTTTTGAGTTTATTACACAGCCACTTGTGTCTGCTTCCATTTTAAATGTTCTAGGGTCCCTATTTGATCAACAGCTTTGTCTCCTGAGTATTGAACCTTCTTTCGGACTGATATTTAACATATATTATGCAGATGATTCTAAATCAAGGCTACCAGGGCACAGAGAAAAACATCATAGGGTAAAGTTACAACTGATCTCTAAAGAAACGGTTAAGAGTAGCAATCATTTTAAATTTATGTTTTCAAGTCTGGGTACCAATGCAGTAAAAGATTATATGAAATAATAAACAGAGCAAGAAGAGTTTACCTACCCAACAGGGACCGCCTCAAGTAATATAAATCTCAACCTATCATGCGCTAGGAAGAGCTCAAGAAGGCCAACATACATCCATATAATACCACTTGTGGGTCGAACAGCACAAGCTAATGCCGCAACAATCAATGCTCGCTTTCTAGAAACATCTTTTTTGGAGAAAGTTCTCATACAAGGCCAATAATACAGCCCCACCAGTGTAAGAACAGTCTCCAAACTATTTGACAATGTTCGAGTGATAGAATAGAAAACAAACCAATTTGTCAACTGTGAAAAGAGCTGCAATAGAATTAAGTACTTCAGCCATCATATCTACAGTAAAACAGTTTTGATCAAGCAATGAGAAAAGGGTGACAGCAAATTGGAAATAATAACATCAACACCGATGGAATCAGCCTATACTATAAAAATAAGTGACAAACATATAATGCAAGGATACTGTCCATAGTGCAACATGGTCCCCAAATAAGTGAGTAGAAAGCTTGTACAAGTAGAGATCCCCAACTGCAGAAAACACTGACTGCAACATCCGTGGAGCCTTCATCTAAGAACCATAAGAGAAAGTTTCATTTGACTTAATGAAATCTTTACAAATGAGAAGAAAAAGCAAAAAATCTTTAACCAATACAGTTTGATGTATTGTTACTAGGTGCTGGAAGACGGCAAAAAATTTTTTATAGGAGAAGAGAGAAAATTTACCATGAACCATAAGGAGTCAAGATGTAAGACGGCGAAAATTTTGTATAGGAGAGCAAAGAGTATAGGATGTAGATAACTTCGAATACCCTTCTTCCATTCCCACGTCAAATGACCATACCTGCCAATTCATTTGGAAAAACCCAACTGGTGACCACTTCCCACGAGAGAGATGATCTAAAATAAACCATAACACACACAGACGATATACTTCTAAAGTAGTAGATAAATAATGACAAAAACAAATTTTAAGGAGTTACCTAAACGTAATGCGGTGGGCAACTTCCAGGGCTTGCCAGTGCTCATCCGGGTTAAAATATGTCTGCACCAATAGAGCGTTGGCCAACCGAAACGCCAAACATAGCCCAAAAACCCTCCTTAAAGATGAGAACAATAGGTCTGACGTTGTTCTCTTTTCATATCCTACACAGCGTTTTCTATCATCGACTTCGAATCCGGCCTCCACGGCAGTTCTTGCGGAGCTCTGTCTCTGTCTCATTGTAGATAGTTAAGAACAATGGGATCAAACCCACCCCCGAATGCTGATTCTGATTCACATAATCGACAAATGCCCAACACATGAAATTTCAATTAAATTTTATACTTCCGCCGCAGACACAGTTGACAATATTCTAAGCAATCTGACAACTACCCTTCAGTGCAAACATAACATAGTAATTAAGATTATAACCTCTTTCTTTTTTATTTTGTTTTTGTTTTCGTTTTTGTTTTTAGAGATAGAAGATAAGACAAAAGATTGATATTCCATACTTGCTGAGAATGGCGACCGGTTCACCCCCCGAGCCGACATCCGCGACACTAAAAGTGTACAAAAAAATGTGCCATAAAAGTGATCAAGATTTTGTTTTTTTAAAATTTCGACTCGCAAAGAAAATGAAGATCAGGGTCATAAAAGTGTTGGATAACAATATTTTTTTTTAAAAAAGAGTGTTTGATCTGGTTTTAATTTCCAAATGCATGCCATCAAAATGATAATAATATATAGTTTGAATGAAATTATTTGGTTTCAAATTTGAATCAACTAAACTTGTTTGATTTGAATTAATTCTAGGTTGAGTTACATAAATCTCTATATTTTCTTTCTAGTAGGTCATACTAGTTGCAATTGGGATTGGGTAAATGACGTGACAGTCTATCAGGAAAAAAAAAACATAGCCATTCAATCTTTCATGATTACGGGAAAATAGCGCGAGCTATCCAAAGCTAAACATGAGCGAGATACCGATAGCAAATAAGTATCGCGAGAAAAAAAATAAAAAAATTTTAAAAAGAAATTACAAGAGTAGTTGAAATTAACATTTATTCTTTTCTAGCATAACGTATTAATGCATGCACGCTCCCAAATTGCTTTGGGGAACCAAACGAGCATGCACCACGAACTCATTGGCGACACACCCGCAGCTCCTCCCACGCTAAATGTGTACTATACATTTGGAGCAAGCAGCCGCGCAAGGGAATCAACCAAGATGAAAAAAAAAAGAGAGGCAAGCTGCATTGCCACATATAGCCATGGTTATTCATTGAAGGATGTCAAGCTGGCAATAATGGGGAAAATTCAAATTGGTACTCATCAAACTTTGACACGTATTCTTAGTGGATCATTAGATATCAGATCCATGACCAGTTAGTCATGATCAGACTTTGTAAAATATTCTTCATGTGATTTTTTTTACCACCCATGCCAGTGCTCCGACTGTTGTCAGTGGGGATATCAGACGACAACCTGCTTCAACCCAAATTCATTGGGTAGAAATCATGGAATCTTCTTCCTCTCTAGTCCCTTTCAATGCTCCAGCAGTTGTTCCATTTTGCAGTGTGTTAAGGTTATAATAGAGATGTTATTGAATTATTGCAGGGAGGGTCGTTGTGCTTTCTGGTGTTGGCCGTCGTGGTAATGTTGTAGACCTCCTTTGGGAAGAATGATGTGATGCGATATTGCATTTTGATGGAGGCTGACTGGTCCGTTGATGGCTTTGTCTGGAAAGCTGTATTAGTTTAATGCAATGGCCACTGCTCACTAGGTAATTTAGATATAGGCTGACTGGGTTGTTGTGATGGTGAAGTAGTTATGTAAGGTATGTATTGTAATCTTGTGGTATAAGTATAATGTATTCCATTGGTTTATTAAATAAAATTATCAGCATTGCTTGAATATATCTTTCACTCTTTCTCTTTGTTGGTCTGTTGGTATGGAAACAATAACCATGCGAACAATTTCAGACTTCAATGCCCGATTCGTACATGAAAAAGGGTGTTATGCAAGCATTAAAAGAAGCCTGAAAATTGCTCAAACAAGCAGCTGTTTTAGAGTGGTTGCATTTTTATCAGATATGAAAACAAAGCCCAACACTCAATAAATCCTCAGAATTCGCACAACAATAGACGTGTGTTTTCCAAGATTACAAATGCGTAACTGATAAGGGATCAGTTATGAGCATATTGTGAAAATTTGCTCATATTCCTTGGTCTATGGTTCACTCGCTGTCCAAAGACTTGCAAATAAAGACTTTGAAGCATGAAGTTTGTCAAAGTTGATCAAACACTAACAATCTATTCTCCACTGATATGATAAATATGTGCAATTGTGAAACAAAAATATAGAGCATAGAATCTATGAGAGATAGAGAGGGCTAGAAAGATTGTAAAATCTAATTATAGTAATTTTTTCATTGTCAAATCGCGAAAGTTCACGTGTTCTTGTACGTGTATGTTAACTGAATCTTAACATGTATATATGTACAAACACACTTTAAAATAGTCATAATCCATGGTGAACATGTAAATGTACAAATGCACTTTGAAATAGCCACACTCACATCCATAGATATGATATTAATATTTACATATCAGCCATCACAAAACATGTGCACAACTACATCATAGATATATATTTTAAATAGCTACCACTGGATTTAAAAATCATGTCCAAGAGTTTTTGGTCTTCCAGTCCACTACTGCATATGATATAGGGAATATGTCATCATTGGCAAAAATCCATCCACTCCCATCACCTTTCTACAGCCATCCAAAAATCCTTTCTTTACAGTCTCGAGGCAACATACTAAAAAAATAAAGCAGTTAAGCTTGGTAAAGACGGTGAATCCAGGATTAGTCCTTTGTACCTCTCTTCCATAACCATGCAATTCAGAGTACTGTTTTTTTTATCCGTCCCTTGTATGAGTTCTAGACCTGCTTGTTTACATCTCTATGCTGGAGACCTAGTAATCTGCACCATAAAATCATTCTTCCCAACTTTTTGTAACCCAACCGATCGAAAACAACTTGGGATCTGCTCTATACATGCCCAAAGTAATTTGTTGTTATCCACTTGGCAGTGCAATGGAGATTTTTTGAAAACTATCTAGAATGAAAATAAATCTAACGTCTAGATTTGAGGAATTACACCATACCTTGAGTTATTACATGGGATGTGATTTTTTTTTTTTTTATGGTTAAAGAGCAGGGTATTGATAGTTAAAGAACACTAACAGATTCCTTATAAAAGTACGTTATTTTATTTTAAAAAAAAATTAAAAATTTATAAAATCATTTCCATAATAGATGTCATATATTTATTTATTTTATTAGATTTTTATAGTATTTTCTAATATATTATGAAATACTATTCACTACTCGTAATTATTAAATTATATATATATATAAATTTTCTATCACATTTTTTTTATTTCTCATAACATTCATTTTTATTTTATATTAAATTATAAAAAAGTTAGTATTAAATAAAAAAAATATAAAATATTATTTTAATAATATAGAGAGTAATTTAAGAAATTTATTATGATATATATTTATGTAATAAATTAAAAAGTAATTTAAATTTATAATTTTAACGAAAGTTATTAGAATGCTCGTGTGAGTGATTTAAGTAGTATCAGTAGGAGATTTAAGTTTTAAATCTCTTCACATTAGCTAGAAGTAGTAGGGTATTAATGGTTAATTAGTAGCATTGTTTTATGATGATAATTCATTTTTATAAAGCCCTCGCCTGCAGTGACATAATTAATTCTTAATTAGAGATTGAAATTTTTTTATTTTTTGTTTTCCCTATACCTGGCTTGTTTACGCTCCCTCAACATTAACTCTGGGTACACAATGGAGGCCCCAGTGCCATTGCACTAGCAGGAACGCCATTAGAGACATTTACTAATAAATTGTACTTGTCAAGTATTGTGTTAATTTACTTTTAAAAATAACATTTAAAAAATTATAGTTTCGTGAATGGCTGTTTTAAATTACCTATTTTTGAAAAGTTTCATTTATTAAAAACAACTATGATGTTGGACATAATTAGCTTTGATATATTTTATTCAATTTTTATTTTATAAAATACAATCATTTATCAGCACATAATTTTGGAAATATCATATTAGATTTTTTAAAATTAAATTTTAAGTTATTTTTTATTTTATTAATTTAATCTGTATTTGATTTCACGTTAGGTGTTATGATTTAGATGAACCATAATAACAAAAATCAAGCATAAAGAGACCGCAAAAGGAAAGAGGGGAGAGATGATCAAAAGAACTTCACTATAAATCATCAATGTACAAGGTGAATCAACAATGAACACTAACCAAGTTTGAACATTGGTTACTAAAAATGACTTAGTCATTATATCTACATGATTATGAAAGGTGCTAATTTTTCTCATAACAATATTCCTCACGAGCTACAACGTTACATATAAAATGATTACAAACATCAATATGTTTTGGTAACTTATAATACACCTAGCCCTTCATAACAAAAATATAACACTTTGATTGTTATTAAATAAGAAACTGATTTGTAGATGTTTACTTAACTCACTATAAAGTCTCTTTAACATTTGTTATTATTGTTAAAGAACAGTGCTAGGTACAACTGATGTTGCGGCATCTTTGCATCTCTAGCTAACGTGGAATAAGCCACATCATCATTTTTTGCTATGCTTCAACATGCTTCAGGATCATTGTTCGAGCCTCAATTTCGAACAAACTTCGAGCAGAGGTTCGAGTAGCAGCATTTACAGCAGATGATGCCCGAGACTTACTCGAGCCTTAATTTCGAGCAAGCTTCGAGCAAAGGCTCGAGCGGTATCTCTGCTCGAACCTGCTCGAGGCGTGCTTGAAACTTGAGGCTCGAGCTTATGTGTGCCTGAGCCCTGCTCGAAGCTTGCTTGAGCAAGCTTCGAGTACCTCTCCACTGCCAAGATCTACAGGTTCTTGAGTTCTGTTGACTATAATTTCCAATGAAAACTTTAAATAGCCATAACTTTGCACACAGTAGTCCAATTTTGGGTCATTGATTTTTTGATTTGTAGGTATGGATGAGAGGTACATGTTGCAAGCTCGCCTAGTTGATTTGTCGCTCTCAAATTTTCAAAAAACAAACACTTTCGCCTTCAAATTTTCATTTTTATATCACCCGCAGCAATCTTTCTCCCGTTCAAATGTCCTGCTCGACGCCCCTAGCTACCTCCTTTTCTCTCTCTCTCTAACATAGACATAGTGCATTGAAAATTTTCGTTATTTTGGTAACATGTCAATTGTCGCATAAGCCCAAAACGAACCAAAGACGCCCGATTGCAAATATCATTTTTCATTGTTAAAATCGTTACCATAATATTGAAACAAAAGCATAAGTGGAACCATGCAATAGTACTTGCACATTGTAAAAGTCCCATCAGCATTGCACCCCAAAACAACCACTTCATTGTTTGTAGGAGAGAGGTAATAGATCATAAACAAGGGCATGGGATTAGTCAATGCAAGAAAACATACATCCAACCCACAATGAAAAGACTCAGATAAGGAGACAACAAAAAGCACCCGCCGTGAAAAGAGCAGGTAGTAGTAGACCATAAAAAGGGCATGGGATTATTACAACGTAAAAGACGTGGAAATGATAAGACGGGAAGGAAAGGGTAGTGGAATGGATAAGGTGAGTAGTTTTGGAGGGAGGTATTACACCACCCGCAAAACAAAAGAGACCGTCCCAAAGCCGAACGGAACGGCGCTAATGCCGACAACACACAAACAGGGAAGAGAAGGAACTAATAAATTATTTAAAAAAAAAAGAACAAGAACAACCACAACTAAGAGAGATGGCGGGGATATTTTTGGAGGGGTGGTCGTGTTCCTGTTGGCCCATCCCCTTGCGACGACGACGACAACCTTAAAAAGACCAAAAGTGGTGCAGAGGAGGAGGTGAGGAGACACATCATAGATCGTATATATACTACTTCTCCTCGGGCGAACATTCGACGTCTCTGCCTCGAAACCATATCTAAATCCTAGCTAGGAGCTAGGATCATTCATATCTTTCATAGATTATTAGGACAGACAATGACGTTTCTGAAGACGAATAAGAGGGGGTTTGGTGCGTTGCTGTGCGGCGGCGGGGGAAGCGGCCGCAGTTTCGGCGGCGGTGGCAACACAGGAGCGGCGCGGAGAACCTTAGAACCGTATTCGGAAGAGAGAGATGAAGCACGCTACAGCAGCCCCACCCGTGCCATTCTTCCTTCCCTCGGCGCGCGCAGCCATCAATGCGTCCGCCTTCGTCGTTTCATCATTTCACCCTTCGATGTCCGTTATGAGTGAGTACATGCATGGGGCATTAATAACAATGTTACGTTTGTTTATTTATTTATTTATGTGAATCGATATTAATGCTATGTTTGTTTTTTCGGTCTATAATCGTTGCATGGCAATATGCATTTCCATGTAGCCATCAATCTTCTGTGAACATCATCATAATATATGGTCGTTTTGTTTCTTGAACTATATGGATGGAACCTCATGTGGAACAAAACAAATGCAAGGGAAATGGCCTTAATTTTTGAGCACTTAGAGCTTGTGCTTGCCTGAGGATTTTGTCATGTTGCTGTTGTGCTTCGGTTTATGTTTTGGACTTTCCCAGCTTTGGGATCATTCTTCATGATGGGGTTCTTTGTATTTGTCTGTAGTGTTTTAATTTTATCTTATTGTTGTCCCGGGATGTTGATGAAATGTTTTCTGATGCTTGGGTGTTTTATATATGCATGCATGCATTGTGTTTGGATGTCTAACTCCATATCAAGTTTTTCTTGGGTTTCACTTGTTACTGTTGTGATTGAGCTTGTGATGGCCTTTCTCAGACTCTGGGGGTACTTTTTTGGCACTGCTGGTCTTTTACACTGCGTGGATGATTCCATTCGAATTTGGATTCCTCAATCACCCGACAGGACCTCTCTCCCTCACCGATAACGTTGTCAATGGCTTTTTTGCAGTGGACATTGTCTTAACTTTTTTTGTTGCATACCTTGACAAAGCTTCGTACCTTCTCATTGACGACCCAAAGTTGATAGCAAAGAACTATGTGCAATCAGCGCTGATATTTGATGTCATCTCCACTATCCCATCAGAATTGGCCAGGGCTATTTTGCCCTCAACTCTCCAACCATATGGCTATTTTAACTTGCTTCGCCTTTACCGTCTGCGAAGAGTCAGCAAAATGTTTGCTAAGTGAGATTTCAGATTTTAGTTTCTTCTACCATAATTGGGGCATTGCCTCACTTATATGATGCTGGGTTAATTTGTTGATCACAAGATTAGAAAAACAAAAAACAAAACACAGTTTTTAAATCAGAAAGTTCACATTTATTAGTTGCCTTGCCTATATGGTTGTAGGTTGGAGAAGCGCAGAGATTTTAACTACTTCACGGTTCGATGTTTGAAGTTAATCTGTGTGAGTATCTCACCGTCTGGCAAATATTAGTCCCTTGCAGGAAAGGGAAAGATCCTTAGCAATGATTAATTTTTTTGGGCTTCTAACAAAGTTCTTGTAGGTGACACTGTTTGCGGTTCATTGTGCTGGATGCATGTACTATCTCATAGCCGCACATTACCGCGATCCAAAAAGGACATGGATTGGACTTGCAGCAGAGAGCTATGACAGCAGTAATTTGTTTGATATGTATGTGTTGTCGATGTACTGGTCCATAACTACTCTCTCAACGACTGGCTATGGCGATTTGCATCCTGTGAATTCAAGAGAGATGATTTTTGACATTTTCTACATGCTTTTTAACCTTGCATTGACGTCTTATTTGATCGGGAATATGACCAACTTGATTGTCCATGGGACTAGTCGAACTATGAAGTTTGTGAGCAGTTTCTTCCTTGTCATTGAAGCTAAAATACTTTTTAAGTAGTGTTTTTAATTTTTTTTATAGAATATAGCAAATATTTATGCAACTATACGCTATTATTTTGAAAACTCAAGTTAAGTTATCATAATTCTTATCTTGGGTATGCTTCTGCCTTAACAGAGAGACACTATACAAGCTGCAACAAGTTTTGCCAAGAGAAACCACCTACCTATTCGCCTGCAAGATCAGATTGTTGATCACTTGTATTTGAGGAACAGAACTGACTCGGAAGGGCTGCAGCAGCAAGAGATTCTAGACGTCCTACCAAGAGCAATTCAATCAAGTGTTGGCCACTTTCTTTTCTATTCTCTTGTGGATCAAGCGTACTTGTTTCGTGGTGTGTCAACTGACTTGATTTTCCAGATGGTAATTCAAATTTGTTTCTTTAGTAGCTGAAATAGCGTCGGTTTTTTTACTGTCCCTATTGTAGACTAGTGGAAAGTTTGAACAATGCTCAAACGGAATATTTACTGTTTACAGTTACGCATTAGCATGAGCACGGCATATGGTGCAATGCACAATGTGTGTGTGTGTGTGTGTGTGTATATAAATATAATATTGTTTCCTTTTTATATTTGAAGGTTTCGGAGATGAGAGCTGAATATTTTGCCCCAAAAGAAGACGTGATCCTGCAGAATGAAGCACCCACGGACTTGTATATTCTGGTTACTGGTGCTGTGGTAAGGATGAAATCTCTCCCTTTTTCTCCAAGCATTTTTTATTTTTATTTTTTTCTTTTTTCCGGAAGTACTGAAAATCTGAGTAATAAACTGTGAAATTCCTCAAATTCGATAAGCCAGTTTTGGAGTGAGTGCTGAAGAACTATATATAAAATTACCTATTGTATTTGTTAATTTTATAGTTCACTTACCCCTCACTGCACCTCTCGTGGTGTGTATGCCTTCCAACTGAAGGAGATTGTTAATTTTCCTTTAACTCAAATGGGTATGGGAACAAAAGTAATCAAGTGGACAGTTGGTCTTGAATCTAAGGGCTGGGAGGTTATTATTGAATCTGCTATATATAAGCTATCCGTGGTATCGTCATATCTTATATGACTTGAAACATCTACTGGATTCTGACATATAACGAAATAAATTGAAAATTCCTCTCTCCCTCTCCCTCTCTATCCCTCTCTCTTTCATTAGGAATTGCAGTAAACTGATGTAAGTTCTATTTGACAGGATTTTCTGGTCTACAGGAATGGTGCGAAGCAGGCAAGCCAAATATTACAGTATCTTGTTTGCATGTTGAATTTTATTTTTAATCAGGAATTGTGACTTGTTTATAGTGAAGAATATGCTGACTGAAATGGATGATATGCAGATTGTTGGAGAAGCAAATACCGGTGATATGTGTGGTGAAATAAGTGTGCTTTGTTACAGACCGCAATTGTTTACTGTTAGGACCAAAAGATTGTGTCAGCTGCTTCGGTTAAACCGTACTGCATTGTTAAATCTTGTTCAGTCGCATGTGGGTGACGGCACAATCATCATGAATAATCTTCTTAAGGTCTGTAAGAGTTAGAACTGCATCTGCATGTTCATATAATTAGATGAGAATTATCATACCACTGATACGTATCGATTAAAGGGAAGGGAAAGAATGGAAGCTATAATGGAGATTAGAGAAAGATGATCTTTCTCGTTCATTCACCCCTCACCTATATCTTGCTGGGGTCTGGGAAGTTTTATTAGCAAGTAATTTAGATGCATATGGATCACCAAAATACACACTTTTCGTCCCCGTTGAAATTTTAGTTTGGTAAATTTAATCATGCCACGATTTTTTTTTATGGCATGCAAATCTGGACAATGGCTCGCATGTAACTGCATTAAGACCAGACATAAAGTGCACTTGCACTATCTATATTGGAAGACAGATTTTAATATCATGACCATTATATTTGGTGGGTGATGCAGCATTTGAAAGCGCAAAAGGACCCACTGATGGAAGGAGTTTTAAGAGAGACTGAGAATATGCTGGTGCGGGGCAGAATGGATTTGCCCCTGAGTTTGTTGGTTGCAGCAGCAAGAGAGGATGATATATTATTGCATCAATTGCTGAGGCGAGGTTTAGATGCAAATGAATCAGATGAAAATGGGAGAACAGCACTGGTATGTGAATTTCGTATATCGTTGCAGGCATACATAACTTCTCCCAAGGTTATCTCTGGTTTGGAGGACGTGAACTAATTTCGGTTTCCCATCAACAGCATATTTCAGCATCCAAGGGATGTGGAGATAGCGTGCTTCTGCTTTTAGAATACGGTGCTGATCCTAACAGTAAAGGTATGCTGTGAGCATCAAGGAGATACCTCACTAATACTGCACTTTTTTTCCTGCTCTCTCGATGCTCACGGCAAGAAGTTGCCTTGTTTTTTTTTCTCCACCTTATCTCTACACGGCTCACAGCATTATATATATCGCACCAAACCACACCACGCCACACAATATATGTATATATTGTCACACACAATCACTCACAATTAATATCTATCACCTCTCTTTTTGGCCCACAAATCACCTCCTGCCGATATAAATCACACACATCACCACACAATGTTCGGCGCATGCAATATTACACAGCACCTCTTTTGCAGCTTCAGCATTAAATTACATAAGGCCAAGTCGCTTTAACTTTTCTCCCCACAAATAATTTTTGATTTGCCCACATTAACAGCAGGCTATAAAACAAATTCAAGCCCCATAATGCGTAGTTCTCAAACTTCAAATAATTAATTCTTGGCTTCGTGCCATTGATTTCTTACTGATATAATGATTTTTCGGGAGAATATGTTTTCCTTGAACTACTTGACCGCATTTGATGCATGTGTATTTAGGCAGTGTTAGTCTGGGTGTGAGTTCATTGCAATCACCTCACATTCTCTTGTGATATTTTCTTCCAAGTGATTACTCATTTTTTTCATAACTTTTATTTTTTATTGTTTGTTAATATCATTAATTCTTACAGATTTAGAAGGAAATGTCCCAATATGGAATGCAATAATGGGGAGACACGATACTGTGATCAAACTGCTGATTGATCACGGTGCACTAATATCTGTAGCCGATGTGGGACAGTTTGCCAGCACCGCTGTTGAGCAAAACAACACAGATATGCTCAAGGACATCATGACATGTGGCGGTGACATCAAGATGCCCAGGAATTGTGATAGAGTTACTGCCCTACACATAGCTGTCTCTATAGGAAACACTGAAATAGTCAAGTTCTTGTTAGAGCACGGAGCTCATATCGACCAGGCAGACATAAATGGGTTGACCCCGAGGGCCTTAGCCGATCACCACTGCCATGAACAAATAAAGGCTTTATTTGAAACACACCCAGAAACGCCAAACGAAGCTGCTGTTGACGTCCTAGATTTGAAAGGGTCATCCAAGGCTGGTATGTGCATGGGGAACCTTGAGATCCAACGGTTTTCCAGTGAAGTCAGTCCGCTTGACCTGGAACTACAGTCCACAAAGCAACCTCGGAGGCGTAGAGCCAACAATTATCCCAATTCTTTGTTTGGAATTATGTCAGCCACCAATGCAAGTAAGAACATTCTAGTTACATCTCATCAATATATACCAGCAAATAACTTCCACCAATATGATGAACACCCATGACTGATACCAGGAGAGATGTAAAACGTTTACTTGTGCAGGTGACATTGGAATTGTTTCAGCTAGACCCAGCTTTTCAAGTTCGCGCAACATGGGCCAGTGTGACATGGCTCGGGTGATAGTCAGTTGCCCTGAAAGAGGTGAATCTGGTGGAAAGCTTGTGCTTCTACCTGATTCCCTTCAGGAGCTGCTGGAGATTGGTTCCAAGAAATTTGGGTTCCTGCCTACAAAAGTTTTAACCTATGAAGGAGCTGAAATTGATGATATAGAGCTTATACGAGATGGTGACCATCTCATTCTTGCTAGTGATGGTAGAGATGCGGTCCCTGAAACTCCACCCTCTTCTGGCCACCCACTCATTTAATTACCGTAACGGTTTTTAGTCACGCGCATGTATGACACCATATAAAAGTGAAAAAGGAATTATGCAAAGTTATACTAATATATGGTTGCCCATTTTGTTATATGCATGCCCTTTGTGAGTTAATTAGCCAGGAGCTTCTTTGTGATATCCCTAAAATCTCACCTTGAGAGGTTGGAAAATGTGAAAAAAAGCTGAGCTCGAGTTTGTGACTAAAAGCATTTGCTAGCTATTTTGGCCACAACAATTATACATATCATGGACCACTGGTGAGATTTTCCCATGGTAAACGCACAACAGTTGCAGGAGTCCTGTGAATTGAGAGTAAAACAGCAGCTGCAAAGGGCTGCTGTCAATACCTTAGTCAAGATGAAGAATCCCAAAGAATTTAGAGGGGGACAAATTGACAATAGCTAGAGGGGCTAGGATGCATTTTTTGAATTAAATAACATGCCAATAAATTAATAACATGCCGTACGTTTTAACTTTTTAATATTATTGTTTGCATCAGTAAAAAAAATTATAAAAAATTTATTTACAAGTTTTTTTTTTACAAGTTTTCATGTAAAATTGATGTGGTAATATTTTATTGGCTTAATATTTAATCGGGCTTTACTTATGATTTAATTAAAACTAATAAGAGATGGACAAAATTGGTCTAGTTTATAAAATTTGAGTTGCATTTGATCTTTAATAATAATAAAAAGAGTTAAGGGGTAAATTTTAAACTTTGATAAACAATTTGAGCATATTTAATATTTTGGCCATTTCTAGTATGTATTATATCATTATTAGATTTTTTTCTCCCTATGAGTAATTATAAGGGTTGCAACATATTCGCTTTAACTTTTAATATCCCATGATTCAATAATAATATTAAATTTTCTAGAAAATTTTATAGAAGGTGTTTAAACCTATTCCAAGTCCAAACTTACTATACTTCTTTTTCTTATTAATGTTACCTTATATGTTGATGCATTTTTATTCTTAAGCAATGGATTGAAATTTAAAATTTTGATTTGATGCTTTAGATTATTATTATCATTGAAGGCTTTGAAAATGAACTTCAAGCACATTAGTGTTGAACAAAAGTTTTATACATCAGGTATTATGCAAAGTCCTGTACATAATGAAATGTGAAAGAAACTAGTTCACCATGCAAATTAACTTCATCACTATATTTACTATTCCTTCACTTATATCTTTAATGTACCCTATAGTGTATATATTAGGATGCACTTTTTGTATAAACAAAAACATTTCCACAACGCCATTCTTGATAATATTCTCTTGACTTCCATTGTTAATAGTTCCTTGTACTATACACCAAGTGTGACAATAGGCTATAACATTGTGTATTATCTTTGTTTCTTTGAGCTAACATAAGCTTTCTTACCACATATGAGTATTCCTCCTCATTATGCTCTTCATAATTGTTACTTCCATCCGGACCGCATACTTCATCTTTAACCTCATCATCATCTTATTCTAGTACATTCATAGCTTTATACTTTGGGCATTCATTAAAGCAATGTCCACTTTCATTGTATTTTAAGCATTTAAAAGGGAATGCCTTGGTATAATGGATGTTTTCTTTGAAAAAGTTGAAACTCTCTCCTTGTTATCTCCCAATACTATCTAACTACACCAACATTAGTAGATTTTGCATTGTTACGTGTAAGTTGTGGTGCCTTCCTCTTTGTCACATTGAGCCTTGTTATCTCTCTTGTCATACCTCTAATAATTGGTATTGCTAAATTGCTCTTGTATCTGTGACTTTACCTTCATGGCTAAGTTTTTAGCCTCTTGTACAATAAATATCATCTATACTCCAATTTTATCATGCAATATAAACTTTAATCTCCTCAAATATCTTACAGCTTGTTGGTTGTCATTCTCCAATAACCGATTTCTTTTAACTAATCTCATAAATGGAGCCATGTATTCATTCATACTTCTACTACATTGCAAACATCTTTAGTAAACTTCTAAGATATATATTTATGATCCGGTGGTAAAAATTTGTCGCATAATAATTGTTTCATCCGACATCAAGATTGCATTAGACCACACCCTTCTCACATTGAGCCTCTCTCAATCTCTCCTACCAAATCAATGCTCCACTTTCAAATACACCAATAATTCAGTATAATTAAACAAATGATCTACTTTCACAAACTAAACTAAAGTCATCAATATCAAGATTACCCCCGATGGTAGGGATGTCTACTCTTAGTTTAAAATCATCATCATCTCTATAAATTGGTTGCCAATGGTCTCCTTGAGTTCTTCCATGTTGACCTACATCAAATCCTAGGTCAATCACCTTTTCATTAAGTGTCTCATCATAGTTTATTGCCGGTCATTATTGATAGTGAATAACAAGATTGGAATATTTTAGATGTGGTTCGGAAGGTAAGCGCTCCGCCTTCTTCAACGCCATTATCTTTTTGCCCTTGAGTATGTTAACTCTCAATAACAATTGCAATTGGTACCAGCTGTTATGCAATTTTTTAAATGGATATTTTTTTTATTGCTCTCTAAACGACTTAAAATCTCTTATTATTGCTATGAAATTAGTTGTCATTGTTATTGTCATCTTAAGCCACTGATTGAGAGAAACTCGCTTTGTTACCAACCGATGCAACGTGTTGATCGATTAATCAACATACAATTGATTAATTAGGGAAAAACTCATCTCAAATCAAGAGACTTTGATAAAACATAGTAAAACTTTAGAAAAATTTAAAATTATTCAATAATAATAATTCATTTATTCTAAAATCCCTAGAGCTATTTATAGACTTTAGAATTACAAAAGAAAGCTAAATAAAAGAAAAATAAATATAAACCTTTCATTAACAATTTAATTGAATAGATATAATACAGAAAACTATTTGTACCCTCAAATATACAATATATATATATATATATATATATATATATATATATATATAAATAACAATATATACTACATCTCAACTACTTCTACAAGTTGTGGTATCCTAAATAAATTTGAGAGGTCTCGAGTAATCCAAGACGGCAATTAATTAGCCTATCATCGTAATTTATTGGCATGTCCAGGAAATTACCATTTAATTATACGAATTATTTGTACAGGATCAATAGCTTGATAGTCAGTAGCTCACTTAAGATTGGATGAGATTTGGGAGTAAAATCCGTCAAGAGGCATGCCTTTCATGGTGATTTTTGTGAAGTGCTCGGGTGTTTAACTTGGTAGTCTTTCGACTCTCACCCGAGATGAATGATTTTATTATTATGAAAAAAGTAAAAAATTATATGAATTAAAGTCTGATGCAAAGGTCGACTTCTTCAATACCGCTACCGTTAGTCTTCATAATTATACCATAAAGTACAAGCATTTAATTCAAGGCAAACAGATTAATGGCTTTTCACAAGCCAACACAATCAGCCTCTTTAACTCATGAAGTACCACAAAAAACTCAGGAGCACATGGAAAATAAATTCCAAACGCTATTCCCCAATTCATACTCATTTATTTATTTATGTTTCAGTTATACAAAATTTTTAAGTATGAACATAAAATAAATATTAATTTATCAAAATATTAAAACTAATAACGACAATAAAGTAAATGTCAGCACTGAATCTACGCTTTTACTCACTCAATAAACGTACACTTCATCGTGAATACAGTTTTTTTGATCAAATGAATTAACCATATATTAATAGCTAGTCAGATGTGTCACAATCTCACTTTAGTGATGATTAGTATGCAAAATAAATAAAATCTCATCTGCACGCCGACACGTCAGGCTTGCTTCATCATTATGTCAAAGCTAAGCTATCAGGGTTATATAACAAGAACTCTGAGTAGTGAGATCTGCGTATCAAATAGAAAAAAAAAATCGAGGGAGACGGGTGAAAGAGGGTATGGAGGGAAAAGGGCTAACGTTTTGTGGGTGATGATGGTGGTGACGTTGATGTTGGCTCATGAGGTCAGACCACAATATCAGACCTATCGCTGCTGGGGAGGATGCTACAACTTGTGTTATCTCAGGCATGGTCAAACTAGGCAGTCCAGGTGGCCATGCTCTTTCAAGTGCATCAATGAGTGCACCCGCCCCCTGCTTCACGCGCCACTGATCTTGACAACGGGTGTCAGCTTGGACGTTCAGCACTCCCTAGCATGATATTCAGCAATGGTAAAAAAAAAAAAAAAACTATCTTACTCTAGGACTGATAGAAGATCTAGCTAGCATGGAAAAATTAAATCGATTATATGGTAGATGCTTCTCTAGCAACAATTTCAATATATCCTCTACTGATAACGTATGTGTCAAAGCTCATGCTTTTGTATCCCCTAGATTAGAAATTTCTTTGGACGAAAAGAAAATGTCAGAAGATAAAAGAACCAGGAAATAGAATGACACAAGCAGGGAAGAATTGAAAAGCCCCCTTTTTACGTTTTTCTCATTCCTCTAATCGGTTATGATTTATTTATTTTTTACCTCCTTCACATTGCAGATGCCCGTCTAAGTCTAATGGAAAGCTGCATGAGGAAGCACAGCAAGAGGTACAGGACAATGCCATAGGCAGTCAATTCAAATTGCCGTATGATATGTATTACATTACATAGCTCTAGGCTCTAGAGCAACCTGAGTTCTATCTACACTTGATCCCCAAATTTGCATCTGATTGCAAGTTGATCAATGTCTATGTAATGTAACCTCTATGCATTTTTCACATTTTGTATTAGATGAAGGCGTTTCTCTTATTCAACCACTACTATGGTCCCCTTTTTATTCATTTGCCGTCAATAACTTGGTTGCTTGCTAAAGCCAACATTGCAGTAAAAAGAAAAACACTTTAAACAATGGAAAACCAGAGATGGAAGGAAGCCCGACTTCAACACGTACACTTGCATACCCGAAACAAATATTGCAAACCAGAGTTGACAATCGTGTTTAACTCAGCATTTTCTTCCTCAGCCATAAGAGCAAATACACAAGAACCCCACTCACAAACCCAAGTGCTGCACTTGAGCCCACAAGCGAAACCACGGCGCAGAGAAGCATCACAAAGGACTCCTCCTTGGAACCCATGTCCCCTGCATGCCAGGGCGAGCTCGATCCCGGAAAACAAGAGCAGAACCCCCAAGACGCCAACAGGAAACTGGCCTAACACCCTCACTAGTGAGCTCCCAAAGAGCAGCCCAACCCCAGCTTGGCTGCACCAAGCAGAGCCACACACCCGCCACTCCTGCCCCCCAAACTTGTACTGCCCTGCCAGCCCCCCTGCTCCGTGGCAGCATGGCATAGCCCCAAACCAGCATCCCACCAGGTTCATCACCTGACTGACACGGACACAGAGGTGGCCGAGAATTCCTGTCCCGGGAATAGGTCGGATGACAACTTGCACACGGCAATGACCGAGTTCAATATGGACAGTGGGAGCTGGGGGGACTGTAGCCTTAATGAACCCTTCCCTCCATGCTTTTTTGGATATCTTCACAGCTGCCATTGGAGATGGCCCTAACTCAATGCCCTTGAACATCTCAGGCCCTCTTATGATGGCCAAAGCCACACCCAACAAAAATATGATAAAAGCAGAAGGGACTTCAATGATGAACTTCTTGAGTCTCCGTCCTCTTCCTTGCCCCAAACTACCACCACCTTCCTCCAACTCCTCCTCAACTTCTTCATCATCATATATCTCCTTCCCCGACCCATTAACAAGGATGATAAAACATCCACAAAAAAGGCTAAACCAACCCATCCAAGCCAAACCAAGGCCTGTCGCCACTCGATTTGGACTTAGAAAAGTCCTGAACCTTCCTCGCGTATTTGATTGCAGTCAAGGCAAAGGACAGGCCCTGTGAGAGCTGCACTCCACGGACCACAGGCAATGGAATGAGGCGATAAGCGAGCGCCATCAGACCCGTGACGCCCAAGACCAACAGGACCGCCGCCGTGCAGATCCCTGCCGACATGATCTGGGACGCCGAAGTCCGATCCATCTGCAGCCTTGGAGGTGATCGCGACGGCGGCGATGGCCTTCATGGGCTGGACTGGCATGGGGACGCCGTAGACGGCGCCGGTGATTACGTTGTAGACGCCGGTGAAGATCAGTGTAGTGCCGAGATTGAGGTCCTTGGCGAGTGTGAGGCCAACACGATGGGAATGTACGTGCCCAGGTCGCCCATTGCGCCGTTCAACTCCGACCACCACTTGGACCGGTACCGGGTTGTTGCGCAGTCGGTGGAGGAGGGCGGAGTAAACGCCGGATATGGGTGACGGGTGGAGGACTCCGGCGGTTGCTACGAGTTCGGGTCTGGGTTGCAGTGGGTTTGGTGATCCATGAAGAGTTGGTTCGCAGATTGCTGTGGCTACTCCGCATTTATTTGGTGACCGAGTGAGTGTCCGTTTTGAAGGATTGTCCGCCGTTCAATACGGAGGCCCAGAAAGTCGACATAACTTTGTAGTTTGGGATCTTCAGGCTGCGTTTCGGTGGGATGATGATATGAACGATGACTTGCGGAAATATATAGGTTGGGCCAAGGATGGCAAAAGAACCCAACACTCCACCCGCCCATAAGCTATCGGATTGTGCCCGTATTTTTGTCGGATCCCCTTTGATTCAAAATTTTTAAATAAATTTAATAAAAAATTAAAACCCCCAACCCTTTTCGACCCGACCCGAATTGTCTAAACCGTAATCAAGTCGAATTTGAGCCGAAATAAATATTTTTGAATTAAATATTCAGATCCGATCTGACTCGTTATCATCTCTAATTAAGCTGTTAAGGTTGGATTGAATAGCAAATATTTCATTGATACCAATTATAAATTTTATTAAAATTTTAATGATTAATTAAATTTAATTTGTTGGTATTTTAAAATTTAAAAATTAATTTAATTTTTAGTTAATACATAAATTATAAATCAAATTTATAGTAAATATTAAAATTTTATTAAAATTAATAAATAGTGTTTGATATTCGTGAAGACGCAACTAAATTTAATTTTTGATTTTTGTTTGTTTATTTTTTTACTTTTGTTTTTGTTTTTTTAGCGTGGGTTGATGTGCATAGCAATCAATTCACTGTAGCTACATGAAGCGGGTTTTTGTGTTGTGCGATTGCACACCCACTTGCTTAAGCGTCCACTCTCTATATTTGGAATATATTCCCCCACTTTGATGGCTTTTTTAGTGCTCACGAAAGAGGAGAGAATACAAGGAACGGAATAGTGCAAAAATACATTTGTGCTGCAGTGCTTATCTCATATTTTTAATATTGGGACGGTGAATTTTATTTTTGAATTATACTTCTTGATCTATTCATTCTTGAATATAGATTTGATCCAATTTTTGACATTTGAGAACTTAGCAAAATTCTGAAAAAAAAGAAAAAGAAAAGCTTTTGACTTTCAACTTTTGATAAGTTCATGTAAAATTTATTTGACATTTGAGACTAAAAAAGTCAACCAAAGATTAAGCCAAACAATGAGTAAAAATATCAAGTGATCAATTATTAAAAAATTGAATATTGAGTCAAATGATAAGTTCGAGCACAAAATCAGATATAGAGACGAAAGAGAAGTCTAAATGCCAAGTCATAGTATAAAAGCTAAATAACTAGCCAATCTAAGTTGCTAGAGAAGCACGTGAGACATTAAGGACCGATTGCTGTTAATATTTAATAAACTGTAGGATCTTTATTTGCCTAGAGATTGTTTGATCAGAAATAATAAATCGGAAGCGTACCTGAATCCATCGCTGGAAATTGATCAACGGGTTGTGATCTTCCAAATCAGCACGACTCTTATGAACCGTTGTTCTCAATAGCTCTGTCGATGGGGATACAGACCTAATAAGCCGTCGTGCGATTTGGGGACCATAACCCTATATATATAGTATTTGCTATTTTCAATTCGACCCCTCATCAAATTAAAAATAGCAGTCTGGTATCTATACATTAATTCCATGACAAGTATACCCTTAAGCCTTATTTTAAAATCTGTAATTATATCACTTTAATTTAGGCTTTTCCAAAGACAGCACAACACATTTAATATTTACATGTTTGGCCCTATATGATGGAATTTATTCCAACAATCTCCCACTAGGCCATATATGTAATTATATAAATGTGTATAACTTTATGAGCTCCAAAATATTGCTATCTTAACCTTAGGGTATCTGAACAATCTCGTTCATTAATTATGATGCTATAGGATCAAAGAGATTTTCACCACATTTAGCGTGACTAAACCCATCAATGGTCACATACAACACCATAACCAAATGACATAGATCAATCATGGATGCATAGCGTGGAAATCACATGCAAGGTGATCTATACATGTCTATTTCCAACTGGTCCTACTGAATTGAGATCAAAACTTAACACAATGTAACAGAGTGTACTGAATTAAATACTTTATTTCTAATCAGAAAATTCATAAATCCATAAGTACATAAAAATGTCCAAAACCAAACATAGAGCAATAAAACATAAATAATACAAACTCCCACTAAAACATGATATCCTCACACAATATGACACCCATATGAGCAGTGTGCTCATGAAAGACCTTGGGTGGCAATCTTTTTGTAAGCGGATCCGCTATCATGGAGTTTGTGCCAATATGCTCTATAGATATCTCTCTACTCTGTACTCTTTCCTTCACAACTAGGTATTTAATGTCAATATGTCTTGACCTTTAAGAACTCCTGTTGTTATTGGAATATAAGACTGCAAATTTATTGTCACAATATAGTTTGAGTGGTCTTTCTATGCCCTCAAGAATGCAGCCCAGTGACAAAATTTCTCAGCCATATTCCACAATTGGATGCCTCATAACATGCTACAAATTCTCGCTTCCATGGTAGAAGAAGCTATCAATGCTGTTTGGCATTGCCAAGATATAGCTCCACCCACCAATAGAAATATTGTAGCTTTGAAGTGGATCTTTTACTATCTTGACATCCAGCATAATCAGAGTCGGAATACCCAATGATCTCCAAATGATCCGATCTCCTATATGTGAGCACGTAATCTTTTGTTTTCTGCAAATATCTCATAACCCGTTTGGCTGCTTTCCAATGATCCATCCCAGGGTTGCTTAAATATCTACCCAACATACCAACAATATATGCAATATCTGGACGTGTACAAACCTGAGCATACATTAAACTCCCTACTGCTGATGCATAAGGAATGTTTTGCATTTCCTTAATTTCAAGAGTAGTTCTAGGGCACTGATTGAGACTAAATTTGTCTCTTTTAGCTACAGGGGTGTCACATGGTTTACTGTCCTGCATGCCAAACCTTATAAGAACTTTATTGATATATCTCTTTTGTGATAATCCAAGAATACCCTGAGACCGATCTCGTTATATTTGGATCCCTAATACAAAAGAGGCGTCACCAAGATCTTTCATTTCAAAATTATTTGATAGAAATTTCTTGGTTTCGTACAACATGCCTATATCATTTGTGGCAAGCAGTATGTCATAAACATATAAAACCAGAAATATAAGTTTACTCCCACTGAATTTGTGATATACACAATTATCAATAGTGTTTGTCTCAAAACCAAACGAGATAATCACTTGATGAAACTTGTGATACCACTGACGAGAAGTCTGTTTGAGTCCATAGATAGATTTTGTCAATTTACAAACCATATTCTTTGGGTCTTCCAACTCAAAGTTTTCTGGTTGCACCATATATATCGTTTCATCAATGTCACCATTGAGAAAAGCTGTTTTGACATCCATCTGATGAAGCTCAAGGTCAAAATGAGCAACAAGAGCCATGATTGTCCTAAAAGAGTCTTTTGTTGAAACTGGAGAGAAAGTCTCTTTAAAGTCAATTCCTTCCTTTTGAGTAAAGCCTTTTGCTACAATACGAGCCTTATACCTCTCCACATTACCCTGCGAATCCCTTTTGGTTTTAAAAATCCATTTACAACCAATGGGCTTTGCACCTTCTGGTAATGGGACAAGTTCCGAAACTTTATTGTCTTGCATAGACTTATACTCCTCATTCATGGCATCAATCCATTTTTGAGAATTAGAACCTTTCATGACTTGATGAAAGTTGATTGGATCATCTTCCATCATTCCTATGGTTTCCTCATGTTCTAAGAGAAATACAATATAATCATCCGGAATAGCATTTCTCCTTTCTCTAGTGGATCGCCTTAATGGCACTAGATCTTGAGGTTGTTGAGTTTGCTCTTCATGAATGGGGTTTTGATCAACATCATCTAGTTAAGGATCTGAATTTACTTCTTGATAAATGATAGGCAAAGAATCCTGTACATTATCAAAAGCAATAATAGGAATCGAGATTGATTCCTCCTCAAAGACAATGTTTCTAACCTTATTTCTCCCCCCAAACTCAACATCCTCAAAGAATGTTGCAATTCCCGTCTCAAAAATAGACCGAAGTGTGAGATCATAAAACTTTAGCCCCTAGATCGTTCAGAGTAGCCAATAAAGTAACTGCTCACTGTTTTGGAGTCCAATTTCTTTTCATGTGGCCTATAAGGCCTTGCCTCAGCTGGACATCCCCAAATGTCAAAATGCTTTAGACTAGGCTTTTTGCCTGTCCAAAGTTCATAAGGTGTTTTGGCAGTTGCTTTAGTTGGCACTCTATTCAGAATATAAGCTGCTGTCTTTAGTGCTTCTCCCCATAGTGAGTCTGGTAAGGTAGAATGATTAATCATGCTCCTTACCATATCCTTAAGTGTTCGGTTTCGTCTTTCAGCTACACCATTCATGCTAGGCGATCCTGGCATGGTGTACTGTGGGACGATTCCACATTCCTCTAGGAATTGTGCAAATGGGCCTGAACGTTGTTCACCTGAACCATCATATCTATCGTAGTATTCACCACCACGATCGGACTCCGACACACTTTATTCTTTTCTTGAGTTGGTTCTCAACTTCAGCCTTAAAATTTTTGAACACATCCAAAGACTGAGATTTCTCATGAATAAGAAATAGGTACCCATAGCGTGAATAATCGTCTATGAATGATATGAAGTATTGTTGACCATTCCAAGAAGCTATAGGAAATGGACCACAAATATCCGTATGTATCAATTCTAAAACATCTGTAGTTCTGTTGGCACCTAATTTCTTTATTTTGGTCTGTTTTCCCTTGATACAATCAATACAAACACCAAAGTTTGTAAAATCAAGAGAATCTAAAATCCCATCGGACACAAGCCGCTCAACTCTATTTATAGAGATGTGACTTAATCGTTTGTGCCATAATGTGGCTAAATTATCGTATTTAATTTGCGTTTAGTACCCTTTGATTCCACATGCAGGGTTTCTTTATTAAGAATCAGTATCAAGCAAATATAAGTTGTCATATGCACATAAAGAACCAGTTCCCACAACATTTGAATTTATAGATAAACTGAATTGATTGTTTCCAAATGAACAATAATAACTCTGATTTGTCCAATAAAAACCGAAACCAAATTCCGCCTAAAAGACGGTACAATAAAAGTATCCAATAAATCCAAATAATAACCAGTTCCCAATAACAACTTAAAATGCCCAATAGCCTCGACTTCCACCGAGTTTCCATCGCCCACAAAGATGTATCTTTCAAGATCACTTGGTTTTCTGAAGTTCAGGCAACCCCACATGGAAACACTGATGTGAGTAGTAGCACCTGAATCTAACCATCACGTGTTTCTAGGATCGAAGCTAAATTAACCTCAGAACAGACCAAAGTGAGAAGTGTACCTTTCTTAGCACGCCAAGCGTGATATTTGGTACAATCATTCTTCATATGTCCAGACTTATTACAAAAGAAACAACCCTTAGTATTTTGTTGTTGTTCCTTTTGAGTTGGACCTTTAGCAGCTTCTATATTCTTTCTCTTTATGCCCTTATCCTTATGGGTAATAGCCAAATGAGCACTTTTAGTTCTATCTTGCTTCAATCTCTTCCTCTTGCACATAGTAAGAAATGAGCTCATTAAAAGTCCATTTTTCCTTTTGACAGTTATAACTGACCTTAAATTGACCAAATTGTACAGGAAGAGAGATTAATACCAAATGCACAAGCAAGTCATCAGATAGCTCGATCTTTAATGCCTTAAGTTTAGAAGTAAGATGAGACATTTCCATAATGTACTCCATTATGTTTCCTTTGCCTTTATACCTCATAGAAATCAAGCTTTGCAAAAGCGTGCTTGTTTCTGCCTTATCGTTTTTCGCAAAACGTTTCTCAATTTCGGCTAGGAACTCTTTGGTTGTAACGATATCATCAGATACCGCACCCCTAAATGCCTCAGGAATGCCGCACTTAATGATCATGAGACTCATGCGATTTGAGCGATCCCACTTCTCAAAGTTCTTTATAAGATCGAAGAACTTGCATCCGTAAGAAGCAGGTTGCTCACACCGAAGTGCAAGGTCCGGATCCATGCCCAAGAACAATTTCAATGTTCTCTTTCCAATCCTTAAAGTTGGTCCCATTAAGCATGGGTATTGAGTTGACATTAGCAGATATAGTAGAAACCTTGGCTGAAAAGAAAACAAAACAACCATATATGCTCACATTAATAACCAAATATGATAATCAATAAATTCAAATAATGGTAATTCCCATCTCAAGATACCTAGCACAACATTAATATCAAGTCTTTGAACAGTAATATTAACTGTAAATGGTACTCTTGTTGTAGTGATCAAATATTGATAATAACTCATGTCAAATAATAAATCTATCTTTGGATCGAATTATTATTTACATGTAAAATTAAACCTTATAATCATCACATGTTTACCACCACAAGTGTGTGTGTAATTCAGCCAAATATTAAACCTTTCTTTGGGCCGGTTAATACCTGCATGAATTTACACATCCACAAACATTCAACATCCCTCATAAATAATTTACACAAGAGAGGTCACTTTGGCAACATCATGCTTCAATTAAACATTTAGAATGATGAACTACTAATTTTAATCATAAATGATTTACCATAAAATATCTGAATTTGTGATTTATCAAATAATTTCTGAATTTGAAATTATCACACGATATGTGAATCTGAATTTCCCACATAATTACACAAATATAATATGTTTCACATAAAATAAACTATTATATTTAATTGTGTAAAATAATATGCCCAAAATATAATAACATAAAACTTATATACAATTTCCAAATTATATGATCAGTACAAAGGAAGATTTAACATCTCATAAATCATTAATTTTTCGTATATACTATATTAATGAATTTTAGTTGCATATAATTATATACCAAAAATAAAATCTCACGATAACTCAAAACTAAAATTTCATTACTAACTATGTGCAATTAGTATATAATTACACATATATGGATTAGAACTTAAAAGTGGGCCCGTGCTCTTTTATTCAAGAAAGCAAAACACGTTTACATATATACACCCAATATATATTCAATCAATGTATTTTATGCTTTGTTCAATACGTACAACCAAGACTTAGAGGGAAAAATTAGAGCTGTGGGCCATGCTCATCAATGCTTTGACATAAAAATATATTGGCTTCTGACGGGATCGTAAATTGCCATGGATTGAAAAATTAATCATGAACGCAATAAAAACCCAAATATAGGTGGAACCAAAACAATTCGTTAAACTGAATCCAAAATATGATGGAATAGATATATGAAATTGGACCATCAAATCAGTGCACATCAAAAGCAGCGGAAAAATAAATTGTTACGCACAATTAAATCAAAAGGGCTTCATACGACAATGATTATGAAGAATAAAATACGACGGAACAAGAAGTTTACCCAAACAATCATAGAACTGTAATTCCATCGACACCAGTAAAATAATATTGATTCAACCAAACAATTCTAGGGCAAGATAGCTTTGATACCAATTGTTAATATTTAATAAACTGTAGGATCTTTATTTGCCTAGAGATTGTTTGATCAGAAATAATAAATCGGAAGCGTACCTGAATCCATCGCTGGAGATTGATCAACGGGTTGTGATCTTCCAAATCAGCACGACTCTTATGAACTGTTGTTCTCAATAGCTCTGTCGATGGGGATACAGACCTAATAAGCCGTCGTGCGATTTGGGGACCATAACCCTATATATATATAGTATTTGCTATTTTCAATTCGACCCCTCATCAAATTAAAAATAGCAGTCTGGTATCTATACATTAATTCCATAACAAGTATACCCTTAAGCCTTATTTTAAAATCTGTAATTAGATCACTTTAATTTAGGCTTTTCCAAAGACAGCACAACACATTTAATATTTACATGTTTGGCCCTATATGATGGAATTTATTCCAACAATTGCGTGAGTATCTTCTTGTTAACTAAAGGTATGCTAGAACTTGATAGTTTAAATGGTCAATGTGGGAAAATAATTTAATAAAATGCTTCTAATGAAAATTGAACCCAAGGCCTCCTTTCAACTATAACAATAGTCTAACCATTAGCCATTAGGGTAGATGGTTATTGATTACTATTTCCGTGAAATCAAAATTATCCTTGATATTCAAGCCATCAAAATCACACCAGCATACATATATAAGCTCACATATATATATATATATATATATATATATATATATATATGTATCAACACACACACAAGCTAAAATCATTTATTTTATGGAATCTAGGTAAAGATTATGCTAGAAATATGATTCCCTACCTCAAAAACGCTTAAAATAGCAGTGTTGATTGCTTAAATCCAACAAGTCATCTCTTCAATGCATTTTGCCGCCTCCACACTCTCAAACTCTCTCACATTTTCCAAAAACGTGAAAAAATGCTTTAAGATGCCTTTTATAGATTAAGGAGTCCTAGTCTCACCCCAACACGCATTAATGAAGGTTTACTTATCAAATAAGTCAATCCGGCCGCTTAGATTCCTAACCGAACATAATACCATTGACTTAGCCATTAAGAAAACTCTTAATACTATGAAAAAATACCATAAAGGTCCTTAATTAACGAGTACATTATTGTACTAATACCCACTAGCCAACTTAAGGCCCCTAACATATGACTAACACCCAGAACCCACAAACACGAGTCTTCACAATCTCTATAAATAAATAATAGCCCAGTTTGGAAATGCTTTTGGAAGACTGTTTTTGCTTATTTCATAAGCAGAAAAACGTGTTTGGTAAATTTTAAAAAAGTACTTATAAAAAAGTTTATATTTTTTTTTCATCAAAAGCAAAAGGAATTCAACGATTGCTTTTAGAAACTGTTTTTCTAGGAAGCAGTTTTTAAAAAATTAAAATGATAATAATATCCTTCTTTTACTGCTACTCTTCTCCCTAACAAACATATCAAATCTGAACCCCTGGAAACCCCACGACCGATCAAATTCAAATCCCTTACCAATGCAATGGACGACCACCACATACTTGAAAAAAGTGTGTAAAGTACATCATGTGCAAGTATTATAGTATTTATGAGCAACCTTTTTTTAAGTATTTGCATTTAAAAAATGCGCAAAAGGAGAAATGTAGAAACAAATTTAGGATTGAATTGATTTTGCTATACTGATGTATTTATTAATATTATTTTTATAGAATATACCATGAACTAATATCAATATTAAATATAAAAAGTTATAAATATAAATTTGTACCTTAATTTTTTCCAAAGTTAAGTTATGTAAATGTATAACCTAAGTAATAAGTTATAAGTTTAAATGTTTCCAAAGCTAAAAGTAAATGATTCTTAAATAATATTAAAGGGTTTTATCTGTTTAATTTAAGATTAAGCTTCCAAAAACATTTTGTGACCTTTATCACTTTGAATTTAAATTCAATAACTGCAAACTATGGATACATATATATCACTGATATTAATAACAAATTAAATAATTTTCTTATAATTAAGTACATAAAAAAAATTAGAGCAATACAAAAATGAATCAACATTCCTTCTAAAATTTAGTCCATGCCATAAATATCAATTTGGTAAATCACCAATGCACTGTTATGTGTATTTTGCTGCACGATCCTGCTCTATGCCAACTCATAATGGCTCACCCCCCACCTTTAAAAAAAAAAATAGTAAAAAGGTAGTTAAAAAGGATGCTTAGCTTAATTGAGTATTTATATGGTGAAACCTGCGGTGTCTTATTCTAATTATTAATGTAAGTAGATAGAGTTTCATTCCGTACATACCTATATCATGCAGGATTCATGCATTTGTTTCATAAAACGCGGCTACAAACCCACAATGATTAAGCCAAAAGAGGGAACAAGTGAAAATTGCCAATCAAATCTAAATCTCCGATGTCACAGTAACACGTGTCTAAGGCTTCATGTATTAAAATTGTCAACCAAATCTAAAACGCTACCGTCCCACCACCGCCCCTCTTACAAAAATAATATATATATATAAAGGGGTTAAGTTTCAAAGCGGCCGTCGTAGACCGTCAATTCGGTACAACGCACACGTGCCCTCTCTCTATTCGATGATACCAATAAATATTTCTATTTTTATATTATCAAAATCGTATAAACGACGATGTGATAATATACGAAAAAAAAAAAATTACGAGTAAATTACCATTTTTGGCGAAAGAGATTAAGAGAGAGAGAGGATAAGAATTAAGAAGGAAATGTGGAGGACAGAGAAAAGGAGGGTGTAAAGGTAAATTCGTGACGCTAGATATTTTTATTTTTATTTATTTTGCGACAGCGCCTAACTGACTCATCGGCTCATCAACAACTGGCGGATTAGAAATCTCACCCCTGATAAATATTTTTCCTTTCTCCACATTTCCCCATCACCTCGTTCCGATTCTTTATTGTTGTTTCAATCAATCTCTGAAGAGAGAGAGCGAGAGAGAGAGAGAGAGAGAGTTGCGATCTTTGGCATCGAAGAGCTTTACTTCTACCCTCCGTCTCTTTGGGATCGGATTGAAAGTTCGTTATTCGCGACGATGAATTAGTTATTTAGTTTAATTTTGTGAGCTTTTGATTTGGGTTCTAGGTTAATGTTGAGTTTTTGTCACAAATTGGTTCTGTTTTGTTGAAATTGTCCATTATGATAACAATTATTGAATCTGTTTGGTTCTGAATTTCCTGCTGCTGGTTGTTGTTGTTGTTGTTGTTGTTGTTGTTAAGTCTTCTCTCATTGAATGTTTATTGATATATGTTGTTTGCGTTGTGATAGTTTAAGATGGTTTAGTACTTGTTAAGCGAAACCTTGATTGGGACCCATGTTTTCATATGACAAACAAATTAACTAATTTGAAATTGAGGGTACTTTTTTTTTTTGGGTTTAGAGACAAGAGAAGCCCCAAAAAAAATGAACTTTTTTTAACGCTAAATTAAAAAAAGAGAAGATGTAGGTGGGTTGCTCTTGTCCATTGTTTTTATTTGCAGATTTCCTGGGTGCTGCGACCCCTCCCTCCGTTTTCGCTCTTCTGTAATTTTTTGTTTGCAGGGTTTATGTATTTATTTCCTGTCTGGTTGTCTGTTTGAATCATAGACGTCACAGCTGTTTCTCTAAGACTCTGTTACGCTATTCCATTACCCTGCGGCTTTCCCCCTTCAGTTTGCATAATCCGTTCTCATCTGATGCAAAGTGGGCTGCCTGGAACATCGGAGAGCCAAACAAGAAAACAGTAATTTCAGATTATAGGGAAGGAAGCGGGCGCGCCCAGATCAATATGATTTTTATTTTATTTTTCTATTTGACCAACGGAGATCAATATAGTGGTAGGATATGAAGTTAAGCCGTTAAAAATGAGTGTCGGTGGGTCCATTAGGAGTGTTCGTTTCACCGTCCCACTCCCCTCTGGAAGTCCTGCGTTGTTTTGAACCCTACCCAGTACCCAGATGTACGTTCTTCAGCAGGGAGGGATGAGTGGGCTGCTCTGCAGCTTGGGCAAGAAGTGCCGACAACCCATCTTTTAGCATGAAACTCTTATTGTATTTGCAACCGAACTGATCTGATTGGATGGTGGGAAGACTCTTAAAGGATATCCACTAAATAAAAATAACGAAAGGGGGGAGCAGCTTTGGAGGTAGAAGGTAATGATAGTACAGCTTCAGGTAGGTTTATCTTGTGGACAAACAATCCTGACCCATTTTCTGTAATATTTTATTTCTTGTTAGAACACATTGATGATACGGTCCATTGCTTTGACCATAGGTATCGCTATTCTGATTTAGATGGATTTGGTTGCAAGACTTCAAGGATTGAAGTGAACATGCAATGTTTTTGGTTGATATTTCCAGCTGGAGGCTTGAGTGTTTCTTCAGTGCTGCATTGTTATAATGTCTTGTTGGGATTCATTTAGAAGTATTTATCTTGATGAATCGTTCACATTGTGCTGATTGGAGCTGCTCAACCTTACTTGGATTGTCTTCTTGCTGACTTCAATTGGTTGGCAACTAGAAGAAAAAATCTATGTCATGCAATGTTTGCGTGATGTGATCCAGTGACCAGATATGCATGCACTTGTATCTCACAATTGCCAAATGTCACCATTTGCAGGTGCTTTAGGTTTCTTACCAGCTTTTAGGTAGTTCAAAGTTCCATCCAAAGTTGGAAACTCAATGGCTGAAGTAATGATCAATCATGCTGAGGGTCCCCAATATTTCGACTCTAAAAGATATCAACAATTTACCAGCCAGGATAAAGAAGTGGAGTTGGGGCAATCGTATACTCAGTTTTCTTCCAGTGACTGTATGCTTGATTTAAAAATAAATGAAGAGGTCCAGGAAAAAGGAATAATGCATAATGGGTATGCCGCCTTAACATTTTGAAGGATAGAATGTTGCTGTTTCACGTGTTAATATTATGTTTCTTGTTTTCAGATGCCAGCATTATCGTCGAAGGTGTCATATTAGAGCTCCATGTTGCAATGAGATCTTTGATTGTCATCATTGTCACAATGATGCAAAGGTGAATTTTTTGTCTGAATGATTATCAGCGTGCATTTGGTTAGTTGATTTTTTGGTTAGTGTTATTGAGCACTAATTTGATTTCGAGGACACTTTAAAAATAGTGGATTTAAGTTATTTATATGGAATCCTGTTTTGGCACAGGCATCTAAAGAAATCAGATTGGTATGTGGTTGTTTTTTCAAAGTTGGAGATTGTAAACGTAAATGTATTTTTCACACTATCTTACATAATCTCAGGACCCATACATATAGTATTATAAGAACCAAATATGGTAACACACTATATGTTATATATTAATATGTACATTCCAACAGAAATGTGTTTGGATCATGACATGTTACTTACCATTGAATGTGATCTTGACCTTTAGTTGTGGATTATTGTTTTACCTCTCTCCTGCTCCTTCACAATGGAGTTGAGGACTTTGCCTTTATAGATTGTTTGTACTTTGTATGGCATATATCAACCAACCCAATTATGGATTATTATATTAGCTTTCTCTAGCTCCATTACCATGGAATTGGGACATTGCCTTTATATTGTTTGGATGGCATGTATCAGCCTAAATTTAAAATTGGCTCATGTCTTGCTGATGGTGCTTCACTTTGCAAAAAGTGGCAAGGCCTTTTTCATTAAAAAACAAAAATGGAAGAAACACATACGAAGATGTAAAAACTTCTCACCCATTTAAGAAACACATTTGATTTTGAGGCATTATGGTTGCAATTGTACTCGTTTTTGATCAGAACAGTAGCAATAATTTTTCTTTCCTTTTAGAGCATTAGTTGCTGTGTTCAAAATTGACACTTATTAGCACATGTTGTGACTACTAATTTTTGCGTGTTTTTTTAATTCAGAACAACATCAACGTGGAAAGGAGGTATAGGCATGATATCCCTCGCCATGAAGTAGAGCAGGTAAGTTCTCTCTTTAAAATGTCTTCCTTTTGTTTCTTCGGTTGTGGTTGCTGAAAATGATCTCATGATGGTGTGTGTACTATGCTTAAATGATACTGCAGGTGATTTGCTCCCTTTGCAGCACTGAACAAAAGGTTAGTTACCTGTGTCTAATTCAAACCCCTGTGCCCTAGAATACCTAGTCTGCTCTTTAGGTGACAGGCCTGCTATCAATTTACAGCGCTTTGTTAATGTTGATTTGATTTCACTGACAGGTCGGTCAGACTTGCATCAATTGTGGTGTGTGTATGGGAAAGTATTTTTGTGAAGCCTGCAAACTTTTTGATGATGATGTAAGTGGTCGACTCTAAGTTTTAATTTTGGAATTAGAAATTACTTTTTTATATGAGAAGTAAAACTTGGGTTACAAATGGGAATTCTGGATTGCCCCTTTCGCTATTAAATTCCTTTATCCTATATTAAGTTATTCCCATTTTCCCTTGTCTGGCAAATTTTCAGACATCTAAGCAACAGTATCATTGTAATGGCTGTGGAATCTGCAGGTACACATCATTCTTGTTCTTTTTTTAAGAAAATACAAATTAGATTTTGTTATTTTCTACTAGAGATGTTAAGATTTTTTTATTTTTTATTTTTGGATGTGTGCCTACTTTTACAAATTTTATGGATTGTGAAATGAGAGTTTATTTCCTGCAGAATTGGCGGGAAAGACAATTTCTTCCATTGCTACAAATGTGGTTTGTGCATTCTCTCATTCATTTGCTGTCTTTCATTTTAATTGGAAACCTCAATATCTGAAAATGCTAAATGAACCCTTTTGATGTTCCAATGTAGGCTGCTGCTACTCAGTTCTGCTAAAGAACTGTCATCCTTGTGTGGAAGGAGCAATGCATCATGATTGCCCGGTTTGCTTCGAGGTAAAAACCATTTTGCATCGCCCTTCTCATTCGTGTTTTCTTGTTGGTGACAATAATTTCAGCTCCATGGGTGCATGCATGAATGCCGAGAATTGAGCTTCTTTTTTGTATTGTTTGTTTTTTTTTTTTTTCCAGTTTCTATTCGAGTCAAGAAATGATGCGACAGTACTTCCCTGTGGACACACTATTCACATAAGCTGCTTAAAGGAGATGCAACAGCACTTTCAGTAAGTGAATATTAGAACAGTTCTCATTCTTTTGCACCTCTTCACTGCCCTCTAACCTGGTTTAACCTTGGTTTACATCTTTTGCTAAATCATCTCAGTGGTGTTTCTTGCTTCAATAGATACGCTTGCCCTCTCTGTTCCAAGTCAATCTGTGACATGTCAAAGGTTTGGGAGAAATTTGACCTGGAGATTGCGGTGACCCCCATGCCAGACCTTTATCAAAACAAGAAGGTGAATTTTTTTAAAAAGGGGGGATGCAAGTCGTCATTATTCTTTTCCTTGAGCATATATTATTTGATTGATTTGCAACACTAACGAGACGCGCTACTAGCAGGTTTGGATCCTCTGCAATGATTGCGGGAACACTTCAAATGTGCAATTTCATGTTGTCGGACATAAATGTCCCAATTGCAAGTCCTACAACACTCGCAAGACCAGAGACTGAACGTAGCATAACACAGTCAAATCTTCGCCGTCATTTTTGTGCTTGATATGCATGTTCTATTCCTTGATCTTATTAAGGGTCCTGTCCTCAGGCCTCTCGTTAAGGTCTCTACTGGGGGGTCTCATCCATGGAGTTCAGAGGGAGAAGCGGATCATAGCTCGGGTGGCTTGTTCCTTCGGGCGTTTTGTTTTGGGCTTTATCAAAGGGCGTGATCGGTAGTTTGCTCACGGCTTGTTCCGCTGAAGAGCTGCTGCTTGGTTTATGGTTTATGTTTTTCATTGTAAATGTAGTGCCCCAAATTGATATCCCTTTCTTCTTCCACCATTTTGTTTGAGTTTAACCGAATGAATGATCAATCACCACGGGCATCCTAACACGATGACTGACTCGCAAAATGAGAACAATAAAGCCGCACATTGTTATTAGGCCTGAGCGGACGATAGCTTGTTTGATGTCCATTCGATTCGAGCTTTGAGTGGAATACGGTATAAGCTTGACTCATTACGGTTGGGTAGTTCGGTTGCTGTATAAGTTTGGTTTGACTCGTTTGAAGTATAGTTTTTAAGTGATATAATTGCTAACTTCCTTGATGCCTGCTTAAGTTTTATGATGTAGAAGTTTGACTTGATGATTACCATACAAGTTCAATTCAACTCAATTTGATTGTTATATAAGCTTAGTTCGAACTTGGTTTGAATCAGGCTTAATTTTTAGAAGCATTTATATTAGCCTTTAAAATATGTTTTTTTTAATTTATAAAAAATTTTAAAGTTTGAATAAAAATTATATTATATTAGTTGATGTAAAAAGAACAGTTTTTACAATAAATTTATATGTTTGTAGTAAAAAAATAAGGTGTTATATATACATTCCTATCATTTGTTAATACACCAACTTTAGAAATATTATCCAAAAATTTATAAATAAATTCTTCTACTTCACAAATATAACTTCAATCACTTTTTTGTCATTTACACACTGATTTACTCCAACTAAATAAGAGTCTAGATATTAGACCGGATGAATTCAATGAAATGGCTTAACATGATTTACGTAATGAAATTATTATGTGGATGCCATATAAAGAATAATTTGTCACTGCTTGATAAGTCATTTGTCGACTATTCTCTTGTTGAATAAGTTATCTTCTAGTCAAGCACTCAAACTTATCAAGCAAGATATCGAGCACTCTGCTTATTGTGCAAACATATCAAGCATCATGTATACTGCTCTGCTCAGTATGTCATGTTATCATGCAAACTATTCTTTTGTCAAGCACTCAAACTTATAATCTTTAAATTCCTGGTTGATATTTCATTCTTCTTGTTGCTCGACAAGCAAGATATTGCTCACTCAACTTATCACACGATCATCTTATCAATCATCGGCTTATTAAGCAATCGAAAGGAAAAATGATGGGTATGCAACGTAAAAACTGATATGGCAGTGACAATGCTACATATATCCAAATAACACTTCCTATAATATAACTAAACTTTATTTTATGTTATGAATTAAATACTTTATTTTTTTAAGATTAAAAAAAGAAGAAGTGCATGCCTTCATTTAAACATGGGACATTAACAATCCAACTATAACAAAAAAACTATAACTCATGTTTAAAAAAACAAAAAAAAAACAAATATCCATGATCTTTAAATTTTAGAATTTTAATTTTTGAGGAGAAAAAAACAACAACAGCAACAATAACTCTTAACTCACGTTAAAAAAAAAAAAGATAACAAAATATCCATGATCTATAAATTTTAGGATTTTAATTTTTGAGGCGAAAATTTGTTTGATTCGGTTGCTGTTTCAATGTTCCTCCACATATTCACGAGTGACACTGGCCAATCATTTTCGTCCTTTGTTGTAGGGAGGACCCAGAGGCTTGAAAACCATGCATCTCCTTTATTTTTGGATCACAGAAATTCTCCATATCACTTCATTTTCTTGCAGAATCCGGCAAATGTGGGTGACAGGCATTATTAGGGAAGACATTATTCTATAGGTACCATTTTCTTGTGCCTGTGAAATGATTCAAATGAATACTAATTCACCCAAAGAAAAAGAACGCCACATTAAAGTGCGACAAGGAAATGTTTCCCCTCAAAACAAAACAGAACCTAAAGTTCTATCATGTAGTGGGCATTTATGCGCATCAAGTACCAAACTTTTGGGCTAACTTTAGATCAAAGGCGCTATAGTGTTTAATCCTGAAATATTGTTTCACATAGTTTTGGAAATTGAAAGGTTGTGTGAATTTATTAGGGGCTGGGTCTCCGTTATTGAATTTCACTATATTGTTCTTATAGTGAAAATGTCGAGGGTTTATTAAGGCTGAGCATCCTGGCCTCCGTTAATTGCTTTGCTTTTGTGAGTGATTATCACTGGAGTACATGTAGTTGTTGCTTATTTGGTCCACAGCACTATATATTTGCACTTCTTATATGTACTTCATTATTGCTCTCATCGGCAAGTCTCATCAGGAGTAGCTCTTGCCTTCGTGGTCCACACCAGAAGATGATCGAAGTTCTTTTGTGTCCTTCAGTTGACACATAAAACTTCATCTAAATGGCTACTCAATGTCTCAACAATATAAACTAATAAAATCTCACAGTGATTAACCCCCTTTGAGTAAGGGCTAGATTTTATAGAGCAGAAGGGGTTATAATAAGATTTAGGGAAGGCATCATTCTCCATTCCCTTTGACACATCCAATGAATGGAACAAAATGAGGGATAAGAAGGAAGATGCAGTCCTCATGGCAGGAAACAACAGAAACAGAAGCATCAACTCACTAAGTCGGATTTGTTATTGCTTAGGCCCAGAGCTTGGATCGGGTGGAAGGAAGGGAGACTTTGAATAGCTTTTGGTGATTTTGGCTGAACGATGAAGAAGGTATGACCATTAAATGCTAATCATCAAATGATAACCGTGGATCCCATTAGCTCTAGGATGAATCTCCTTGCTCAGATTAATTTTATACGTATATCTAGATTTATTTTTTCTCTCTTGAAAAAAAGAAACAAAGAATACAAACAGACAGCCACGGCATTCTCATACCAGCTGTCCAAAAAAGAAACCAAAAAAAAGATAAAGAAAAGACAACTAGTAGGATTCGCGGAAGAACATGGATCAAAGTAACTTATATATAACCAAAAACCTGAGTTTGGTGACTTCAACAATACAACTCCAGCCTTTTTTTATTACAGGTGATGTAGCAGCGAAAGGAGACATAGTTACCACCGCATAAGCCCAAGTAAGATCGTCTACTTATCCCAGGAAGGTAACCAAAAAAAAAACACAAAACTAGCCACGAAGGCTGCAGCAACCACGAAAAAGTACATTACATAGTGATCATCCATGGCTGCTGAAAGATACATTACATAAACAGCTCTTTTATAAACAGATGACCAATACAGATGTACCTCTCAGTCTCATCATGACTGTAGCGTCATGGGCAAAACACCGACCAACTTTAAATTGCAATGAAAATGCCGGACAAAGGTTCCTCACAAGATTTATTAGCAAAGTCATTGTTGCCTTTCTCCTTCTCAGTCAAAATCGCCTGTGAACGGCAATTCAAGCTGCAAAATGCTTTCTCACCTCTGCACAAATCAAATCAAAGCAAGATACAGTATCAAAATCAAAATTCGACTATAAAACAACTATGAGGCTACTGCAAAGGTGTTTGTACTTAGCAACAAACCTGTACATATAAATATCTTTGCCATCCAACCTCTTCTCGCAGTAGAAACAGCAACTTAGAAAATTGTCAGAGGGGAAGGAGGTCGAATTTGTGGAGGATTTCACCTCCCCTAGCAATCCAATCTCCAGATCATCATTAAGCGTATTTGGTAGGTCCTTAGTGTGACATTGTAAAATGCAATCACCAAAAACATGGGTCGTTTTGGGGTTTGGACCATGGGAAGTTATGCGGGTATAGTCTTCGGAAAGCTCTATCTCACTGGCTGCAAGGGAGCCAATGAGTTTAGAACCGGAATCCAAGGCAAAAGGAATTAAACTTAGTTTGGTATCTGGGATGTCCACATTTATGCTTTCTTCAATGGACTTGCCACCTGAACTCATCATAGAGCCCATGTTTTTCCCACAAGTCTCAGAACTCAAACTGAGACTGCTGCGGTCATTTGGGTCAGGCAGGACCAAGAATGACCTTCCAGAATCCAAGGAACAGGATCGGATTTTCCCAAATGCTTCAGCTCCTAATTTTGGGGTCTGACCAACTCCAAACTCGACATCAGAATTATCAGTAGAGGGATTGATCATATAGGTATTCGGAAAAACTGCACAATTTATAGGTAGAGAATTGGATGTCTCAAATGAATCCATATGGAACTTATGGTTTGGGGAATTGATTCTCCGCATCTGTGACCCAAAAAGAACGGTCTTACTATCAGATGACCGGAGAACCTTCCCAGTTCTATTGTCATCAAGAGAGTCTATGATGCTGAGGCCTACTTTACTACAATCCCAGCTCCTTTGAGGCACATCATTGTGGGGGTTCCTTAGAGACCGAAAGGGGTTACTAAGATTCGAGAAGATCCTAAAATCCAAAGGTGAGGTAGGGCTCCTGATTGCATCAGAATCAGGAGAGGCCTTGGAATTGTTGAAGCCTACAAAAACACCAGGAATGCTGAAGAAAGAGCGAGTCCTCATATTTGGCCCTAGAGTGTCAGATTGAAAAGGGGATGATCCATCCGTGTGTTGATGAGGATCCTTCTGCACTGATCGGTTCCTCTTCCTCAGCATTTTCTCAAAACTTCAGTGCCCTTTGTCTGCAACAAAATAACATATTTTATTAACGAAGTCAGTAATTTTTAAAACCCAAAATAGGAAAGCATGTCTTCAATTGGAGAGACGCATCGATCAAAACAAACAACAAATCCATGATCAGAGCTCTGAAAGTAAAACCCCCCTAAAAAGATTCTTCTTCCCATGGGTCAAAGATAAAATACGAAAAAAATAATGAAGAAAAATAAAAAAAAGTTGTTCTTATTAAATCCAGGATTGGGCAAACCCCAGATGAAAAAAAAAACTCGGACAAAAGCACTGGTATGGGTGGCAGATAAATGTCAAATCAGATGCCAAGAAAAGCATAACCCACAAACCCCAATTGAGGGAAAACCCCAAATCTGAGTAAAATCACCGTAGATATATCATCTTCTCCTTCTATACAGGGCCAAGGCAGCACTTTCCAGCATAGAGGAGGAAAAAAAAAACAAGATATGCATATGCTTCATCGATAAGATTGATCTTGCTTTGCTAAATTTCAGCGACCCAAAAACAGACCAAGAAACGTTTTTAAAAAACAACCCCCAAATAATTGTCACTGCAAGAACTGAATGTAAGAAAATGGGAAAAGATCACCAAGCTTGATACGGATCTTGTAATGGTAAATTTCAAAAACCCACCAAAACCGACTCAGAACGGAGAGAGAGAGAGAGAGAGAGAGAGAGAGAGAGAGAGAGAGAGAGAGAGAGATGAACTGCGTGCGTGCCTCGGTTCTAGGCAGAAGAAGAGGAACCCACCTGGGTTTCTCCCCGGAGACTCCACTGGTGGTGTTGAAGGAGGAGGCAACGGAGTAAAATTATAGGGGTGGTTTTTTGGTTCGCAAATGAGGTGAATCTTCTCTAGTACACTTCACTCCCACACCCACACTCTCTCTCCACGCATCAAAATCAGCGAAACAGAGAGCATCAGAAATACTCATTTCTCTCTCCCTCGCCTCATTTTACTATGTACACTATCCTACATTACCGTCTAAACATACCCAGATTTTCAATTAATTCTGAATCAGCGACCGATGTTGGAGTTAAAAGTTAATAATCCATAATAAATATGATATAGTATGCCATCATTTATGTCGCAGTTCCACGGGTAAATACGTGGCTGCCTCCACCAAAATATTATATATATATATATGAAAAAATTTATTTGCAGGTTTATTATGTAGATAATCTGTGCAGGAAAAATATTATATATATATATATATGAAAAAATTTATTTGCAGGTTTATTATGTAGGTAATCTGTGCAGGGAACTTTCGTTGTTGTTGGATTGGTATAAATAAAAATTTTAAAAAAATAATAATATCAATCCAACGATAGTGAAGATGTCCCTGTACGAATTACCTCTACGATATACCTGTAAGTAGCATTACTATATATATATATATATATATATATATATAGTATTTTTAATGAATTTTATTTGTTTAATTTATTTGTAGGCGTACAATTTTGATCTGTCTTATTTATTGAGTGTAATTATGTATTATCGGTTGAGTCATTTTAATGATGTTATTATGCTCAGTGATGTTCTTGACTCTATTTTTCCGGTAGCATTTCAAACACACAGTTGAATCATAACTATCTTATATCTTATATTCCGTTATAGCTAAATAAATTGATGGAAGAAAACATATTAAAACTGTTTAAATTAAAATAGAGTAAAATTAATATCTTAATAAGAAAACATATCTTATTTTTAAAATTAACTGTTTAAATTAAAATACTGTTATACTAGTAATAATTACTGTGTAGTTAAATGACATTGTAATAGTAAAAAAAACAGATGTAATTGCCCAAGTTGGATATTGCATGTCCTACTTACATGTGCACACATTTTTGATACAAGAAATGACCGCATTTAAATGTGTCCCATTTCTAGCCCTCAAAAAAAAAACACGGAACATATTATATGAAAGGCTTACTTACTTCTCATCGGTTAATGTGTCCTTAAAATGTTGACATAGCACAATAAATGTTGCCATATGTAAATGGCCACATTTATTCCACCTCATTCCTATAAAATAAAAATCAGCAATTTTTTATATTTTTTTAAAAGAAGGGCATCATCATAAATCATTCGTTTCTCAATGGGCAAGTTCTCACCTCACACACTCTCTCTCTCTCTCTCTCTCTCTCTCTCTCTCTCTCTCTCTCTCTCTCTCTCTCTCTCTGCATGAAGGAAGGGTAGAGAGAAAGAGGGAAAAGGAAAGTTGTGGGCCTCTGACCATCTTACTTTCTCTCTCTAATTCATACGTATTGAACAGGACTGCTGCTCATAAATGTTTGCATATTTGGACTCACTTTAGGGAGCCCGGAGGGAGTGAGTAGTGAGTGAAGGAAGGCTTTTTCTTTTTGGACATATTTATTTTTAAAATATGATATAATATAAAAATATATATATAATGAAAAATAATAAAAGTTTATTTTAATTTTGTAAGACTTAAAATATTAAAAAAAACTTTTATTGACAGTAATTTTTATTGTATATAATAAAAATAATTATTATATTTTAAAAATAAAAATAAAAAATACTTCAATCAATCAAACACATCTTTAGTTTTTAAAATTATTATATGCATATATATATATATATATATTAAAAAAAAGTAGGAATCTCTTTTATTGGATTTTAATTTTAGATTGTTTTTTATTGGTTGGATTTGCATTTGTGGACAGGTGAATCAACAGGGAAAAACGACAAAAGGCCTACCAATAAATTGATTGTCCTGACGCAGACGTTCACGGCCATGAACCACAGTTATGAACCATGAACCACAGTTATCAACCATGGTTACTAGTGCCCCTAGTTAATGAGGCTTCTCTCCCATACGGCCATCATCATCCATACCCCTCTGCAGTCTGCATTGAGGGAATAGTTTTCTTTTTTTCTTTTTAAATTGTTTGTTTCGTTTTATATTGAATAATCAATAATGCTACGCTAGCTGCTGCGATGTGATATAAATTTTTACCTGCACAATGCACTCTTTTTCTTATTTATTTGCAATAATGGACATTTATTGTGGTATTTATTCTGTTTTCGATGTAGACGCAGCATTGATAGCGTGATTTCTTTAGTATTTTCCTGAATAACAATTCTTTAGTATTTCTATGGGTGAAGTTTGGCGTGTAATAATAATAAATTTAATTCATTATTATTACTTTCGATCACCAAAAATGACGACTTCATGAATTCAAACTCAAGCTTGACATGGCCTCTGACATTTCTCCCATCATCGTCTCATCCATCATTTTAAGCCTATTATGATGTCGTAAGACTAATCTAAAGTTATATTAACTCGACATAAAATTTGAAAACTGAATTAATATCATGAAATTTATATATACATTATTTCATATTTGTGTAAGAAAATCATAAACATATTTAAACAGTGGATGACGGAAAACAACTCTAGATTAAATGTCAAAGACGGACACAATTTACCCAAATGTTGGAAACTCAGGAAAAAAAATATTTAAATAAACGTTTAAGGTTAAAAGAAACTTTATAAGATATTTAAGTCGGGCTAATAAATAAGATCACAGCATACTTACGAAAGTAACTTGTAAACTTCATAAGAGATTAATGTTGGTCATGAGAGGTGAGTTAGGGTGGGAGGTGAATAGCTCACGGGCTGAATAAACAACAAGATATGCAGAAAAATAAATGCTAAACAAAAAATATACAAGTTTATGAGTGAATACTTTTTATTTTATTTTTTCTTTACAAACTAGTAAAGAGTTCTACTAAAAAAGTATTATAATACAAAGTTAGTTTCTTGAGTTCAATGAAAACTTAAATATTTAAACTCATAGTCAAACTAACAATCAAAAGTCTAATATACTAGACGAAGGATATCCGATCTTCAAAGTTTGATCCGCTTTTCAGAGTCCTATATAATCTTTGGAGTTTGATTTGCTCTTTGGAGTCCTATTTGGTTTTCAGAGTTTAATCTGATCCTCAAAGTCTTTAAGTAGTGCGAGTTGATTTTTCGGAGTTTTGTTTATCAGATAGTTTTCCCATGGTCGGACATACGTGGTGTTTCTTGAACCGGGTGAGTTTCTCAGTATAATTGCTAGGGTACTCGGGTTTGACTATTTGACCATTAGGACTCTCAAACGTTATATGTTAAGACAAAAACTATGTGTCGTATTATAAAGCGTTTTGGTGACAGCGATGAGTAGTGTAAAGTGGATTTCGACAATTCAACTAGTCTAATCTCCGAAATTGATTCTTGATAAGTGAATCTATCTCTGTACACCATTTAATTGGATTGTAAATACATGAATTGAGAAAAACTTGGGTATTAGTGATGAAACCTAGAAATTGGGGGTTTTGGAATTTAAGTTATATAAAGAAATTAAGAACACTGTGATATTTATGAACATGGTGTTTCTATGTTAATCTAATGTCAAATACGTAAACAAATTAGAAGGTATTTGGGGAGTAGGAATTTAGCCAAGTTTTAGATAAAAATCTTATTTTAGTGTGTTTTGTGAGTTGTTTAGAACCATGATAATGATGTTTATGCCTTGTTTGGGTGATGTGTATATAGTGTGATGTGATGTTAACTTAGTTATAGGCATAAACCCCATCGTACTATATGTATGTGTGATATAATTGTGTTAGGGGTTAACGAATCCTGCAATGTTATTCATTTGTTATGATGTTGTGTATGAACCTGATTAGTTATAGTGTAACATTATGATGTGTTGAAGATTTGTGGGTCAATCGATGTCTTATATTGGGTTGATTGTGGCTTTGTTTCCTTGTATGGTTTGTTGACTGGGACAGACGCAGGTCCTGTTTGTAGCTCATTAATTGATAGGGATAATCGTAGATCCCACATATAACTGGCTGATCCATGAGATTTTAAGGTCTCAGATGTGATTGTCGTAAGGTTGCATGTCTCATATATGGTTGGTTATGAGATAATCATTTGTTTCATAACTAGATGAAGAGGAATGATTGTGAGGTTGTTTTTGTTGTGATGAAATATGTTGTGTATGTAGTATAAAATCCATATTTTAAAAGATTTTTGATAATTTTATCTTAAAAAATTAAATATCTACCTAATCTAATTCCATCCTTGTTCTAGCTCACCGTTTTTGTTAGTTTCATCTCGCCTCAACCCAAATACATCCATAATGAATTCGGATCATTCATTATCTGGTTTAAACTCAATCCATTTGACATCTCTACTTTCAACATTATAAATTGTCGCGTGTGTGAAAAACGACCCACCATGGCACCATGTTAGGATGCATGGTTTGGAATATCGAGTGGGAACTGCGTGGTTTCAGTTTTGCTACAAATGAACTAATTAAGGTCATTGCAATTTCCGCGTGGCTGGATTCCAATTTCTTAACAAAAAAAAAAAAACACCTAATTGGGTCATTTTATGAAGAAGGGAAAAAGTATTGATGGGTCAAGTATGTGTCTAAATAAAACAATCATCTATATATATATAAAATCAATTGACGGTTCTCTCGTAATATGGTATATATATAATATATTATAATTCTATGACCGCGACCAATATAATTATGTTCGGAGGAAGTTCTATATACAGATATACCAGCACCCACACACAAATTAATATACTCGATCGACGGATCAATCATTGGGTTAATTAACTTAGATTCTAAATATAGTATTATCAATTCAATTGTTTCTTCTGCCATTTTTTTGATTCAACCGTACTTTCCAAGGAAAAAACAAACATAGACCCGCACCATGTTTTATACCAGTAGTACTTAACTGTTTAAAAACAGGTTACAAGGTTTAGCCTAGTAGACCAATGACTTACTGTATTATATTGGGTTTATTTGTCATCGTGTTGCGCGGCCTATTATTATATGCGACATCGTGAGTGCCTGTATTGTTTTGTCGCTAACTAATATATTATTGACCATTATATTATATAAAAAATATCATTTAGCTGTTAAAGTTTTTAAAAAGCATAATTAAAAATATGAAAAACATTGTATTCTAATTAGGCATATAGGCACTAGATTAGCCAGCGGAAAATAGGGTGAAGAAGTTAATCACATGTTCCTCGAATGAGCACAAATAATATTTACTTCCTTATATTACAAACATATTGAGCATGCAAATTTATTTTGCTTTTATGTGACTAGGGAGACCATCATGCAATTTTGTTGCCTATATTAATATTATTAGGCAGGCGCGTGGAGGGAAGTGGGGTACACTCCACAAGCTATCACCCACTTTTTTTTTTCTTTAATTACATATTATGATATATATCAAGTAGGCTAATAAATAGAAAAGAAAGATCATTTAAGAGAACATTTAAGATTATATTTTTATTTAATTATAACTGTTATTATTATAGCATATAAAATTATAAATAAAAAAGAAAAGTATAATCTGAATTTTTAAATTATAATTAAACGACTTTGATGGCGTATAATTATGTTTTTTTATTTATTAATTATATATATAATATCATAACAAAAACTATGATTCACTAATCTTTTCATTTTAGTGTCACATGTGTCCCTCCTTAAAAATTAATGTTTATTTCTTGAATACAAGTAAAGAATACAAAACTTTAATGCAATGGAATAGAATTGCATCTTTTAGAAAAAAGTGAGTGGTGCGGTTGGACTTTATGGGAGCTGCGACTGGCTGTGCTTCGTTCTCATATCTTTTCAGCTTCAAATCTAAAATCGGTGACTGCCCAACTGCGTTGTTCCACAAACTATCAAACCTCTCACTTTGTCTTTATTGATTCATGGCGTTCTTTTACCTTCTCCCACGCCTTTTTCAACTACTAAAATTGTTGGACAACAGAGTTTTTTCTGTTTTTACTTATTATTTGATAGATCACCGGAAATTATATTATTTTGATAAAAAAAATTCAAAAGTTTCGTTATTTATCAAATAATATAATTTTAATGATTTATAAAATATTAGCTAGGATAAACACTTATCTTATTTTAGAAAATAATGATAAATTAACATCTAATTATATAAAGTTATATAGCTACAGCTTGATTGCGACTAGTACCTGTGTAACTATAAAAGAAGCAAATGCTTTTGCTCTTCTGTGTTTTCTTAGAATTTGAGCCTTAAATTCATTTATTCCATTGAACTCATGTCGACATTTACATATATTATTGTTTTTTTTTTCGAACTTTTCAGCTTTTCTGCTTAACATTTTTTTTTACTATTTTTTAAAAATATTATTACTATTTGATCAGATTTTTTTAAAATAAAAGACAAAGAGAAAGTAGAGAGGAGAAATTGAAAAAGATGAAAAGAGAGAAAATATAATTATTCAAAGAGTAGAAAGTGAATAGTAAATATTAAATTTAAAAGATCATTATTCATAATATTAACAATTTCTATAAAATAAAATACTGAAAAGAAATTTTTAAATTTTTTTTTGTTAAATTAATTTTTAAAACTATCAAAAATTTACATTTAATGAGATCGTAGTGGATATTCTAATCGGTTTGCACCATTTACATATAACTACATATCAAGTGCTTAAAATTACTACATCATCACTTTTGGTGCAATATCCTATTTTTAAAATAAATTATGCATGTAGCTAATTAATAGTCATGTCTGTAAAGAATAATGATAAAAGTCATAAGTAACTATTAAAGAAATTTGATCAAAATGAATTATACAGTACTTAATAATTTTCGAGAATGAGTTTGAATTCTCACTATACTCTAAAATTATATAGTTTTGGAGACTTTTTAAAAGGACGAATACCAATATAAAGTTATTTTGGGATTACAAATAGCAAAACTAAGTAGTTTTGTTGTACAATATTTCTATTGTTACAGCAAAATATCCTGATTCATTGAGAATATATGTCAATATAAAACAATAAAATAATAAATAAAATTGAACATATTTACCTAAGTCTAATATTTACAAAATATTTGATTAAACATAATAGTTTGTGAATCTATAGGAAATTCATTGTTAAATAATTCAGTGATTGAGCCAAAATGTGATTGGTAAGACTCCCCTAAAGTAGGTGCTTGAAAATTATCAATGTCCAACTTATATCATAAGTATTAAAATGTATTGAGGCCAAGTGACTTGGTGAAAAGATTGCCAATTTACTCACTAAATTTAATCTTGATGAGGCGAGAACCTTATAAAGGCCTTCATGAACAATATGAAAATCAATATTATTTTGTTTGTTGCATTCATATAAAAAATGGATTTGGAGGTAATGTGTAGGCCACTTGTTGTCACAATATAATAGGATATGTTTATTAGAAAATAAGGAAGAGAAAACTTAATTATTATTTCATATGGGTAAGCTAATTACACACACTATTCAACCAAATACATAATGAAAACTAAAACAAATAAAACTAAACTATCCTTAATGATAAAATAAGTATATATATCTTCCCTCAAACTCATAATGCAATAGTGACAAACATCACACATTTTTTCATGGCAGAGCACTTGACCTGTTGGTGATGCAATTGGCAACAAGTCAAGTGAACAAGGTCGATTGAAGCTATGACAAATTGGGCATATTATCGTAAATCCAAGTAATGATGCTTATTCACATCCGTAGTGAGAGTACTCTATCTAATAGTTAGTAGTTCTTGATTATGACCTGGATTAAAATGAATACATAATAGTTTAATCAATTAATAAAATTAATTGATCAAATATTATTTATTTGAGTTTCTATTTGATTCATTTGTCTAGTATCATTTATTTTTGTATGAAGTATTGAATCATTGTAAGGTAATTCATTTGATGTGCTTAAGAGTTGATATCTTAACATGTATATATATTATATAATTATTTATTTAATTAAATAAAATAAATATTAATATCTAATAATTTTATTTATTTATTTAATGTGATTAAATGAATAATTATATTATTTTTTTATTTTTTAAAAAATTATATATTTTAAATATTTATTTAATTATCTGGCATAGAAAATAATCTTATTAGTCAAAGGGTTTTAAATAATAATAGATTTTGTGTAATATTTTTTAACTAGGGCCAAATACTTAATAGAAAATGGTAAGTCTATATGTACATGCATAATCACAAAGTGTACGAAAATTTGTAGAGAAAGAGAGAGTGGTTTCCACTCTTTGATCCAAAGGTGTCACTGACTTGGATTGTGAGAATGGCAATAATGCCATTAATAAATAGTAGTTAACAGGCGTTGATATTGGACCAAAATTATTTATCGGATTTATTATCCGGATTGACGTGGCAACTGATGTGTTTGCATATGTAAAATTATTAATCGTATTCGTGACAGATGACGTGTTTAAATCGATTTAGTGAATTTTGGTTTAATTTCTGTCTTTATCGATTGTTACATTCGCGGAATATGACATGTTTACTTCGGTTCGGGATGAACTTCGGTTTGAAAAAAATAGGACTTCGGTTCAGTAAAATAGGACTTCAATTCAGGAAATAAGGACTTTGGTTCGGGAAATAAGATTTTAATTCGGAAAATAGGTGTTTAGTTTGGGAAATAAGACTTTGGTTTGAAAAATAAGGATTTCGGTTCGGGAAAAGCTGTTATTTTTTGAAGTGAATCGTCAAATCGAATTAAATCATCCATTACCTGCGGGTTTTTGCGTTTTGTGAACTGTAGCTATCTCCGGTATACTGTAATTTCCAAAAAAAACTTAAAACGGTCATAACTTTGCGCACAGTAGTCGAAATTAGATTCATTTTTTTTTGATTTGTAATTATCGATAAGAGCTACGAGGCCAAAATCCCAAAATGGGATTTTCTGTTCTCCGATTTAAAAAAAAACACTCTATCGCCTCAAAAACCTGATTTTTAGCAAATTATTATATTTTTTTACTACATCAACTCTCTGACTTCTAATTTTTAGCAGATTATTGCAACTTTTTAGCAGATGTTTAATGCGTAAAATAATACTTCGGTTTTTCGTAATACAATTATTTTCTGAATCAAACCGATTTAAATGTTGTTCTGTTTTTGCCGTTCGGCCGCCTATTTTTTTGACGTCAGCACGTAATATTTTTTTACCATTTTGGATGTCTCACTGGACTAACACACTGGACCGACACATAGATCCGATTTTAAATCTGATAAAATAATCCCCTAAAAATATTTATTCATAATTAACCGACAATGTCTATACTGCTTGGGTTTGGGTGTCCACATTCCAACATAAAGGTATAAAAAAAAACAAAACAAAACCAATTAAGTAGTCCTTAAGAACAAGTACAGTGTAAATAGTCTGACAGACGCAGACTGACTTGAGGCTTCAATGTTCAAATATTGACCCACAAATTGGACCACTATTTCCAAATTTTAGTCTAAAAGAAATAGAGACACATCCTCCACTCTCCATCGCACAAATATTGGCTCTACTACTGTGAACTGTGAAGTCACTGGACACAACAAACCTGCTGGTGTTGTCTTTCTTGTCGTGTTGCGTGACTCATCATCCCAGTGCTATCCCAATAGTGTCTGACACGTGTCCCTAATCAAACAGTTGATAGTGAGATTCTCTTCGAAAGGGAAGTGATTGGGCGGTCCAATTTAGATGACATTTATTCACCATTGCGAACTGCGACGATATGTACACGTAAGGGTCCTGGGCCGTACGTTTTGATTTTTGAAACCCTTTGAATGGATGGGAAATAATTGAATACCCTCAAAACGATATTTATTTTTTATGATTTTTTTTAAAATTATATACAAAAAAAGTAATTTTAATATAGAAAATATTAAAAATAACACAATTTAAATATACTATATCATGTAACAATTATAAAAAATCCCTAGTATAAAAGAATAAGTTACGTATTCTATTTTAATATTTCATTATTTCAATAGTAATTTTATTTTAAAGATTGATTAAATTAAATATTTATGTGCGAATAATCATTTTTATATAAATTTATGTGAAAAAAATAATTGGTGTAAACTACTAGTACGAAGGTGCTCGATGGTGGCTCCTATTTTTATTTTATTTATTTTAAAAATAAATAATTTTACGACATTAAAATTATTTCCGATAAAAATCAATATCGTAAATCTTCAGCACTTCATTATTATTTATGAGACCTAAACATTGCGTCAGCTGCTAATGCAACGGGTGTGACCCTAATTTGGTGTTGATGTTGTAGACATCTGTTTTTCGTCAGCTCATTGAGCTGATGAACTTTGTTTGACTACGTTACACGCTTGGTGACATTGGTATTTCCTTTCTTTCTAATTCGACATTTCGTCAGCAGCTGTGCATTTGCTGCTGTTAATTGTGTTTCCCACACGTGCGCTCTCTCTCTCTCTCTCTCTTTCTTTCTATTTTTTAAACATTTTTTACACCGAGATGATGTATAGTACATTAATACTATATAATAATAGAATTTAGATGTGCTTAACCCACATGACAACTCTCAATTTCCCAGAGATAAGAAAAAACATTTGTTTTTTAAAAAAACTAATAAAATAAATAAAATTAATAGAACATTTATTTTTATTAATTTTTGTTAAAAACAAATTAACACTTGTGATTTCCCATCTCTAGCTCATATCTCACTGGAATTGAACACTTATCACTTATCTACACACACTGACACCCATGACACATAAGCATAAGCATGCTCGCAATTAATACCCCAAGCTTAAATTCATTATCATGCCTACTTATCACTCCTTTTTCAATTTTCATTTTCTCTATAGTTGGCTCTGGCTAATAGGCCTTTTTTTTTTTTACTTTTTCTTGATATCCAGTCTCTTGTCAGTATCTCATTCTGGTTAAATATATGCTATCTGTTTATTTTATCTCAATTCTTGGCGGGCACCTCAGTACAACAATTAGCTTTATCTTTCTTGGTTTATTTTATGACGATAATCTTCATATCTCTAAGGTTCCCAGAAGGCCTGACAGTGTTCACGCTGTTAAAGGTAATATATTATAAAATAAGCTAGCTAGTTGTCCCTTATTTCAAACATCCACTACTGAATATTTTATCAGCCTCGGTTCTTCTCCATATCATGGAAAACCAAGAGGTAAACCATAGTTATATATGCCTGCAGTGAGCTTATTATTTAGCTCGAGTTTTTTTCTTTCATCCATTGGTGTTGCCATCACCATTCCACTTTTTATAGATCTTTGGTGACATCGGAATTATTATCTATATTATTGCTTTCAATCCTGTTTTTTCATATATGTATGGGGGTTGACGCCTTCCAGTGCCGAAGGTGTTGGTGGCCCGATGGAAGGGGAGTTGTGATGAAAGTTTTGATGAATGGTGACCGTGAGTGTAATGATCCCAAAAATTTGGACACTGATAAGTTTCGATATGCATGAAAAGTGTAACCGTCTAAATAGCGTTCGAAAAGAAGAGAGGTTTGATAAATTAGATATTTTTAATTTTGCAATTTGATTTCATAATTATTTTATTTGAAATAAATTTTAAATTTAAAAAACAAACTTTATTTAATATGAAGGAAATTTATGTTAAAAAGTAATTGGTTTTTTAAAAAATCGGATCCTAAAAATTGAAAAAATAATATGGTGGATTAAAATAACAAAGTAAAGAAAAGAGAGAACAAATAATAACAAATTGAATCTCATACAAAAATTAAATTTAAAATTGAAAACAACAAGAAAATTTTTAAAAACAACTACTGAAATTAGTCAAATGATTTCAATAAGTACTAATTTATTCATGAATTAGATTTTGCCAAGAATAAAATTTATCGAGCTAATTTTATTTTGAAAACAGAATCAAACAACACTCTATTTCACAAATAATCGATTTTAATCTTAAATTTGGTTAATCAATTTGATTAAAGCCAAATGGACATTTTTGGGATCTATATATTGAACTTTGTAGATTAAGGTACTTAACTTACCTTCTTTAAAAATTTAAAAGCAATAAAACCTAATTAGATGGCTACTATGACATATTAAGTATTGGAGTTATTTTATTTTTAACATATATATATATATATATGTGTGTGTGTGTGTGTGTGTGTATATATATATATTAAAATTTGTTTATATATTTTAATACTAGAAGTAAAAATAAATTTATAATATTTCTAGTTATGCTCTCCCTTTTATTCTTTGTTTAATAATATTACTCTTTAAAAAACTAAGATCTCATTAGCTAAAAACATTGACCGGGATGATGTTATGTTTTATTTTTGATTTATTAATCCATCACATGGTATCCAGCTTAATTCTTAAGCCTTCTCTAACATTGCGGTAGGTGGGATGAGAATCATGAGATTATTAAACCAATGTCCCATTTTGGTGACATTTTTTCAAATGATATCTACTACCTACATTTAGAGTTAGGTTTAGTAAATTTGATTTAAAAATAATTTTTATTTTTTTGGATTAATAAGTATCTTTTAAGAAAATTACAATCAGAGTTTGTAGAACATATATTTCTTAATTTAACGAATTACATTATCCCTAATAATATCTTATATAAATTTTGACCAAAAAAGTTAAAAGTGATATAATTTTTTAAATTACAAATTTCAATAATACATTATTTGTGTAATGTAGGAAAAAAAACCCCCAACATCTTTATTCACAATTTCAACCCCAATTAATCCGTAACCCAGCAAATAATCCATTATTTGCATCTATTGAAACTTAGACTAACAACATCCCACTCACCCACCCACCCATTGTATGGCCTCTTTAGATGACAATCATCCAGTCCAATAAAAAGGTTTATAACTAAAAACATTGGTTATCAACTTTTCATTACATACAACTTAAACTTCTTCTTGTTGTTCTTCTTTCTTCCTTTCTTTTTTTAACAAAAGATACGATACTTCGATAACTTGTTGAATCATTTTGAATAATTACACTCTTGAATTTCTTTTTCCTACAGAATGAGCCCCCCCAAAGTTTCATAGTAGGCACATCCTCCACCCCCTCACAGAGTTAGCTAATGCTACTTATTGCATTTAGACCTTACCTAAAACTAATTTGCTAGCCTATTTGCAATCCAAAATTTAAAATAGGTGTCACATTATTAAACTTATCCGATCTCTTATACATACATACCATACATACCTTCATATATACATACATAATTTCACAATAGGTCTTATCTTATATGTAATACCATTTGGAGAGGGGGATGCATAAATTAGACAAACAAAAAGTTAGGCATGTTTGTTTAGATCATTTTTTATTTTCATTATTAAAATTGACAACTATTCTTGGTATAGAAAATAAAAAAAATTAAAACAACAAAAGTTATTTATATTTTTAGGTGTTATTAAAAAATTAAAATAATTTTTTTGTTTTTTTTTTAAATTTTATATTTTCTCTACTCAAAAATAGATATCTATTTTACCACGAAAAATAAAAAACAACAAAACTAATGTTCTTATCTTTGTATGTATGCGCATGTTGTTGTTTTTCATTTCTAGTTGTTTTCCTCTCTTTGTAATTCAAAGCTTTCTTTGATTGAAAAATTAACTAGTACCTTTTGAGAATGATGCACATCATTGAATAACTAATATTTTTCAATCTTATTGGTCGGTACTTCTACAATTTTATATATTTTTTCATTACTTCCTCTATTAATATAACTAGAATTTGGTGTATTCAAATTATAGTAACACATGTTTGGGATTAGGGAGTTAGCCATGCAATGGAATGAATATTTGAAAAATGAATATGAGGATAACGACATATGTGTTGAAAATGAAACTTTTGATTATGAGTTGGCTCGATAAACTGGAGTCGGAATCGTAAAAGATTAATTTTGAGATTTTTATAGTATAGTAGGGTGACTTCGTGTATGAGTTATTATTTGAAGATGACAATATATAATCAAATAGAGCATTTCAACATTAATTGGACTTGATTTAGAGTTAGAGCCTTTAGAGGTATTTGTGATATTTTAATTAATTAAATTGAAAAAAATATATAAAGAGGGGGAAAAAAGGGAGGAATCTTATTCTACCGCTATGTGTGTTTTGACGAGAGAGAAAGAGAGTGATGTGTAGAGAAAGCAAGGAGGAAGTGCTGTAATGGGCAATTTGGATCAAATTCAAAGTAAGGATTCTATATTCCTATCCATATTAGTCTATTTGTTGTTGTTAGGAAGAGATTAACATGCTCTTCAATATTAAATTTCTCTTATTTTGGTTCATATCAGGTGAAATGACCCATAATGAGTGTGAACTATGCATTTAGTGGTTGCGATATTGAGATAAAAACCCCTATTATGAGGAGTTTGAGGTATGAGTTATGGTGATTTGAAGGTAAAAGAGACTCGAATTTGGGTGTTTTGCATAAAAATGGCCGAGTATAGGTTTATATCCTTTATCACATGTGAGCTCACTGGCTAAGACAATTGTTACGAGATTTACACATTGAGCATTCCGAACTAGTCACCTTGTTTTGTGATAATCAATTAATCATGAATATTGCTGCTAATTCTATTTTTCATAAAAGAAACTAAGCACATAGAGATTGATTGTCACATTGTATGAAAATAGATTGGTAAAAGAGAGATTAAATACCAAATTGCCAACATCTTCGCTTAAGGTTTGGGGTAAGGTCCCTTTCAGATTCTACTTCATAAGTTAGGAGCTATTGACATCTATGCTCCAACTTGAATGGAGTATTGTAATATTAGAGTTGAAAGGTTTTTATCATAATTATTTTCTTTGGAAGTTGTTTAGTTTATATTTTTATTATTGGAAAAGGAAAAGTCTAGGTTCTAAGTTCATTCCTATTTATTCATGTAATTTTCTTTTATCGATGATTGAGAATCATTCATACATAAATCCTTTGCTCCTTATGTCTCTCAAATCTTTATTAACATTATTATATGATAGTTAATTAGGTGTGTTAAAAACCAATAAAGATATATAGGAATAATTATGATGGTAAAAAAAATATTATTTTGACTAATTTTAGATATTAAATCTACCATGCACGAAACATATAAAATATTTATAATGATATTATAAAGAATAAAATTCAACAATTATTAATCAAATTTATAATATTATTTAATGGAAAAAATAATTAAATAATATAATATACGGTAACCTATAATTTTCTTATGCTATCGTTTAAATTTATTTCTATCTTTACCTCTAAATTACAAATTTTATTTTAAAAAATACTCCAGTCTTCTTGATTTACTCTATATTATATTACTTCTCATTAATTTTATTATTTTTCATCATATATCCTTAATCGTCATTCAAAATATTATTATTTTTTAACTTTCAAAGAGTGTATAGTAACTCTTAAAAATAAATAAAGGGCAAATATACACTTTGTAAAAGTGGTTAAATATAAACAGAAAAATTGAAAGACTGCGAAAATTTGTTCCTTTTTTGTAATTCTGGAATTTAAAAAACAATCGGAGATGCACTTACGATACACTCTTATTAGGAGAATAAATAAATAAATAATATTTCTATTTTCCATCCCACTACTTTTTTATATTATTACATATACAATCAACTTTTTTTTTTTTAAATATTGCTGCAGCTTCTTTCCCCTTCCCTCCAACAAAACCTCTCTCTCTCTCTCTCTCTCTCTCTCTCTCTCTCTCTCTTTGCGCGAGCTAGAAGGAAGTAGCAATGGAGTCTCCGAAAGCAGAAATGGCTTCGGTACAATCTCCACCGGAAGATCATTCTCGCCTCTCGTCTCTCCCTTCACGGTTCCTTCTCTCTCTCTCTCTCTCTCGATCACTCGATCTGTTCTTCTTCAATTAATTTCATAATTGAATGTTTCCATTACTTGATTCTGTTATGAACATGCCTGTTTGCTTCTCAATCTTGAGCATATAATCAAGACTCTCCTTATACATACGCCTGGTTTTTCGTTTCTCCCTCAAATTCACAATTCCATGTCATAGATTTTGTACAATCGCAATCGTACTCGGTTGCATATACATTTGCTCATGTATTTTAGAAGCATGAGCTTTCGTGTCGATTTTTGGTGCTAGATGGATGATTTCTCGATTCCGTATATGCAATCTCGATAGCCACTACTTTTCGCATTATGTGTATTGTGGATCAAACAATCATACAAAAGCACCGTTCATAAAGCGTTTTAAGTTTTTTTTTCCCGTTATGTTGGGATATTTTGTTCCAGCACATTTGAAATTGTACATATGCACAACATAAATCTATACCTATATGGCATAGTCATAATATTGCTATAATATCTCAATGGTAATAATCCAAAGTTTTCATTCTTAATTTCATAAAAAAAATTCAGCAACTTATTTGTGTAAGATATTTGCACTGCTACAGCATTTGGAGCAACATTTGCCTCACTTGGATTTTTGACAGACATGCGGTTTAGCATTTTCATTTTCATTCTCAAATAAGGTGTTATTCATATGGGAAAATAACTTTATAAGCCCTTTGGACATTGTGGTCAGTTAGAGAAGACTTGCTCTCTTAATTGTAGTTTTTTGATGTTCTAAAATTGTTTTGGTGGTTTCTGGCTATGCCACTTGAATTTAAATTAGGCTTTCTTATCAAAATAGGAAGCACTTTATGTTTATGTGGTCAATAGGTTTAACATGCATATTAGAGAGAACGTGAGCATTTTTTTTGGTGGTGTCTCAAACTGCAATTAAGTTGACAAATCAGATGGTCTCTCTTTTGATCAAAAGTGAATATTTATGGTATTCACAGAAATAGTGTTTTGAGGAAGCTATTCAAGAGTTATTACTGTTTTTTCCTATTATGGATCCATTGATTTTGACATGCTTGGAATCCTATCAAATGTGTCAGCAAAAGTTTGGATTGCTCTACACATGTAGACAACGTCCGAGTTCTCACAGATTTCTATGGAGTTGAGATTAATGTCTCTTTGAGAATCCTCGTTCCTCAGTGAACAATCTGCGATCATAGAAGTCTGAACTCTGATCTCTCTGACAATCACTGCAGATATATCACAGCAGATGCAAGAAGCAATGAAGAACATGCTGAAAATGACAAAGTGAGTCCTAGTCAGTGTTGGCTTAAGTTTTTTTTTTTTGGTTTCTGACACAACAGACAGAAAAATGTTTATATATATATAAAAAATTAGTCATTGATAATAATGTCTTGCATGATACAGCAGCAAACTAAGCCTTAAATCTTGGATTGCTTGGCTGTACGGTACCAAAATGTTATGTTCTGGGCTTGCGGATATGGATCTTCCTATAAGCCAAACCTATGCTTTAGTCTACATTTTTAATTTATGTTTTTTGCTTTAAAGTTACTCTATTTTCTTCATTGCGCCTATACAGACATTACCATCCGGCACTTCAATGCTTATAGGTTTTTATATGGACCGTGCACTTCAATCCCACTTTTCAGTGATTTCTTCTTCATTGGTTGACCACACTACTATGTGTGCGTATGTGTTTCTTAAAGCAGTATAATAGTCCTGTTTCTTTTACTTGTCCCTATCCCCATCCCAGGAGAGGGGAAGTGTCTCAGTTTTCTTTGGTAAAATTTTCAGTGAGATTGATCAGAATTCTGCTGAAGTAATGGAAGAGATAGAGAAGTCCAAAGATTACGTTCTTCAAAGGAAGCAAGTCTTGGAGGAAGAGAAGGAGCAACTCCAGCAAGCTGCTTTTGCTGTCTGGGACTTACTCAACAAGAGAGCATAGACGAATGCTGTGATTGTGAACGGCAATGCTCTAACAAATCCTCCTCATCTGGGCCTCACTTTCTCAGTGAAATACACGACTTTTGATGTCTAATGTCGAGATTCTCGAGAGGACCACTCATAAATCAATACATGAGATTCATGGGTATTGTCATTCATCGATCTATAATCCTTTTGGAGATGGTTTTTAAAATCAACTCCTCTTGATTTGGTGTTCGCTGGAATTGGTTTAAGGCGCGTTTACAACTGTAAAATATAAGGATAGTGTTACAAAATTCATCTCTCCCTTATTCAAGTTTTTATTTGTCTTACCTTGCTTGGGTAAAATTATTCAAATATTGATGTTTTTAGATCTGAATATCGTACTTTTTTTTTTAAAATTATCTTTATAGAATAAAGGTTATTTGATTTCAAGTATGAATATAAACTTTGAGTGTGTTTATCCTTTTGATGGGTATATTTATTCCTCCCCTTCCAACAATTAGTATCAAAGCATAATACTTCATTTATCTGGATTCACAAATCAAACAGCAACATAATACAACAAACTAGATATCCTTAGTGACAAGGGTTACATTTGTATTGTATGGGAGACAATCAAGCTGAATTGGGTCAAGACACAAATGCACTTAAATGTCACAATATTACTAAAACATCTTAAAATATATTATGATATTATCATATTTTTATTAATGACCTTTTCCTAACAGCAAGCCTTCTGCGGGCGATGACCGCATGCACCTGTTTCCTTGAAACACCTCATGTGAAGGATCCTCGCGATCAACTGATGCAAAATTTACTAGTCTACGCAAGACAAGAAGAGTCAGACACAGCAAACTTTGAATCGATTACATAAAAAATCCAATGTGACCATGAGATAGGCCACAGCGGATATTGAGGCCAAGGCCCAAGTAGAGGCTACGGTCTCTCTCTCCCAGTCCCAGATGATTGAGATCATTTTATTTATTTATTTATTGTACAACTGTGTAAGCCCCCTCTCGTCAGTCGTCTACACATACATTTGAGTACAAGGCACATTGAGATGTAGGTGGACCGCAGGGGCAAACGGCGCCGAGGCATGGAACAAAATGTTTCCAAAGCAAAGGAGCCAACAAAAAAAAAATGCTACCCCCGCTGCAAGCCAGACCTACGGGTACAAATTTGTAAACTGATGACGACACGGATTTAATTAACGAAGATGGAATGTTTGAAAGTCTATATTTGTGTTTTAACCACACTTGTACAATCAAATGCTATTATCCTCCACGTTCACAAGTTGGTAGACCGTGTCATGTAACGTGCAACAGATGTTTTTTCCGTAGTAGTAAGCGGAGGATTCTATTAAGAAAAATTAGAGTTACATATTACAATAGACGAACAAAATGATACTGAAGTGTTAGCCGGTAGTCGAATCAACTGGCACGGGCGGACCTGTTCCACGATCTGGCTCAGCGGGGGTGGGCTGCACCTGCGTGTTTCCCTAGTTACCCAAAAAAAGAAAAGAATACAAAAGAATATACTTATGTGTCCTTACCGTAGGGTTTCCCCAGCTTTTTGTGCGCTCAATTAAACGAAAACGACATTTACAAGCTGACCCACATTTAATTCTAAGAAGATGTCCCACATTTTACGAGAACTTCAGTCGAGAGTTGACTAGCACTTGTTTGATATCCAGTGAACAGACAGTATTGTTAGCAACCATATCCAGGAGTGACATGTCACATGTACTGAGCCAACCATTGTTTGCACATATCGAGCACAGGGAGTGCATTTGCATGCAATGCCTGCAAAGAACATTGAAAACCGCATAAGGTCATATGTCGTTTAGATTTACTTCAAATTTGATTTTCCCATGATAACATGACAAGAAGCAGTGGAAATGTAGATTCCCTCATATTTTTTTCTTAAAAAAGGGCCAAGTTCCAGACCAACCAAAAATGCATCATGAGGCCACGAAAGATGCTTAATGGAGAACAAAGATGAAATTAACTCTGCAGTCAGCATCCAGGATCTACTCTACAGATGTCGTGGGGTTGAGGAATTTCAAAGGATCATAGAATGCTTGATAATGCCAAGAGGGTAAAATATAAACAGGCGGAGTAAATAAAAAATACAGGAATATGCTAAGAGGGTAAAATATCTACAAGATAGGCCAGCCAATGAAAATATGCTAAACACAAACAAAAAAATTTACAACATCATTCAATGAAGCTCGATTATTAGTAGCTTTTTATTTGTTTAATACTCTAGTAGAGATGCTTCTTGAGTTGTTCGAAAATTGTTGGTCAACAGATTACTAGAGAAAAAAAATGGTGAATGCAGGAAAAACCTGATGTGCTACGTATTGAACATCAGCAACACTTCCACTTCTTGAGGCAATCTGGAAGGCACTCTTTAGACGACCACAGACCACGCATGCCAGCACCTTCCTGCTTAGACATCAAAACATATTAACAGGAATTTGAGGCCAGAAAGGAAACAAAAAAGGCAAAAAGAAGAGGCCGAATATTGAAGTTCAACATTATCCCTAGCATGGTCGATTGGAGCTAATGGTACAAAGAAATGAGTAGAAAAATAAGGAGAGAAATCTGTGTTAAAATTTATCATATTAGATTACTTGACTCAAGGCCCCAAGTAACAAAAAAGAAGTATGAAATATCAAAACCTAATAGTGTCAAGAATAATGGATATTATTATATTTTAAACACCCCTGAAGAAACTAATGCTAATACACTTTATTATTAAAAGGGCAAAGAAAAGGTAGGTAAAGGTCGATAATGCAGCAAAAGGCACCAACTGAAGACAATTTGATAGAAAGGGTGGGTGGCAAAGACACCAGTAGAGGTTGACAGAAATAGGCGGAAAAGACATGATTGATAAAGAACATAATAGCCATTAGAGATAATGGTGGGTATAATAAGAGATACTAGATAAAGAACATAATAACCATTAGAGAAATTCATAACCATGCTTAACTCTCCTATAAGTGCCTCAAGCCATTGTTATTAAAAGTGTGCCTAGGCGCAAGGCAAGGTGAGGCACAAGAATTTTGCCTTGACTAGGAAAAGCCCAACGCAAAAATCAAGCCACACCGATTTTTGCTGTTCGTACACTTCAAGGCAGGCACGGTGCAAGGAAGCATGTGCCTAATGTTGGTTGAAGTGTTATTTTTTTAACAAATGCACCAAAGGTGTTTGTTTCTGTATTTGGGGAGAGAATTAACATAAAATTCTTCTTAATTCCCCTAATCGCTGTCGATTCGAGCTGCGATGGTAGGCAGAGGCTTTAATATATATATTTTAATAATTTTTTACTTTAAATATATTATTTTTCTTAAAAATTTACTAGTTATAATTTCTATGAATCAAATACAACATTTGCACAACTATGAAGGTAGTCAAACTTATAAAATATGAATACATTATACAAATTTTTAATAAATTAAATTCAAAAAATTAAGATTTTTTTTAAAATAAAAAAATTAGCTTGCGAGCTGACCCGCTAGCGTGTGGCCCATGAGCTAAAGCCCGTTCTAGCCCGCATATGAACGGATCGAATTTTACAGGTTAAGCCTGCCGAAAAACACAAGCCAACCCACATGACCCACAAGCTGAAAGCCAGTTTAACATCCCTATCTGTGGGCATTATCTTCCACAGTAAGATCTCACCTCGCATTGTCACCGGCCATGATTGCAAAGGTACCACTCAATCATCACTAACTGAATGCATTGAATTTGAACCCTCTTCCCTGCCCCTCCAATGTATGAGTTTTATATATTTTATTTATGTTTATGTCGTGACTCATGGGCAACATCCTTTCTTTTTTATTTTATTTTTTCCCAATTTTCCTCTTTTCTTTTCTTTCCAGCTGCCAACATGTCTTACTCTTTGAAGTTTTATGTTTACCAATTTTTTTGTCATTTTTTGTTCCGCAAAATAATGACCCAAGTCAAAGAGCGTAGTTCAGAGAGTAGAGATAAGAATCTGGGTTGGAAGTATGGACATGTGATAATCCCAAATGATAAAAATGCTGTCACTTATAATTTTTTGGCAAATCAATAAAAGGAGATAAAAGGAGACAGATAAGAGAACATACGGAGAAAAAAAAAAAGAAAACCATGCGAACAGAAAATCAAGAATATAGTGATGAGCACGATGATGATGTTAGGGAGTTTCCACTTTCCAGTAATCAGAAACATGTACTCTCTTCTTCAGATGGCACCAGAGTAAAGCCTCCTCAAACAGAAGGCCCAATTGATGCGTTTTTCACTCCTACGGATGTGAAAAATAGAAGGAAAAAGCCAACCCTAGGGAATTAGGCTTGTAAAACAGTGTTGAAGCAGTGAGCTTGTGATGCCATAAAAGCATGGATGAATACCTTTAAATGTTATTATTTATTAAAGCTTTAAGGTGATACGCGAAGCGTTTGGTCAATATATTCCAGGTTTTAGGCCACCAACCTTTCAAGAGGTGTGAGTTCCCCATCTCAAAATACAAGTAGACAAGACTAATTAGTCATATGAAGGAGATTAAAAAAAATTGGATGTTCAATCACGGTTGGAAGGATAGAAGGGAGAGAACATAGATCAATTTTCTTGGAAAATTGTTCTGAAGGAAGCATGTTTATTGAATCTTTGGATGCTTCAAATTGCATTAAGATCGGGAAAAAATCTGTTACTTACAAAGGTGATTGAGAAATTTAGGGCTAATAATGTGGTTTAAGTCTGATAATGCTTTGGCCAATGTAAAGACAAGTAAACTGTTGAAGACAAAATATCCACACCAATTTTGGACACAGTGTTGCTCATTGTGTTGATTTAATGTTGGCAGACATTTTCAAGATATCCCAGTTGAAGGATATTTTCAATGACAAGTTTTATATATTCACGCCCCCAAGTGTGGTGAATATGATTAGAAAATTCATTAAGGACGTTGAGTTGTTTAAACAAAGACTCGTTTTGCAACTACTTTCATTAATTTGGAAAGGATACATGAACAATAGAACAATTTGAGAAAAACATTTATATTCTGAAACAAAGGAGCCATAAGGAAAAAAGTTACTAAAGTTGAGATAACAACTTCATTTTGGAACAATAGTCCAAGCTTTGAAAGTAACATATTAATACTGAAACTAAGTCTTCTATGAATTATATTTATCAGGCCATAGATAGAGAAAAAAGTTATTGAAGTTGTTTTTGATTATAACAAATCAAAGTATAATGATATGCATGTGTACGGAAGTTATACTTTCTAATAAATAATCAAACCAAACCAAGTCTTAACCCCTTACTTTCTAATAAATATCAACTACAATTCATTTGTCATATATTAATACTATTATAACTCATGACTTTGTAATTATGCTACAAAGTCGCATAGTGACATACAAATGGTTTTTCTGCTCCAAATTTACAATTGTTGGCTTTTTTAAGGTTACGTTAGTTTCAACGTGTAGCACTTTATTCCAGAAAACAAATTGACCTCAGAACAATTTCTTTGCCTAAGAAGATTGATCACAAGCATTCTCCGAGTCAGCAAGAACACAATTCCGACTTAGTGGCTTTTTCTGTGAAAAAATCATGCCCAAATTTGCACCAAACTGCCATTTGTGTTATTTTTTGTATAAGTTCTTCCATGATCACCCAGATTTTCAACATCATATGATTTTTCTATCAACAGTCAACTAGAACCATGTGCAGTATTAAACCCAAAAAAATAAAATAAAAAATAAAAACCTGTGGCTACTAGTCAACATATCTATGAGACGATCTGGGCGCTCCTTGTGCCTGTTAGCATAAACATTAATTGCAGCCCCAAGGACCTATAAAATTCAAAAAAAAAAATCAAAAATATTTATTCTGAAGATAATATATTTTATTTTACAAACACACAGGAAGGGTGTCCTCATCCCATAACATGAATCCAAACAACTAAGAAGCACTACAATGAGGACCAAAGAAATAATGATAAATTGTTACATGGCGGCAAAGCTTTTGTACACTGTCTTCTAAATATATATGCCAGGAAAATATACATGAATGCACAGCTCAATAATATACGAAGCTTAATTGTTTAGGGTGAGTGAAAAAAACAAATTTTGTTTGTTTTGTTTTGTTCATTTTAGTTTAATTGAATGCCGTGAAAGAGTAGATTAAACATATCAGATTGAAAACATAACATAGCAAAACACATGATCAAACAGCCAACAACAACCTCGGTCCAAATTTGGGGAAGATTCAACTCTTGGCTATCACAATCGATCTCCATCCAGATGGGAGATAGCCTAGTAACTCTGATACTTAGCCAGATTGTATTGGTCACTCCAGATTGATATAAATCAAATCTAGAGGGTGATTCAAACAGACTTAAAATATATGGCTGAAGCCATTCAAGTGGCGAACCAAAAGTTGGCAAAACTGGTTAAAAGGGGCTGCGTAACTTGTGGAGACTCCATCAATAATTTGGATAGCCCATATCGATGATAGATATACATTTCCGATGCTTAAATTAACATTACCTGGTCCCAGTCAACATCATCAATTGTTCCTTTAATGTTCCTGAAGAACTCCGTTAATTGACCACCCCTTTTTCTCTCAGCAAGTGATGCAGCAACGCCAGCATATATGTCAACAGCTGCAAAATGAGTTGGAAATTTAACTGCAAGCTAGATTAAGTTCCTAAGTCACTTTTATCTTGAACAACAATTGAGACAAATGAGATCACAAAATAATTACTACCAGGAAGATAAAATTCATATATCACTTGGAAAGCCAAATCAAAATTCTTCTCAGCAAGTGTCTCTGCAATCTTGCACCTCCTCCTAAAATTAAGGGGAAAAAGGGCTGCCATAAATTGCTATATGTATTTACAAGTTATGCCTATTTCATATAAATATATACATAAATATTTTTGGCAATCAGAGTGCATTGCCGATAGGGGATCAAAATACATTATCAAAATAATTTCCTGGCAGGCTTCTCCATTTCATCGAATTTTTTTCACCCATCTGTTATCACTAATGATTGACACACGATAGATAAACTAATAAAATGCTTGAAAATAAACGATCCAGCTGTTTCTGCGCAGGCTATTATTACAGTTGGATTAAAGTAAAAGAAAAAAAGCTTCACAAACAGAAGCACTATATTCAGCTTCTGGCGATCCTCTCCCTTCATGGAATAGGATCAAAAATTCCAATATCCCTACATAGATCTCTACAGAGAGGAAACGAGATTTCCCTCTGGTTGACACATGCAATGGAAAACTGAAAATTGAAAATACAGCATTTGTATGTTCTTGTGCTACATAGATTCATGCTATTTTGTTTGAGTAGTTTCATTATTACTTGTCTTTTTTTTTGTCCTTCAAGAGTAGAAATTTTTGATAGGGAATTTAATTTTATAATTGGAAAGACTTTCCAACCAATTGGCTGTCATATAATTGTAACTACGTGGGTTTATATTTAGTTTTCTAAATAGAGTTATTTTCTAATCTAGGTCTCCTAATTATGTGTATGTGTGTGTATATGTATATATTCATAATCTCTCAATAATAAAAAAAAATTATTTCTCTATATTCTATTCTATTTTTTATTTGAGAGTGTTATTACTCTTTCACAACATTCCTTAGCTCTTAATTTACCATAAGGTTGTTGGTTGTGTGCTATGTTCATGTGCACCAACTTCATTGAGATAAATTTGACTCTTGTGCTTTCAAATGTGCATTTTTGGATTATTTTATTTCTCAAAAGGGCTATAAATGTTTTTTATTATCCTACGAGATAAATACTATGTGTCTATTGATATTCAATTTTGTGAGTGAGAATCCTACTTTTTTTTGGCAAAATCACTATTATTCCACTTCAGGGGAAGCTTCGTAGTAAAGAAGAGAAGCAACTATGGTTAGATGAAAGAAAGTATGAAATTCAGGAGAGGATTCGACTATTATAATAAGGAGAAGTCCTTAACTCATAGTTCAAATGAGGAGTCCTTAGCTTCTCCTAATTCTAATCTTGTAGTAGTATACATGTTAAACGAGCTAGAGGCCAATGAGCCACACGAGCTGGCCCATAATATGGGCCAAGCTGAGCTATATATTTTTAGCATGTTTTACAGTGCGCCTACATGGTTTTGAGCCCACAAACTGCTGTTTAAATGGGTTTGACCTAGCCCCAGTCTGCACCCATCCCACCCATGCAGCCCGCACAACCACACCCACCCCATTGCCCACAGGCCTCTAGCCCCCCAAACATCTAAAATATGCTAAAAAAACTTTGACAAAATGTTGTTAGTACAACTCGAACCCCAGACCTCCTCTAAAATATAAGCAATCTCTAACCATTAGACTATTTAATACTTATTGAATATATTTACACAATTAGTATAGGTAGCAATAATAATAATAATAATAATAATAATAATAATAATTATAAGGGCCCAACCCGCGGTCTAGTCTGCCCTGCAAGTGAGTGGGCGAACCAAATTTTTTGACCGTTTAGGCTCAGGCTCGGGCGAGCTTAGCCCAGCCCAACCCGGTCCGCCCGTTTAACACTCCTATGTAGTAATTGAATTAAGTAAAAATGAAAAGTCAACTTTGATGTATGACAAATATTATGCAAGATAAAATGCTACTCCCAATTTTGATCATCCTCCCAATGACACTATCATGCCATCAGTAGATTCTTTTAAATTGACCATGTGGCACAAATCTCCACTAAGGTACTTACTCTTCACCTATAGTTTCAAATTTAAATTATCTCATATCTTTTGACTTTATAGGTTTAGACAATCCTATCCTTTTTGTAATTGTAAAGAATCTAATAGAAGATTCTAGTGTTGTCTATCCTATTTCTAACATCACTCCTTATTATCACCTATTTAAATATCACTATGCTTTTGCCCTTCAATTGTTTTTTATGTCTGTTTGTAGTCATTTTAGTAAAACTCATGAAGATCCCAAATGAAAATCTGCTATGATAGAGGAATTAAAAATCCTTTTGAATAATTCAACTTGGGAAATGGTTCAGTTATCCCGAGATGAAGATGGTGTGATGCAAATGAATATTTATAGCGAAATATAAATTAGATGAGACGGTTGAAAGATATAATATCAGATTAGTTGTCAAAAAATACACTCAAACATAAGAGATTGACTGTCTAGAAATATTTGCTCCAGGTAGCTAAAATGAGTACTATCATAATTATTCTTCTAAAAAAGCTAACTTAAACTGCCCATTACGTTAGTTTGATGTGAAGAATGCCTTCATAGTGATTTGATGAAAAAGTTGAACATGGATCCTCCTCCCAGTTTTACACCAAAAAAAAGCAAAGGTATACAAGCTGAAGAAAACATCATATGATTTGAAGCAATCACCAAGAATTTGATTTGATCGATTGAACCATTCAATGCCAGGGATACAATTTCAAGCAGGCATTGGCTGATCACAATTTGTTTTATAACGAGAGATGATATTGATATAACCTTGTTTCTTGTTTATCTTGATGATATAATTGTTACAACTAAAGTAATAACATATCTCGAGATAGAAAAATTCCGTTGTCTTTTGACGAATGAATTTGAGATGAAAGGCTTGGGAGCTTTAAAATAATTCCTTGGCATTGAAGTATCGTGATCCAAACAAGAAAATTTTCTCTCTCAATAGAAGAATGTTCTAAACCTTCCAGAAACCAATAACTTGGCTTGCGCACATGCTGATACTCTTATTTTCCATACTGTTGGTAAGCATAAAATATAAAGCTAGCAAGTCACGATTTTAAAAACTCAATGTCGTACAAAATAACACAAACCTGAAGGTTTCAATGTCATTTGGGTTTCCAAAAAGTGAATATCTCCATTGGGGCCCATCTTGGTCATTAAATGCTCTCACAACATCGACCTACCAAAAACAAAAGGGAAAGAAAAGAAGAAAAGATATTATGAATTTATATCCTAATGAGCACATATTAATAATTTAATATACATAAACTGTGAAGGTATATGTGAACAATGTTTTCCTCGGCACAATCCAATGATAAAGGATATTGAAGGCATTTGGAGGCAACGTAATCTAACCACAAGTATATCAAGAATCCAATGAAGGCTTTCTCTTTGTACTTAACCGTTTTAGCAATTCGATCCAATCATATATTTAAGTTGTTCACCAACTTTTATCTGCTCTCATGGACAACAGGGTTATAGCCATCAAAACGGAATCTGCTGAATGGTACAACATTTTCTGTCTGTATATGTGACTTTATTTGAAAAATATTAATGAATCTGCTGAAAATCTCAGACATGCCTCCGAAGATGACTAATAGGTATAGAAAAATACTCGGGAATCTAATGGAATTCTTTTAGCACTTAACTAACAGAGTTTAAATAGTACATGAGGCGGTCTACACCTGGATTGATACCCGTGCAGAATATTTGACAAGCCCTTCTTCACTGAGCTTTTCAGAAGCATTTTTTCCCCGGATTCCCTTCGTCACAAGCTTAGTAGAATCACCAGTTTTATATCGTGCCAGCAATCCTTCTTCAAAATGAATCTAAAAAATAAATAAATAAATAAGAAAGCCAGATAGTATAAATTAGATAAAGGAACTTACTGAAAGAAAGATGCAGAAACTCAAAGAATACAAAATGTGCTTCTGACGGCTGCATTCTGGGAGATTACCCAGCTAAAATCAAACCATTTGAAAGAGTGTTGGTATGGCAGTACTTTAATTTATAAATCTGTCAAAATATACTGATTAGAAATAATCTCTTGTTAAGCAACAAGCCAATAGTTAACCCTTGAATGTGATAGTAGTATTTATATTCTCAATCAAAGTTTTGCCAATTTTGTCACTGTTCATTTAAGGCAAGTATTTACATAGAATTGTCCCTACTCTGTTGAAAGAGAAGAACATTAATACTCTTCTCTGCCAAATACATTAAAAGCTTAATGGGCCAAATCACAACAAGCCCGATTAACACTCAAGCTCTATTCACCGGTTTGAATAGGTTTTGTAGATCTCATCTTTTGTTGTATATTCTCACAAATGAAGTTACAATAAATTTCAATATATTTAGCTCACTCATGAAATACCGGATTTCTTGCAATACGAATAGAAGCTTGGCTGTCACCCAACAATTTTATCGAATTAGTAACCAGAAAGTGAAGTTCACTAAGAAAATGATATACACACTAACTCACTTGTCGCCTGTGTCATAGCATTATATTTAGACTGCACTTGAACGAGCCACGACAATTTGTTTCTTTCTCTTCCAAGACACTAGATTACCACCAAAGAAAATACAAAAAACCTGTCATGGATTTTTGGTCACTAAAATATCTTGCCCAATCAACATCCTCCAATTTAGTGCTTCCATGATTAAGATACTATAAACCAACAATGTATAGTGCGAGGAGAAGACATAAATTGCCTTAAATTGCCTCACAGTACAACCACCAATCCCCTCTATGTATTGTGTGATCAGAGGTATCACTTTTTCCCAACGGAGCTTGGTATCACCTATCAATGTGTAGAACACGAGAAAAAACACATAACATATAACACCGGCACTAGTTAAAACCTGAAATCAGACAACCTTGTATTCACCACAAAGACCATCCAAGAAGCTCATGCGCGTTGTTTCCTCATGGCAGCCATAAAGATTGGAAGAAAAGTTTAACTCAAGGTTTCTTAAAATCAACAAAATAATCTGTTAGAGTTTGATCCTTCTTTTCAACCCTAAAAAAGAATAAGATATGTTAGACACCCAAGGAAGATTATGTTGTCCAGAACATAATGTTGCCATGTATCTCCAAAATTCCTTAACAGTGCTAGTGTGAGCTACCAAAGAAGGGATCTTTGAATCCATCAAATTCAATAATCACGTACCCAAATGCGATTTGTAGCCCTTTCATTAGGTGGATCACTAGAGTGATCATCTTTGTCTAAGTTGATCAAAGCAATCTTCATGATCTTTTTCCACAAATAAAAGATGGATCCATTCAATTTTTCATGTGTCAACTTAGTTGCAAAAAGCAAAAGAAACTTAGGAACACTCACTCGAGGGTTAGCCTCTGAGCTAGGGTTATATTAGGAACACTAGCCCCAATCTCACCTTTGTCACCATCCATTGCAATCTGATCACATGTCAATGAGAGTTCTCTCTCCCCTTGGATTAGGATTAGGGTGATTAGGGTTAGAGAGAAAGAGGGGAAGCTAGAAGGTAGAGAGAAAGACAGAGAGGCAGCGACTAAGCGAGAGGGAAATTAGTGGAGAGGTGATGAGGTAAGTTTTTTTTTTTTGTAGATTGGGTGTTCTTTGTTTTTTCCTCAAGGCTCTAATACCATTTTGAAAAAAGAGAATTAGAGGTTGAAGATAATTTTATTAGAGATGCTGAATGGATTTATATAGTACTACAAGAAGAGCCTAGAACCTTAATAACCTAGTTAGCCTAATACATTAGAAACGATAATGGACAAGATTAACATTGTCCATGACAAATGCAATTTTTGAAATATGAAAGAATATTGATGTAAGACGACAAATCCTCCATTTAAATTCCTAGAAGTTCCACTTTGAATAGCCCAACTAATGAATAATTATCCATATTTTATTTTATTTTAAATATAAATTATCAAGGTACTCTAACTGGATCTTTCTAGAACAATATTTCAAACATTCACATTCTCCTGGATTTTGGCAAAAGACACAATTTTAAGCAGTTAAGGCAACCAAATAAAATATGCAGTATTTGGATTTTGGATTAAAATATTAAATCATCTTAGACATTGTACTGGGCTTCATATGAACCAATTCTTCTTCTAAGTGGAATCCCATGAACCGTTTTGCAAGAAGAACCAAATGAATGGTGGGAGTATTGAAGGATTAAAACACAACTAAAGAGGATAAAAACCAGCAAAGGACTAATTAGTAATTAAAATAATACAAGTTAGCAGGGTTTCAACCTTAAGGACATAAAATAATGTAGTCCCATAAAAATTATACCATATAAGTTTGCCTCATTTAGTAGGCAGAGACCTTTTACATATCCTTTATTGCACTGTTATAAAGATAATATAAAGAAAATCTAACAAATGATAGCAATTCCAGCTCTGAGGTAAGAAAAAAAAACACATAAGTTCACCTTTGCAAGTTCCAAATGATTCACAGCCTCCTCTTGTGATGAAGAGTTTATAAATAACTGAATACAACAAAGTCCAGCTGCAATGTAGTCCTTTTTTATTACCTGAAACAAAAAAACTATATCAAAAAAAGAAGCAAGGTATGATGAAAAATATGAAAATGAAAAACAAATAGCAGAATAGAAACAAGTTTTCAATGCCAGAAACACATCAATTCAGTAGAACTTACAAACAAAATATAAAACTTCCATTTTTCCATTTCACAATGTTCCAAATATTATTGTAGTTTCTCTTTTTTACTTGTTCCTTGAATTTTCCTTTTATACTAAGTGAGATAAGTTTTAAAGATTTCACAAATAAAATTAGTACAAGATCTGGCATATTATGAATAATTGATCCAGAAATCCAGTACACTATTTTGAAAAGATTTCACAAATAAAATTAAAAAGACTGACAAGCAAAGGGGGTGCGGGGAAGGGGTTGCAAAGTACCTGAAACTTGTATAGATAATTGAAATGCTTATGAATTTCACAGTAATTGCAAATTCGAGAAAGGGCGGAAGCTGTGTGCTGATTAATCTCTACATCTTGTTGTGTGACAGATGACACTCGCATTGATATCACTTCCTCCAAAACAGTCATCGCACCATACCCAATACACAAGTCACACAAATCATCAATGGTTCCATAGTCTGTTGCTAAACGATCTGATTTTTTGAGGGGATGATGCCGAGGCAACTACCCCTAGTGAAGATGGCATAGGAGGTGGGGGTACATCTTTCAGGGGAAAGAACAGCATGCACCCATCATTATAGTGACCATGCCGGAACATAAAACTGAGCAAATGCTGACGACAATACTGCAATATAGAAGAGGAAAATTTTTCAAGGACCTGAAATGGCCATCCAAATTAAGTTTTGATTCAATCTACTTAATAATAGCTTTAGTATGGTCCTTGAGAATGATCGTGTTGTTGATGTCTAATAAAAAGTTTGAAATAAAATAATATTGTATATATTTGGTATCATTTAATTGCAACATAATCAGAGTGGCATATCCAGAGCAGTGAAATTTAAGTGCAACTCCAATGAGAAATAGTATTTCCAACATAATCAGCGTGCCATATCCAGAGCAGTCCTCTTCAATCTAGTGACTAAAGCACATATAGATGCTTAAGCAGCTTACTTCTTGTAAGTAGTTAACGCACTCAGCGTAACGAATGCTGTCCAGGTTGCTGCATGGCCCATCTCCAAATTCTAAACTATTAATGGAATTACTGTTTGCACATTCTTGAGAATGCCTGGAACTCTCTGAACGAGGAAAGGTTGATGGCATGTAAAGCACATTGAGATATGAATCAGCAGAAAGAGAATCATCCAGAATTGTTGGTGCACTTCTAGCTAAATGGTCATACCTACAGAAAAGTTAAATCAGTCATTGAAAACGATACGCACATCACTTTATTTATTAATTTAATTTCAATTAATAATATCACATATGAATACCATTTGAAACAATCCAACGTATGACTTGCTTCAAAAGGTTGCAACTAGTAGAGCCATGAAACAATCGAAGGCATCCTTTGAACATATCATATATCCTCCTAGGAGAGATGATTTTGTCATTATTGACGTGCAGAGCCCACTCACTAAGCAACCCAAGTCAATGACATGTCCAGTGCAATAAATGAGGAAGAACATCTCCACTAGATTAGTTACCAAAAGTTATAGTTAAATATAGATAAAATATATCTTCAATAGGTTAATTATATCACTAGCTATAGCAATAAAATAAGATAAATTTATATTATTTTTTAATTACGGTTAAAATGTCACATCAACTTTCATCCTAACATTATTTTAAAATTTCAAACTAACCTTCACAACCCTAGCACACAACCAACCAACAAGAATTGAGGAACCACAACAAATTCTATCGCTACCACCACTAGGAAGTCACCGCCACCAGGAAGCCCATCATCGCCACCACCGCAAACAACCCTATCGACATCGCCACCACCAGGAAGCCCATCACCGCTTCCACATATCGGTCCCTTGGTGTCTACTCCATGCTTTTGATGGTGAGGGGCTTGGAGGTGGAGTCATCTCGAGGTGTGGTCGACAGGAGAGCTGCGGTTGAGGTCTTTCTTGGGGGAGAGCGGTCAACGGTCATACTTTGTAAAGCATAGATTAGAATAGAAGGTTGAAAGTACCACCATTGGACTGAGATTCCAAGACTTTTTGGAGGGGAGTCGATGTGATTAACCGTAAGAAGGCGAACATTATTCCTTTTTGCTATACTGATTTGTTGGGGGTATAGACATAGGAGGATTCATGTATCATTCCCGCTATTTGAAAGTAGGGAGTTAGGATTTGATTGAAATAATCTCTATCATTGTCGTATGATACTAATTACAAATTGATTTCTGACCATTGACCAAAAGCTTGAGAGAAAGGTGATGACAATAATTTTTTGTTCAAGTAAACAAAAAATCTAGATAACACAAGTGCAATCATCTATAAATGACACAAATCATCAAGTGCTATAAACATTGAGAACATTACAAGATCCCAAAATATCACTATGAATGAGGCAAAAGGAGTAGAGGTCTTTATATTACTAGTTGAAAAGGAAACACATATTTTACAAGTTCACATATATCACAGTAGAAATGCTAACATTTAAATTTTGGAATATGGATGGAAATAGAATTTTAAGAACTCTGAATGAAGGATGTCCAAGTAAACAATGGTGGAGACATATCTTATCCTAATTCAATGAAACATGTATAGATATAAGGGAGTGGGGTATTTTATCATAGAAAATGATTAACCGGTTTAATGCGTTAAGATAGTGGAGTCTAACCCGTTCTCTAGCATGTCCAATCATCATCTCAAAATCCTTATCTTACAACAAACTAATCATGATAGAAAATCACTTGACAAGATAAAAACATCTCCAACGTACTCTTATAGTTAAATCTTAAAATATTGCTCTACCACTCTTCATCTCTCTCTTCTCATTTAAAGAATACTATAGTTACCATTCACTCTATATTATAAAATACTTTTTTTTTCTTCACACATTTGAAGTCATAAAATGACTCGTTACATGTAAAAAAATCTCTACACATGGAAAGAAATAAAGAGAACATGCTACTCTAAATCTTGAATGACTTTTTGAATGGAAATAAGATTTATGGATAATTTAGGAACATAGAGAATATTGCTTAAAACCAGCGAAGGACTTATGGTGACATTCCAATAATTGAGGAACCATTAGTAGTGGTTATCTTCCTATGGTTATCTTTTTATTGTTGGGGCATGGACAACATGTGGTAAAGACATTTGGTGAGTGAATCATGTTCTCTTTAAAATTGGAGTCCACAATCCAGGATGTGATAAGAGACAAACTCGAGACATTTAACCCAAAAGAGAAAGAAAAGACACCTAAATAAGCCAATGAACAAGAACATAGGGTTTTTATTAAGACTACCAAGAAAAGACTCTTGTGATCCTGTAACATTTTGCCTTACAGAAGCAACATGAACTTGAACCTGGGAGTTTCTCCTCACAGACCTTACTCTTGACTTGAAGATTTGCCATGAAATTTCTAACATCATTCATAGGTATGGCGTCCTTTCTTGCAGAAAGTGCACAATAGGTTGTCCCTACAATCTCGGTTTTAGATCTTGTGCAGATTGGATCTTTTATTCTCAACTCTAGATGTTTGCTTCTCATTTATGATAGCATGGCCAGATTGTTTAGGTTATCACTAGGTTGAGGGGTCCTTCCAATCTATTCTACGAGTGTTATAGTAGAGGTCTCAGAAATGAAAGTTGGTCTAACAATTTAGGCAAAAAAAAGGGTTGAGCTTATGTTTTTCTTAAGAACTTAGCTTTGATACCACGAGAAAAATAAGAAATATTTCATTTATTTCGTTATGTACACATATATACACAACAGTCTGACCATTAGTTTTAAAACAATTAATACCTAAAATAATAAATACAAACAATAAATATAATATGAAAAAACTAACAAATTAGTGTAATAACATCTAGACTTTTTGAATAACCACATTAATAAATCCGAATCAACTTCCAACATGTTTCAAAAAGTTAATCAAATTATCCTTCGATCTTAAGGTATGTATGAAACCATGTAAGATAAATCATCCCATTAAGCTTATTTAAATCCCTAACATTCTAAAAGTCACCAAGTTGCATTAGACATGAATTTCAGAGGTTGTCATGGCTAAAAAGACAATGAAGTGAAAAAAGAAAATTATGTAAATGCTATTGAAAGGAGAGGAAAAAACACCTAATAAAAGAATCTTATGGCTTTGATACCGGGTAACAAAATGCTTGGAAAAAAAACCTTTCCTTAATTCATTTAATAATACATGATCCTTTTATATACATCAAATTACAAGAGAATAAAACAAAAAATAATTATAAAAAAGAAAACTAAATAATTTTTCCCAAAAAAGTTAACTATTAAATCCCTTGATCTATGGGATTTAAAACTAAATGCTAAATCTTTCAATCTAACAAATTAAATAAGAAATTTACTCTTAGTTTTACATCTACTATTTAAATAACCCTTCTCTAACTTTGATCCAGAGAGAGAAGCTCCTCCTTCTCTCTAAATTTTCTCTATATTTTGGTGCCTCTCGGGCAGCTGCCTCCGACGGCCCTTAGGATGGCCCCTTCATCCGGTGCCTCTGCCTCTCTGCAAGTGCCACCAACTGTCAGGTCTGCACCAAAGTCGATGGGTACGCAAGTTGTTCCGGCCTTGGTGGCCCCTCTGTCTTCCGCGTCTCCTCCTTCCCTAGGTGGCGTGCCGCTAGAAGGCGCTGCTCACACGACCGGTGACCACCTCAAAGACGCTGCACCCACTGGCAGCTGTCTCGAAGACCACATGACTGTGTTACCCCGCCACACGCCAGAACGCTCCTTGGGAGTCCAGCCGCCGCCCCTCTGTCCCCTAGCCCTAACCTTAATTTCCTTATCCCTCCACTGCTCAATCCCTCTAGCCCAAACCGCTTTCCCCCAGCAGAAGCCCTCCTTCTCAGACCCACCTCAACCAGCCCACTTGCTCATTCCCCGTCCGAGTCCATCCCGGCCCGCTCATCCAGCCCAAGCCCAACACCATCTCTCTCCTCTCCTCACTTACCAGAGCCCACCATCTTTTCCCAAATACAGCCCACCCCTTTACCCGAGAATTTCCAAAGTTCAGCTTTCTGTCTTGCATAAGTATGCTAACATCATAGAATTGCCAGCAAAACAATGGAAAAAGTTTTGAAAAATCCACAACTTTCTAGTTTGTATACCAACTTATGGAAAATTGTTTGAAAAACAAACCCCAAATAGGAATTTAAAAAAAAGAAAGTGATAAACACTTACATAGACCGAACAGTAGAAACATCAACAGGTGGACCGCCTTCAATTGTGTTGATGATTTCTAGGACGACAGGCCCAGGATCGCCCTTATGCAATTGAAGAGCTTGCCTGGAAACAGTCGAACAAAAATCATACAGATCAACAAGTGGGCACACCTCAACATTGCAGATTAAGTAATATGCATATAAGCTAATAGTATAACAAAAAACCACACTGACTTAAATTTGACACGTGCTTGTGCATAATGCTCCATCCGTATCAAAGCATTGCCCCATGCATTCCACACAGGGAATGCATCAATCTGATATTTGAAGCCAAGAGAAACAATTACACTATTTCAGAGGATGTAGCAGACCAACATAGAAAACAACAAAAATCCACAATATTGGTTACCTTACACTTCTTGCAAGTGTATACAGCCATACTGTATTGTTCATCAACAATTAACCTGTCACGGAGCCGCGCAGATGACTCTTTGTCAGCAATATCATCAAGAGAAGCTGCAATTCCTGAACCCATCAGACTCTGGAGCAACTCAGCACGCCCTAGCCAAATGTCAGCCTGAAGCAAAATTTCAGATAGCTCATCTGTCGCCTGGCTACCCACACAAGAACTACAGGCATCAGAGGATGCATCATCTGCATCCCTACTCCTTTCAGAATTACTAGACAGGTCACTGCCCCCAGAAAACTTTCTTAGTAAGGATTTAGAATAAATTAGTCCCTGACAACATGCAAGGAAAAATAAATTACCAAAATGCTGAAGAAATTAAGATCCAAGGAGAAAACGTTCTGCATAAACATGTGCAAAAGGACAAAAATCCAATCTTTTGTCAGAAAATTGCAAATGATAGACACGTATCTTGAGTCAGTTTCACAGTAAGCACACCAATGACTTAGACAAGTTAGATACCTGAACAATAGTTTCTGTGGCATGATAAGCTTGACCAATTGTTTCCATTGATGCAGTGTCAGGCAACTGCTGGTAACTCAATACCTTCTTCATTTGATTGATGCACAGGTCCAAGCCGCCTTTCGCAGAAACTGACTCATCAGAGCACAGGGAGAGCAGCACCTAAAGAAACATTAAAACTAGCCATGACTTTGAAGAAAAAAAAATGCAAACAAGCAACAAATGGGGCTATAAAAGCCACCAAAGACAAAGTTAGTGCTTACCGTTGTAATGAGCTAAAAGAATGAGCTGGCAATGGTTGTAATTAGCTAGTTATATATTTGGGTATATATTTAGAACCTCCTATGCCCATTACTGGGGCTTAGAAAGTCTTACTTGCACCTAGTTTTGTATGTCTTCAACTTTACTTGTCCAACTTTTTCTAATAATTTTCTTTCTATTAGCTAAATTACCAAACATTTTATGTAAATTGTAGCCTTTTATCCCACTCACTATGTGTTTCATAACAATCTCACAAAAATGACAACCGACACCGGTAGAAAAAGAAGAGGATTATATTATTAAGAGGAATCATGGGTGAAAAACGACACTTCAAAATATATTTATGGCATTATCATTTAGAGCATTTTTATTTTAAATATTTAAAACGCCTACTTTCTCATTTGATTTCACATATTTCTGTTTTTAGTTTAAAGTGTAAACAATGCATCTAAGCTAAACCTCATTGTGTACTCCTTTGTCATGTATTTACACCGATGTTTGAGCATGCTGAACCTTGACAACTTCACTAAAAGGCATCAGTGCATTCAAGGGACTGATCTTGTTGTTCTCCCCGAAAGAACTCCTTGCATAGATCAAAAATTCAGAAATATTTTTTCTCTTAGAAAATACACCATTGCATGTTTAACACAATCAAAATGAGTAATATTACCAGATTAATCATGTTCAATAGAATTACATAGTTGCATCAAGAGTTGATCATCAATTCTCATCCATTCAATCAGTCGCAGCCGGGGGACTACCCATGAGATGACTCGCTTGAGAAATACTTCTCAAATAAAGCCTCACAATAAAAATAATTAATTCCACCAGTTTAAACTAGTCACGTGTTTTTGTGCATCTGCCATTATTTCCACCAAAAAAAAAAAACAGCCATAACAAAATACTTTTTTGATCCTTAAACGAAGTAGATAGGGAACCAAAATTTTTCAGCAAGACAAACACCAAAAGGCGATCACTCAAACAGGGTGACCCAGAAATCTGGAAGTGTTGCACACTTGGGCAACCAAGAAAAGAACAAGGGAAAAAGAAGCTGCTATGGCTCTAATACCATGTAAACTAATGGAAAAAAGAAGTAATTCTATGTTACATCCATGATTGAAAGTGTTATAAAACTATACACACTCTAATCCATCTATTCTAACAATATATCTGATAAAGAAGAAACAATAACTCTACAATCAAATCTCCTACAATCAAGCTAATCCAATTTCCTATAATCAAGCTAACTAAAATAGGAAATACAGCTGTTTACATCCGTTACTTCAATAACACTAAGTAGTATAGCCATTAGGACTCGCTAGGTATCAATCTACCCTATATGTACCATGAATCATTATAGAGATCTACTATGTTAATTTATTTATGAATCCTTTGGGTAACAACATGATCCTTTCCTTTTAGGAGTCCAGCAATAGCTGAGGTATCAAAGCATCTTGATTATTGGAACTCTTGGTTTTCATGTTGATGTAAGGCTACTTCTGAGGGTCCTAGGTTCTCTGTGTTCTATCTAAGTACATGGTAATTTTCTATTAAGGCAACGGATATAATACATCAATTAACTAAGGAGGTATAAAATTGTGTCAAACTTTTTACTTCAACAAACAATTAGAGATATGAGTACAGGTAAGTCATTCAAAACTAGGATAAACGTTGCAAGAAAGGATATGGGTGTTTCAGAATTGAATGAGGGTAAAACAACAAATAAAGAAAGTGGAATCATAAGATGTATGTACCCAAATTAATATGATTGCTCTTCCATATAGCCCACCCCAAGGGATTAGGATAAAGATTCCATGCTTGTTGTATAAAGTTGGTGATCACTCAATCGCGCTTAGATACTCATACTCATTGGCCAACACTTCACACTCGGTGGACTTTCTGAAGTTTTTGAGGTCTTGTTCCGTGATTGTACAGTGAAATTGGAAAGCCTTCTTCAATTTATTTTTCATTTTTAATAATTTATGAAGAATGCCATGTGCTACTTTTATCATTTATGTGTGTATTATATACATAAAGCCACAAAATATTTGATCCATAATAAATAAAACCAAATAGTTGTCTTGGATTGCCATACCTTAAAAAGATTAATGTCAGGAGCACTTTCATAACGATGAGATGAACGGACAGCTTCATCCTTTTGCGGATCACCAGTAAGCATCCATTCCTCAGAGATTGAAATAGGTGGAATTCTCTCTTGCGCATCTACAGCATATGAAGAAACATGATCTTCGTGAATACCAGTCATTGCTTCCCAAGCAGCTCTTTCAGTTGGGGCCAATCCAGAATTCTTCCTTTTCCTGTAAGCATTTTTCGGAGCAGACTTTTCGCCTTTGTTGCGTGGTGCCCAAGAAAAAGCTCTACGAGCTTCTCTATGCAGATTACTTAGACTATTAGTAAAAGATGACCTTACAGGTGCACCTGCTCTTGTTTTCTGCTTTGGCCTTGACCCCGAAATGGAAATCCGAGGTTCCCTTGAGGGGGGGCAGAGACTCACAGCAATAGCCTTAGCAGCATATACAATGATTAAATTGTTGTCTCTAAGTGAGGGAAATTCTTTTAGAATCTGTCAATAAATTACAATCATTTGATCAGTGAACGAGCAGGAGTTATCATTGGTTTTGATTATGAACTGCAAAATGATTTACTGGCCAAAAAACAAAAAGATATCAGCTAATTTGTTGACAATCAAAACATTATTGGCTAAAAAATAAAGTACCAAAGAAGCAGATTGCAGTTGTTTCCTCATCAGTAAAACTTCCAGTATCAAATGAGGGTGTTCATGCAATGAAGAGCATCTTTGTTGCCATGGTAATGGCAATGAAGCCAGAACACGAAGGCCTAGGGCCCATGAGTTTAGCCGGGAAACCTCCAGATCTGACAAATTCCCTTCCCTTCGCTTAAGGAAAAAATGAACCTTTTGCAGGGGAAAAAAAAGTTTACGGAAGGAATGTGCATAAGCCAAAATTCTACAGGAGCAATATATGAAAAATAAAGCACAAGTAACAATGGAAGGATCATTTACAAGGAGCTGTTTTGACCGCAGGTTAGGCAACAGCTGCATTGCACCCATTGCAACTGGAAGAGCATCATCCGAATCACGTAGTGAAGAAAGAAAACGTGAAGCTTCAGCTGGACCTCCCCCATTGAGGGGGTCTGCAGTTAGGAGCTTGACAAGCTGTCGACCCTGCAGCTCTCTCCGCAAATCTATTGACAACCCCGCACTTTCAGCCACCTCCAAAGCAGCAGAAACAGCTCCTTTTCCAGCCAATCTAAGTGCCAATCCTTCGGGGTCTTCTTTACAGTCAGCCTCAACCTGATATGTTTATGAATTTGACGATACAAAGAATGTAGGGTCTTTAAAATAAAAATATTAGCAGGAAGATTTCAGATATAGATCTCTTAGCGTTTGGCATTAAATTCAAAAAAGAAACCTCTTGCCAGCTGCTATAATGATTGTCTGCACATAAAATGAGCTTGTAACTCTGCAGAGCTTGTCTCCTTTGCAAAACCTAACCACCACAAATAGCCACTAAAATACTGCATGTGTAAGCGCGTGCACACAACACACGTGTGTGTAGAGAGGGCTTAACTAAAATTATGATTGAACAATAAACCTGAACCCATACCTCATTCCTAAGTGGATCATTTTGCAGTAAGTGGCAGCTGCACATGATAAGTATATCCAATGCAGAATCCAGCTCCCATCTGTGCAAGTACCTGAAACAAGGAATCATAAATTTCTACTGTAAAACGTGAGAAGGGTCAGAAAGATTGGCCATAGAGAGAGAGAGAGAGAGAGAGAGAGAGAGAGAGAGAGAGAGAAGGAAACATGTTACCCTAGTTGGATACAACATACTCTATCATATAGAGAATAGCACATTACATAAAAGAAAATTAGAAACTTCACTGCAACAGTAAAGTTCTCCAACATGGACAGTCAACTGTCCAAGCGCAGGTAACTGCTCCAATGGGGACAGTGGCATTCAACTGCTCCAATATGATCAGTCCAAATACTTTATTATATAGATAATAGTACATTACATATAAGAAAATTAGAAATTTCACTGCAACAGTGAACTACTCCAACATGGACAGTCAACTGCTCCAATGAGGACAGTGGACTTCAACTGCTCCAATATGATCAGTCGACTGCTCCTTACATCAGTTTGATATTTACAAAATACATTTTACAGGAACTTATATTTTGAAAACCATATGCCTTATCATTTGTTATTGATTTCACATACTTGAGGGCAAGTTCAGCTGCCAATTGTTTATCCCTTAATCGAAGGCAATACTGCCAATTATCGCTCCACATGCCTTGACCTTCATAACCTTGAGACACTCCAGTGATTGAGTAGTTTTCCTCCCCATGTTCAATCAGTAGCTGAAGCAAGCGATCTGATGCTCCATTGCAGAGAAAACGATCCGAAAGAGCAAGAGCATCCATTAATTTCCCCTCATCAATCAAGCTGTTAAGGAGAATAATACAGTGAAAATTTACCCTGCAACTTCAACTTCAAGAAACTTAAAGACTTTACATTCATGCAAGAAAAAAAGTGTAAACAAAGTTTGCGTAGACTATTTTATTTTAGTATATTATAGGGGGAAGAAAAAATGAATGGGTTCAAGCACCTATATGTTTATTCAAAGAGAACTCCAAATGAAGAAACCGAATGGGTAACTAGCACAAATAAATTTTATAAATCCTAAAAACAAATGAGCCCCATTAAATAATATGCTAGGAGAAACCCTTAGAAGCCTCATCAAGCCTAATCTTCATATATACAAAGCTAGTGGCATTCTAAAATTTGGATAAAAATTTCAAATTTAATAACTCAGGTGTTTCTTTATTCACTTCAAAATAAATTAAATCTTTTCACCTAGTTGATTAAACAAATGGTCAATCAAATTCAATGTCATCTCTTCAAAGCAAATGACAATCTCATGTGCAAATGATGGAAACGATGTACACAAGACATACAGTTGCTTATAGAAATAGAGTAGAGAAGGCACAGAACAAGAAAGCACCAGTATTCAATATAATAATATATGAAATTTGAGGAAGAAAGAACTTCCACCGTTCATTCTACTTCCATGAATATATGGTATAATTATCTCAAGTTTCACAACTCCCTCACTGTCTATCCCTCCCTCATCTCCATGATATTTCCAAATAGATAAATTTGTTTAGTATTTAACCAAAAAACAACTTAAACAACTTTTGAGCAAAATAATATATATATATATTAGTTGTAAATGTGTAATGTATTGTAATCTCTCTCTCTCTCTCTCTCTCTCTCTCTCTCTCTCTCTCTCTCTCTCTATATATATATATATATATATATATATATATAAAATCTAAAATAAGCTCCACAAGAAAGAAGCTTACACTGCCCCTAAATCGCATACAAGTGAATGTTAACTACTATTAGACGGTGTACATTCAATATTTTGCTTTTCAAAAACAAACTAGGACACATCATCATAGTGAAATAGTGTGACCACTTGGATCAAGGACGACTCCAACCACTAGATCAAATTTAGAGCAGTCAGAATAGCCAGGGGCAGCAGTAAAGTAACTGAAAAATAAGGCAGTTATCATAAAATTCCAACACATTCAAACATAATTAAGATGCACTAGCACACCATAAAATACATAGAGAAAAATATAACAGGGCTGACAAAAATAATGAACAAATGAGAAATCAACACCATATGCCTTCCTTTCCATTTTGTGGGTGTGCGTCCGGTGCCCCCAAGGGGAAGGCAGTAAAGAAAAAAAGGAAAATGAAGAATACCGGTCTACAGTTTTCACATAGGGTTCTTCATTTTCCCAATCAAAGCAAAAGAAAACTGTAGAATCCTGTTCAGCAATTTCAGATTTTGAGGAAACGAGCCAAGGGTCTGGACCTGCCCCACCTTGACCACTAAGATCTGTCAAAGCTATTGGAATGCTACCACCAACAACAGTGTCATCAACTTCAGACTCGGTATCACTGTCATATTCGCGTACTCGTTTGAATGCTGCTCTTGATGTAGGTTTAACATTTGGAGCATCAGTTAGGTGCTTAGGTGATACAACAAACTCTGAAACTCGATGAAGGTTGGTTTGCATCTGTATCCACCGATTCAAAGTTGGGAACCTGCTTTCAAAATGAAGAGTTGACACCAAACTACCCTATTATAAAATTAGATAGAGCGTATGACTTACTACTGGTAGGGCTCCATATATTTACCTCTCAGATTGATCAAGAGCGAACTCATAAAACAACCTGTCAGCATCAGGTGATTGCAGCAATCCATTGTTCAGTGAACTAGATAAAGATGAATCATTGCCACCATGCAGAATACTGCTCCCAAAGACACATGCTAAGACTGCCCTCACTGGAGATAGTTTAACCAAATGCCTTACTATATCCAACTGGAGAGGGTAGAGAGGCGTCCCAGGAGTTGCGGAGGAATAGCTGTAACGATTAGGTTTAGCTTCCTTAAAAGAAGGAGAAAATGCCTTATTTTCAGAGCTACTTCGAGAACAGCTAGGAACAACTGGAATACATGCCCATCCACGACCAGATCTTGGAGGATAGACAGGTGGAACACATGCAGAGATCACTTCGTGTACAAAATCAGCAAACATAATTTCTGCTACCTTTCCAGCAGCATCAGTGCTGCCTCGGTCAAAGACCAAACGTGTCAATAGCTGAAACATTAAGTAAAAATACATAATCACAGTTTTGACCGTGTAAACCAAGATAAGCCAAACTCTTAACCCTAACATCCTCCCTCTGATGCAATCCTAAACATGAAAAGAAACTTGCCAAAGAAAATTCCAGAATATGACAGCCCTAAAACTAAAAAGTCAATTGAGCATAGTCAACATATAATTAAATGCAGCAATGTAAGTTTCCCAAACAACAATGATTCATCACACCCATCATTTAAAAACATCAAATCTAAATTTATAGTGAGTGTGGTTTCTAAAAGTTTGAGGCTTAAGTTAAGATCATCAATGCAAGCACATGCATGTTTATGCAAAGGCACAAATACACATAATTTTAATGATGATGGTGGTGATGACGACAAATCTTGAAAAACTTAACAATATTTATAATGATAATAATGATGCTTTTGCTCGTCTAATGCCACAAAGTATCATTATAGTTGTGGTGGAAATAAAGTAGTGAGAGCAGTAATTGACTCAGTTGTTAAAAGCATAATTGCATAATATATAACTTTTTATATGTACATTACATATATTAAACTTTTTTACAATAGGTTATTGCTAATAAATATAAATTGGGTTTTTAATTTTTTTCCTACTAAAAAGTAGTGGCACATTATTGTCGTGAACCCCTAACCCCCATGATCCTCTGCCGTCCCCACATTATCTGCCGTCCCCCTAACCCGTGCAATCCGCCAACCCCCAAGATCTGCAAACCTCCCCGATTGTGTTGGTGCTTCGCCACCTCTGTTCACTCGAGTTGGACAGCTCAGACGGGTGTAGCAGCCACACGGTTTCGGGACCTTAGTGTTGAGCTTCAACTGCACTCTGGCTGTGTGGCAAGGCTCCTTCCTGTGTTGCTTGATTTGGCGTAATTTTCCTATTATCAATCTAATCCCATGATATAATCAAATAAAGAAGTGAAAATAGCTAATCCATTCCTAGTGGTAGCTAATACTAGTAATAGCTAATCCCTTTCCAATAGACTAGACAATCCACAAACCAAACAAGGCCTTCATGTATCCATCTATACCCATCCCATTTAAAGAATACCAAGTAGCCATTTAGAGCCTGTGACACGGAGAGTGCCTACCCTCGTGATAACCAAGAAACAACAAAGTCCAACAACAAGAGTACCACACTCCCAGGCCGTGCATTAACAATAACATGAACATTGTATTTAATATAACCGCTGCTTTTCTCTTAAAAATCAGTATCTAATTTTTACTTTTAAATCCATATTACTCAAGAAAATGTTGTTATGAAAATACACTACTCATAAATAAAATAAATATGGAAGAAACAACACAGAAAAAATGTCAAAATGACCACTATGTAGCTATAAAAACAAGATGAAGGTCAGCTTTTTAGACCTTTCTTATTGCATATGATTACAACATAAAGATTGGCATTAATAGTTTAACCACCGGGCAAACATAAAATTTTCTATTGTTGGGTTTGCCAACTAAATGTTAATTTTCAAAAATTAAATAACAAAAGCATTGGCATATGCTTTGCGTTTAGATAAAATAAGAAATAAGATCTTACATCTTTTGGCCACTCATACACGAGTGAGAAAAAATTGAAATCATGAGTTGTGTCAGTGCCATCAACTATGTCACCAATTGCAGCAATATGAAGAATAAACTGTGAGAGATATGTGGTAAGTTTGGAAGTTAAAGGGCCAAATAATTTCTTTCCAGGGTCCTTCTTATCATAACTACTAGGAGGCAAAAAAGATTCCCCAGCTGAAGGGTTGAAGGTAGATTGTTTAAAAGCTTTGAGCCCGAGACCAAGTATGACATCATTGTCAGAATTCAAAATAAGCTGTTTGTCAGTATATGGTCCATCCCGTTTGACATGATGTGCATCATTTTCCTCATCAGCAATGGCCCTTGCAAGATTATGAAGTTTACCTATAATGTAAAATAACAATCATACAATAAAAAATCAAAAAATTAGTCACTCAATAAACAAAAGAACAGTGGAATCAGGTACCACTCAAAAACTGCCGCTTGCCCTTATGGGCATCATCGATCATTTGATGTAGCAAAGCAAGAGCACGCTCCCTTTGACTCTGCCGTTGAATTTCTTTTGATGTTGAAAACATAGTCTCCCCTGATATAATGTCCTGGAGGGCAGGAGACTTATCCTAAATGTGTCATCCAATAAGATTCATTAGCTAGGTACAATGCAAAACAATGTCCTACTGTAAGAAGTCGGGAAAGGAGAGTTAACAAGATCAACGAGAATAACTTCAGCATCGGTTTATAAACCCAATAGGACAATAAAGGGTCAAAAAGTATTCAAGTAGAGAACAAAGTAACGTTCTAACATCAAAATAGTACAGCAAGCGGGCGCGCACGTGTGTGCATGTGGGGGGGAGGGGGGTGTATTGTAGAATGTATGCTGGCAATAAAGAGGTCCTGTTAATTGCAGCATAGCTTTCAAGTTTCCATTTTTGCCGCATGTAACTTATGTTTCAGCTTCAAGAGGAATACTAAAATATTATGACATTAGATTTGCTACTATCAGGCATGGAAAGACTTGAAGCTCCAAATCCCAATATAGCCCTCAACTTTATGCACCTCTTCTGAAAAAATAACATGGAGGTTCGCCCTGCCAGTCAGCTAAAGCATGTTGATAGAGACAAACCAGCATGGGCATTCGGCCAAACTAACAGCCTGTTGAAGACAATGTGCACCTCAGTAGTAAGTATGTTTAACAGTGCTCCCCCAATCCTGTGAAAGGGCTACACAGCTTATGTAATACTGTTTTCACACCCCACTCCCCAATTTGAAGGACCCACATAATTACACAGCAAAAAAAAAAAAAAAAAAAAAACACTCATGCGACAACTTGAACAAAGAAAAAAGTGGGGGGCCATAAGATTGAAGGAGGGAGTAAGCCTGCCTCACTGAAAGCACCTTCATCAGAGGAAGATGAGAAAATTCAGGGTGTGCACCAGAAAAGCCTGAAGCATAATTGAGGTGGCGAAGCCGCGAAGGTGCCTCTAAAAATCTGCAACCAGTGTATGTGAGCCAGCAAGCTCCACGTTGGCCAACAGGCCACATGTCAACCACACAACTACACCTACTTATCACCATAGCGAATACAACAGCCTCTAGGTTCCTGTTACTCAGGCCTGTATTTCAACATGGGCACCGCATACCAAACCACCAAAATATGAACCACAGCATAATGCCACCCACATGCAAGGCATAGCCTGTTCGCAGTCTTGCACCTGGTAGCAGACCAAGCACCAACCTAGCTCCTCCTTAGGAAGGGAATACCACTCTAGCAGTTACCTTTATGGGCAAAACTTGGTGTGTGCTCGAGATTTCCACTGTTACCTACAAGACTTAGTCATCAAAGAGCACTCCCAAGGAACAACCCTGTGTCTCTCAAACCAATTAACTAGGGGATCAGCATCATCAATAACCTAAGCAATTTAATTCAAGATACACTAATCCATGGACAACATAACAATTGCAATGGGAACCATAAAATTAGTGCATAACAAAGGAAAAATAAACCAGCAATTTTCGTTTTAAAATTCCTAAAAACTAGAAAAATTTATCTTTCTCACATTTTTATGAGAAAACAACTGACTTGGGAAAATTATCATTATTGTCATGGCGAATAAATAGTTCTGAAAATCTCAAGGCTACTTAATAATTATTGTCCCATCAAAACTTACCTCCTCCAATAACTCCAAAAGCCGCTTGAGGAGGCGTTTAGTAACAGATATTAATCCCACTTCATGGATTTGATCCCAGTAGGTAGAACCAACCTTTGGAGACCTTCCTGGATATATCTCAGACAGCATAGCCTGTGCCTGCAAATTTTAGATCTTAGCAACAAGTCCTATATTAAAAGAATGTAAAGACTCATAATTAACTTTGGCATCTAAAAAGCCAGACATTTATATGCAGAATAAAACATTACAGTATAGAAAGACATTTGTTCAGACAGAAAAAAGAACTTGTAAGACAGTTACAAGAAATAAAATAGTTTACAAATCTGCAAAGAATTTATTATCATAGCTCAAATGCATCGTCATTTTATTTTCTTAAAGCCGAAGATAACTACAATTTCAACAACAAAGTTTCATGGCTCGTGATATGAATGCAAATCATAATCTTATTTCACTACAATCCATGACTAGATATATATAAATAAAGAAAAGAAGCTATCTATGGTAAAAAGAATATTAGGGTGTTAAACATAATTATACAGTATCACTCTAATTATGGTAATACTCCTACTCAAGTTGGAACATAAATATTTATCATACAAAATTTGTTACAAAGAATAACAACCCAAATCTCAAGTTGAATTTTCACGCAAACGAAATGACAATCAATTTCAATATATCTGATTTGCAGATGAAATACAAGATTAAAGGCAATACAAAGTGCAGTCAAATTATCACACCACAATTTAACTAGTACTAAAAATTTAAAATCAATTTCATTTTAGAGATAAAACATTAACATTATCTCACATGAAACTGTGTCAAGACTCTATATTCTAATTCAGCACTGGATCATGACACAAAATTTTGTTTCCTATTCTTCCAAAAAATCAAATTTCCTCCAACAAAAACACAATAACCTGTTGTGGATCTTTTTATCCACTATGCAATCTACTCAATTTGCAACTGAAAAACATTCAATCCAAGTATGTCTATGATTTGTGCATTTGAAACAAAATCAATCAAGTGCCAAGAAACATTGCGAGCAGTGATAAATTTCGTCAATCATTGCTGGGTGCCAACCAGGGTTAGAAAGGGCTTCACAAATAGTTTTGCGAACAGCGATAGAATCAAGAAAGGCAACAAAAGAACAAGAAAAAAAAACAAACAATTATAAGAAATGAAAGAAGAAATAGGATAGGTGTAACTTTATTTACCCTTACATAATGCAATAAGAAGATCATCACGCACAATTGGATCTGAAGGCGAAGAAACAAGTATAGAACAGGAAACGAGGTGGGCACCTAGAATACACTTGAGTAATAGTTACTTGTGAGTGGCAGGAATAATAGGGCTCATGATAGCTTTAGAAGGTGTGATAGAATAGACTAACATATAATCATCCACCCCCTGATGGGTGGGAGGAGTAGTAGATGAAAAGTAGGATGTGTCTTCCCTTAATTAACATCAATAGAAACAAGATATTTATTAAGACTAAGACTTTTGAAGACATATTTTAAGAACTTAGGATCTACTTTGGTAACATGTGAGCGAATATCACAAACAAAATAAGTGTTACCAAATATCCTAGGGCCAATTGGAAAACATGGACTTACAGGAAAAGAGGGTTTTGTAGATATAACATGAAGAACATATCATGGCATACAACTAATTAAAAAACATGTAGTAGAAACTATATCAGTTTAAAAGGATTTAAGAACTTTCACTACGTAAATAATGAATAAAAATATTAAATTGAATTTTTATTTCAACACAAAAGGCGCAAAAAAACAAAAGACAATTCAAAACGACTTTTTATTAAATACAATTAAGTGACATGACAATAGTTATCCACAAAGGTAACAAAATATTTAAATCTGAATTTAGAAACAACAGAACAAAAACTCCAAATATTAAAATGAATTAATTAAAAAAGAACACTGGCACGTTTATTAATTCTTAGACTCAAACAAAGGAGATGATATTTTGCATACCGACACAACACTCACAATTTAAGGAATACATTTGACTAGACTATGAACAAAGTTTCTTAAAGAATGAAAGTAATGAATGACCTAACCTACACCAAAGAAAACAATAGATAAAGGTAGTAAAATGATTAAGTAAAAAGGTGATAACTTATTAAAATGACGAGTAAGACAACTTATTAAAATTAAATTACAAAAGAAATTAGATAAATGATAGACAGATAACAAAAATAGGAGAGGTGTTGGTGTAATTATGTCAAACTCACAAATACAAAATGATGACCCATCAGCTAAGGTAACAATAGATAAAGAAGTGTGACGCTAAAAATTAGAAAAAAAAAAATAAAATTACCAATCACGATTTGTAGCACCAAAATCAGCAATCCAAGTGGAAGATAAATCAACAATAACAGTAACAGAAGAAAATGAAAGCATTAGTAATTCATATGGACAGAATCGAACTAATGGTGTTAAAGCATCGTGGGTAGATGCAGTGTGAAAGGAGCTTTCTGATTTTTGTATTGAAACTTTCAACATTCAAGCTTCACATGGCATGGCTTGCGACAGTAAGCCACACAAAGTTATGTGGTCATGCTTTCAAACGCTAGTGGTCCTCCTCCCCTATTTACAGGATGATGGAATGACCATCCAAGCTTATAGGTATGTGTCAACTCACTAAAGCATTATTAGTTTGACTTGATGAAGGACCTTCTATGTGAGTATCCAACTAAAAATTTCATATAAAGAGAAAATCTCAGAACTAGAAAGAACCTATGACTTAGAAGTCTGAGTCAGAGGAAAGGCAAGTTAAAAACTTTTGATAGCCATTTTTCCGTGTTGGTATTGTTGAACCTTCACATCAAGGTTAAAAGGCAACATAAGTTTTCTTAAAAGCCCTGAAATAAATCATCAGATACTGTTCTTGTTTGTATAGAGTGCTTTAAAGACTTCATACATACAAGTAAGATTCTCTTTACCATAATACAACATATTGAAGTACTCCATTAATTCTTCAACAAATTTATAGTAATTAATCAAGCTAATTACCTCCCTATCAATAAAATTTCAAATCTGTTGAAACAGGAGACCATCACATAATTGCCATACAAATGATCATCTTCAACAATACTTTAAAGATAAAGACAAACTGACTAACTCAAATCCATATCTTATGGTCCGTGATTTTAGAAATTGCGGGCAACATATCTAACACAACGACTGATGGCTTCACACCATAACTCTAAGATTAAATAAGAGAAAACAAAGGCAACAACATCACATCACGGCACACGCTAAAACAAGTTCCGCCAGTCCAAGGTTTACCGCAAACAGAATGAGGAGGTCGATCGAAGACTAGTGCGTAGAGTATTATGATGAAAGCAGTTACGAAGTTGTCATCAAAGAGTGGCGACTGTCAATCTCCAATAGTGCAGAGGTCAACGTAGGCCAAAGTCGAAGAAAGTGGTGGTTGTTTATTGTAGGTATTATTACCAGCGAGGAACAGAGACGCAACGGCAAGATCGTCATCTACTATGAGAGGCTGGACGGAAAACATTAGACAAAGTGCCAAAACGGGAGGATGCTTCTGGGAGAGTAACACAGCAGCAAGGTTGTCGATTGAGGAGTCACTGAGGTCATTGACTAGGCAAGGTTATCGATAGAAAGAGGAACGAAGTTGCAAAGGTTGTTGGTTAAAGAGGATAGCGGTCATCGAAACTAAGCAGAGATCATCGACGAAGGAGGCCAGAGGTTTGAACGAACATCGAATGACAATCAACGGCTAGGAAAATAAGTTGACAATGAGCTAGGCTTTTTCTAAGGTAGGCTCTGATACTGTGATACGAATGCAAATCATAATCTTATTTCACTACAAAATATGACTAAGATATAAATACAAAGAGAAGAAGCCACAGTAATGAGGATATTAGGGTATCAAACTTAATTATATAATATTTTACAAATAATTCAGTATCACTCTAATTACGGTAATAGCTCGTGCAGCATGAAAGCTTAACATCAATTATTCACCCCATAAAAAAAGTTAACTACATGAAAAATACCCTTAAAATGGAATGCAGAGTATTTAATCATAAAAAGACTGTAACCAAAAGCAGAATGATTCTCTGAGAAAAAGCTATCATAGGATTTAGGAAGAATAACAAGCCTTATTAAGTTAACATGTTCACTGGTGAGGTCATTGATTACAATTATACACAAAACATGCCTAGCTGCAATCACAAAACTTTGTTTGCAAATTTCAAAGCCTTTCGAGGACTTAAAAACACCATATAAACGTTGCTACCATTGTTCATCAAGGAAGTGACTAATTGACAGGAAAACAAAGCACTCCTTATGCGTATATGAGTACAATCTCTGCAATAAAAAGGTAACTATTGCCTGATCCAGGAGCTGTTGGGACATCTTTACAGATCTTGCAGAAGTTGCAGCGACATCAATACAAAGGAGAATCTGTAAATAAATCTATAGGGGTCAGCATTTAGAGATAGCAACATATGAAATAAACTAATGGAATCAAGGAAAAGCATTACAAGTACTTACTGCAGCTAGAGGTCCTAACTGTGCACGTAAAGAGGCAAAATCCAACTCCTGTATAGCAGAAGTTCCATTAGCAGCTCGAGAAACAGCATCTTCTACCTGAAATGGACTACAGTATAATATGCTGAATAAAAATACTTCATAACAATTTAAGAATCACAAACCACAATTTAAACTCCTTCTGTCAACCTACTTACATCCAAGTTAAGACCCTCCCTCCCATACACAAAACATCACAAACCACAATTAACTTCATATCAAATAAACTGAATTCTGTACACAAACATCACAAAACTAAGAACAGGGAACGCAACTAAAGAAAATTCTAATAGGAAAAAAACTACTTGGTTAATATTTCAAAAGAAACACAAAACATTAATAGACATAACAAGTCATGTTTGTAACATACAGATGTTCTTCTGAAGGCTCCCTCCACCCATTCAGCTAAAATAAGTGTTGCTTTGTCTTCTGGAGGTAAAGAAAATCGATGAACAGCCTCTTCCCCAATATCAAACTTTGCCCTTTGCATGCAACTGCAGAATTATAACCCCACCCCAAAAAAACAAAGAAATACGTAAAAAAATGTTAGTATTACACATACATAACGATAAATTCGAAGCAATCACACTATTTTTTTCTTTTATTTTATTTTTCATTTTTTTAAACAAAAGAATGTAACTCTTGTAAATTGAACAAAATCTCAGTGTAACCACACACCAAGTCCTCAAGGCTCAAAGTGAAATCCAAGTCTGACGAGTACTAATGAGCTGATGGCAAATAAGATCACATCATGCTTGTACAGGATCATATAATATTTATCTTCCTCAAACATAAACGACCATGTGTGCATTCAGAATCCCTTCACAAAATCAATGAGCAATAGGCATTTATTTCCATGAGTAAACCTATAAGCACTTTATTAAATAAACATCAATATGTTAAATATCTACTACGCAGTAGTCTGATTTCCTTTCAAAACTAGGCTTTAAAAAACAAAACTTGATTATGCATCTTTTGCTAACATGGCATGATGGGTTGCCAAAATTCGGTTGCAAAACCATGTTTTAAGGCACAAAATTTGATTTTCAAATACAAGAAAACCATGCTTCAGCTAGCTCAAAATGAAGTTTCAGCTTAATCACTGAACTGCCCAAACACTCTATTCACGATTCTCTTGAAAGCTAGTATTTTTAATAATAAAATACATATATATGTATGTATGTATGTGTCACAATAAAACTTATTATTGATAGTTAATAATTATACAGTATAACATTCATGTTAAATTTTATATTATTGATTTTAGTTTCTAATTAAATTTATACAATGTTTTATAAAAAACAATTATTTTATAGTTTTTTCTTTGGTAAAAAATTTTTATATAAGAAAAAAAAAACCAATATTGTAAACCATCAAGGGGATAAAAGAGTTACAAGAAGTGAGCAAATATTGAACATATCAACATGATTAACATTCATAGGACTAATACGACAAATTGCAATGTCCCTTAATAATTCTCATAGTTCCCCATTCATCTGCCAAAAGTTGCTCTCTTTATTTTCAAAAACTCCCTATTTGGGACATTGCCCTCACCAATATTATCCATGTTGTGCCACCCAATTTGAGCCTCGAAAACACACTATTTGGGTTCGTATACAGAACCATGTAATCTTGTTGTTGTTGCATTATAGTGCACTCATATAACATCTCCAATATAATCTTGTTGTTGTTGCACTATTTGGAGGATGGTCTGGAAGGTTCCGGTCCCTCCTCGGGTGAGTTTCTTTGTTTGGTCTACAGTGCTTGGGAGGATCCTTACGGAGGACAACTTGCGTCGTCGTGGTATGGTGGTGGTGAGTCGTTGTTTCTTATGTCAAGCGGACGCTGAATCTATTGATCACATTTTTCTTCATTGTCCATTTGCCCGGGAGCTTTGGAACATGTTTCTTGGTTTGTTTGGCCTTCCTTGGGTGATGCCTCGAGATGTGGTTGATTTATTTTCTTGCTTGGCTGGTTGTGTGGGTCGCCGGTCGCCACTTTGGCGTGTTATTCCTCATTGTATCTTGTAGTGTCTTTGGCGTGAGCGGAATGCTAGGCTGTTTGATAATCACGTGCTTTGCGTGGTGGAGCTTAAAGCATGTGTCTTGCGTTCTCTTCTTGGGTGGCTCTCTGCCTCGGGTTCTTATTTTTCTTGTATTGTGGATGTTGTTGATGGGTGTTCCTTTCGAGCTGAGTGTTGCTCATTTGTTGTTTCTTATTCTTTTGTTACTTCTCTCTTAGTGCACTTCTTGTGTACTTTGTTTCTTCTTCTTATTGTTGTTTACCTATTAAAAAAAAAACATCTCAAATAAAATCCGAAAACTCATCTACTTCCCAATCTAAAGCAGATTTGACATGCTGGAGATTGAAATCCTTCACATCCAGAAAGCTCCAACCGATGCCCTTTTCAAAGAGGCCAACTCATACATCCCTAAAAACACCACCTGCAATGGCCGATCCCTAAAAAGAAATGAACATTGCTCCCCTAGGCTTACACGCAACAATCCCAAGGAAGGCCTCCCACCATAAACCTAGGACCTGCCACAGGACAAGTAGCAAAGGCTGAGGAAGTAGCTTCCAGACCATAAAAAAGCCATCTACGAGCTTGAAACCAGCGTACGAATTTCAAACCATCCATAAGCCAAATCTCAATTAGGGAAGATAATAGTTGTTGATTTCCTGTTGTGGATATCCCTCCAGACACTACCTGTAGTGTGACGTACTCACCTCACTCATTCCACCAGAGCTCCAGAACCACCACATGCTCCCCAACTCGTCATTAATGCATCCACCTACCAAGGCAATTTCCACAAACCCATCCAGGCTTTGACAAATCACTTAAGTTCATCATTGAGTATGAAGACTGAATTTTGCCTACATCAACAAAATTGTGTAGCCCAAAGGATGTCGTCACAGAGGCCCCCTATATGAAGTCATAGCTCTTGCATTCAATCCAAAAAACACATTAGGCATGATTCGCCCCACCCACGACAAAATTATTTTGAACACTTGCACTAACACTTCCACCCTCCAGTATACTGCACAAAAAATACGCCCCATGTTTCTTGGGGAGTAGAGCCAGAAAAATAGCATTGAGGCTCCTTCAATACATGCAATGCTCATGAAATTTCCAACATACTGCCAAAACATCCAACTGCACAATATCCCAACAAAGTCATAAGAATGCCAAGGGAAACCCATCCGGCCCAGGGGCCTTATCCCTTTTACAACTCTGAACCACCATCTCAACCTCCTCTTCCTCAAAAGGTCGCTCAAGCCATATAGCATCTCCCTCACAAATGGCATCAAACTGGACCCATCAAGGAGAGGTCAGGGATGACCTCTCCTCCCAGTAAAGAGACTGGTAAGAAACTTACTATGAGCCATGATGTCTATTTGGCATGTAGAAGAAATACCATTGATACGTAAAGTATCAATGATATTAGTATTCCAATGGAAGTTAACCATACAATGGAAGAATTTGGAGTCCTTGTCCCTCCCTATGAGCCACTGGGCTCTAGATTTCTGTCGCCAAAAGCCTCATCCATCATCATTACTCATACTTCTATAACTTGAAAGTATCAAACATTACCCATCAAATGAAAATTTTCAATCAGTTACAAACGTCGGATATTATCCTCACAAATTTAACTCATTGGATACTAGACCTACAACGTATCAAGCTTTAACACTACAAATCAATTGTGACAAAACTGTGGGGAACAAGAAAAAATAATCAAATACAGGGAACAATAAAAATAATTAGTATGCATGAGGGAGAGTAGGAGAGCAACATCCAAACTCAAATTACAAGCAACAAAAACAAACAAGCAACAAGATTTCTCAAATTAAGGGAATTGCTATCTAAATAACAGCTGTAAAAAGAAGGGCAATATATTATTTCATTTCTTATATTGAGAGATTTAGTATTTAATTCTAAATCTCATAGATTGAGTGATTTGATAGTCAACCTTTTAAAAACTATATTTGTTAAAAATCAGTTAGTTTCTTTTTTTAAAGCTATTTCTTATTTTTCTTCTATTATAATTTGGTGTATAAAATGACCATATATTATCAAAGAAATTGAATGAATTAAAAGGACTGATTTTTTTTCCTGCATTTTTATTTCATGGCATCAAAGCCGTAGGTTTCTTCTATTGGGTGTTTCATCCTCTCCTTTCAACAGCATTTACCTCTACTTCTTTACACAGCCCTCATTGCTGTATTTTTCTCTACCCTTCCATTTTTCCTACCTATGAGAACCTCTGAAATTAACGATTCTCCATACCAAGATGTAGAGTTTAATACTTCACATAAACTTCGTGACTTTCAGAATGTTAGGGAATCAAATATCCTTGAAGGAAGGGATTGCCTTAAATGGTCTCGATTCATTCGCATATACCTCAAAGGCAAAGAACTTGATCATCCTATTGTAACTGCACCATCAAAACCTGATCTGAAGTTAGTGTTTGAGATTATAACTCCAAGATATATCATGACTATGGGACTCCACAGATTCCACAATCAGCACGTGTGCATGTTATTCACCATAAAAAAGGTGATTTACGATTAATCCACAATACACACTCGAAGGCTTGTGATACTATTCAATTGTACACAATAAAAGATCAAAATTCTTGCCACCAAACAACTAGAAAAAAAGTTGCCATGGAGTAAGTACAAGTTTGCTAAAAAATTCATGGCAGAAATTTGATCACTATTGCACCTTTGACATGATATGCTCTGACGATGCCACCATTTGAAAGAATTTCATCGAAAAGGAATTAAATTTACACAATTAAATCTTGAATTTGATCAAGACAGGATTCAAATCCTTGGCAAAGAGGATACAATTTTGGAGAAAACAATTCCCTTACTTCATGAAGAAAAATGTTGGTGGAGTATTATGCTTGAACCACCAAACATGCATCGATCTGCTCAATTCGCCAAAGTCAATAATATGGCAGTGGCAAGAATAGTAGGTCTCCGCAATCATTCAAACAAGGGAAAAATCATGCGAACATTCCTTGATGTTCGTATTGCAAGAAGCCAAATAGTTTTTTGGGGTCATTGAACTAAAAAAAATGCATTTACTGAACATTAATCGAGCTCTACTTTTTCAAGAGTGTTCCTAAATCACATTGGAGAGAAATCATTCTTAACACCACATACTTAATCAATACTCCCTTCTTTTGTGCTCAACAACGAAAACTGCGTGGAAACACTCAATAGTTTCTTTTCCGACTATCGAAGTAACAATGATCTCACTCAAGTATTTGGATGCATATTAAGCGTGCCATAACGCTCACAAAAATATTAATAATTACTCCTAACACAACTTATATAGACAAAAGAAGCAGGGTCGATCCCACAAAGACAATATTACTTTTTGGGTCAAAGGCATAGACTTGGACTTAGCATAAACAGAAATAAAGATAAATAATTAAACTATAATTATCTGATCTATCCTACTTCTCAACTTACTATGGTGATGAAACTAGTGATAAAAGATATTGGAATGGATTTACACCTTAAGTTTGGGTCTTTCATTGAATATTTATTCTATGAATTATGTTATCTAGTTGTAATTCAAAACTTAACTTTCTAATGCATTGGCCGTGTGTATATCCTAGCTCCTCACTAACTCTAGCTTGATTTCCTAGCGCTGACTTGGCCTCTCACAACTTAAGTCTACTCTAGTTAGGTTATATGGTGTTTTTGGTTAATTATTTCATCTCTCGTTCCTTTACAATTAATTATAAGGTCATCAACTAGGAAATTAACCAATCACACTTCTAATTAACTCACAAGAATTCACAGAAACAAATAATCAACTCAACAAATTTAAACACCAAATTACATATATTAATTAGTACAAGAGCAAGATTAGGTTTAGAATTAGAAAGAGAAAGAGAACAAGACTAAATCTAACACAAATCCTAGGGCGTCACCTCAAAAGTTGTCTTCCTCTCTAGAGTTATGGTCTTTTTCTCGCTCCTAAATCACAAAGTTTGTATGCGCGAACCATAAACAATCCTTGCGTCTCCTCCCTTGTTCCGTCGCAATCTCCACGTACATAAAATGTAGTTGTGTCATGTGAAAGGTCGAAGATCCATCCTAAAGAACCCTAGCATCCCTTATCCAGGGCTATCACTCTTCTTTCTCCTTTGCCCTTTATAATCATGGTTCAAAATATTCAATTGCCCTCTCAAAATACATAATTCCATTAAAAATAGGGTTTAGGCCAAAACTAGGTCAATGGCTGGATGAATTGGCATAATAAAGTGCTACTCATCACTCCTGTCCGACAAGCTCAATGCTAAGGCTCGAGCAGAGGTTGTAGTGGTGCATCAAGCATTGCTACATTCGTGGCACACTAGAAACTTGCTCGAGGAGCTATACTCAAGCTTGCTCAATATTAGATGTCGAGTAGAGGCTTGAGCAGAGAAGATCGAGCAAGCTCTTACTCGTCTCTCTGGAATGTAGCACAAGCCCCTTGCTTGAGGCTCTCGCTCGAAGCCATCTCGATTTTCCAAATATCAAACAAGGTTCTAGGCTCGGCCAACAACTCCAAAACTATCCAACTTTCTCCAATACTTCGCAGTAAGAATGGCAACGTGCGGGTTTGGGACGGGTCACCCCTATCCCAAACTCGTCCTATCTAAGAAAACTTTATCCCAAATTCGCCTCGAACCCGATTACATTGACTCAAAACTTGTTCCAATAGGAGCAAGACGGGTACCCCGCATAACCCGTGAAATTGCCTTTTATATACATAACAGGACCGGTTTGAGACGAGTCATCTCTACCCCAAACTCATCCCAAATCCTTGACGAGTCAGACAAACTCATCCAAACCCCATCCCGAACCCAGTTATGTCGATCCCAAGCTCATCCTAATAGGGTTGGCGCAAAGTAGGATATCCGGTATAATCTGCCCCATTGTCATGCATTTTAACCCCTGACAGTGCACTCTCTTTGTTCACATGCACATTGTACTTCATGACAAACCCAACCCTCAAGCCATCAAATGCATATTCTAAGTTATTCAATCTCTTAAAAGGGATACAAATGTTATCACTCTTCATCCAAGAAACCATACATCTTTGCCGATGTAACTTTCATGAAAAACAAATTCTCCTTTTCACCATCTCTGTTGAAGGGGGACACCAATTCTTAAAAGAGTCCTCATTAATTTTGTGAACCACTAAAAACCCTAGACTTCCCAAGTCTTTCAACATGTAGCATTGAATCGGTGTCATCCAAACCAATGATCTTTGATCCAATATCACCCAAACCAACAACCCCTAAAGTATCACTCCTCAAAGTCCCAATAATTTCTCAAGTGTATTCAAGAAGAAAGGATGTTCCAGATCTCACACAAGTCCAAAAATAAAACTCAAGATCTAGGAATGAAATCATAATAAGTCATAGCCTCCCCCCTCATGCACAATTCATAGATATATCTGCTGATCCAAGAGTAAACAAGATCTTCCCACTGCTATCAGAAAAGGTATGGGGAATGCACAAGTGGACCACTACATCCATTATCTCACTATGTTTCCCTAAAACACTTATCAACAACCTACAAAAAATTCATTATGAACCTGAATACCATTTTTATTCCTAGAACTGTTTATTAGGCATTGGTAAAAAAAACCAGATAGATGCTATGAAAGAATAAATGAGAGCATCAAAGAAAAACAAAACATCGCAGATTGCTGATAAACTAAAAGGCAAATATTATTAATTGTAAATGAATTTTCACATTAAAATATTAGGCTAATGGGTGTCTTGAGTTGTATAAAGCAAGGTTTGTCACCAAGGGATACACTTGATCATGAAGTTTTCGCACCAATAGCAAAAATGAAAGAGGTAAGAAGCACGAAATGATGAACAAGTGAAACAGAACATGAAAAAATAATAAGTAATGAAGTTTGAGAAAAAATAGTTGGGAAAGTTAAAATACTTTCTTTGGCCTACTCCAAACAAGGAATCTTCATATCTCAACAAAAGCCATGTGACAAATTTGTTGGCAAACTTCTATATCTTGCTCACGCTCGGCCAGGCATTGCATATAATGTAAGTGTAACATGATCTAAGAGAACCAGAATCTCAAGAAGAATATTGCATTACATAAAAAAGACTCGGGAGAAGGGAATCCTATTCAAGAAGAATCAGAATCTATTTTTGAAATCCTACACTGCAGCTGCCTACGTAGGTTCCTTAGTGAATTTGATAATTTTGTGAGAAAAAAACAGAATGTGATAGCTAGGCCATATACTGCATCAGAATTTAGAGTCATTGCTCAACGATTATGTGGGCAGCTATTGTTGAAAATTATTCTAACCGACTTGGGAATCAAATATGAAACTGATAACGTTGTATAGTGATAATAAATATGTCATCAATATTGCCCATAATCTTGTACAATATCAGGGGGTCAAGCATATTGAAATCAATAAATATTTTATTAAAAGATGAAAGATGAATGGAAAATGTTCCATCCACATGTACACCAATGTCCTAACAAAGGGGTTGAATAGTTCAAGTTTTTATTATTTTATACGCAAGCCAAAAATAAAAAGGAGATGAATACTCACACCCACCATTTTGATTAACACACCCACGGCCTATGTAAAAGTACTAAAATAACCTTCAAAAAATAAAAAAAAATATTCAAATAATGGTATACAAACACTGAAACAATGTTTGAATAACATTATTCAGACATAAACAAGTATTCAAATATTTTATTTATCTTTGAATAATTGTTTTCGAACAAATATGATAAGAAATTTAAACTACTGTATTCGAATAATGGTCATTGAACATCTGATTTATGTTATAATATAAAATTTCAAACATCATTAACAAACGATATTTCTTTTGAAGGTATTTTTATAATTTCATATGAGATTAAAAATAATTAATGGATATATTTAATATTTTGAAGGGTGCAAATATCTCTCTCCAAATGAAAAACATAGGACCTATTTGGTACACGTTTTTCGGCTTTAATTTTGATTTCATGACTTGTTTCTTTTTTTTTTCTTCAAACCATATTTGAATGGAAGAAGAAAAAAAATGTTTGGCCCGAATTTTTGATTTCATAACTAAAAAAACTAAAATAGTTTTTTTAAAAACTTATACAATTTTTATATTAAAAAATCATAATCTCCTTCCTCCCTTTAGGTTTATAGCCACTAATTCCCTGCTCACGCCGAAAACTAGCTAAGCTGCTGAAGTCCATCACGCGCTCTCCCAATCTAGCTGAAATCATCTCCTCCAACTCTGATCCAAGGCCTCCTCTCCCAGGTTTGGTCAGAGAGGATAAAGCAAAGGTTGACTAGGGGTAGTCAGAATCCGCCCCAAAACCGTCGTTCAAGCAAAGAAGGCCAGCTGAGGAGAAACCGAAGCCTTCCAAACACTCTTCCAGGGGTAACATCCCGAAAAAACAAGCAACCGAGCCGCATAAAAAGACCGCACACGAAAGCCTTAAGCCACAGCAGAACGCCAACATAAACAGTCCGGACAATCACAGCACAAGGGGCAAAATACAACACCGCAAAGAAAGAAGCAAAACCCATCAACTCCTAGTCCTGTGCGAACCAAGAAAAGATAACCTCCCACTACACCCCCGAACTATGGACCGAGTAGAAATCGGCCACAAAGCCCTCACGAACAGTGGCAAGGCAGAACAACTCAGGATAAATCACTTTAAGGGCACCTCCAAGCACCAGGCATCCTCCCAGAAGCTAATGGAAAAGCCATCACCCACCTCAAAAGCTACAAACAAAGCAAAGAACTGTCAACCAAACCGAATAAACCGCCAAAGACTCACGCCATGAGGACCACGAGGGGGCTTAGAGGTCCAACCACCGCCCAAGGCCCCATCTTTAGCCATAATGACCTGCCTCCAGAGAGAGTCACACTCAACTCCAAACCGACATAGCCATTTCCCAGGTAGGGCCTCGTTGAAGGTCTGAATACGACGAATAGCTAACCCACCACAAGAGAGAGGACGGCAAATGGAAGCCCAACTCACCAAAGGATACTTATGTGCCACCTACGAGGAACCCCAAAGAAACTGCCGCTGCGTCCGCTTGATGCGAAAAGCAATGGCAGCAAAGACCGAAAAGAGGGACAAGAAGTACATGGGCAGGCTAGACAAAGTACTCTTAAGCAAAGTAAATCGGCCGCCGATAGAAAGATACAACCGCTTCCAACCAGCCACACGACACTCCAAAGAAGCAATCATCGGAGGCCAAATAACAGAGGATTGGAACCGAGCGCACAACAAAAGACCAAAGATCCCCACCAACACCGCCGCACTAGGGACCTCGCCCAGATAACCAAAATAAATTTATCCAAATTAATCATAAACCCAGACGCAACCTCAAACCACACCAGAACCGCCCGAAAGTGGAATAAATGCAAAGGATCTGCCTCATAGAAAATAAGTGGGTCGTCCACAAAGAGCAAGTGAGAGATAACCGTGGGACCATACGCTATAGTGCCAACCAAGAAACTCAAAAGCGACCACGGGCTAGTGCCCGATCAAGTAAGCGGCTAAAAGCCTCCATCATAATAATAAACAACAAGGGAGAAAGAGAGTCCCCTTGTCGGAGCCCGCGAGAGCTAGAAAAGAAATCACTCGGGCAGCCATTCACCAACACCGAGAATCGAGCCGATAACAAACAAAAAGCAATCCACCCCCGCCAAGTAGGGGAAACCCAACGCTCAAGAAGATACAACGAAAGCTCCAATTAACATGGTCATAAGCCTTTTCGATGTCAAGCTTACACGGAACCCCAAGGGTGAAAGTGTGAAGCCGGGAAACAATGCATTTGTTGGCTATAAGAACTTAGTCCAAAAATTGACCCCTATGAACAAAAGCACACTGCGACGGATAAATAATGTTCCCTAACACACCTTTTAACCGGACAGCCAAAACCTTCGCAATAATTATTAGTAGATGACACTATTTAAATGATAATGTGTATAGTGATACGAGCGTTTTGACAATATTTAAATTCAATTTAGAATTCAAAACCCCATGTAGTTAATTATGTAATTTAGGTGTTTATTGATTATTTAAAAAAATTAACAAAAAAAATATAAATAGAAGAGAGGGAGAGGCCCCCAGCCAGCATGTTGTCATTTGCAATTTGATGAGAAAGAGAGAACATAGAGACAAGCTTGGAATTGAAGCTTGCCAAATAAGGAGCTTGAAGCTTGGATTTGGAATTGATTCATCAATAATATCTTTCTAAGTAGATGATTCTACTCTTCTAAGTAGTTAAGAAATGGTTTTATGGATATCTGCATGCTTGAAAATGGGATTGAACCGGTATAACTGAATTATGGGATAAAACCATACAACCACAGTCGAAAAGCCACATCAAGCAAACTGCTCGAGGCTCGAGTGTCGACCAAGCCTCAAGCAAGATATTGAACATGAGGATCAAGCAGTGTTTCAAGTAGGAGTATCTTCCATCGTCGTGCATTGTTTGCTGGTTGGCTTGGTGGTGTGGAGCGGCATTCAGCGGTGTGGCATGCTGTCCCACATTGCATTCTTTGGAGTATTTGGCAGGAGAAGAATGCGTAGGTGTTTGATGATCGGGAAAGGCCCCCGACTGAGCTTTTTGGTGTTTTGTTATTTGGGTGATTGGTTGTATGCGTCGGGCGGATTACATTTTTCTTCCGTTTAAGATGTTGTCAATGTGTGTTCTTTTTTATTGGGTTGCTGTCTTCGCTTTATAATTTTTCTTTTTTGCCCACTCCTTGTGTGTGATTTGCTATTGATTAATAAATTATTCTTAACTATCAAAAAAAAAAGTAGGAGTATCAAGCTGGGTAGAGCATTGAACAAGCTCGAAGCTCAAGTGACTAGCTTCAAGCTTGCTCAATGTTGGAGCCTTGAGTAGGACACTAGGGTGCTTCGAGCAATGGGTTGTGAGTCGCTCAAAGCCTAGGAGTGTCAAGCCAGTCTCGAATAGTGTTGAATGTCGAGTGTCGAGCATAGGCTCGAGCAGTTGGGCAGTTTTGTTCAAAGTAGCTACGATCAACTAAAATGTTTCTTGTGCAGTTGACTAGTAGTCCAAAAGCTTTAAAACTCGTGTTTTGCATGTCAAATAAATCCTTGCGCTTTTTTTGAGGTATGGAATATTATTGTTTACTTGACATAAAATGTTATTTGGTATGAATACAGTTATAAGTTTAGAACCTCATGGCAGGATTTTATTGGTTCAATCAATTGGTTAGTCGAGGTCCCATACAGGACTAATTAAAGGCTTGAGATCTCCCATATGTAGCTAGCTTGACGCTGTGTTCCCACATGTGGTTGGCAGGTTGTGAGAGCATTGCATGAACTGATCAGTTGAAAAGGGGAGGTGGTGGTACTTGCATATATGAATAGTTTGTGTTGGCTTGATTGGTTATAGCTATTGCTTGTGAGTTGTTGTGGTTGCACATGTATTGTATAGGATACTACACTAGTAGAACATGCATGCATGAAGCATGTAATCCTAGATGTTTGCAAATTGATAGGGTGGTATGGAGTTGTAGGTCACGTACTGGCCATTTTGTGCTCACGCTACATTCTTAGCATATCTTTCTTAGGTTTAATCGTTGGAGTTGCAATTGAGTAGACCATACAACCCCCCCCCCCCCGATATAGGAAAATTTTTGTGTTTGTCTTTAAATGATTATTTTGTATTATTATTATTAGTATCCTTCTCCTAGATGTGGGTCCGCGATACTTGTACTGATTTGATATATGAGATGCATGCTATCCGATGGTGACCCTTTTATTCAGTTGCATTGAAAATATACAATAATATCCTCATTGTATGATTATACAAGTGCATTCTTGATAGCACTCGATGTGTGCCCCTTTTGGTGCTAGTCACGTATCCCTCTTGTATGTACATTTTATAACCAACTTAATCCCACTTGGCTCCATTCAATTCTGGCCTCTCTTCTACGTTCAATTTTGGTCTAGATGTAAGCAATCAACCTAAGTTTTAATAAAAGGAAGTTCAGATAATTCTATATGGGAAAGATCTTAAACAATTAAAATTTTAAACCTAACATACAAAACTTGTTGGACAAAAGATTCCAAATAACTGACTAACTCACAGGTTAAGAAGCTTAGAAGGGGCTGCACGCAACACAGTCAAGGCTTCCTTCCACCTCCACTGGCGTTCAGATAATGGCAAAAGGCGCTGTAAAATCGATAACCGCCAAACCCAATCTTCAATGAATTGTTGAGCATTTGAGATTCTCCATTCTAAAGCCTGTTTCCCACTGACAGTAATACCATAACCCATAACATGCTCTTCTTCAGACAAAGAAGAGGGCAAATTGCAACGTAAGATGTCCAGTAGTACACCTGTGAAGGAAATAACCATTTTGTTTCCTCCTTTATTAATGGCAACAGTATCAGATATAGGCGCCACTTCACTAGAGCTCTCAGATGAAGCACAATGTGTGAAGTTGGAGCACAGATCATCCATATGTAAAAGAGATATTATAATATTCACCAGAAATACCTGCATAAAGTTCTGGTAAGTGGTAAGTCTAACAAGAAATTTAACGACAAACCACATACATCTTTTCAATAATACAAAATTTTCAAGCTTCTCACGGATGCCAAAAAAGAACATCTTTTAATATTAATATAAATATATATTTTAACAACTCAGGGGAAATGCTGCTTTAGAACTAAATTCTCATAGTAAAGTGGGGAATGGAGACGGAACCATAACGGCATAACCTTGAAAAGCCGGACTATATACAAATATATGGCAAAATAAAACATTTAGAGAGTAGAAACAGCGTACGACCTTGCGTGGAAGATTGCTCATGGCCTCTAAATGTTTATGCAAGTCCTTCAGATAGCACAAAGCCATTTGGTGGTGGCTTTCAGTTTCATCAGTAGCACTCCTTTCCATAGCTCCTAGTGCAAGAACGGTAAATTCCAAAGCATAACGCATGTGCATGAGTTCAACGTCCTGCATCCTACAACAATAATTAATGGTTTTAACAAATTATCGATAAACAGAAAATTTTATTGACTAGTGAAGTTATACAGCAGACTTTACTAGTCAACTGTCATTTGGAATGAAGACATGCAGGAACATCCAGTAGCATATCAAAATGAATTAAATTAACTATGAGCACACCTCTTCCAAGCTGCTGCAGTAGAAACAATTGGCTGCATGCTAATTAGTTCTATAGCATCCAGAAATTTTATGCCAGGAACAACATCAAACAATACCTGCACACAAATGTCATGTTACAACTGGATGGCATGATAAGAAAGAGGGAGGACACTTTGTCCAGGCCATGGCATCAAACACCAATAATGGTTCAACACCCAATCATCATTAGACAGCCCAACAGCCATACAAAATATGGCCACATCTATACAAAAGTGCTTCATATGTTAAAAAATTAGTGCCATATATGTGAAGATAAATTGTTTTTACAGCTTTATGCCAAAAAGAAACACAAAATAAGTGCAGAAATTGGTAGCAGTTATACTCGCCCGCTCAGTCCATGTCCTTATCTTGACTGAACAAGAATATGAGGACCATGCAAGTCATTAGAAGTCTAATAAGGCAAAATAACCAGTTCGATGCCTAAAAGATAGAATCATTTTATTTTATGGGTGAGACATTTATTCATATACATTTGAAACTTACCCGAAGAGGACTATGAAGTGAGAGTCTTTCAAGCACAAAATTTTCAACAAAAGGATCAAGGCGATCCTCTTCATCTGGAATCTCTTCATCTCGGATTGCTACTAGCTCTTTACCAGACAACAGCAAAGAAGATTTTGAACTCCACGTTTGACCAGCATTGACACAGGCAACAAACGAGGCAACATCAAGTTGATAGCATAAAGAATCACACAAATGTTCTATACAAGATACCTGACAAAATCACAATAACTAAATATATTTCTGTCTCCCTTAGTTAACAAAATTAACCAAAATCATGGCAGTTCAGAAAGTTAAAAAAAGGATACCTCATCTGATTGGTTGCCATAAAGAGATGAATCCTCCAAACAGAACACTTGTGATTTCCTTGTCCATAAATGTTGCATAAGCTTTCTTCTAGCTGTTGTTTTACTAGACAATAGATCCCAACCCATAACAGCCACAAGGGGACGAAGACGAGGAAATAGCATAAGAATCTGTGATATAAATAAACAAACAAGAATTGTAAAAATGTAACATTCAACACAGGGAAAAAAAAACCAAGCCATAAAAATTTTTAAAAAATATTATATCACAGATTCTTATGCTACACAGGAAAAAGTGTAGTTTTCTTCTATACACGCATATTCAGAACAAATATAATATCAAAAACATACATTGCTAGCTTCTGGAAGTTGTTCTCTCTTGACTGCCAACAGAGCAGCATCCATTACACATTCAAGCACGTGCACTCCAGAAACACGGGCATAATGATACATATCTCTCATGCAAGAATGGAGTGCCATCTCTGAGGACAGTACCGTGTCTCCAGAATGTGCATCAGACATTACTTTAAAATATCTTTGAAGCCGCTCAAAAGGGAGTGGAAGTTTGTTGTTACCAAGTGTACCATGCATTTCAATCTCTTCATAAAGCAATTCATCCTGAATAGCCTGCCCATAAGTGTAGCCCAACAAGAGATCAAAAGTCAAAACCCAATATTGAAAGCCCTCTTACCAAGCTCATTGCAGATATTAATTAACTTAATTGCAGATATTAACAACTTCAGTCTCATATAGTGTTAATATTGAAGTTGTTAGATTTTCATGCCCGTGTAGCTCATTGCAGATATTAATCCTAAGACCGAAAGGAATCCTAAATAGCATAATTTTAGAAACTTATGCAAACTTTTTTTATATATAAGTAAGAAAATTTTATTAGAAAAAAAATCACACACAAAGAGTATGCGAATAACAGATATACAATAGCACTATAGCAAGCTCAAAAGGATCACCCATTAACAACATCACAGATGAAAGAAAAATAGAACACACCCAAAGAAAACATCTACTCCCTCAAACAACGTAAAAAAAATAAATAAGAGAAAGCTTAGTAGGCCATTCTCGATCATCAAACACACGTAAATTCCACTCTTGTCAAAGACTTCAAAAAAAGGAGTGACAGCCACGCTACATCCCCTATCCAACACGCAAACAACACACTAAGAAACGATAGCATCACCCAAAAAAGAGAAAAATGCAAAGAGTGAGTCAATGCCATGCATGATGCATCACGCTCTTATGTAAACTTGAACAGATCAATTCAGTCCTCTGCCTTAGGTTAATATCAAAGTGAATGTTAGGCATCAAAAATATGAAATGTCACTAAATAATTAAGCAACTCATTCATATCTATGTTATGCCCACTTCAACATCTTTAAAAATATTAATCCCAGCTAAAGTAACAAAAAACAAAATTTGATCAATGCCCAAAATAACAACAATTATAACAATTATGTCAGGAACAGCCATAATAATAATGTTTCCTAACAAAATTTGATAAGTGTATTACTCAGTCCCACAAGAGCCGCTTTCGTTCGGATCATTCCCCCATTTCTTTATCTTGTGGCTCCTTGATTGGTGGTCTGCGGCCTTTTCGCTTCGAGCTTATGTGGTTTCAAGCTAAGGGTTTTCTGGTTCTTCTGTGGTTGTGGTGGGCTTTTTACCAGGTAGCAGGCGGCCCTAGTTCTATCTTGGCTGCCAAGTTGAAGTTGCTAAAGCTTGATTTGAAGAGGTGGAATGCTGAGGTTTTTGGGCATCTGGCTGCCCGTCAGCTTTCTTGCTTGGCGGGACTGCAGGACCTAGAGGTGGTGGCTGAATCCCGCCCGTTATCTGCTGCAGAGGTGGGCACTAGGGCCACTCTTTCTGCTTCTCTTGAACAGGTTCTCCTAAAGGAGAAAGTGACGACAAAAGTCACGTGCCTTGTGGCTTAAAGAGGGTGATCGGAACTCTAAATTTTTTTATCACTTGGCTACTTCTCACCGATGGTCTAAAACCATTTCTCGGTTGGTTGTCGATGGGACTGTTGTGTCTAGTCCGATAGAGATTCGGGATCATGTTGTGCACTTCTTTGAGTCTCTTTATCGAGAGGAGGGTTTTACTCGTCCTCTTGGATGGGATTCCATTTTCTGTTCTCTCTGCTAAGGATAGTTTGTCCTTAGATCGGCCTTTCTCGTTGGAGGAGGTGGAGTCTGTGGTTCACGGTTTTGTAGGGGATAAGGTGGCCCAGATGGGTTTCATATGGCCTTCTTTCAACAGGGCTAGAGTTTTTTGCGGGATGATGTCATGGCTGTTTGTCGGGAATTCGCGCATGGTTGTTTTGCTCAGAGCCTTAATGCTACTATTATTGCCCTCATCCCCAACAAGCCCAAGGCAGAAAAAGTGAAGGATTTTCATCCTATTAGCTTGATTGATAGTATGTATAAAAATTTTGCAAAGGTCTTGGCTGTCCGTTTAAAAGGTATTAGAGAAAATTATTTCTCTTTCGCAGAGTGCTTTTGTCCATGAGCTGGAGAAAAACGCGCATATGTTTGATAATCGGGAGCGATCCGCTACTGAGCTATATTGTATTTTTTTTCGTTATTTAGGTGATTAATTGTATGCTTCGGATGGATTGCATTTTTCTTTCATTTGGAATGTTGTCAATGACTACTCCTTTTTATCGGATTGTTGTCTTCGCATTGTCACGCACTTCTTGTGTGTGATTTACTTCTAATAATAAAATTATTCTTACTTATAAAAAAATTTATCCTTGATAAATTTTTCATTGAATGCTAAAGCTGTGTGGGCTATGAGTCCGATAAGAGGAGTGGTTAGTGAGCAAAGGGGCAGGGAAAGCTTCTGCAACCTACTTTACCACTGGCTGTATTTTAAGTGCTTTGGAAACAATGTAACCATAGGGTTTTTGAAAATATAGTTAATGGTATTCAAACATCCCTTGTCATGACAAGGGTTTCAATTTTTTAAGAGATTATTGCTATAATTCCTTCCACCTTCGTGTCATTGTTTCTAATAAATTATCTTTTCATAAATACTTTAAAAAAAATGAAGTAAATGGTCTCCAAAATGCACATATATGTTTACCTATTGTGCCCTCATCGCAGTCCGTGGAATAGCATAATCCGCAAATTACTCATTCAGAGCAAACAATAGTATCAAGAAAGAACATAATAAATAATAAAGAAATACATCTCTAACATAAATCTAGTTTTTAAGCATTCATGCACGTGTTAAGAAACCAATCATAGAAGCATGCTCACTAACATAGCATCCATCAACCTGCCAATGAAATTCAAAGGAAAAAAATGCAGCACACGTATCAAGAAGGAGAGAGATAATGTAAAACGCACAAAATAAATAAGAATTGAACCTAGTCCCCAAAAAAACATGATTCTGATGCAATTCAACATTAAACAGTGCCTAAAAAGCTTAATATATCATGCCTAAAAACAAAATGCGTCAACATAATATGGAAAGACCCAAACTGGTAAGTACATACTCGAATTTCAAAAATATCAAAAATATTATTGAACTGCTTATGATATAACTCTTGCTAGCTCCTGCTCATACAAAAATAAAACACCTGAATCATTTGAACAAGAAGTGGGCAATTGGATGCCAGAGCTTCTCCATAAACTCTGAGCAATTTTTCTTGCATAGCTTGCCAGGCATCCCCATATAACTCCCTCTCAGTAACAATACTCTTGATAAGATCCTGCAAAACCATACTATTTGAAACAACAAAATAATAAATAATAAATAAATATCCATAAAAGATGAAAGCAAAATTCAAAATACACTGTTATTATTTTCGTAACTGTTGAGAAGAAAAACAAAGCATCAAAGCACAAAGATTGCCTTGCTATGATAATGAAATCTCAATTAGAAAAAGAACAGCCCTAGGTTGCCTACATCCCACTGCACACCCGTAAGCCCAGCACAGGAACAAAACGGACATACTTAAGGCATCCATCAATGCTCTTTTTCCAAAAAAAAAAACATAATTTAGGGTGCCACATTTCCAGCGTCACTAGCAGAATTATAGGTTGTTTTGGCTTCAAGTTTCCACAAGGATACATAACAGATAAATAAGCCAATTCAATTGAAATAAATCATGCAAATTTCTGTTAACTTCAGATTTTACACAAAAACATAAGTATTGCACATTTGATTTCAATGCCAAAAAATATATTCTCAACGAATAAAGTGTTAACAGTATATAATAAAACTTCAGAAGAGTTGAATCCTGGAAAACAATTGTTTTCAAACATAACCTAGCCTAAAAGAATACTATTAAATTGTTTATAATAAAGGGATGAAAGCTATGGTAAATTTTAGTTAACATACAGTATCCTTAAATTCCAAGTTTTCAACAAATCTGGAGTATATTTACTCTATATTGGTTTGTGTACATGATCTTTAAAGAATTAATTATTTCAAAGTGAACAAAATCCAGCAAAAAATTTATGAATATATATAAACATACATTGTATGCTAGGGATCATTATGTGTCCACTTACATGTGAATATCGAACAATGAAGCAGCATGACTGATATTTACAACAAAAATAAATATAAATTACTTGTTTATACTAAGAAAATTTAAACTAGTTGCAATGGATGTGCAACTCAGCTTCCTCAAATAAAACCCTGCTCTGTGTGCCTATCTCTTAGACTCAAAGTAACCTCTGCCTTGCACAATATCCTACTTTGGAAAAAAGGTTCAATGCGCTTGAAAAAGCAGCTTTCAATTAGATTATATTATTTGAAAGGCACAATTAGAGATATCACTGTCAAAACACATTACAGTAAACCTGTAACTAACACTGCACTGACTGTCGTAGATACTAAATATATCCAAGCACTTTCCAATTCCACTGTAGAGTAAGTTTCCATTGCTGGTAAACAGCAACGTCGAAATGGAATTATGGAACTAAAACATATATTGAAATGAAATGAAATCTCTGGTTCTCCACCAACCAGCAACCACTCAATACAGTACCACATTATTTCCCCATGTAAACTGAATGAGTAAACAAAATATAGATTAATTAATTATTTAATTAAGCCAGAGAACTCTACAGACCGATATTCAGCTTCGGGCAATCCATAATCTAGGTGAAGAAAACGGATATGAGCAATCACTCCATCTGTATCACCAACATGGATGAAATTCTTCATACAATCCAAATGTGCAATCTGCACACTCTTTAGAATTAATCGAAACGCCTCAAAACCATCCTCCCACCTTGGATTGGAGTGGTTCCCCCCCTCGATTGCTAACCGCGGATCAAAACTCTCAAACAACTGAAGCTGCCTCCGAATGTTCTGGCATAGAGCCTCGAAAACATCATCCACCCCAAACCCCAGCACAGCCTTCCTTAACCACACCAACTCTCTCTCCACAAATTCTCTGCTCCCCAAACTCTCCTCGCTCTCACCCTCACTCTCCCTCATCCCGGGCCCGTCCTCACCCCCAGAAGCGGAAGCGACATTATCCCTCAATCTCTTGAACCCAATTTCAGCAATCCGATCCAAAACCCCAAAACCCTTTTCCTCAACGTCCGATTCGTCGACATTGGAGTCACCGCGGTTCAAAATCTTGGACCGTATCTGGTGGGTGTACAACACAAACTCCGCACAGAGATGGAGGGAGTCGGGATCGAGGCACGGGACGACGGTAGGGTTTAGTGGAATTTGATCTCGTGAGTTGAGGGCGTCGTGGAGGTCGAGGAGGAGGAGGGACGACAGCCAGGAGAGGAAGGCCGGGGAAGGGCAGGAGGAGGGGGACCAGGGGACGGAAGCGGCGAGGTCGCCGGAGGCGTGGAAGACGGCGGCGTGGAGGACGGAGACGGCGAGGGAGGAGTCGCGGCGGTGGAGGGCAAGGAGTGCGGCGCGGAGGGGCTCAAATTGGGCGAGGAAGAGGTGGTTCGCGGCGAGGCGAGAGAGGAGGGCCACCTCCTTATTTTTTTCCATCGTTCGGGGCTGTTCGTCTTCACGGATTTAGGATTAGAGAAGACATGGGTGAGGGAAGTGAGAAAATGTGAAAATAGGGTACACAAATCCGGCAATCCTTGTTTGTTCGCAGGCACTGACTGTCCTTGTGGGAAGGAAATTGCGAGAGGAAGGAGACGATTACGAACAAAACCAAGTAATGGGGGATTAAAATCATAAAAGTGCCGCTTTTTCTCAATTAATAATTATTTTTTAAAATATTTAGTCTTATAATTATTTTTTACAATTATTTAAAAAAATTAATTCAATTCTGTCCAAAAAATTAAATACTTTAAAAAAAATTCTTTATTTATTTTATTAATTAGGCCAATCAATTTAAAAAAATTAAAAAATATTTATTATTTTTAAAATACAAATTATATTTAAATTACAATTCAATTCGAACTAATAAAATTCAGAAAATAAAATATAAAAATCAGAACTTATATCAAACAAACTCATTGTAATTTTTTTAACAAATGTAAATTTTTATTTGATATTATTCTTAATAATATATTTTTGTCTAGGCTTAATCGTTTTGGTGTTTTGTTAAATTTTAACTAAAATTTAATTTAAAATTTAACTTTTACAAGTTATATCTAATTCTATTCTACATCCCCAAATAATAAACCCAATAAATCTTTTAATATTTTATTAAAATATTGATTTTAATCACCCATATAGGCTTATATTCAGCCCATACAAAATGGGACATAATACTTGTTTCCTGGATAAAATTGGGTGCAACAATTGTCCGCCTTGTTTGTATACAAATGGAATGTAAAGATAAGAGACACCTGTGTTTGGATGAGTCAAATCACTTATTTGGATTAAAATGTAAAGACTCATGTTTTAAGCAAACTTTCATGATACTCTTCATTTGATGATAAGAATATTTAACTGATGAAATCATGAAAATACTAAAAAAAATAATTTTAGTAATGTTTGAATAATAATTTTAAAACATAAATAGAATGTAAAATATTATTCTATCATTGTCTTTATGTTTTAATAATATTAATAAAGTACTCTTATTTTATTTTTCCAAACATTATTTATGTTTTAATAATATTATTCAAATATTTTTATTTTTGTCATGGTGAATCTCTCTCCTCTCATTTTAATTTTTAAATGGTTCGATTAGCCTCCGCCCGAGAACCCAGTCTGATTCACGGTTCAGCTCAATTGTATGAAAAATTCTTAGGCCTTGCCTTTAGTTGTGCTTGGCCTTCTAAGACATGCCAGAGGAGTAACAGCGAGGATAACATCTCCTCCCCTTCACATCAACCACCCAAATCTGTCGATAGTTTTTTGTGGGCTGACGATGAAAAACCATTAGGTATTGTTCTTTGCCTGCCCTTTCACATTTTTCCATACGATTTTGTTCCCGGCATTAATCTTATACCACAGTTTTTTTCTTAAAAGGTTTTCTAACGTGCGTTGTGGTTTCGTTTGACATCATCGACATTTGTTTTATATTTTGTTTTCATCAACATTTGTTTTTTTCATGCCCCTATTGTTTTTTGTGGTTTTCTTTACATTTCCTTGTTTTATAAATTGTCAAAGCACAACCATTTTTATAGATTTGTGTCACTGTTTAGAGGCCGACCTCCGTTGCTGTAAGCAGTACCCGTCGGGAACGAACAAAAACCCTAAATTTCACACTTAACAGCGGCAACATGTGCTGGATTAAGGGTGACCAAAGATGGATTTGGTCAAATTTATGGTTTTTATGGAGAATGGGATTCCAAATTGCTTGTGTGGGTTGTATATTAAGGATCTAATTGATCATATTTTGTGTTATGATTTTTTTTTCTACTTAGAGCTCATCTGTCCAAGGTTCTTTTGTTGGGCTATGTAGTGTTTTGGTCATTTCAAACTAAAATAGGGAGATAAGGAACAAAACTAACATGAAACCTTCAATGAGAGGTTTTTCCCATGACCCTTACCACTAGAAATTCAAATCTCTCTTGAGGACGTTGTCATTGTGGTTGCCCCATATTGAGACAGTGCTGAAGGCATCAGTGACCTACTCGTATTCGGGGAGAAGCTCGCGGGGCAGGATGACAAAGTATAAAATTTGAAATTGGTGTAGCGGGCAATTTTAAACTATTAGTTATTCATTTTTTATTATAATGATTCTCCTAATAATGTCAGGGCAAAAATAAATGTCCTGGGTTGGAGCATCTATCTTCTTATAAGCATTTTTAGTTAATTCATTTTATTCTACTAATTTCTTTCTATTTTTAAAAAAAACTTTTTAAATGGTTAGAATTCCTAAATTTATATACTTCTTGTTCTTTAGTGGCATGTCTTTGTAGTTTTTTTTGATTTTTTTTAATTGTTATGATATTGGTATTAGTATTTAATCATGATAAAATATTAATTAATTATCTTTCATTAAATTTAAAATTTCTTAACTTATTCTGTTAATTGATGCAATGTTTCATTTTCTTCATGCAAAAATTAAGCACGCGTATTGTGCGTGCAAAGGGACTAGTTACTAGTGTCCGCTAAAGCTTCTATTCTACCCCCAAAACCCAGGCGGGCGCAGGGGTTGCGCCCGCATTTCTTCCGGTCGACGCGACGTCCGTGAAGCCCACATTAAGCGCGGTTTTTAGCTCTTCGTTCCCAGGCGCTAGGCGTCGCGAAGGAAAGACGCAGTCGTGCGTCAATTATTTGATATACGAAACCAAAAAAAGAAGAAGAAGGAAAGAATCGTGCGATCGTGCGTACCAGCGGTCCAGCGTCGACCTTCGGCGACGACGAACCAGGTGCGTCCGTCGTTCTCTCTTCTCTCTTCTCTCTTCTCTCTTCTCCGACTGCAGACGACGCACCTCTCTGCGACGATTCCCGACGACGCAGCTCTCTGCGACGTCGATCCCGGCGATGCGTACCCTGGCCGTCGTGTCTCTCGGTCGTCTCGCAGATGGCTCCTCGGCCTTCGCGTCTCTGGTCGTCTTGAGGATCGTTTGCTCTTATTTGTTTTTTCCTTCTTTTTTTTCCTGGGAGAGCAGTGTGATTTTTATTTTTATTCCCTGCGATGCGTCTGTTTTTGAGAGCACAATTTTCCCAGCACTGTTTTTTTTACTGCTCTATCTTAATATCTAATATTCATTATTGTTGGGTTATTAGATATTTGTAATCCAAATTTCAATAAGAGATCCAGGTTAGAAGCGTGCAACACAAGTAGTGGCAACCAAAATGCATTCACTTGTAATTTTTGTTCTAGAGGTATTTATAGACCCAAACAACATATAACTGGTGGGCAAAGAAATGCAAAGGGATGTCTGAGAGTAATTTGTTATAATCGAGAGTATTTGACTTATTTATGTTTAAATTGATGTATTTATTTTATTACTATATTTTATAATTTCTTTTATACAAAGGTGCGCCTTGCGCCCTTTTTTTTGGGTCTTAGGTGCGCCTTGCGTCTTTAATTACTATGCTAGCTCTAAAACCAGCATAATATGCATACCAGAATGGAGAGAAAATTATTTAAGGGCACTAGCCAATAGCCATCCACAACAATTGTTTTCCCACTTGATTGCACGACCTACTGTTCTAGTTTTTGCTCTTGGCCGCCACTATTCTATTCTCATAGGAAGGACCCCAATGATCATGCTCTCCTACTCTCTTCATCTCTCATTTCTCTCTAGTGTTTTTTTGTTTGTTTTCTTTTTGGCTGTACTGGAATATATCTAAGATTATGTACTCAAATTGTCATTCTAACATGGGAGTGAGCAGCCATTTTCATTCTAACATTGCATCACGCCTGCAATAAAACACTGGAATCTCAGTGGTTATTCAGTTCTTATATCAGTTCCTCTCCACTCCCTATTCTATCAATTACCTGCATACTTGACATGAAACCCCAGCTTCATTGTTATGCATTAAAAAAATCTGTGCGCTCACGGAAATGGGTAAAATGGTCCCCCACCCCCAGTGTAGACTTGTTTTCTTTCTTTAATGATTGAGATATTTTAAATCTATTGACATTATCGATGAAAATGTTTTAGATGGCAGACCTGTTAAAGAATCAGGTGTTTGCCACCCATGCAATTGCCGCTGTAGGCTCCATCACATTAGGAACTGTGTTCACTTATCCTCTTGATACTATCAAAATCCTTATACAGGTTTGACCCCTGTGCCATATGATTATGTATGATTCTTAAATTTAGTAAGAAAGTGCGGGATAAGTGAAAGCTGTTATTTCATAGATAGCACTCTCTTTCTTTACCAGCAGTGCTCATTTTGAGGTTAAATTAAAAACAGGTTGGGTCTGGTCCCAGTAAGATTCTGAAAACCACTCAGGTGTTGAGCAGGGTTCAATTATTATCAGGAAATTCAGGTAACGTTGAAACTATCATATTCATACTTGATGATCATTTGATCCATCTAAATGTTTTGGTTTATGAAAATTGCAAATTAAAGGACTTCTCTTTCTCACCCTTCCATCCTTAGCACTCCACAGTTTTATTCAATGATTCACTAGCGGATATGTTGACATTTCAACATGCTCAGAGATTCTCGATGTCATGTAGGGTAGCCTTGAGGGATTTTTTTCTTTTTTTCTTTTTATAAATATTTGGAAGTGTGGTAACTGAGAAGTTTTGACTTGCATCATTTTGGAACAAGAATATAAGATCGAGCTGTTGGTTTTAACTTCTACTGTAGTTGCATTCTGGAAAGAAAACATTTCCAAATGCATAACATTTTTGGCAAGAAGTTGTTAAAAAGGATACAAATTAAACAGGTAACATGCAGAATTTTTTTAAGAAAATACTGTTTTTTCTTTATGTCTCTCCTTTATGGCTTAGGAACATTGATGGCTCTATAGCATGTTCAAACTTTATTTGACTTATATTTTTAATCCATAATGTTTCTCAAGTTTTAAATTATAGGGTTGTATAGTGGTCTTGGCTGGTCTGTTTTGGGAAAGATATCTGGTGTTGGAACTCGTTTTGCAGTATATGAAATCGCCACTGCTTTTTGTAAAGGTATCATCTCTATGATCTTGCTTTACCTGTATCTTTTGGTTAGTCCTATTGGCCCTTCTCCTTCGTGTCTAATTTTGCTTGAGATGATATGCAAACAAGATGAGAAATTTGTAATAAATGCTTGAATTCTTTCATTTGATGATCTGGATGAATGGATTATGTTCTCTGCGGGAGTACCAATTTTTGCTGTCAAGAAGTTATTAAGTGCTGATTTCTGAAAATTACTTTTCTGACAGATGGTCGAAAAGGCAATTATTTGTATACCTCTGAGGCTTTTTTGGCAGGGGTTGTAGCCGGTGCTTTAGAACCATTAGTAAGTTCTCCATTTGAACTTATTAAGCTCCGTGAACAAGTAAATTCTGCTGTACAAAGCTCTACTTCAATTACCAAAGAGAAAGCTGGAGCCATGCCTGCAAAACTACTACGTGGATATAATCCAGACAAAAAGGCATTTAGTCATTCAGTTGGCCTTTTATCCATCTTGGACACCAAACATCCTGATATGATTCGTGCATTGAAAGAATACCCGTGGATGATGACTGGGTCTGGGAGGCCTCCCTCTGTCTGTGATGTGAGAAAGCTATCTGACGTCATCTCACTGGAGGGATGGAGTGCTTTGTGGAGAGGTTTCCGGTCAGGAATAGTTCGAGATTCTATCTTTGGCGGTATATTTTTTTCAAGCTGGCAGTTCTTACACAATGTAATGCTTAATTGGAAGGCAGTTGGGATGGATCCTATACCCAGGTTTTTCCTTTTTTAATAGTTTAAATCCAAATGAGATAAAGTTTTGGGATGCCTCTTGTTCTTTAGTTCCTTGCAGTTAAAGTCTGTTATATTCTCTTATAAGTTTATGAACTTTCAATGGAGTCCTTTGTCTTTCCCTACATTTTTACCCTGCATCACGAATGTAGATTATAGGAGTAAATATATTTGTTAATTCTAAGCAGAGGGCAGCCTTTTTTTTTGTTTGTTAAATCCTGATATGCAGTGCATAATAGCATGGGAATTGGGAGTGTGTCCCAATACCTGTTAGCTGTTACCATGTTAATGGGACGTTATAGTAAACGGTTTTTTCTGAGAGGTTTTATAAACGTGAGCCTGAAGTCATCAATCGTGGTAAGGGGGAAAACTGTGGACAGGGAACAGAGTAATGATATATAGTAGAAAGTATGGTTGATTTGAACCATTGAAAGCTACATGATGACTCCTTTGTTGCTCTTTAGAGTTGCAGCGGAGTGAGTGGAGACAGGTTTGGTTAAAAGCCAAGGAACAACTTTTTAATCTGTCCTATTTTATCTTATTTAGTATTAAAACTTCCCTGTTTTATGTGAATGTCTCCCTAAAAATTGGTGTATGAAATTTAGTGCGAATTTTAAAATTTTGGAGCTTTGAATCCCACCTTTTGGTATCATTGCATGCTTTTACTATCTTCATAGTTTGTTCTTCATGGCTTTTAGTTTTGTGTCGTGTCTTAATTTGTGTTACCTTGGCTGACATGTTCTAGTTCATTTGTCATCAGTCCACAGACTGAAATTTTTGTCACCTTGGTTGACATCTTAAAAGTTACAGTACCAAAAGCAATAACAAAAAACAATAGCATGTGCTTATGTCAGTCCACAGACTCTCCCCTTGGTTGACATATCTTACAATACCAGAAGTAATAACAATAATAAATTACAAAAAAGTCAGACTGTATATAACCGTATATTTTTGCCAAAATTTTCCTTCTCCATCCTATCCATTGAGTTGTTTCTATATAAAAAAAATCCTATCCATGTTCATCGCTTAAAGCTTCCATCATTTGATTTTAATATTAAGAATGATTTTTACAGTTATGATGAAGAAATTGGCCCGCTGTCTCCTATTGCTGTTAGTGTTGCTGCTGGATTTTCGGGCTCAATTGCTGCTGCTGCATCCCATTGTTTTGACACTGCCAAAAGTCGATCTCAATGTATTGTACTACCAAAGGTATTTCTTTCTCACTTCCTTTTTTCTTGTTGGTCAGTAATTCCCGGAATTTATACTGAGAGTGAGCACCTATTGATTCTTTATGAATAAATTGTCTCTGCACCATTTTTCCTTTTGGCACATTCTCATCATTTTGCTTTCGAATCAGTTTCAAATTATAGAGAATGAAATTAGATCATTTTGCTTTGAAATTGCTAATGAAATTAGCTGAACCGCATTTAATTCCGTAATGAAATAAAGATGTTATGGTCAAAATAATTTTGGCATATGCAAAGTCAAATGTCTAATCAATGGAAGTAAAAGCCTAGATTAATGCTCCGAGTCTAGTCATGCTTAGTAAATTTGAATTATGTTCATTTTTTTATGGTATCCATATATATATATATATATATATATATATGTTGATATCTTCGTGTAGGTGTGTTATCCCAATTTCTTTTAAAAAAAACTCAGGCAATGTTCACCAAAATTTTACTTTAAAAACAAAAAATTATAAAAATAGAAAAAAAAAATCAAAAGTAAAAAAGGCATACCAGTTTTTTTTTTTTTTTGAAGTCAAATTAAGGCAAAAAAACCTTTTTTGTTCTGGTTTTTGGGTTTTTTTAGCCCCCCATTGAACATTTCCATTCCTTCTCCCCTCTCCTCTCTTAGGCCTAGTTTGATTTTGGTCCTGATCTTGGTTCCTGTTCTCAAAATAAGATCCTGTTTTTTTCTTTATTCTTGCTCCCAATTTGTTGATCCACATTTAAGAAATGGAAGCTTGTTTAATTTTAAATAAATGTTTTGTTCTTTAAGTGACTCAAACCGTTCCTCTTCAATCCCATCCATAGAGCCATCTCTCCTCCCCGCCTATCCCATTCTTCCTCTTATGTTGGCCGCAGATCTGTAGTGGAGGCTGCAGATCTAGCTTCATGGCTGCAAATTGGTGGAGCATGGTGGTTGTAGCAGAGGCTGGCGCTTGCAAAGGTGAAGCGTGATGGTGCCATGGTGGTTGGCCCTTGCAAATCTGGTGTGGGGCTTTCGGTGCTTGCGAGGGTGAAGCATGGCAGCTGTCATCCCTTGCAGATCTGGTTTGGCAGAGGTTGGCACTTGCAAAGGTGAAGTGCGGCAGCGGTCGGCCCTTCCTGATCTGGTGTGGCGACAGTTGGCTCTTTGAGGATTTGCAGATCTAGTGTGGCGGAAATGAGTGGTGACAATGGTGGTTGGGCGCGTGGTTGTGTTTTGGAACGATCCCAACAAAAAAACAGAAATGACTTTTTTAATCCCAGATTTGATTGGATTTTCATTCCCGCTCTTAAATCTTTGGGAGTGGAAGAAGATCAAACACAATCTCTATTCTCATTCCAATAAAAAAGAGAAACAGAAGTAAGAAATGGAGAATTGGAACGAAATCAAACAAGGCCTTAATGTCTATTCTTCCGTTAGATTTTTTTCCTTGATTATGAAAATTTCAGCCTAGGATGAATGCTCAAATTCACTTTATAAGCCAATAGGTAGTTGCTTATTCTGCCAATTTGCAGAACTGCATGATAGGAAGAAAGGAACATTTAATTTCAGTGTAAGTAATAAGTTATGTTACTTGTAGATTGACATGATACTCTGCTTGCAGTATATTTCTATGGAAAGGAGGTTTCTCAAGTGGAGGCGACCAGGGACTCGGTTTCAAAGAGTTACAGGGATCCATCCTGCAGACCGAAGTATTCTATTTGGAGGTCTTGGATTGCGGGTGGCTCGGAGTGGGCTTGCATCATTTATTATTGTAGGGAGCTATTTCTCGGCCATTGATAAGCTCATTTCCAACTGAATGAAATGGCATATATTACAGTTTCTTCGGATGTACCAATTCATTATTTTGAATAGAACTTCTAATTGCATATTTTGCAGTATTTTATCTTTTGTGAGGATAAAGACTTAGGCGCCGCAATGGGTAGAATCAGATATTGAAAGTTTGTAGAACTCTAATCAGGCTCCTATCTTTTCAGAACTTGGTTCAGGACTGTGTATGTATGGCCTTGATGTAATTGCATTTTTATTGTTATTGGGTCTGGATTTGATGTGGGCTGATTTATGATTTTTGCTGAATTCCACTTGATTATGAGTACCAGGGTCGTCCTGTATATTTCGATGGTTGCTCTCAGAAACCATAAACGAAAACGTGTGTTTTTTTTGTCCTAGTCATGGATAAGTGAGAACTTGAGCGACTCATTTTGCTCCCCAATATATTATTTTGCTAATAATATTGAAACCAAAGGAATACGCGTCTATTAAAATAAATACTATTAATTTTAAAAGAGGATGGACACCCGTTTCAAAATACTAAACACACACAGATAAAATTATTGCGGCCATGGACACCCCTTTGAAATGATTAAATTATTTTATAATAATAATAATAATAATAATATATTTATATAAATGAAATATTTGAAAAATATTATTTTCGTACATAAATATAATATTCAAATAATATTATTGAAATTAGGACTGAGCAGAAAAATTGATAAATCGATTTAACCCGATAATGACCGAAAGTCGAATGAATCGATGTTTATTTGGATAGGTTGACTAGTCTGCCAACCCAATTGAAAATCGAATAAACTGATTAGATAAATAATGCAACCCACTCAAACCGACCGTGACTATTTTTGAATGAAAAACTTTCTCGGTAAGAAATATAAAAATTTTATGAATTGGAAGTGGAAGTCCATTAGTTGCAGACTTCTAAGGTTTAATCCAAAAATGTTTTTGATGATAATAATTTATTTAATTTGGTTTGTTTAAATTAAATATTAGATTTTGTATTCTAGTTTGTGTTGATGTTGTGAATTTAAGATGAAATATTGAGGATGCTAGGGTTGAGCAGGAATAAATCGAAACCAAATAAACCGATTTGGGCGGGTTAAGTAATTCAAACTTGTAATGACATGTGTTTGAGTTGATAGTCTTCAATTGGTAATGAAGATCTCATTTTAGTATCATGCTCAGCGATACGAGCGTTTTAGCTGTAGTTGGGTCTAATTTGGAGTTCGGACCCTGGAAGGCTAGTTGTGTAATTTTGGGTGTTTATTAATTAAAGAATTAACAGTAAATATAAATATGAGGAATATAAAGAAAGCTTCTACTTTACGCTATCACATTGGTGTGTTTGAGAGAGAGAGAGAGCTTGAAGAGCTTGAAACCTTGATGATTTAGGGCGGTTTGGGTTCGTGGAGCTCAAATAATCACTCTAGGTAGGTGTTCATGTACTTTTTATCTTAATTCTGTTCTTGATCTGCACGAATTTAACCATAAATTATGAAATCGAGTATGAACACTGGGTTTTGGGAAAATTCAATTTTGAGTTAAATCTGATGGTTCAGCATAAGATCTGTGGTTACGATCTGATATATATTGTTGTGGGTATGTGTTTCTGTGATCTGGAAGTTTTATAACCATGTATTGCATGAGGGTTGAGAAGTCAACTATGGAAATCTAGATTTAGATCTAGATAACTATAATCTAAAATGAAATATATGTGTATTTCTATTGTTACCGTATAATTTAGAGGCATTCAGGACGCATTTTGATTTAGATTCTTTGATGCATTTGATTCTCGAAGAAATTATATACACCTGATATACAAACAATCACACACTATTTTAACTTCTTCATAGTTTTATGGAGATTATATTGGAAATTTTGCTGTTTATGAACAATTCTTTGATATTTAAGGTGTGATACAAATAGAAAAATAAATGAATAATTTTAATGGTTTAAATTACTAGGATATTTGATGCCTTAAAAACTTGAGTGGTATTTTGAAATTCTTCAACTACATTTCAATATTTTCTTTTTTACCCTCTAATTACTTCGAGTTTTTAATGATGTAGTTCCTTTACATGCAATGAAGACTGACATTTCTTGGAACAGTTCTTGTAGATTTAATGTGTGCTTGGGATCTACATTATTTTTTACATTTTCTTATGGACTTGTCGTGATATGCCTTGCGCAGGAGATAATTAGGATATTCTAGACATGCATGATCTCTTACACTACATACAGAAATATATTTCCAATCTGGGCATTGGGTGAATATCGATGTTTCCTGCAGACGTGTATAGAAAATAATTCTCAACATTCCAAAGCACCTGAAGTCACTCGAAAATATGCAACATGTGACCATACATTACTTTCTGATTATTTTAAAGAAGCTAATTTTTTGTAAACTAGTTTGCTTGCATTTTAAAATTCAAAAGCCTTGTTAATTATAAACTGAATAGAATTTAGTTAAGAAATAATGAGTTTGTAATGATAGAATTCTTTTAATCCATATTGCATTGAGGTTGAAGTGTATAATTATTGGCCTTTTTTTCAAATTGATTATAATGTACATGAATATCTGGCAGCTTGAAATTTGGAACAAAACAAAAGTTTTTGCTAACTGCTAAAATTCTCTATACATTAGCAATTTGTTGTTGATAACTGGATGCTATCCACATTGTGTCACTACATAAATGCCTTTACATTGGACAATTAAAACCTTGCAAACGAACATTCAAAAATTGGTTTCATTTCATCTTAAAAAATAGTGCCGCCAAAATATTTACACAAGCAAGCCAATTATATATGCAAACATCCATGGTCGTAGAAGGAAAAAAAACTCACAAGAATCAAAAGGATCACAAAATTTAGAAATCTACATAAACATCATTGCATATTTGCAAAATTGCATATAAACTTTCACATAAGTTTTTAAAATCATTCAATCATGAAGGGCTCATGTAATGTCCCACATCGGCAGGGGAGGAGAACGAAGCAGGCTACTTAGGTGGCTATGGAAACCTCTCTTAGCACGAAGCCTTTTGGGGCCGAGGGCTTACCAAAAACAAAACCGTGTGGGCAAGGCCCAAAGTGGACAATATCGGGCTACGGGTGGGCTGGGTTGTTACAAATGGTATCAAAGCCAGGGCTCGAGTCGGTGTGCCAGCGAGGACGTTGGGCTCTCTGAGGGGGGGGGGTGGATGTAATGTCCCACATCGGCAGGGGAGGAGAACGAAGCAGGCTACTTAGGTGGCTGTGGAAACCTCTCCTAGCACGAGGCCTTTTAGGGGCCGAGGGCTTATCAAAAATAAAACCGTGCGGGGAAGGCCCAAAGTGGACAATATCGGGCTACGGGTGGGCTGGGCTGTTACAGCTCATACTTCCCTAAACAATCCTACAAGCAAATTAGCCAGGAATCATTTGAGTTCATTCAAACAATCACACACTATTTTAACTTCTTCATAGTTTTATGGAGATTATATTGGAAAGAAGATAATATGCAAAGAAGCTTTGGGAATATAATATGCAAGTAAGATAATATATTGGACAAAGGAGAGAAAAGAGGGAATGTTGGGATGAAGGAGGAGGTGTTTGGCCAGAGGGTGTGACCCACTATGGCGCTAAGCTTTGGGAGCATAGGGCTAAAGTAAGGGGTGGATTATGGGTTGGTAATTTATAAAACTCATAGAAAATAGGGGATTTGGGTGGTGGCAAGCCTCCTATAACATGAAATTGGCTTAAGCAACCTCAATTGAGGATAGACAAAAATTTAAAAAGTTTGTATTCGAAGGGGACCGTGAATATAGAGGGTTGTATCAGGTGTAACACTATTTCACCCTTAATGGTATCTCACACAGGGAAAAATTGATTGTCGCAGGTGTTTTGCTTAGAGGGAAAAGCGTTGGCGTGGTTACAACGTGCAAAATGCGACAATCATTGTGGACATGGGTTAAGATCAAGGATCAATTACAAGCACGGTTTAAAGCCACTCATGAGGGGTACATACATGAACAATTTGTGGCTTTAACTTAGGATTGAAGGGTAATAGAAAATAAAGAGAAGTTTGAACTGATATTAAGATGCTTAGGGAGGATTTCTAAAGCAGTGTTGGAAGGCATTTTTATACAAGTACTAAAGTTGGTTATAGCCTCTGTTTGCTACGCCTGTGAGGAATTAGGGAGACAATGAAATTGGCACATATGGTTGAGGATAAAAATAAGGTCAAATGAGGCCACAAAAACAATCCAATGGGGTCTTTGTCTCATCTTAACATGCCACTAAGGAGGCAGAGTACTCAGATGTTGGGATTTCAAAGAGATACCCCAAAGGAGCATGTTGACGAGGCATGCTTGAGAGGAACATTCAGGCATGCTTGAGAGGAACATTCAAACACCTCACTGAGACCAAGGCTTAGGAAAAGAGAGCCAAGGGATTGTGTCTTCGGTCTGATGCAAATTTATGTTAGGCACAGAGCAAGGGGTAGGTTGGTGTTTTCAAATGGGAGTTAAGGACTTTTGGTAAAGGAATAATTAAGGATTAGGTTGAAATTGGATACAGTTAAGTCATAGTTTAATGGTAGTGAAGAGAGATGCGTGCCTCTCCAATAACATATCAATAATATAAGTTTTCTGTATTTTATTTATCAATAAATTTGCCTTATTATCACATGGATGGCTCAATTTCAAACATCATCAAACCCTAGAATAAGCTAATTAAAATTTTCCTATGAATTTATTAGAGAATTAGGTAGAAGAGACATGAACCAACCATTATCAAATATCAATTTCATCTTTAAATACCAAACTTATGTATAATTTCGACAATCAATTCCTTACATTTAATCAACAAATAATAATTTCAAAATCAGTATACAATATATGACATTACAGGATATTTAAATTACCAAGCCAAATAATAACGCGCCATAGATGATAATTATAACACTAACAAATAATAGCAGCTCAAACAATATTTATTTTACTAAGCTAAGTATACCAAGCACAATCAATATTTTTAATGTCAAATTAATAATAACATGTTACAAATAATATTTAACATGTCAAATTAACAATATTCATGATCTAACTAATAAATTTAAACTCGTCTGTAATGTAATTTTAATACTATTTTTGAAAGGTAAGACCTAACTTCTCTCAAAATTTTATAAGACCTTTTCATATTTATGAAGTGGCTCCTGCCTTACACCCTTTACATCATAATCATGTTATTATCTTTCATTATAAAGTATCATTTCTAATGAAAATTTTAGGTTGCATTTATTACACTTCATTTTGGCGATCATTTTTTAAAGTATTGAGCTTAAATGAAGTTAAATTTAATTTCATAATCTAGTTTTTAAAATGAGTTAATTCTATAGTTATTTTAAAAAAACTAGTTATGTCAACTATTTTAAAATATAAATTTAATTATAGAGGTATATCTAACTAAATTTTTTTACTTTTAAATTTTCATCTATTTTATTAACTAGGTCTAACATATTTTATTTTTTCATTTTGTATGAGACTCATTTAAAAAAACACACTATTTTTAAAATGTGTTTTCTTTCTTACAAAAGAAAAATTATTTTCAAAATATAATTTAACACAAATTCCAATAGAATACAAAATTTAAAACTCATACTATCTTAATAAAACACACGAACAACCTTACATTTCCTTAACTTTTTTTTGTTAAATAATGATTTGCATCAATTGGCGTGAGTATCTCATGTGTATGCAATTACTACTAATTTTATAAAAATAATCATCAAGTCAACGCTTCTGAGACATCCAACTACATAACTTATTTTAAAATATTTATATATGAAATTAGGCAATTAGACTAGAATTGCTACAGATTAACATTTGGATCAGGTTAAATATAAATTTAATTATAAAATTTAATAAATTTACTTTAAAAACACTCAAATAATTAAATTTTAATTATAACAAATAATATAAATATGTTTTAATAACAAAATAATATGTATAATTGGCTTATGAAATCATAACTAATGAAACAATTGTTTCATAAATGTATTATTTTTCCTCCATGATCTAATATATTATCATGTCATCATAATTACTCCAATTACATAATGCTGTTGACATATAGCATTACCCGATAATGTAATTATGAGTTTGATATTAGTGGTATCAAATCCTGATAAATGGGTTGATCTACGGCTAGACTTGTGAGGCGTTCTGGACAAAATTAGTCCGGTTTAAATATGCCATTGAAAAAAAAATGGAGACAATTTTTTTAAAAATTATAATTTGTTTCTAATTAAAATATGAAAAAAAAACTTTCCGTTTTATTTTTGGCTAATTAGCCATACGCACACTACACAAGGACAGTACATTGGGTGTAAGCCCGGGCAACGTAGCCCAGTAGAGCATAGGCCCATATTTTTCGATTTGTGGGTCCAGGAGATCTCTGCGTCGGTTCACACGTGCGAGCCCAATTTACGGCACAAATTTCACGGAACCAGGTGGAATAAAACCACCCATATTAGACGACGTGGAAATTTAATTATACTACTAATTTTATTATTTAAAATTTATCTATTTATAAGAGATCTTTATAATTCTTACTATGAAATAGTGCTATTTGAAATATTACTATTTTTATCACATAAATTAACTTTATTATCCCAGAACATAATCTAAAATAATTGATCTAAAATGTTATTTCAGATAACCTATAAAATGAGCAAACCATTCATTTGAACACATTAAATATAACTATTAATCTAAGTTTAAGTGTTATCTCAATATAAATCAAATAATTATTAACTTTAAATTACAATACTATTAGACATTAGTACAAAAAAAATACTAATTTTAATAAATTAAAGAATAAATTTTAATTTCATCCTAGATTCAAGCATACCAGACAAACTATATCTTTAATTAAAGAACACTTTCTGTGTAGGTGCACACGTCTTTTTCTATTATTATATAAAATATTTTTCAGTGGAAACATATTTTTGTTTTGCGTTATGTTGGCCCATTAATTTGTTTTTTTTTTAATAAATAAACTAAAATTTTGTCTTGGGTTGATCGCAAAAGTAGAAAGGATATCTTATAAAATCCTTTATTCTAGAAAACCATTATTACTTGCTAATTTTTATCATATAAATATTGGTATTTGTAAAAACTACTAACTTAACAAAAATAAATAAATAAAATTGAGGAAACAAAATCTTTTCCATTGGCTACATTATTACTGGTTTATACAAAGAAGTAAAAATAAAAGCGTGTTTTTAACCGTTTCCATTTGCGCGCTCTCTCTCTCTCTCTCTCTACTCTCCTCTCCTCAAAAAGAGAAATAAAATCAGTAGGTAAATCCTCCTCTATCATCCATCACTCACTGCAATACCAACTTAGATTCCATTTCTTTTGCATTTTTTTTTTTACAGCAGCTACTTGGTTCTTGGTCTGTATAGAAAAATAGGAGAGAGAGCTTCCTTTAATTCCTTCATTGCCATTTTGACATCAGTCACAGTTATTTAATTGACTCATAGACCACCAGCGATCACTTTTCAACTCTCTCTTTCTCTCTCCTATTATATGTTGCTGCTTTGCTTCTGGGTCTGTAGAAAGTAGACGTTACCTCCACTCTCGAATTTCTGGTTTGGGTAAGGCAGATTTTTGGGGAAACAATGGTTGTCGAACCCAGAGACCAGTTCCCCGTGGGGATGCGAGTTCTTGCCGTTGACGATGACCCTACTTGCCTCAAGCTTTTAGATGCTCTGCTCCGTCGTTGTCAATACCATGGTTTGATTCTTTTCTTTTCTCTTGATTTTTTTTTTCCAGATGGGTTTTCGGATTTGTTCTGTTTTATTAAGATTTGCCCCCTTTTTTGGTGTTTGGCTTGAGAATTGTTCACGAATCATCTCTCTCTCTCTCCCCCCCCCCCCCCCCCCCCCCCCCCCCCCCCCCCCCCCCCCCCCCCCCCCCCCCCCCCCCCCCCTCTCTCTGGTAGTGCCTTTTTATTCAAGACTAAAGTGTTTTATTTGCATATCTATGCCACCTTGATGATCTAATATGCAGCCTTGTTTTTTTTTTTTTTTTTAACTACTATGATCTTGATTGTCTTTTCGTTTGTTTTTTAAACCCAAGTTTGATGATCTGTAAATACTCTTCATTAATTTATTTAACTGCGGAAAGGATCTTAATTTTCATAAATTTTATGGGCTAATGATCTCATTTACTATTTTTGGTGAAAAAGAGGCTTCCGTACAGTTAGGTTGCCATTTTCCGCTGAAGGATATTGGAAAAGATTATAATCATAGTTTATTAAGTTTTTTTTTTTTTTTTTTGGAAAAATTATTTTGGTATAAAATTGAGTACATGACGTGGGTTTTTTTTTCTACTTCCAGATCCAAATCTGAATTTTATGTTCGGCTGTTTAATTAATTTTGTTGTGTATGTAGCTTACTCTTGGTTTAAGCGACTTTGATTAACCGATTTTTTGGTATTTTGTTACGATTTTGCAGTTACCACAACTAATCAGGCAATCACTGCGCTGCAGTTATTGAGAAATGACAAAAACAAGTTTGACTTGGTCATCAGTGATGTCCATATGCCAGATATGGATGGCTTTAAGCTGCTTGAGCTTGTGGGACTTGAGATGGACCTACCTGTCATAAGTAATTTTTCACATCACTGCATATCTTTAGCTTTACTCTAGAAAATGCTTCTTCCTTCTTCTGTACCTGATTTTCTTTTGTATCTTTTATTTTTACACTGTAACAAATTTTTTCAAAGAGATGTTCTGTGGGCTGATGGCCCCTATTACTGAACACCTTCACACTGAAGTTGATAACCCTGTCAATCACATTCTATGATTCTTGTTGGATTAAATTGTAACACATTTGTGTTTTTACAAATGAACCAAAAACTAGTTTTTTGTTGAAATTTTTATAGTGTTGTCGGCAAATGGTGATCCCAAGCTTGTCATGAAGGGGATCACCCATGGAGCTTGCGATTACTTGCTGAAGCCTATTCGAATTGAGGAGCTAAAAAACATTTGGCAACACGTGATCAGGAGAAGGAAGACTGATTTCAGGGACCAAAGTACCTCTGACAATCAAGACAGACCTCAAAATGAAAATGGTGAAGGGGGGGTAGGTTCTACACGCCCCTTAACATCAGATGGGAAGCTCAATAAAAGACGGAAGGAGCAAAATTTGAATGAGAATGAGGAACATGATGAGAATGATTATGATAACGATGACCCATCAGCTCAGAAGAAGCCACGTGTTGTTTGGTCTGTAGAACTTCATCAAAAATTTGTTGCAGCTGTTAATCAGTTGGGCATTGACAGTAGGTTTCAAATCCAATATTATAGTAAAATATTACATGAAGTTCATGTTCATTATTTATGCTATGCGATTTTAGTGTGCTAAGACATTAACATCCCATATCCTTCTTTCTAAGCACAGAATTCCTACCTTGCTAATGAAAAATGGATTTCAGATATCATTTGTGTTGTTGCTTGGGTTTCTAAATCACTTATTTATCTCATTCTCTTCTAACTTTTTAAATTTTTTGCCATGCAGAGGCTGTGCCTAAAAAGATTCTTGATCTGATGAATGTTGAGAAGCTTACAAGAGAAAATGTGGCAAGCCATCTGCAGGCATGAATCCTGCTCATCTTATTGCCTCAAAAACGAGTTCTTACCATTTTCTATTTATTAACTTTCCACTGAAGTATACCCTGGTATCTTATTATTGCAGAAGTACAGGCTTTACCTAAAAAGAATAAGCTGTGTGGCAAGCCAGCAAGCTAACATTGTCGCAGCTTTAGGAAGTACAGATTCTCCATATTTGCGTATTGGTAATGGGTTTGGGAATTACCATGCCTTGGCTGGATCTGGACAATATCATAGAACCTTGGGTCCTTTCCCACCCAGTGGAATGCTTGGTAGACTGAACTCTTCCACGGGAAGCTTGCACGGCCCTTATTCTCCAGGACTGGTTCAGTTGGGTCATGGACCAAACACAAACCCCCATATTAATGATTGGCACAAGTTCCAGCAGCCAGTTCTGTTTCCCGGAAACCAGAATGGGAACATGCCTCAAGCAATGCCCGTGGCGCTGGAAGTTGACCAACCAAATCATAGTAAAGGCATTAGCTGCATTGGAGAGTTCTCCACTATTATTGGACAACCATTAAATTTTTCTAATGCCGGTGGTGGCGTTTCAAATTCAAAAATAGCCATCGGTAGCACAAGCGACTCTCTTGTTGGTATCCCTAACAAGCCTTTCACAGTGCAAGATAACGCTCGAGGGACCAGATGTAGGCAACAGTTTGGAAATCAATCTTCTTCTGCAACGGTACCCTCCTTGAATTCAGAATTTTCATCTCATTTTTTGTATGATTCCAGATGTGATGACAACTGGCAGGGTGTTGTCCAGATATCTGCAGTCCAACCCAATGCGTTGCCATTAGGTGACTGTTTTAAGCCGGTTAATCTACATCCAAATGGCTCAAGAGACAATATTTCCTCCCTGAGCCCTATTATTGGAAGTCATCAGAGTGATGCTTCTTCTATCACTTCTGCCCCCCCACTTTTGCAGGAACCAATAACAAATTCACAATGCCAAGAAGCCAAAATAAACTGTAACGCTGGGGAAAATGTGAAGTATAGACCAAGTCAAGGGTTGAATGACCAAAAACCAAATGGTTCCAATCATTTAAATATTATTTTTAACTCATCCTGTGGGATTATGGGCCCACAAAACCAATGTTTGGACCCAATGAACATGAACGCTTCTAGGAATGTGGATTCCCATTTTATCGCACAACGAAATCTCATTGATCCATCTCCCATGGAACGAGAGTTTGAGAGGCCAGCTATGGAGATGCTACACAAGTCAAAGCATGGGTACTTAAATCCAATTTGGAAGCCCCAAAATACTTACAGTAATAATAATTTTGGGTCATTAGAAGATCTTGTGGGCGGGATGATGAAACAGGTGAGTTTTTGTAATTTGCTTTATTTTGTTACAATTTCCTGACTCCAGACCTTTCTAGAATCATAGTTATAATTTTGTAGAAATTTGTTGTTACATAACTTATGATTAGTAACCTATTTTACTTGGGCTCGCTATTTCTGGTGTGCTAAATAATTGTAACAGTATATAGAAGTTATTTCACTTGTGTTATATGCTCTTGGTTTTTTTGTTAACTAGCTATTTAAGGATGATATTTAAACAGATTATGTAACTAATCGATAAAAATGTATTATGTTTTCTAATATAGAAAATATGTAGAAATTACAATCTAATTTAATTTATGAATTATTGTAGCTTTGGTGGATAAGGTCAAATCTTGGCGTAACGGTAGAGTTAGTATCTCGTGACCCGACTCCTTTTCGAACTCTGTTACTTGCAAGAACTTTGTGCAATGAGTTTGCTTTTATTATTGTAGCTTTGGTGGATAAAGCTCTAAGATTGAGTCTATTTTAATGATATTTTTTTTATGTTAAACAACCTTAATCATAAAATACAAGCGATTTTCATACACATTTTCTACTTTAGATTTTTAAGTAATAATTTTATTTATTACATAATAGTAGTAGGCTAACAATATATTTAGCCTCATGCTTTGGTGGACAGGCCAGCGAATGCTATATCTACATGCACACAATACATTCACATATTTCGGCAATCGTGTAACCATAATATATTGGCCTAGTCTAAGAGAATTTGGGAAGAAAGTGGGGAGAATCTAGATTATAATTATGTAACTTACCACATGATCAAATCCAGCGGCTCAAAATAATCTTGTTGATACAGTGTTATTTTGACTGAGTTAGCAATGTTGAAGCTCTTTCCCTATAATATAGTACATAGTTTTTAGAAAAAGAAGAAAGAGAGGACTTAATATACAGATGTCTGCCTCTGCTTGTGTTTCTTTTCGTGGGGTACTTAACTCCTAGTTCATTTTGCCCAATTTAGCTTTATTTCTTATAATTTTCACTTTGCAATCTAGAATAAGAAATATGATAAAACCTCTATTTGTTTGTTAAAAAGGCTAGTGTTGCAAATGGTATCCTTACTATGTAACTTGTTCTTGGTTTCTTACCGTATTAACACAGTTTGAGAATGATGCAGGAAGAAGACAATAAAGCGAACTCAATGGAGGGGGATTTTGGATGCGACGCGTATTCCATTGGAACATGCATATGACAAATAGGTTTACTATTTCCGGAAGAACAAATATATAGAATGTAGTGAATGCCAGTGTTTGTAAAAATTGTTGTGCAACTGACACTTCGATTTCTTTGTAGGGACTTTAACTTTGTTAAAGATCATTCTCACTTGCAATATTTCGATGTTTTCCATTTTTAATTGTATGTGAATTTTTTCCTCTCGAGTGAACGTTTCTATGATGGTCACTCAATTTTGTTTCTTTTCTACCGAGTAGCACGATCGTTTCCCTTGGCGTGGACTGTCCACTGGTATTCATGTTTGGTTTGACATGGGTTTCTTAGAATGAAGAAAGTAACTAGACAGCTACGTTGAGAGATTGGGTACTACTTTTTTTCCTGGGCACACGTCCGATTCCTGGGTTAGTGCCCTTAGGGACTGCATTTCAATGAAATCAAATTACCGGTGTTAATTTATGGGTATTGTCTCTATACAGGACACCAGCAAATTTAGCTTCCAAATCCAGCCACTACCATTAAAAAATGGTCAAGCATTTGGCCGGCCAGAAATGCTTAATGCACAAGGAAACACCCGCTAATTGGTGCTGGTGGTGTTACTGCAGATGCAACATTTCTGAATCGGGGGTGTTAATAGACGACCAAGCTCGCTGCCGGTGGCACAAGCGATCAGGGGAGTGAGAAAAAAAGTTGCTTGCCAGAGATGCAACCATTGTTGTGCAAACTGAATCTGAGAGAGAAGCATTTCCATTCTCAAGTTGTCTGTAGAGGGGGAAGCATTTGGTTGAGATGACTGACGGCGCAAAACCCTCACAAGCGACCAAAATTTGAGATTATTTTCTGTTGCATGAATTATTGATGTGACGTGATTCAGTTAATTTAGCAACATGGTGTGAATAAAGTAAACGTCCGTAGAATTGAACTGACATTGACATTAAAATCTTCCAGTCTATTGAGCGTGACCGTTTAGTAACCAAACTGAGACGAGGAATGAGGCTGCAATTTTGAGTTCCAGAAAAGGTCCAAGGTGTTTTCATAACAGTAACGACTCGCCAACAATATTGGATATTTAAGGATTATTAATTTTCATTTTTGGAATAGAAGAAACTCATGATCTTTATTGGCATGAATTTTAGCAGATGACTTCGTCTCGTTTCCTTGTGGGTTTAATGTCGAGATTGTAAATTGGGCAAAATCTGTTCAGCATGATTGGTATTATATCAATCCGAGATGACAGCATCTGTGTATACATCGGAAAACATTGGAAACTCAAGATGTAGTAGATCGGCATTATTGAGATGAATTTTTTTATCAATCCAAAACAATGACTCCTCCCCCTTGTTTCCCTGTAGTTCCATTTGGTGTAGTAGAATCGGTGCAATTGTTGATCTCCTTTTCTTCCTGGTTTATGTCATCTCCAGCTTCTGGGAGAAGGCGAGGGGGTTCTGTTTGTGAAGAAATCTGGGTGCCAGCAGGCTTCATTGTTTCCTGATCCATTTCAACCCTTTCATTTTGGGAGTCCGAGTCATCCACACTATGTGCCTGACCCAAATGTGGTACGGACTGCTGTGCTTGTGAAGGAGAGAGGATTCGGTTTACATCTTCATGTATTGAAGGAAAGCGGTTCATGCTTAGCTTGAAACCTGCTGGATTGCTTCCTATGCAGGCCTGAACTGATTCATGTGCATTTTCAGTCATAACCTTGCACATCTGCCCGGGGAAAAAAACAGAAGCTAATCATGTAAATGTTGAACGAAATGACACAAACGACGTACTATCAAATTGGACCATGGTATATCTGTATCTTTATGCTAATATCTATCAGAACCCTGATCATCTCTAATAGTAATTTTCTTCATTACTATTAAAGACAGCCAGATTTTACATTAAATACCTCATTCCTACTCAATGCAGTCATAGGTCCATGTAACCCATACACCTTACATCAAATTACGAATGTCTTACTGGCTTCAGTCAAAGTTGTCTTTGTAATAAAATTTATATAAAAAAAAAATACGAATATGACAATACTGTAAAAATTTACATGCTCAAGCTAATATTTAAAATAAAAAAATGTTTATTTGCCATTAGAACTAACTACTAATAACATCGGTAACTTACTTATCTGCATAAGTTACTTGTTCGTTATGTCTAACATTTACCTCATTATAAAGCTTAGCCAAATCGGAACGAACAGGTTTGTTATCACAAGCCTCATTGGAAATTGTTTCTGAAGCTGTAAAACAGAAGGTAAATCAATCACTACGCTGATAGAAGCAGATGATCTTATGACATAATGGGAAAAAAAAAATGTCTACCCAGTGCACAAGGCTTCCCTTTTCAAATGGCCTAGGAGAGGTAATATGTCGGCAAGCTTTAATCTTGGAAAATATTTTTTTAAAGAGGCTGCTTCCAAGTATCGAACCCAAAAGACCTACTGCTCAAGGGCGAAGGCACTTGCCATCACACCAAGCGCGACCTCTAAATTATAACAAAATATAATAAAATAATTTGGAATCACCAAAACATTTTGCCCCGGCATTTTTCGTGAACTCTAGTACGGGAACCTTACCAATTACTTCTACTTGAGGGAAATCATCAACTATGTCTGTATCAGTCTGCACATCAGTCTGTACAGAACTAGAACTTGGTTTGTCCGAAACTTTAGTTACATTATCAGGCTCTTGAGATCCCATCTCACCCTGCACTCACAACCATAGGCTAAATAATTAAAGTCCAAAACAAGAAGAAGACCATTTTCTAAGAGAATCAGGTTAATAGACTATAAAACTTGCAACAGAACCTTCACTCACTTTAAATAATTGTGTTAGACAAACAAAATCAACTAAACAAGTATTTCAATGTGAGAATTGTCAATAAATGTTTACTTCTAATTACATGAATAGCGAATATTTATATAAGAGGGCAACTAGTGCATGAAACTCCAGCAAATGGTGAAAATGAAATTCGGAAAAAAATCGATCCAGCTAACAAGAATGCAACTTTTTCCTACAATTAATTTTAATCTTCTAGTCACGAGACAGTAAGTCTACCGTTATGTCAAGGTTTGCCTTTCTCATTACAATGAATAGTATATATGTGTATTAAAAGAACAACTTACTAACTCTAAAACCAGTCAAAGTTAACCTTTTGCTATAGATGCGGGCTTGCTGGATTGAAATAACACGAGTGTTCCAGATTCTAACACAAGACAACACTGGAATAAAAAAAATATCACTCATCATTTGATGTCCCTTTGGAGGACTTGAAGCCTTGAACAAACCATAGTACGGATTTTATGCAATTAATTGCATCATTTCAAATCAACAAGAAGACTGAGGTAAGCTACATGGGATTAAGCTTGCACAGCAATTATTCTGTTAATCTGTTTCCCCCTAGACCTTAGTTCCCATGGCAGGGCTTATAATATTTAGTTTTCTCCCTTCTAAAAAACCAAAACGTCATTAAAAGCACGAGCCATAGATTTGAAGGCACAAGACAATGGCACAAACTTACGAAGTATTCCTTTTGGTACTCTGCATTGAGTCCCTTTTCCAACAGAAGAACCCTCTTTTTGATAAACTCAACCTGTTTTCTTTGCATTTCTCTATAATGATACAGCATAGAAGAATCCTGATTTGGTTGGGTTGGGTTTGTATTATTGGTTGCTACTTGGGCAACGTCAGGTGGTGTATTACTCGCACTAGTAGTTCCCCTCAAAATGCTGCCAGATGTATCTAGATTAACTGCATTCACAGTTGCACCATCTTGAGCTTGAGAACTACCAGGGACAGTAAGATTCATGAAAGGAAGATTCTGCTCTTGACAAATAACCTCCTGAAACTTCAAGTCCTTGTCATCAACAACAGCTTGCCATCTTCCATATCCATGCCTTTGATTCCATAATACAAAAGAAAGCACATAAGTAATTGTAAGAAATATAATGGCAAATTTGAAAAGCAATACTTCTCGAATAAGAATAAGCCCAACTATTTAAATCTCAAAAACTTAACGGATAAAAACCATTGTCAAACAAGTCATTAGTATGAACAAAATCACAACTTTAAAATTTTTGAACCCTGGATTTTATACTTCTATAAGTTGACTACTAACCACATCCCCTTACCTGAATCAACCAATTTAAAGAAAAGCCCAGCCCAAGACTAAAAATACATTTTATTTGTCAGCACTATATTGTTGAATGTTACAATGCTCTAGGTCAAATAATTTTGAAGTAGGAAGCAAATCACTCAGTCAACAAACCAGTGGTTGGTTGTTCTGCTTTGTACCAGCGGGTCGTTGCGCTTTCGATTCCACCCAACTCCATCGTGGCACTATAATAATGATATTTTAAAAAAAATAAAAGGATGTGACATTGATATGAGGGAACAACCTCCAAATGGACTGTTATTCCCCCATGACCCAATAAACAAGGAGATTAAAAATAAAATAAAATATAAAAATAGATAATTAACTCTTTTATAAATAAAATTTTGCAATGAAAAAGATCAAACACATAAAGAAGTGTATAAAAGAGAACAACTAGCTCAACAAAACAAAAACAAAAATACAACTTAACTCCAAAGCAACATAAATCATACACATATAATAACCAATCAAAAAAGTTCAGATATTTATTAATTTATTAGTGTGTAGTGGGTGGGTATGCGGTTGGAAGCTGCAACTACAAGAACAAAAAAATGTGGCCTCACATATTGAAGATTTAATGTACAGTCAAGGGGTACAATTTTGCAAGAATAGTGGGCACAGTTGGAAGATGCAACTAGAGAAAACATCACATATGGAAGATTTAATGTACAATCAAGGGGGATACAATTTAGAAGAAAAACGAGTTTAAAGATACTATAGCTATACCCAAAGTAAATAGAATAAATAATCATCATCATTACATACTTCAAAACTGGTCGAAGTAGCAATAGATCATGCTCTTCCTTCCAGAATTTTCCACTCTCAACCCATGGTAGCGGGACCTGATAATATTTATCAAAAGAGTGCGTGTGCCTTTTCAGATGCAACTTCCACCTACCAAATTCAATTACAACACAAGTCTACAATTTTAAAAGATGAGCTTCACATATAAAAAAAAAAATGCAAAATATATAAAATAAACTATCACACGCTGTACCTACAAAGATGTATTACAAGGTCGGAGATGATAGAAAAGCAAATAGAAATAGGAGAATGAAATTCAGTTTGTGAAATTAAAAACAAAAAAACAAATTACCATAAAGCTTAAATATTTATTTTAATATTGTGATGTATCTGGCCCATGCACCAAAATGGACCAACACCTTTCATTCCAGAAAAAATACCTTCCAGTGCACTATAAATAAATGTTTTTGAATGGATCTCCATAGTTTTAAAATTCAAACTAATGCCATAGTTCTCATGCATCCAATGCGTTGGGGGTGTCTAATTGGCCTTATGTTACCGATGCAATAATAAATATAAAAAAATGAAGACTTTTAACATGATAATGAAGATCTTTGTAATATAAATAAAAAAATAGAAGACAAAAAAGTAATCTTGTTAATCTCTGAAAAGTGTGCCTCTTGGGAGGCTGGATGCTGATGCCTTATGGAACAGGCAAAAGCGAGCCCGGGCCCAGGTGCATTTGGGGAGCCTTGCCTTGGGCTGCCCCAATTCTGACATGATTTTTGGGGCTCATAATTAGAAAGGTCATAATTTTGGAGTATTGAATACCACGGTCAAATCTGGAAAAAAATACATATAAATGGAAAGGAAACTCCATTTGTGGTTTGTTCATAATTATTCTTTTTGAATTCCCACGCCTAGGTGTGTGATAACAACACTGGTTACATTTTCAGTAGTATTAAAGCTTTTGTGGAAAGCATCATCAACCTATAATCAAATGTGTGCCTTTAAATCCATAAGGCCCCAGCCTATGTCATACACTTACGTACCAGGGCTTTGGCAGTTCAGCACTAATGCTTTGAATAAAAATGGTTTGAAAATGTTAGGCAATGGAATGCCAACAGACCACATGCAAGCGTAATTATTACTGACTTTCTTGGAGGCATCATATCTCATGCCAAATCCATGTCAACAGGACTCAGGATAATAAAATATCATAACCTGTAACGGTCAAGAAACGAAAATTGGAGAACTTACTTTTTACCTAATTAACATCAGGACTGCAATCCGACAAGTACATCTCCTATGTAGCCCTTCTTTTGGGACAGCTCTAAAATCAGGAAGTTAATATCAAAACAAGAAATAAAAATACTGTTAAAGAAAGGACCACAACGTATAAAAATGTGTAACAAAATTACCAGAATTTCTCTGCGTCAGTAGTCTCTTCTGCTATGTGAGCAGAAAGAGTCTCCCCATATCTGAAAAAAAAAGAAATTTATAACATCTACAGAGGACAAGAAGTACAATGTAATTTTCACATTGTGAAATTTATGTCAGATGATTGAAAAAGAAAATCAAAATGTGGAAGAATGAAACGAACTTATGATTTTTTTTTTAGGAGAAAAGATGAACTACACAAGTAGCCATGTAAGATCAGCATCTAATTGAAAAAAGAAACTTTCCATCGGTACATCCCTAGTAGTTATCAAGAAAGAATCAAACAATCCACAACAGGCGGTAGTCATGACCGATGATATTTAGGACAGAAACAAAGGTAACTGTGGGAGTACCAATATAGCCGCAAAGTTAAATTGACAAACAGTTCCATTGGTATTAGCTAATAGGTGTCAGAAACAATGAAGCGGCATAAAATGAAGAGTTATCACCAAAGATTATCAAAAGGAAAAAAGCTTTTTCTTTCCCATGTGAGGAACAAAGGAATGATAACAATAGACTTGAGCACCCATAAAGAAATTGATTGAAGAAGTGACTCGTCCTTAGCTTTAAGTGATCAATCCAGAGCAGTATTATATCTGAATTGCAATGACCTTTTCAGGTTTAGCATTAAAGGCAAGCATAATATCATTGGATACATTATCATAATAAATAAACTCCGGCCAACAGATTTCAGTGTATCTTCCCTAGCTAAGAAACCCTATAAAGTATCAATATGAGCAACAACATATTTTACCAGCTGATAACTAAAACAAATTCTATTTAATTAAAGATAGCATCATCATTTAAATACTTATTTCAATCGCAAATGTCTGCAATTTCACAAGGTATAGCATGCTTATCAATTTCATCGCTAGTCTTCTGCTTCATGCGAGGAATGAACTCTTTCCAGTCATATTCACCAACACCGAATCTGGAAAACAAAATTGTTAGAGAAACTGCCAATGTAGGAAGATCCAGAAAAACTTGAAACTCTGGAAGTTCTAATCAGGGCCATTTTATGAATGATTTATGCATGCGTCTGTATACTAGATGATAATATAAGATAAGAAACAGTATACCTCATCAATAGTTGGACAAATGCAGCCCTTTGATTTTGATTAAACCCCAGCACTCAGAAATGATCTTCCTTCACCCTCCATCAATGGAGGGTCTGTACCATCAACTGCACACAATTGTTTCAAAATTGGCAGTCAACACATAGTCAAGAAAACTTGTTTGTTAAGATTCTTAGTAAACCCAGAAGGAAAAAGGTACCACGAGCTTTCTTTTTCTGCAATCTTTTTCCACCAGCAGTCCCAGTTGATGGTGTCTCTTCATCAGTCAATTCAGCTTCATAATTATCATCCTCATCATCAGAGCTTACATCTTCAAGACCTGCAAGGTCATCTTCTTCTACAGATACCATCTGACAAGAACAATTAAAATAGAAAAAGAAAATACATTACGAAAGCATTAACTACCGACCAAACTGCAACAATTTATAAAATGGGAAGGTTGATAACTTTTATAAGGGAGAGGTTCCAATTGACAAAGGAAGCATCAAGAGAAAATCACTTATGGATCAAACAATGATCACTTCAGGAAACAAATAAATATAACTAAGATATGCACCAAAATAAAAAAAAAATTACCATAATTGGAGGAACCTATATAAATAACATTTTATTTTTAAAATAATAATAACAACTATGAATAAATTGGCTGTTTGGACAGGGAACTATATTTTTACGGAAGATGGCAACAAGCCAATATCATGAATGCTACACTTCTCTATTAAAATCCCTAATTACATTAAACCAATACCTGCTTGCGGCTTCTCTTCCCCTTGCCCAAGGCATTAAACTCTTCAATTTTACGCACTTCAAATCTGTCCTTTAACAAATCCTCCCAATAATTTGTTCTTTCTGCATTGCTCATATTAGTTTTATTTTCTACTGATTGTTTTGAGCTTCATCTTTTGATGCTGCTTGAACTTCATCAATGTACTCAAAATTTGCTACCTGCATGGAGTTATATTTTGGAAAATATCTTAGCCCTCAATGAAATATATATATATATAAATAATAAATAATGCGGTAATATAAATGCAATATAATTAAACAAAAGCAAAATAACAATCAATCAAAGTTGACAAGCCCCAAATTCCTCTCAAGTTCAAATGAGTTTTTAGCAATAACTACTAGGCCTTTTCTTTCCATAAATGAACTGTGGATGCCTTATCTCATGTTGTACACTGATATGGTCCATACCGGACCATCTCATTCAACAGTGAATCAAACTGTTCACTAACAAAACCAGTGTGTTAAAAATTGAATGGCCAGCTGGGATATTCACTGGCATTAGTTTGACCTCGACGCTTTTATTTTCCAAAGAAACATGGAAGGCTGGGCGGAAGAACAAAAGGGGTTGGAGGAGAGAATATTCAGTTATATTGAGAAAAGGAGAATAGGGAGAGAAAGTGTGCGTGTGTGTGAGAGAGAAGAAAAATAAGGAAAATAATTACTGATAAATATTATAGAGTAGTGGGGGATAACACAGCTGAATGGGGAACACCAATATGCAATACCGCTATTCAATGTTATTAATGCTATAAAATATAACTTTTACAACAAAAACGGTCATCTCCAGCTTTTTTTTCCATCCATTTATAACCTATAATTTTTATAAGTATATATATAATACAAATTATAATCTATAAATGCTAAAATGTTCCACTTAAATCACTTCACAACAATTGTTTTCATATAAATAAAATGGTTTGCATGTGTGTGTTTTCGACTAGCCATACAGACAAATGGCCTATTCATAGGCTCTAGAATTACTACAACCCAAAACCATGACAGCATTAATACATACAAACAGCATTCTCCCTTTTATGGCATTATAAAATAAATTTATGTTAATTAACCTAAGAAAGCAGCCACGTTTCTAAGGTGCATGCGTGAGGTGGGGGGTACAATGATGCTCAACTTTTACATCTATACGCATTATTTATATCATTTACAACTCTCCATATATAATTTTGTTGGGCTCACATTTACTTCTCTAAATAGAACCGAAGAGAATGTATTACTAATGAGAAAAATTAAAACTGGTAAAGCCAGATATAAAAATGTGCATCCAAAAGGTTGGCGTAGATCTGTATAACCAAATTACAAATGAAATATCTTGTAGACCACCCGGGTCTGAAAGATGCAACAATATTAGAGACTCAATGTCCATCTTCTAAACTAACTTGTCTATCGGACAAAGCCTAGCCAATATGAGAGAATCAGGTTGACTAGAGTTATGAAAACTCATCAAGAGTAAGGATGCTTTGGCCTTTGTATATCGAAGGTTCGAGCGTGTTTAGTTAGTTAACATCCTGCACACCATGTATCATTATCTTCTATATGGAAGAATCAGGAAATGTCAAGCCAATATGGAAGAATCAGGTTGACTAGTGTTATGAAAACTCAGAGAGTAAGGATGCTTTGGCCTTTGTACATCTAAGGTTTGGCAGGTTAGTTAACACCTCACACTCTTGATTAGAACTATAGATCTATCATTATCTTCTACTAGAACATAGATACAATGGCATGAAGAAAATAATTATAATAGTACTCAAAAGAAAAGGATTTTGTGTCGTCGGAATATATCACTGGTAAAAAGAAAAGTTTTATAAGGCGGTTTGTTGGAAATACATTTGCCACCGTTCAAGGTTTAAGTGAATCCTTAAACTGAGTTGAAATAATACTCGGTAACAGTTGGAGTTGTTCAATGTCTAGACACCACAAGCTAGATCAAATGAGAAGTGCACCCTTAGCGAAACAAACTTAATAATGAGTTTAGTGGAATGACACCGTCTAACCGAATCAGCAAGACTAGCAACGATGAAGCAGGCCAAAAGCACAGAACAACAATTGTCTAGACACAAGGAGCTAGATCAGATGATAAGATCATGAAGTACAAGAAGCCATCAGAAGCTAGTACATATAAACATCATGAAGTTAGCAACAAGTTTGTGGAGTGCAGTAAAAAAACTCAGAGTTAAGCCAGCGACCTCATATTTTTTATAAGTAAAAAAAACTTATTAGATGAAAATCACACACAAGGAGTAAAGGAGTAAACGAAATGCAAAAAAATAAATAAAAATTTAATAAGTCGAAATTTTATTAAAAGAGAAAAAACACACAAAAAGTGAGTCCTACACCACCGATCGCTGCCCTATACTCCCAGGAGCCGTACTCAAACAACCCTTTCGGACACTTCGTCAAAGAAAGCTCTCAATCCGAACAAGCGTGAAAATAGAGTAAAGACTCTAGACCTGGTACCCTTGCTCCTAATTGGAATGCCAACAAAACCTATTCGCATCAAACCTCACAAGGAAAACCGCAACCTCATGAAGCGGCGGAAACCTCTTAATGCCACAAGCAACCTCATGGTGACATAAAAAACAAACCTCAATGAGTACCCAAAAACAAAAAACTTCACGATGACATCACAAAAGACACAAAAGAAGTATGAAACCTCACAAAACACCTAAAAATCTCATGATGACATAAGGAACCTCATGTTGAGGTCAACAAGACGAAAATAAGTAATACTCTATTTTAAAGCTCTTGATTCGACACTCGACCAGGACATATGATATTTGCTCGAATACTTGTGTTTGCGTAAGCGCTTCACATTCGAACCAGGTAGTTGACTTTCGAGCCAGGTTTTCAAACACTCCAAATCCTATGTGAATGCACTAAGCAACATGTGAAGAAGACGATTGTACTACATTGACTCCAGATTAGTAAGACCGACACTGTTTGGGATATGTTTTGAAGATCTATGACTGTTCATCTCTTTTGAATCATCAACAATTATAACAGTTACAAAAAGCAACGTTTACAAGGAGCATCGATTCAAATGTTGTTCAACGGTTACTCCTTTGAGAATGACACAACTGTCACAACCATTACCTGTTCAAGATTCAACAGTTGCAGCCTTGCCTTCATAAAGTTAAACGCAATGACAAACAAAACACACAAAGATTGAAAACGAAAAAAAGAGATATTCATTTGAGATACACATAGATTTGAAAAACCGATTAAGAACAATAGTCTACATACGGAAGCAAAGTCAACATTAGCGAAGCACTCGATTCTCCCTGCGATTACTCTCACGAAAATTCCTCTCCTAATTTCAATTGTGTTACGGTTATTTAAATATTCTCATTATTCTTTGTAAGGTTGAGGACTCTCGGTAATGAGCCTTACGAAAGACTGTAGTGAGCCTCTGGAAAGACTCACAACGTGATCGAGCCTCCGGTCCAAAGTATCGGACACTAGAAAGTTTAGTTGTGATCTGACACACAAAACCTTTCAGGGGTCGTGAAAGAGGGTGGTCGTAGGTGATATGGAGATCACCAAACCACAATAAATTGTCATGTTTTTTTATTGTTTCGGAGTTTTTAAATTCCGCAATTTTATTTATAATTTTCGGTAGTGAGGACAGTTAGAGAGCTACACCACCACTCATACTAGGAAAAAATTTTATGAATGATAAATAATACAGAGATATCTTAGGGACTAAATTTTCTAAATCACTTATAGCATAGGCAGGAAGTCGGAAATATTGAACACGGATGTAATCTAAACATGCTATTAGAGAGAAATAAACCTTGAAGGCCTTCAAAAACCCATCCTCCTCCTCATCATCCAACATAGCTTCATCATCCTCAACTTGGTCACCGGTCCAGTAATCTATAACAAAACATTTCAACATGCAAAGAAATTTTAAACAAAAGAAGTTGAACCAAGTATAGGAAGGAAAGAAAAAAAAGGATACACATATCCAAACAAATAATCAACCCACTCACCTATTATTTTTAATATTATATGAAATTACAAAAACCATGAAAAAAGAATTATTTTTGATAATATTCGAATAATAATCTTAGAACATAAATAGAATATTTGAAAATTATTATTCAAATATTATATTTATGTTCTAATAATATTCTTGAACACTTTTTATTTATTTATTTTATTATATTAGTTCGAAAATAATTTTTTAAATATTGTATTTTCGTTATAATGATGTTATTCGAATATTTCATTTATGTGTTAATATTATATGTTAATAAATTTGTGGTGTATTTATCCCTCTAATATATACATATATATATATATAACAAAACAAAACCAATGAAACAAAAGATGAGCAAAGAACATAATCTCAACCTATCTATGGCTGCATCATCATAATGAATCTGGCGAGACTTCCCTGCTTCATCGTTCTCATCAGCAAATAACTCCTTTGAGCCGTATCTAATGATGTCATCTAACTCTTCCTAATTTCACATTGTGAATATTAGTGTCCTGAATAAATTGTAAAAAGAAATTGACAGTTTACAACTAATCTTATACTAAAATTTGACTTTTAATATGAAACTGAAAAAGGAATAGCAAAGCAGAAATGAAAGGCCAAAATCATGTGAAATACAAATAAAAGAAAACGTAAAATTAAATTGCAAAAGTTGCAGCAGAAAATAATTTAATGAACGAGAGGAAGGGGAAAGCAAATGTCAAAATCCTTAAATCATATATTCAAGATCTTTTGTAAAAACATGACATAAAACATTAGTTCCACAATGAAGTTGCTGAATTTTTCAATTATGTATTTGACATGTATCCAAACAGTAATATGTTTACAAGGTCAAACTTGGATAAATATGAGTGTTTAGACGTATGAGAACATTAGTAATAAATTTTTAAAGAAATTTATTTTTCATTATTTAGAGGGAAAAAAAAAGTCATAAAATCATCTGCATATCAGAAGCCTTATATTTATTTTTTATGAAATTTTTATAGTATTTCATTCCATATGATTATTAAATTATATTAAAAAGCTTTACTCACTTCTCTCATTTATGTTTTTCATTTTAATTTCTATTAAATTATAAAAAATAATATAAATATTATTTAAATGATATATAAAATAATTAAAAAATCTATTATTGTATATATTTGTATAGGAAAGCAAAAAATAATTTAACTCTATAAACTTATAAAAAAAATAGTTTGATAACCAATAACAATAAGAGTGCCCTCAAGGAATAAAACTGTTTATTGTATTTGAAAGTGAAAAGGGAGTGTAAAATACAAATGGACTAACGACACGAAAGAGACGAATCCACCACAACGTTGAATATTAATTCTACTCTTAATACTTTTATCCTTGAAGTTAGCGCACACTTATCAAATAGTTGCAACTTCTCACACAATAAATTCACTAGTGATTCCCTCAAAGATTTGTTGAACAAATCAGACCGTTGGTCTTTGGACTGAGTGACATAGCTCATTCATTAATTGCACTTGCTCAACTCATGAACAAAAAGACAATCAACCTCTGTGTCTAGTTCTCTCACGGAGGTAGTCAGATTATTAAAATTGTAGATTTACATTACATGAAAGACTCCGTCCAATGATATTATATATATATATATACATATATATATATATATATATCAATACACACACATACCTGATTAAGGTTTTGTGCCTTAAGCCTCCCAACAACTAAATGTTCCAAAACCATTTTTTTCTTAGTCATCTGCATCATCCTTTCTTCAATACTCCCACGGGTTACAAGCCTATAAATTAATACCTAAAACAAAGGAACTAGTTATTTAATCACAAAATGAAAAGAAAACTACTTAACTAATAATAACTAAAAAGTCTGACAGTAACCTTGTTAGCTTGCCCAAGACGATGAGCCCTTGCCATTGCTTGCAAATCGGCATGGGGATTCCAATCACTACCAAAAAGGAGTATGTCATGAATAAATAAATAAGAACAAAACAGACATATATTTACAATACATCAGACTGCCAAGCAAGAGCCACTGCATGTAAACCAGCATTCAATTACTAGCGAAAAAGAGTGGTGAATGAAAGAAAACACAGGACAGACATATTTACCACACCAGACTTATACAACAAATCATTAAACCCAAAAATTCACCACCAAAGGATAAAACAAAAAAACAAAACTTTAACTGCCATCAGGGTCACAACCCAGGGAATCAAAATTCATCAAAAAAATTTAAAATGAAAGGCTAAACTGCCATCAGGGTCATGACCCAAGGAATGAAAAAGAATTGATGCACTTTTCTAGACTCTATTAGTAACACAACACTTCATTGATCTCCATATGTTATTACCTAACACGGTAACTACTAACTAAAACAACCACAGTAGCATTAATTGAGACAGTACCAAGAAACTAAAATCAAAAAGACACGGGCATTGTTTATCCTTTAGCTGTCACATGGCTTGCAATCTGGCACGAACCACAAATAAAGAATTTACATAATTACCAACTTATTACTGTACATAATCTATTCTTGATATTTGAATATTATCAAAAGAAAAACACACACATATAGAGCTTACGGGAGGTCAGCCCCACACAAGGGGTGCTGCCAGACACAGCATCCTTTTTTTTGGAGGACCGGTGAGGGGTTGGAATAAGGCTGATTCCTTTTTTTCCCAGAAAAGTGTAATATACCTGTCATATATAACAACAGTATCCGCAGTTGCCAGGTTTATTCCCAAACCCCCAGCTCTAGTTGAAAGTAGAAAGCAAAATCTGGAAGAATTCTTCGCATTAAATCGGTCTATTCGAATTTGACGCTCAGCCCCACTTACCTTGCCATCAATCCGTTCATACTGCCATTTCTAAAATTGAGAATAGCATGGAAGGTGAAATTTTCGAACTTACAATAAATATTATTAAATGAGACAGTACCAAGAAACTAAAACCAAGCACAGAAAACTTATACAAAATTCATAGGCATACCTTGTAAGTACAGTAATCTTCCAGCAAGTCCAACATATGCTGAAATTGTGAATAAATGAGAACTCTGTGTCCTTGCTCTTTTAGCTTAACCATCAGTTTATCCAACAGTTGCAGTTTACCAGAAGATTCTAGTAGCTGCCTGTGACAAGTAAACGAAACAGAAGCATAAAAACAAGACATCAAACAGTAAGGCAACAAAAAATTTAAAACAAACGCATAAGATTACTTGTAGGATTCATTTGCATCCTGCAGATCTGGTTCAACTCCTTCTAACATGAAAGGGTGACAACAGAGTTTGCGCAATTCCATAACAACGTTGATAAGGGAGATCTGACATAAGGACCATCCAACATGGTTAAATGTGACTCTAGAAACCCCAATGATCAAGAAGGGGATCCCTTATTGACAGTAGAACAGCCAATATTACCTGTGCACCACCTCGACGAGCTAATATTTGATAGTTCCGAGTCAAAATAGCCTTGTAGTACTCTTTCTGCTTACTACTTAAATCAACACGTAAAATGAGTTCCTTTTTAGGAGGCAGTTCCTTCATGACATCCTTTTTAACTCCTACAATGGCATCCAAAAAAAAAAAAAATCAGATATATCAATGACAGCTTTTTTTTCCCCTCAGCAATAGCAAAGAAAATGTTCCAGATCCATACTCACAGCGACATCAATTAATGTCATACAAAGTTACACTACTAACAGAAAATAAATTTAGAACTCCTGGATGTGTAGCAAAACTTCCAATGAACGAATATCCTAAAATATGATGGATTACATATGAACTAACCAGACAAACTTTAAATCAAATGTCAAAGTTAGCAAACTTGGTTTCTCAATTCAAATTTAAAAGCTTATTATGGGCCCTTGTCAAGGTGATGAGTTACTTCCAATCTTTAAATAGACAAGCAGGAATAAAAAAAGACCCATCAATAGGGTCTCAATAGCCAAAGTTATCGTATACAATTAACAGTCTGCAGATAATAATATTTTTCTCTGGTTATTTTATCTTCTTGGATTACCTACTTGATTCTCATCAACCTTCCATGGAAGAAGGAGGGTATAGAAAAAGATTTAATCAAATTTGGATTTCTGTTGCAAGTATTTGACATCTCATGTAGCTCATTTTTTTTAAAAAAATTGTAACTTAACTTTGTACAAATCCATTTGTAACCTACACCAAAACCGGATGTGCCTTATAGCACCAACACCGCTGACCTTTTCTAGACAGAGAAAATCAAGGGGAAAATAGTACTATAATGGTAGCAAGCAAAAATATAATAGAATAAAATTTCAGTAACGGGCAAAAATGAAGCATAACAAAATTTCAACACTTCCCAATTAAACAGGTTGGGTTAAGGTGTGTACTTCGGAGGAGATGGGGAGCCAACATCTTATGAAGCCTTGAAATTTGCTCCTCCTGGTTGATATCCTGAAACTCTTCTTGAAAATCCTCTAAACTTCCAAACTGAAAGTATTTTAATGAATTTATAATGTGTTTTAACAAACTGACGTTTCACCAAATCAAACATTCACAAAGAAAGAGATATACTGACCTTTCCAGCATCAAGGAAGTGCATAAGCATGAAAAGTTCATCCAGATTATTCTGAAAATATATCAGGGTAATGGCCCAGTGTATAAGAATCCCATTTATATTAAACCAGCAGGCAATCTATTCAAGTAAAACTATCAAGAAAAACAAAAAATAAACATGACAAACAGAGGGGATGGGTTGGAGGCGGAGGTGTTTAGCAATATAATTAAAATGGCAATCTAATGCCAAATTGATTGATAAAGAACATATTTCAAAAAATGGCAAGTTAAAAGAACACACTTTCACTGGCTTCTTATGAAGAATGAAGAGAGAAAAAGTCAAAAATGGAAACAAAGCCTAAACCAACAAACCTGGAGAGGAGTTCCAGTCAAAAGCACACGATGTCTACTCCAATACTGAGTCAGAAAAAGAAACAACTTTGAATCCTTGTTCTTTAGACGATGACCTTCATCTACAATCTGCATTGAACTCTAAATATTAATGCAGCAAACAACAAATGAAATGATTGTATTCATTGGGCAATAGGACGATACCATACACTCCCACTGAATCGGTTTCAATGAGGCTGAATCGGAGATAATCATTTCATATGATGTCAGCAGGACATCAAACTTTATCCTATGTTGCTTAGTTTCAGCAAAGGTCTTAACATATTTCTTTTTCTTGATCTTCTTTAATTTTTTAGGAAAGTAGAACTCATATTCCCGTATAACAGCACGAGCTTGTGCTGAGCCCACATACATTACCTGCAGCAAACCCACTACACACTTATTGGTAGCCAATCAAGACTTTCGTGTATTGAAGTGACAACCTCAGCAATAAAGGAGAAATCAAAATCCATTAAAAACATACAACATTCATGTGTGGTGCCCATGTTGCAAATTCACGCTCCCAGTTCCGTAATGTTGAAAGTGGCGCAACTACTAAATGTGGAGACACACTTTCCTCGAAAAGGGATGCTAAAAATGCAATGCTCTGGATAGTTTTTCCTGCATTCCAAACAAATACAGCTCCTAAGGAAACGAGAATAAATGTCAGAATAAAAATATTAACAGCAATAATTTACCAAGACCCATCTCATCTGCAAGTATAACATGTGTTTGTTTGGACCAAGAAAACCGTAAGAAGTTCAACCCCTCAAGTTGATACGGATGCAGTGAACCTTCATAGGAAAATGTACTTAATTATTCATGAATCAACGTGATTGAAGAAAGTAAATATTATAACACAAATAGGTATGCAAATATGCAAACAAACAACAATCATAACATGCACATATGAGCCAGAGCAACAAAAGATAAAGAATCAAAAAAACATACCACCGGAGAGAAAATCAGGACTATGTTCATACTGTTGAAATTCTTTCTGTCTCTTTTTTGAATCACCGACATCATGAAGGTTACTTTTCTGTTTACTATGCTTTCGAGACCTTGACTGAATCTTATTAAATCTTTCAATTTCAGATTGAAAAGCACAAATGTCTGAACAATATTCCCAATAGCACTCATCATATTGAAGTTCTTTCCATTTTACAAAATACTCTTTCTCGTCGTCATCTTTCCTGTAAAATTTTCAAATTGTAACCATCTTAAACAATTAATTTTTAATTGAAAATCATAATTGTTGAAATATGTAGCAGAGTTTAGTAACTTGTGAATTGATTTTGAAACCAAACAAAACTTTAAAACGGCTCCTGTATATATGTATTACAAATTGAACAGCAAGATGAGCCTTAACCTGACGTGTTCAGGACCAGCTATATGGTACTGAAAGTGTCCAAGTGGAACCCTGTAAAATGACCATTCTCATCTAATGCAAATCTTCTTTAAATCTTGGATATTCATATCCTTCTGAAGTTGCAAACAGCTTCGATTGATAAATTTAATGAACTTGTCTGAACTGGTTTGGGTACGTGTGATTCAGATATAATCACACCAATCATTTGCATGAAATCTTCCATGGTTCAGAGAAAAATCTAGTGTCTGATCTACCAAGGCTCTCATCACATTTTCCTCAAAAATTACCTAAATAAACGAACCTAAGAATTTTGGATGCCCACAAGTTTTAACAAAAAAAGTAACATTTAAAACCTTTGGTTCTGTGAGACAAGTACATACTGGTAATACTTACTTAAACTTTCAAGGTAATAGGTGAACTTGTTTGGGTACCAAAGGTCACATATCAAGGTCCACTAGTCTCAAGTAATTCTGAATCTCTGATATGCATGGGTTTGGCTTCCCTCACCTCCCTTTCCCTGTTATAATTTCTTACAGATAATACTCTCGCATTCTGACAACCTTAAGTTGGTCATCTCACCATGACAAGGATGCATGTAATAATAAGGACTTACAGAGTGCTAGGTAATTTAATGGACACAATTTATGGCACTAGTTCCAGTAGCTGGAGAATTCCCCACACCACAGACGAAACAAGAAAGTTCATGACAAACACATGAAATATTTGACAATTAAACCTAGAAAAAAGAATCCTGTCACTATTAAACCTGGAAGCAAGAATCCGATCAACAGTTGTCCACTCTGGTCGAATAGCCACAAAGTCATCCTCAGAGTTATTTGTCGATGTCATTTGACGATGAAAGTTATTTACTTTAGTCCTTAGACGAGGAAGTGTCTTGAAAGCTTTATGGAATTCCTTCTCTGGCACCCTATGCAAAAAAAAATATAACAAAACGACAAAAATGCTGGAACTGAGAAGAATCCCACAAATATAATAAAATCAATAGGGAAAAACCAAAGCAAGAGAAAACAAAACAGCACCAGCAATGGGCAAAAGCAAGATGTGCAGTTGCAACACAAAACAATTGCTTTCATTTTAAGGTGTGGAGGAATGTACAAGGGCAAAGAAATTTATAAAGAGCAATCATAAAGGTACAGACAGGATAGTCTTCAGAAAGGGCTCTAAAGCATAGCAAACATACTACACATAAAGAAACCTGTTAAAAATAATCATAAACCATGAAAATCATTAATCGTGGAATCACTTTGTGCAGCGAAGATGACACAATCCATTCCACTTCATAAAATGCTGTTTTATGCATAAAAATAATCCATAAAAAACATCACGATGTTACCATGAGCAGTGAAGATAAGACCATCCCTTCCACTTCACAAGATACTGTTTTACAAATATTTGCTTGGAGCCCAGTTTAGAAGCATCATTATCGCCAGCTGCAGTGGGGCGCATTTCACAGTCTAGTATCTTTTCAATGTCATTCAAAGGACTAACCTGTGAATCAAAAACAGAGTAGACCTTAAAGACCATCAATATGTCATATATGTTATAAAGTTCAACTACCAAATGTAACAACTTTTTAAGTAAAATGATATCATACGCATTCTGGGCACCACCAGCTGGAAGGAAGCGGTAATCTTAGGGGTGGAAGCAAACATTTAGGATGGTAGGAATAAGTACAGGTTTCACAGGATAGAAGATTGCCACCTTCCCCACAAGCTTGACAAGAATCATCTTTCTATTAGAAATAAACAAAAGAGTAATGAGATTAAGTCCTCAAGATAAAAAAAAAATGTATTGAGATACATTGACAGAAAGTAATGAGGTTAACTCCTTCATTATAAAAGAAAGTTAACAGATAATAAAAACAGACTATTGATATCTGGAATTTCAAAGATAAATATGGAGGTCCAATTCAACCAAAAAAAAATATCAGAAAATACCAGTATAGTCACCAACAAAGCCAGAAAAGTTTTATAGTGGGACAAAAATATATTTATTTTTGAAAAACAAATATCAGAAAAAATGAGTTTATCAAAAGAACCACTAAGAAGGTGACAAACAATAAAAACCGCCGGCACAATTATCTTGAAATAAGTTTTGAAAATAGAATACAAAAAAAAAAAGATGGCGTTACATTTAATACTTCTGTTTTTAAAACAAAGTACAAGAAGAGTCCAATTTAATCACCCCTAACGATCAAATGTTGACTGACAATTATATTTTCCATTTTGTAAATATGAAATCTTCAATATCAAGCAGATCATGTTGCCTTATAATATATGATCATTTACATGGAAACTGATCTGAAGGACTCTGATTTCTATGTGATTAAAAAGGCGGAAGGGGCGCCTATTTACTTTGTAAAGGTGCCAGCATGAGAGAGATTTTATGGGGGAATATGATGTGTCAGTAAAAAAATGAAATGGGATAGAAAAATGACAAAGAACACAGTTATCATAAAAGAAAGAAAAAAAAAAAAGAGATCTGCCTCAACAGTTTATATAGGTGAAGAGGAACCAGCAACTGTTACCCTGAAAAGGAAAACCAAACCTATATGCTTATAAAAAATAAAAAATTAAAATAACACAACTAGGGAACTTGTCACTCCCCTTTGAAAGGGGACTATACCTTAGCTATTAAATAGTGTTGAAAGAATGCATAAAAGAATAATTCTTGTGAAAGAGGACATTACAAAAAAATTTAAAGTACGATCTTTATTGAGAAAACCAAATACACAAAGGGGCATAGAACAGATTTTTTATTAAATAATCGATACAGATTTCAGCTTCCATACTTGGATGTTTCACTGGTATACATATTATGACAAAGAAATGACTACAATGCCTACTGCCTAGTGGTGTGGGATGGGAGAATGAGAGACCACACAAGGAAGTAATATGAACCATATTAATATCAACTCGATTTGGTAATAAAAGTCAAGCCTATAGGGTCCATTACCTAGCTATACATAATTAAATTTAAATGTAATAAAATGGGAACCTCAAAGAAACATTATATTAAAGGAAACTAATTAAAATAATACACAAAAAAATATTAAACATATATTGAGAGTTAAACCAAATAAAAAAAATATAAACAATAGCATATCCTAAATTCTAAGATTACAATCAACCTCTAAACTAATAAAATAAACATGAGATAGCTTCTTTGTTCTGATCCCTTATCATTCTAGATTAGGAAAAACACAACCTCAAGTTTTAATTGGTAAATATTAAATAGCTGGAATGTGTGCCAAGAGAAAGTTTAGAATGCCATTTGTAGTATGGGACCAATGAAAAAAAATCATACAAAAAAGGACAACCTCAACAGAATAACAAGAATACCTACAAATTTTAATAACACGCATTATCCATTGAAAAGCCCGAACAAAAAAAGAGAAACCAACAGCATCAATCATAGGAGGTAAACTACGCATCCAAAGAAGATCAACCAAACAACAAACCTTAATCCCAAAAAAGGAAATTGGCTATATAAATCAGAATAAATAAAAAGTTTATATTTAATCCAAAATATAGATCCTTCTCTTCAAAACATTCCTATCGGTTATCATGTTTTCTTTCAAATCTAATAATTCCAAATATTTTGTTTCCACCTCCAACCAAGTTAATTTTCATCTTTCCCTCAATTGTTTACCTACTTCAAGGTCAATCCACCCCACTTTCTTAACAGGTGCATCCATTAGCCTACGTCCTAAATGGTTAAATCAACGTAAGTGATTCTCTTTTATCGTATCTGCAATTAGAGTTATTCCAACAACACTATAAATATCTTCATTTCGAATCCTATTCATTTTAGTCTTACCACATGTCCATCTTAACATTCGAATCTTAACGACATTAAGCTTTTATATATGTTATTTCTTATTAATCCAATACTTTGTTACATATAACAAAAAAAAAATCTAACAACCGTCTTATAAAAATTTCCTTTTAAATGTAGTGGCATATTCAGGTAACACAAAAATCTCATTGAACTTCTCCCCTTTAGTCACCCGACTTTAATCTTATGGTTTACATCACCATCTAATTTTCCGTTTTACTTTTTTTATAAGAAAATTTATTAATATGAGAAGAACGCACACAAGTCGTGTGCGCTAAAAGAGCATACAACAACAAGCTCAAAAAGAGCACCCATAAATATCATCAAAAATAGACAATAGAGACAACATACCCAAAACAAAAAGTCATTCCCTCAAATACTTAAAAAAAAAAAGGATGAGCTAAGACGGAGAACGCTCATTGTCGTCAAACATGCGGATATTCCGCTCACGCCAGATACACCAAAGAAGATAATGAGAAACAACTCTCCACACCACCAAACGGCACCTCACACCCCCATCCAGCACTCAAACAACCCATGAAAAAAACGACGGCATCACCCAAAGAAGGCTGAACAAGCCCATAATCACATTCCATAGCTCCCGAACATACGGACAATGCGGGAATAAATAATCCACGAACTCCGCTAAAGCCTTACACATAAAATACAGACTAACAAGAACAAAACCCCGATGGAACAGGTTATCAACAGTAAGGATCTAACAAATATTCTTAAATTATCAACCCTAAATATTTAAAACATTTTGGGACAAATATATGTTTGTCATCAAGTATAATAACACTTTGTTTGTTATTCTTTCGTTTCCTAAGCTTACATTCCTTATATTTAATCTTTGATATGTTTAATCTAAAAACCCAAGCCTCCAAAGTTTGTCACTACAACTCTAATTTTTAGTTAACTCCTCCTTTGGTCTCATCAATCAAAATAATATCATTATCAAGAAACATACATCACAATATATCCTCACGAACATCTTTGGTTATCCCTTACAACTCCCAATGATGTAACAAAGACACTTCATTACAAGTATCATAACAGATATAGTTCTGTTCGTTTTAAATCCTAATTGTTGTATTAAAGTTCCTAAATAGCAAAAGCCATGGGTGTTTAATTGAACTCTAATGTTTCTGCATCAAAAGTGACAAAAATATATTATTTTCAAATACGTGTGCCTTCTATTTGAAGTCTAGAGTCCAGGCTCCCAGAATCAAGCGCATTTGACGAGCAACACTTGAATCTAGGTGCACCTTTGACAACAATAGTTGGATACAACCAAAACAGTATGTGGGAATGTGTGCAAATTCCATTAATACAAGGCCTTAGATGTTCATTTTTTAGATATCGTTTTTTAGTTGTTAAATGTAACATTGTAATGTCGAGAAATCTAAGGCGCAGAAACATTGCAATTTCTGCTTGTTATCTTTTAAAGAACCGGTGTTTGATAAATCAGAAAGATTTGTTAGTTGACTCTGTTTTCTATTTGTTTTCTTTTGGAAGATCCCTTTCAAACAATGTTCTGCATTTTTTAATTTAAATTATATATGATTGTATCATTCTATTCACTTGCCCCACCCAGACAATAATTTCTATCAAATCACTTTTCAATTTCTTATATAATTAATATGCCCTTCCCATTATATCAGCTGCCCTATTCAATGAACAAGATAACTCCCATGGGAAGAAACTAACCATGCAGCTAAGAATGGAACCTGGAAAATGTACCCTTCCAAATGAAAGTAATAACCTCAGAGTTTTAAAATTTTAAACCATATTAATGTTTACTACCCCTTAAATTGGAACCCCACCCTGCAATGCCAAAGTAATTTCACAAAAGAGACAAAAAAGTATACAATCAAACAGCTAAAAAATTTATTAAATATTAGTTATGGTCAAAGAAAAACCAATTGATTCATTAGTTACCATTAAAGAACAAGTGACATTTCAACATCACAGCACACAATTTATATTATCAAAACAAAAATATCCATTATGAACTATGAAGAATGGATAGGCATGTGGGCATACAGGAATGCAGCACAGCAATACGCCAATTTGGCATTTCTTAACAACATAATAAATACAAAGTAATTGATAAATGTATATTAAATGTGACATGTTTACTCAAGAAAATGCTTTTGATTTTTTATAATTTAAAAATAAGTGTTTTCAAGACAATAATAAATTGAAAATGACATTACAATAACATTTGATATGATTTTTCCAAAGTAAACGTTATATATCCAACTGTGTTAAAGACAGCTGTCCATTAAAGAAACTTTTTACAGTTGATGGGAGAGTAGTGAATGCTGTTTTGGAAACACTGTAGCTCCCTAGTAGAAGGAAAGTTACACATCTTAGAAAAGGGAGCACTGGATTCAAAACCATAGCCATACAATGCTTTTCCAAAAAACGTGAACTGGGCTTTTTTTTTTATAAGTGTCCAGTAAAAGGGAAGCAAATGGACAACTTTAAAGCTGAAGAAAGAGGGTTGTCCAGTGTAACAGATACACTTGGACAGAGAGTTGAACCTGCATATGTGTCCACTATGTACAGGACATGCAAATACAAAACCCAAAATGTCAACTGCATAGATTATGAATCAGGAGGAAGTTCAAGTACTAAGACAAGCAGTAAACATACAATGTCCACACCATTTTGCACTACCTCATTGTAATGAGATGCATCCATAAAATAACAAAATGAACAAAATTTTTAAAAAAAAAATTAAAATGCTGTGTTGTTTACAACGATTACAGTGGACTCTTCATTCTTCCCTTCTATATCATCCGAAGCTTTCTAAGGCAAAGCATTTTATTTTAGGCTAAATAACAACCCATAGCTCCAAGACAAGTAAAATAATATATGCAGTAATGTTTTAAAAAAGCATGGACAAAAGAAAATAAAAACAACAAACCGTGTCAGCCCTGACTATCTTTTCTATCTTTTCCTTTATATTCCCAGTTTTCCCAAGAGCGAAATCAGCATCATCATCTGATTCATCTATATTATAAATTGGTCTTCGCTCTGACCTCACACGAAGCCTCTCTACCAAGCTACTCATTTCCTGTAACAAACATAAATGGTTCTGAAATCTGAATCATGTAAAACAATATTAATAATAAAAACCTTATTTATGACAGATAAAAAAGAAACTCCAAAAACTGATGTTTACAAACCTAATGATGTCATTATATGCGCTGGAAAAATATATTAGGGTAAGCAAATGTAGCGATGTAGATTGAGGACCTGCTATATTTCGCTTGCAATTTCATGACATATGGTTGGGAAAATAGATTATCACACTAATCATTAGAGTGGGCAGGGAAAAATACCTAAAAATTTAAAGTATTTTAGAAAAATATTTAGTAAATGGTCAATATGATTATAGACAAAGAAGTGTTTCATCTGAATTCTATAGGAAATATAGCGAAATCAAAAAAAAAAAATACAACAACCATTGGTTCGATTTTTTGGAGAAACAGAGGCTCATGAAACATGCAAGCATGGATAGAGCGATACAGAGATTATAGACAGAAATTCATACTGGAATTGCTGGATCCAAGAAACAGCAACTCCACAGGTTGCTTACCGGTGTGTTGAGCTCTAATATCAAAGGAACATCAACGGAACCCTAGAGTTCGCCGGAAAATGTGGCCGGAGTTGCAGGGAGCATAAGAGACACAGGGAACAAGGAAAAAAACGGAGACGCTCCGGCGAAGGCAGGAGGGGGATCACAGTTGCCCGATTTATGAGTCGGGGTTCAGCGCTTAAAGTTTTAAGGGAAGTGAAGTGTCCAAACTACCCTGCATTTCACCAAGGTTTAAAACAAGTAAACAACTTGGGATTAGTGTGGTGTGACATTAAAGCGCATTTGGAATTAGCTCGCTTTAGATGAATCACCGTTTTGGTAGATAACACTCTACTTGTGAGATTGATATGAAGAGAATTTTTAAAAAAATTAATATCTATCTTTGAACGAATTACTGTACGTACTATTATTTTATTTTAAAATATAACTATATGTTAATAATTAATTTTAGTCAAAAAAATATTCTAAAATTTCATGCGCTTTATTTTTTTATGAAAAAAAAAAATAATACCCATGCAAACAAATTATTACATAAGACTTAATCTCTCAGCTAAAATTCATTTTATTATAAAGAATATATTCTTGAAGTTAGGATTGAACCTCTAAACCATCAAACCGCTAAAATTGGCCTAAATTGATTCATCAAAACCACTAATTTATCAAATTTTTAAAATCAAATAAAATCGATTTGGTTTAATTTGAAATCGAATAATATTATTGATTTGATTGGGTTTTAAACCGCTATTGTTTAAACCTAACTGAAATGAATAATATTGTCATTTACCTTTTTAATGTTTTTGGATTTATTTATTTAAATTTATTTTCTAATATTTGATGTGTTGTGTTTATAAACTATATTATTTAATTTTAAATTATTTTAGAATTATAAATTTAATGTATATTAGTATTGATGTACGCACAAGCTATTTCTTTTTTGTTTTATATCATTTCAACTTCAATAACTTAAAATTTATTAAAATAAATCAACAATCTTTCAAATCATTGGTTCAAATCAAACAGCCCAAACTAAATCAGTTTGATCCGGTTTGGTTATGTCCAAGCAATAATTTTGATTTGGTTTGATTTTGTTTAAACTAAAAAAACATTAATTTAGTTTGAAAAAATAACCTAAACCAATGCAAATTTAACCGATTCCACTCCTACTTTAAGTGATTAGATGTTCTAAATGGTGAATTTAAGTGTGTAACTAAAAGATTGGATAGTCAATCCAATCCTCATATAAGGTTTTAAAGTTCAAGCACTACACATACGTGGTAACGTGTAAAACATGTATGTGGCGACATGAGTCATGTGTGTGCCGCGCATGGCGACCACCACGTGCAATGCACATAGTGCATGTGGTGACTATCACGTGAAGATAGTTTTTATGTCATGTAAGAAGTTCTTCACACAAAAATCTTATACCACCTTAGTTTCCTTTATTTAATTTGTTACAAGTTATTTTGGTACTTTGCTTTAGTTTCCAATTATAATAGTTTTCAATTCTTAATTTCTTACCTTTTTCTTATAAAAGGCCATGTAATTAACATGAATAGGCATTAACTTGGTTATTATCAATTATAAACTCTTAAATTAGATGTTTTATTATTATATTTTAATTTTTTCTATTTAATTACTTAAAGTGTTTAAGGTAGGATTTGAGTAAATTATGTTGTCTTCATTTAAGTTGTTGTTGGATCATAATTAAAATCATCAACAAAATATTATACTGATATCAAAATAATCCTCAAACAAACCATTGAAAAGCTGCAAAGAAAGTGTTTAGATATTTACAATACGATAAAGATCACATGTTTATATACATAAAGTCCAACCACCTTAAGATGATTGAATACTTAAATTCAAACTATGTTGATTGTGTAGACTTAATAAAATCTACATTTAGTTATATTTTCTAATTAACTAGAAGTGCAATTTCACGAAAACGTGGAAAGCAATTTGTCATCGTTATTTCCACCATGGAGGTTGAATTTGTGGCATGCTTTAATAATACTTGTTCATACATTGTGGTTACGAACTTTGTCTCAGGTCTAAATATTATCAATAGTATAGGTAGATTGTTGGGACTTTATTATGATAATTCTGCTAGTATTTCATTATCTAAGAATGATAAGTATTTTAAATAAGCAAAATATATAAATTTGAAATACTTGTCAGTTAGAAAAAAATACAAAAATATAGTATCAATTGAGCACATTAGTACTAATTGATGATAGTGGATATGTTAATTAAATGATTATCACCCAAAACATTTATTGGTAATGTTGAAAATATGGGTTTAATAAATAACTGTTAGCTTAGTATCTAGACATGTACATTTGGTTGCTTAGCTTATTTTTGTTATGACACTTCTAAATTCAATTAAAATCATATTTTTTCTTATTTATTTGTTACTCACGATATTGCATAATTAATGAGACAATTGTGAACATAATAATTACAATATATTTCAATTAAATATAATAATTTAAATTTATTTTATAATACATATAAGACAACATATCGTTAAATAATGTGTGATGATAATGCTCTAATTATTTCAATTTAACTACAAATGTCTTAATAGATTTAATGTATGTTAAACCATTAAAGTTGCTAAATCACTAAGAAGTCAGAAGATTGTTAGATTATTTTTTATATTTTCAATAATCTATATAGACATTCATGTAATTAAAAGAACTATATGTAATTAATGACTTATGATAATTGCTCTCTTATCTAATTAATGTAATTAAAAGGATTATATATATAAGTAAAAGTCTAGTTCTATATATAATGGCTTTAGCGACCATTTCTCCGTCAAAGAATACATAAACTAGAATCAATAGGGCTATATAAGTATATTCTTTCCGATTTAATTATCCCTATCAAATAATTATGGATAGAAAAAAAATCTGAATAATTTGCTTTCAGTCCAAACCTGCAGCAAACCATCATGCTATGACCAAGTCTAACCGCCACAAAACGCGATGAAATTATTTAAATTTTAAATATCCATGTAGTAGTACTAATTTGTCTTATTTTCCTAAATTTTGGCTCAACACAATCCCCAATGTTCAGACTTCACGCTCACGCGATGGCTACCCAGTCTGCACAAAGATTCCTTCATTCCCTACCTACTTCCCACTGACTCAGAATCTCAAAGTCTAAAAAAATCCCAACACTCAGGGACTACATTAACAAATAGAAACCAAATCACAACTCCAAATTTCCATTCCTGGCAAGGGGGGGGGTGGGGACAGTGAGAGAGAGAATTGGTAACTTCTCTCTACGTTCAATATCAACAAAGTTAAAACCAATTCTCTAATGAATTGTTCAATTATTGTTAACTTTGGGCTAATGGGCTTACAACATAAAATTCTCCGTCATAGATGAATATTTGCACCTCAACAAGAATTTAATTACATAGAGAAGCAAACATTTGGTTATATCTCGCCATCCAGCCAACAGCGACTGTTTTCTGGTGTAGCATTATGCCATTATCAGATGACACTGCACCACCAGTCATCACCATCTCATATTTATATTAATGCCAGAAAAAAACTGCATGCAGGAGTAACTTGGATCACAACACAGATAGGCTATTATATGGCAAACAGACAAAAAGGACGAGTGGTGTGGTAGACAATAGACTGTCAAGCACAGAATGAAAAACAATTGTGATGGGTGAATAACAGAAGAGTTTATACTTACTAGAAATTAGAGTAACGTAGCACCAAGAAGAGAGAAATAATAATAAGAGTTCAGAAAGAAAAACGGCTACAAAGAAAGCATAAGGGCATGTTTATTTTTATAGTTATTTTCGAATATAGCAAACTAAAAACAACAAACCAAAAAGTAAAAATAATCTTTTATTATTTTCTGTATTATGTAATCAAAATCAAGTATTATATTTTAAAAACAAAAACAAAAAACAATCAAAATAAATATATCCTAACTAAATGAATATGAAAAGAGAAGAAACCTAAGTTGTGCTGCATTTTGACATCCTACCTGATAAAGTATGAAGTACTCTCGGGGCACCAATTGTATTAACATGGGGAAATCAGTTTCGAGGACTCTTTCAGTAGTGAGACATAAAAAACCACTTCATAAAGGGGAGTCACCGTCCTGTAACCCAATGGTAGAAGAAGTGATATTTTATTGGCTCAAAACACGTGAACTCGTAAAATTTTCCCCGTACGACCATTTTGCCTACCAAACACTTAATTATTAAACGAGATGGTTATGTAATATTTCACAAAAAAAATGCTTGAAAGGAGCAAATTTGAATGCATTATTCTTGGATCACATCTGATGCAGTAACAATTCAGCTTCAAAATCCAGAAAAGGTCTTGCTGCTTGAGTCAATTTCATGACAAAAGAAGTGCAATGCAAATGCTAACTGCGAAGAGTCTTAACCAACACAGACTTTGCAACAATTTCATATTTGATAGATAAATTGATTAAAGCTTCCACTATGATTAAAAAAAAGTATGAAGTATACAAAGTACATGTGGGAGTGTAGGTACTCTTCAGAGTGAATGGATGCAGACAACTGCCGAGCGCAATCCCAATCCTTTAACTGCAAGAAACCTTTTGAAGCTGGTTCACAATCTTCTGTACGAGTAACAAAACTTTCAAAACTGACCTAGAAGAGTCCCAAATTCTTGTCAAGAAGAAACATAACATATAATAGAACAAACTAGCCTAACTACTCAAAGGTTCTAGCTGAACTTCCATTCGATCAGACGGATGTGATCCTTTTACCACACTACCGTTTCGCCTCAAAAGATCAACAGAGTCGTCTTCTTCGGTGTTACCCAAAACCCAACTGCTTCGTCCAATGTTTCTGTCACTCCGTGTATTTTCACGGTATTCCAAGTAGAGAACTATCAAAGCGCCAATTAAGAACCACACTATTAAAGCCCAACTGAGCCCATGAACGTCTTCCCCGCCATATCTATCTCCTAAATGTTTCATTCCACTAATAAGAGCAGCAAACCCCACAATAATGACAGATCTGCCAACATTGACATGTAGATACTCCCACAAATGCCTCCCTGAAGAAGGCAGCTCCCCACTAGCAGGTCTTTTAGGCCTAAAATATGCATTTATTGGTTGTACACAAACCAATAAGATAGCAGTAATACCAAACTTAGCGTGTAATGAACTGATATAAAAACCCCGAAGCTCAGCAAAGGCAAAAAGAAAGCCAAGCAGGGTAATTACCAATCCAGAATATTGCAGGTATACATGAATCTGAAACCATCCGTCACCCTTTACATGTTTTAAATATCTGGCTACCAATACCCCACCTGGAAACAAAATTCCAAATGCAAGAAACATCATAAACCCATGTACTGCTAATACTGGTCGCAAGTCTTGCTCTGCCTCCGCAGAACCGCGCATGAGCAATACACGAATAGGCCTAGTGCTGGTGCTGTGATGCATGTTTCTCACACTCAAATTGTCGTCTGACCATCTAGCACCAATGGCCCAAACGACTTTAAGAGGAGTTGTGGAATCAATAATATTACTACATTCTGGTCTTTCTCCTGGTTTACATGACGGTTTCAATGGACGGGTAAACTCCAAAGTCATTATGCCATTTTCAGACTTGCATCTCACATAAGTCAAATTCTCATTTGTCGGATGCACGTTAGAAGCATCTCTTCCATCAATCCAGTATGTGTTCACCCGCCCTTTCCCAACATCATCAATCCATCCCACATAAGCAAAGCTATTGACCATTCCACTACCAAATGCTATCGCAAGATACCCACTTTTTTTCTCACCACGGGCTGCTATGGATATTGAGTCTTTTGACAATGTCCAAAAAAAAGTAACCTGCTGATCATCCAAAATGACACTGCTGTTATACATGTCAGGTAAGCCCCCATCAACCACCTGAACCCTCCAACCCATCTTCTGTGCATATAAGGATTGATAATAAACCTGATCAGGAGTATTCCTGTCTGGAATCCAAACTAATTCTGTCGGACTAGATTGAACACCTTCAGCTTCTGGCCCACCAGCATAGATAGTCTCATTCAAGCTCCTTAATGTAGCATTTCCACCAATCCGGTCAGATGTAATATAGAGTGCAACATCATGACCAGCCTGTATCGAGAACTTAACAGGCACCCCTCTTTCTACTCTCAAGACAGGAGCCTCTTTCTTGTTAACATAGAGAACTTTAGAAGGATTTGGTGGATTTGGATAATGTGTAGGCTTGCCTGTCATAACAACAAGAGGATTCTTCCCATCTGCAGTGATAACATCTTGATCTTCCTTGTCTTCTGCGTCCAGAGGCCCCAAACAATCATTTACATGTTGTGAAACATTAAGCATTAAATGCCCATATGCCACAAGACGAGGAGCACCGTGATTTTGTGGGAGATAATAAGGTCGAAGCGTATCCGGTGGCCTTATTCCCCCCCAAGGCCCAAATGACAGTCATGCTAGCTGTAACATTCACTGGCCAATCATATTTCGTGTCAACTGACTTCAATGGCCTTTTGTACCTAATAAACGAAACCCCATCTTTCCTATGGCCATACACTAGTTGTGTGTTGTTCACCAAACCAATTGGGTCACTCCCTTCATAAATTGTATCTGGGCAAACGCCCTGTGCTGAACCATCCTTATTGATCATGCACTCGCTGTATTTAGTAATGTAGAAATCATCTACAAAAGGCACTCCTTCCTCAGTAAACCCTGAAATTGCTACATCCGAATTAAGCATAAGCTCAGAGGAAGAAGCGGGATTCGCCCACCCGAACGCCATGTAATTAGTGACCTTGGTGGCTGCCTCCAACCCAATATCAATAGAATTCTCTACCTCCCTCACCGTCCACCTTAACCTATAATCCTTCGACAAAGCCTTGCAATTCTCGAACATGGTCGCTTGATCATGCACTCTCCCCTTCATCACCGACGTTGTGTTACTCGAACTTCCATTCACCGCCGACGACCCATTACCGGGTTCCCTTAAAACAACATGCCCAAAGTCAGAAGCCGTGGGAAGATCCCAGACGGCGACGACAGGGACATCATCCCACGTCAAATTACTCCTCAACTGCACGACAAAACTATCGTTCTTATGAGGCCCAGCCAACTTATCATCGGAAATCACGAACCCAGCAGTGAGATTAGCGAAATCGTCCCCCAGCGCACCCCACCAACGCACATCTGCTCCCTCCAACATGTCGAACTCGCTAACCTTAAATGAACAGTCGCTGAGCACTTCAAGGACTCCCCGCAACTGGTGCTGAACCATTGCGAATTCAGAAACGACATGGGTTAAGGAAACGTTGGATTTGGGACATTTGGGGGCAGAAACTGCGTGCGAATCGCATATCAGATTTAAGAGAAGCAACGCAAACAGCGACCGTGAGGACATGGTTTAGAGATCAGAGTTCAAAACTGTGAAAATCACGGATCTGCAACCAGGGACGAGTAGGTTTGGATCCAAACCTTATGAATAATAATAATAATAATAATAATAATAATAATAATAATAATCTTCGAGTGAAGAGGAACAAAAATACGAGGATAGGAGATTAGAAGGTTACGAGGATAATAAAAGTACCTGCGACATAGAATCGGAGGAACAAGCGAAGCGGGTGGGGGGGCGAGTTGGTGACTCGGTGAAGGGAGGCGAGGACGAAGGTGGTGCCTGGTTTGTTTCGTTGAGGCTGAGAGGCACGTGATCGGAGCAGTGGTGCCTTCTGGCCAAATTGAAGGGAATGGTTTTGCTTTATTCGTGGAAACGGCGACGTTTGCGTGATTCTTTTCTTTGATTAGTAGAATTTGCACACCCACACTCATCGTCATGATACATTGATTGATTGTTAAATGAACGTTAGGCATGTTACGCCAATTCTCGATCATTGAAATAGTTATATTTTATTTTAGTAAGTTATTAATTTTAATTTTAAATTTTAATTTTAATTAATTTTAAAATATGGCATAACAAGTTCATATATAACAGTAATATTACAACAAAAAAATAGTACAGCAAGTCTGTTTCTTTTTATTTAAAAAAATATAAAAATTTTCTTACAATAAAAAAAATTATATTTACTTTTTTATATCAGATTCGTATAGTATTTGTGAATGTATTGAAAAACAGTGTTAACTTTTTATTATTATTAAATTTAAAAATAGTAAAAAATAAAAATATTATTTTAATGAAATAATGAATGATTAAGAAAATATATTTTGATGTATTTGTATAATAAAACAAAAATAGTTTAAATATTTAAATTCAAGTAAAACAATAAAAAAATTATGCTACATACCTATATAAAATAATCGTGAGATGCGAGTAAGCTAATAGCATCAGCCTCAACCTCTATTGATTACGTAATTTAGTTTTGTGATGTATGTATGTAATTTTTTTAAACTTACTACTTTTTCATCACTTTAAAAAATATGTATGTAAGAAATCAATATGTTAAAGTTATTTTAGGTGTGGGTAATGGGTACCCACACCAGTTATCCCGCTCAAGTGAGAGCTGTGAACGATTTTATAACTTGATCTCCTGTATAAGCGGGGGTGAAGAATGATAATAGGTAGCGAAATGTCCCATCGCGCTTAATTTTATACTTTTATACTTTTATAATATTGTAAAATTTATTATTTAATTATTTTATAATTATTACTTATAATTTTGACATTTTGAATAGCAGTTGTTATTGAAGATTAAACTAGTTTTGTTTTTTTTTTTGTGAAAAATTGTATAGAAGTTTGATTTGATCCAAAATTATTAATGAGTAAAAATAATAATGAGCGATAGTGGGGTGCGGATGGATGAAACCTTCATCATTAACCTTGCAAGAGGGCAGGGTATCCCGCCCCACCTACACATGTGATGGGATATGATTTTAAAATTTGATATTTCACGCAAGGGGAAGAGAGTTACAGTAATAGGTTAGCTCCACTTCTAATAGGATAGGTATCACTCTTAGGTTATTTGGTTACTTTATTTTCTATTTTCAATTTCAAAATATAATAGTTATTTAAAAAAATTGAAAGTAAAAAAAATATTATTTTAATTTTAGATACTCTTAAAATGAAAATAATAAAATATTATTTTAAAATTTCATTTTTTATATCAAAAAACAACTACTATTTTAAAAAAAACCCAAAATATCCTTATTATGTTTATTTTTTAAAAATACTAATTATTTAATGATACATTGGCTTGTGATTCATGTACCAATGCGTGGAGCGTGTTTTAATCCTACCATATTTTGACGAAAAGTAGGAATAGGGAAATGGTATCGCTTAGAAATCGATTTATTGTATCATCTACTATTCATGGGATCTATAACGAATATATTAATTAAATTAACATAACGTTTTTGATCGGGCAAGATAAAGTTCAATAGCTTATGACAAGAATCCAAGAATTATGGCAACATTTGCTTCTTAAAGTCTTTAAAGTACTTTCAACATGCTAGTGAAAAATGTTATGCACCCTTCAATTTTAACATATAAAATGTATAATTGTATTATACATTGGACTTGGCACTCTGTTTTCAAGCTCAAATTTATTTTTAATTTCTAAAAATGCAGTTCTCAAAATAATTTAATATAATTAATATATAAAATTTAAAAATATACTTTTAATCGTTTTAAATTTTTCAAATTTAAAATAATTTTGATGGAAAATTTATTTTTCTTTTTTTAACCCACTATATATATAATTTTAATTTTCATGAGTTTTAAATTTAAAATTATTATTTTAAAAATATATTTTCTCTTCTAACAAATAAAATTTATCTTCAAAATAAGATTTAACACGAATGCCAAAAAAAATTCAAAATTATAAAAACATAATACAAAAATAATGGTCCTACGAGTACAAAAATAATAGGCCTCCTATGCTCCCCTGTTTTCAAACAATTTTTAAAATAGTTTGAAATTTTACTTGCATTTGATAAATGCTTTTCAAAATTATTTTTTAAAAAAAGAAAAACAAATCTTGTTTTGGAAGGAATATTTTTAATTAAATTTCATGACATTATCATCTGTTAATTCTATTTTGTAAAACTAAAATATAGCATTCAAGGCAACCAATTTGTTTGGTAAAAAAAAGTAATGCTACCGATTGCATAACTGATCCGTAAATAAAAATAAAAAAATTATGAATCAATCACAATTCATCATATGATTTTACAATAAAGCCAATTACACATTATTTTTGTTTAAAAAAAAAAAAGCAGTCCAAACATGATGAAGCTCCCCGTATGAATCTCTTTCCTTTTGTGACTAAACCATAAAAATTACTAATGGTAGAATAATAACAGCACGCCCGCGAGGCACTTGCTGCCAACCACCATTTATGAATCATTCATAACCTATAACCCCTACCATAAATCTCACACAGCCCTGCAACAAGGATTTACGATCCAGCTAGTTTCCTAAGCAACAAATCTGTGCAAATCCCCTTTACGGTTCCAAAAACGGAACTCCAAATTTGATTTTATCTTGAAAAGAAATGTTCTTGATTTTGCTTCTGTTTGGGAATGATATCTTAATGCAACAAGACCGTCACCGTTGATTTAGTGGGCTGTTTTTTTTAATCAAAGGAAAAATAACATCATCTGTTTTTTTTTGGGTGGCTGTTTCACCTTCATCACGCGTTCTTTATTTTTTGCTAATTTGTTGTTACCCTGATTTGAGGAGTTGTGATTTTGTTTGACAATAGGGAGCTCCCTATCCTTTCCCGCGAAAAGGGGGATGCTGATTAATTTTTAGAGTCAACCTCACGTGACCAGTTCCTGATCCAAGCTTTGCCTCTTCCTGGTTTGTGTCTATCTTCAAATAAAATCCCTCAGTTCATGGGAATTTTTGTTCACAACTGGCCACGCTGTGGCAGTAATTGGGGTAGAACTACACTGTCAATCCCATTAGATTAGACCTTGCACCAGCCCACGCCCTTTGTCTCTACCAACAACTATCGCTTGCACAGATCTGAGTATAATGCTATGGAGACTTCTTTCAAGCCCGCTGTTGTTTACCTTGTAATGGCTATAGTGGAATTCACTTGTTTTGCCACTTTTTAAAGCATGAACACTTTGATCCATACGAGGAACTGTTGAAAGCTTTGGTCGGGTTCATAGATCTAGTTGGACTTTGTTTTGCCTTAACTTAGTTGATATGTAAGAGCATTGATAGTGGCATCATCAAACATCAAATATTTAATGAATACAAAAAAAAATTGCAATATTGGTATCATTAAAAGCTAAAGTGATAACTCTAAGCTACAGTAACATCATATTTCCTGTAGTGTCATCAAAGCCTCACGTGTGCGTGAAACGTCGGGTGGATGGATTGTCGTGCGGGAAGGAGGGAGACAAAGCTGGTGTGGGGTGGCGGGTGGGTCGATGGGAGGGAGTGGTGGGGGTTGACGTTGCGGGAAAGGGGGACGACACTGGTGCGGTGGAAGAACGATGTTGGGGGAGAAGGGGACAAAGCTAGGGTGGAGTGGCAGGTGAGTTGATGGGGGGGGGGGTTGCGCGGGGGATGGCCGAATGGGGGATTGGTTGACCCGTTGCTGAGCGGGGGAGATAACTCTCATCGGATGAGAGATGGGTGGCCGGACACAGGGAGGGGGTTGGGAGGGTGATGGGCGGCTGGATCTCACTAATGAATCTTAACGTTTTGGTGAAGCCGATGCGTCAATTTTTGGAAAGTTCATCAAATTTATAAAAATTTAATTTTTTTCATTAAATTTTGGTATTAACTTAATGAAACCAATGACAATGTTCTAAGATCGCTTGCCTTCATGAACAATTAAATTTTATTATTGCAAAAAAAACAAGAGACTCAAATCCTAAAATCTTATCTTATTTTTCCTTATTTCCTGAAAATACAAGTCTTAATTTCTAATATTCAAATTATTTTTGTAAACCTTTTTCTCTTTATTCTTTACATCTTAATCTTTTCCAAAGTCTCAACAACCAAAAAAAAACTTTTAAACCTCTTTTCACCTTTTATTCCCCTTTCTAAAAATTCCTTCCTACATATTTTAGGCTAGTTGAAGCCATTTAAAAAACCTTTCGCCTATAAATCCTGAAATTTCAAAAAATGCACAAAAAACAAAAAAAATGGAAAAATTATTTTGAAGACCCTTTTTCCTTTTAATTTTCCTCTTTAAAACTTTTTTTACATTACTTAATTTATTTGTAGTTTATCTTAATTACTTAAATTACTTTTATTTTGAACAATTAAAAACCTTTTCATCCTAATTAGAGCATCTCCAACCTTTGTTAGTTAAATTGGGTAGCTAAATTTATATTTAGCTTACTACAGTAGCATTTTAACTAATGATACTCCAATCTTATTTCATCTATTTATTTTCTAAACTATCATTTTATCCTATATACCCTTTTTTCTAAAATTCCTATCACGGTTCTGGGCAGATGAGTGCCATCGTGCGCGGCGACCAAGACACAAGCCAAAGCAAGGGAAACTCAGGCTTTGGCATGGCGCTCTGCCCTACCGCTGCCAGCTTCGTCCGATCTAGATCGCCAGAGCAAGGGAAACGCAGGCGCGCAATGGGGAGCGGCGTTGGGGGGCTCGCGATGCCGTTGCTCGAGGCGTTGTCTTCTTCTGCGAGCCACAAGGGGAGGGGGAGACACGCGACGCAGGGGGAGAGGAAGCCGCCGGCCGCCGCAGGAGAGGAAGGAGAGACGCGCGATGCAGGAGGAGGGAAAATTGTTGGCTGCCGCTGGAGAGGAAGGGGAGATGCACGACGCGAGGGGAAGGGAAGCCACCGACCGTCGCTAGGGGGGAGAGAAAGGCGTGCTGCCGCTTGGGGGGAGGGGAAGGTGTGCAATGGATAGGAGATGTGTTGGGGATAACGCACAACTGGGAGAAGCTGAGTTGAAAAATTATTTGCTTTGCTAAGCTGACATCAATAGCCAAAGCAAAAACTAAAACCACATTTTAACTTTTTTGTTACTTTTACTAACAGTTTAACTAATGATATTTAGTTAAATATTACTATTACTATTAATTTTGCTAATAGATTGAAGATGGCCTTAAATATTAATTTTTAGACTTAATTAAATGTCTAAAGCCCTCTTCACTTGTAAAGCAAATCATTTATTTTTAGTAGCCCACACATTTATTATTTACTTTTACAACTTTTTACCTTTTCTTCTGACACCCAAATTAATGGATAATCACATTGTTTTCTCATCGCCCAAAAGGATTTGAATGTTACACTAATCACACAACACTTCGTTTTTCTTAAAACATTTTCTCTAAAACTAAAAAAACCTTCAATTGTTTTATTTAAATTAAAACTAACATGTTTTCTTTAAAATTAAAAGCAAAATTTTCTTTTCTTTAAAATAAAAACCCAAAAGAATGCTTTTATTAACACCAAAATCAAAATTATTTTTTCTACTCTCAAAAGAACAATTAGGGATTTTCCATCACTTCGGATTGGCCCTAGAATTTTCTTTTGTTGTAACTCTTTTTTATTAGGATCTACACTTCTAGCTTAAGATAATTAGACTTATTTTAACTTTAGTAAATAACTTAAAAAAACAAACTCTTTCATTAGGATCTAGAGTAATAGCTTAGGATAGACTTAATTTTAACTTTAATAAATAACTTTAAAAAACAAACTCTTTCACCGTAGAGTCTATTTATCCTGGTGATCGGGGGGCATAACATCCCAAGCCAAGTCGGGTGAAATTTAGTCTTGTGAGTTATGAGGATTGTTGTAAAGAAACTTGGATGAGGGATGTGAGAGATGGATGAATCCGGGCCTTCCTCAAGGAGGGAGCTTCACTTTTTCCTTCGGGGAGTTCCTCGCCCAGTGGCCACCTTGGCCGCAAGTCCAACTGATAAATAATTGAACAAGTAACGTGGATTAACCATCCAATAAAATTATCATAGATTACAGTTCAGTGAAACACAGCTGCTTTCATGTTGTAAAAAACAAGCACTCTAACTACATGATTCTCTATTCTTTTTCTTCTTATTTAGGATTTTTCATGTAACTGAACATTGTTTCTCTTTCCCTAATCTTCAAGTTGCCATTGGAGGGTAATCATCCCTCTCAATAGAGATCCAAATAAAATACTTTAAAAAAAAAGTAATGACACCATGATAATACTATCACAAACGAATGAGTAAGGAAACAAGTTCAACAAACCACAAAATCTTCAGGCTCAATGACAGGTGGTGGAGGATCAAATCTTCCCATGCGGAAGTGCTCAATGCCAGTCCATGCAACCATCACACCTGGTCAAAAGATAAATAAAACTAATTAGCTGGGGGGGGGGAGGGGGGGGGGGGGGGGGGGGTGAATTGATGGGATGAAGTGATCGTTAAGAACGGGATAACTGACACCATGACATTCCCAACTTAGCTAAGACAGTAGAAGCTGAACGGAAAGTTATACAAGCTCATCTCATTGATGAGACAAATATAAGTAGGAAGATAATTACCATTATCAGTACAAAGTTTTGGAGGAGGGCAAACTAGAAGCAGACCATTCTTTTTGACAATCTGGTCTAGCCGAGACCTGACATACTGGTTTGATGCAACCCCACCAGATACAACCTGTGAATACGGGAAATTCGCATTACACATTGTATACGTTTTTAACTTCATGGACAAACGAAATGAATGGATTGCAAAGAATTACAGATAAAAAATAAGAAATTGTAGAATCACCAAGTTCTTGATTGAGGGGTCTATCTTTAAGGCCCACCCAATTGCTCGTTCACACCTTTCTTCTAGATGTGATACTGCAGCTTGCTGCGCTAATGCATTTGCTCGAGCAGTGAGATTTTATGAAAGACAACCTGAAGGTTAATATATACAAGAAATCTTTCCAAAATGCAAATTAACCTGAAAAGCAGCAGCGATATCAGCCCGCAAACTTCTGTCCTCACTATTTGCAGAACAAATTGGAATTTCCGCATTGCTGCAAATAAAATATGCTAGTATAAATAGCTGAACTAGGAATTGCACCTTGATAGGAAAACAATTATCCTAAAAATTCTTACATTGCGACGAACAGAAATTCATAACATATTTTATCGTACAAATGATGACATCACTTTTATTTGGTTTCTCTTACCAGCCATCTCTTTCTTTGTCAAGAAAAGGGGAAGATACATTCATAGCTCTTTTCGTAGTGTAACAGAAAATTAAAGCAGATATAAGTCAACATAAGCAGTAAAATGTTTTTAGCACTGCAGGAAACTTTACTTTTCAGCTCCACATAAACTGCCTTTCAATACAGGTCAATTAATCATTGTACAACAAGCTGAAAATGCTAATTGATATTAACATATTTTTACTCACATGTTTTTGGATTGAATGGCCAATCTCACTTGTGTTTTTAACCCAGCATAAGAAAAGTTACAATCTTTGTGTTGTCTCATCGGAATCTAAAAAAGAAAGTGGTGCTGGCACCAAATTCAGTGGATAATGGAACAATCATTTATCATAAAACAACAATTTTAAAATATAGAAAAGAATACACATAAGATTTAGGCAACTAAAAATTGGAATGGAGGTCGTTTCCTGGATAATACAAAATGACTTACTGAAAATTTAATTGATTCTGAATTACCCTCCTTAGCGAGCTCCTCAATTGCTGGACCACCACTCCTACTAACATCAAGACCAAGCCATTTAGCTGTTTTGTCGTATGCCTCACCGATGGCATCATCTATTGTGGTTCCAAGTTGTATATACTGACCAAGATCACGAGCAAGAATAAGAAGGTTGTGCCCCCCTAAAAACAAACAAGTGTAGCAAAAAGAAGTTGCATAACATAAATCTTCATTGTGCCATAAATAAGCCGGTAGATAAATCCACACAGTAAAATTTAAATTTTTAATCAAATTATTTAATTATAATTAATGTAATTAGAAGTGGAGGAAAAATTAAATAGAAGTAGATTTTGCTAAAACTAAAATCTCACAAAAGTGTATCGAAATTAAGTTAGCATTCAATGCAAAACAAAACCTTTGGTTATTCGTGTAAGACAATGCCACAGATACTAAAGTTCCTAGCAACGGTTACTTAGGTTTCTCTTAGTAGCATAATTGATTAAGGCATATGTGCACATAAGCAGTCAGGAGATCCCGGGGCATAGACGTAAACCACAACACATGCACACATTTTATCAAATCATATACATATAAAAATTTGAAAATAGCATAAGCTTTTTTTAAAACCAAAATTACATAATCAAGCATCTATAGTTTTGAATAATGACGCCAAAACAAAAGTTTAGTGGTAAGCCCACACTTTAACAAATATTAAGCCAGACGAGCATGCAACAATCCAAATATACTATCATTAATCATCATCCAAGAATGTGTGCCTTCAACTGCATGCAAAGGCGCAAGAGCCTAGCACAAAAAGAATGAGCCTACCAAACGGAGCCAGGTTTGAAAGGCAAAATCTGAGCTTAGCTTGGTCTGCAACCTAGAAGTGAGCCAAGCGTGCTTTAATCTGTAGCCATATAAGCTTAGGTTTGTGATCCATGAAGCACCAAGCAGGCAAGGCCCTTTCCATGTGGTGGGTTTAGTTTAGATTGTTTCATTTTTACAACTCCCCACGATTAACAACAAGCTGCCCATGTTACATAAGATAACACGTCTTAGATCCTTGTATATCTTGTAGGAACCACACTTACTGCAGTGTAAACTTTGATAACAAATGAACAACCCAAACCATAAACCCATTAAGGGAAAATAACTTACTCAAAAAACCAATTTATTGTTTCACGAATCATATGCTTGAGCTTCACTTACAAGGTGATGAAACAAAATTGACTAAATTTTTCCAGGGGAGAAAAAACAAAAACAAAAAAATTTGTACAACTGTAATAGTTGTTAAAAGTGCACCAAGGCCATAGACCTAGGTGTTGCGCTTTACTTTGTTAATAGTTGCTAGGCTCATCCCTTCTGTGCCCTTGGACCACACGTGTGGCACCTAGACATGCAACAAAACCATGCTTCAAAGAGGCCTGTCTCTATTTCTCTATTTTTCCTTTCATATCTTACTCTTAGTCTTTTATTTTCCAATCTCTTCTTTTTCTTTTCTCCGACACATTTTGCCATAGACTACTCTCAAAATGCTTCTTCCTCTTCCTCCCTCATCAACACCATAGAAATCATAATAGAAAATTTTGAAAAATATATTAATAACTGGACAATTCCAATGTCCATGAAAACCAAATCCACAAGCACTCTGTTTTCTCGCTTCAAAACTAATTTCACAATTAAAAGTGAAGAACGTGACATCCAAATAACCAAGCCTCTTGAATCTATTCAAATCCACACTCCCAAATCCCTTCAACAACGTGAAAAACCAAGCCAAACCAACCAACAGAAGTTATTGAAACTCGCAACGAAATCTGAACTCAATTTTATTTAGTTCTTTAAAATCATAATATCCAAATTCTATTTTTTTGACTAATTTGAAATATATGCTTCCAAATTCTACATTTTAGGCTTTTAAAAATCTTACTCTTCTTCAACCTCACTGAATGAAAATTAGCCAATAACAAAAAAGTCCAATATGTTCGTCCCCTACTCAGGTCTTTTAGACTTTCCCATTAAGAACAAAAAAAAAATGATCTCTCCTTGATGATACCAATACAAACTTTCAAAATATAATCTAACAAAAAAGTTTACAAATGTTCATTTACAACAATTAACAAAAATAGAACAAAACAGTATGATTCCTTCTTCTACTTCACAATCTCATATCAAAACTCCAATCTTTAAGCCATTCCAATTGTTAAAATATGGACAACATGAATTCTTTTTAAATAAATTTTAACATTCTTCTTCTTCAAATATCATTAATACTTCTCAAAAACCACCATCTTCTTCAAAAGATGTCATTCCTGACACTCCTCAAAGTTGGTACTTTCCTAGCAAAACCGGCGGAAGAAAACATTCCCTCATTCCCCAATCCTCCAACTTCTTTCATTCCCCAAATTAATAACTTTAATTGACCAGCTCCAAAACCAATCAAGATTACTACTGCTTCTGACATTGGTTTTGAAAACCAAAATCTGTTTACTCAATCTCATTTCAATGCCTCTACTGTTTATGAATGTCTATGAATAGAATACAATATTCTCAATCTTCTCCATCAAATGACTATAGCTTCCAATCATCCAATGCTTACAAAACTCAAACTAATTTATCCGACAAATTCATTGCAGAACTTCTCATATCGGAGTTTTCTAGCCAACTCAGACTGATGGGATTTTTACCTTCTCTCCAACAGACACAAAATCCTTACTAGTGTCCAAACAGATGAAAATGAAACTCCAATTTTGGATAGTTACAATAAACAACCCCTAATGTTGTTTCTACCCTAATTAATTTCAGAACTTTCCATATTATTGGAGATTCATCTCATCTTTAAGATAAGAATACATAATTGCTCTCTAACCTTCATTGTAGGAAATTATCCAATTTTAAAAGTTGCTCCGAAACAAATCATCCCCTCCAAATCGCAATAAACTCGTTGATCCAAATTCCTTTGACACTACCTCCATCAGTGTAAATGTCTTTTCCAGAGATCATCAATCCCCATTAGATATTATCCAACATGAGGATCCAATGCGTCAAAAATTAATTGAAAAACTCAATTCTTCTCATAACCAATCAACTGCATCCATCACAAACCACCATTTGTTCCTTCCATTCATTATAATTTGACCACAGTTCTCAAAAGACAAAATATTTATCTACGCTGTCTCTTGAAAATTTTCAAAAAAAATAATTAAATTAAAAAATCAAGTAAGGTTATCAAAAACATTAGACACACTTAAGGCGTACAGGATACCCTATTACTTTAAGCGCAAAACACAAAAAATGCTCAATTCAATGAAAGCAGAGGAATTATTTTTTTATACAAGTAAATGAATTTTATTAAAAAACCAAGTGCACTAGGAGAGAAAATACAACAAAAGAGCCCAAAAACAACCCAGGTCAAAAGGAACAAACAGATATAACATTAAAAAGACAAAAGAGATGAAAACTCTCAGACCCGGCCAAACAATCCCAAAAACACCTGGGAAAACAAAGCTTAAGCTCGCTCAAGTTTCACTCACAACCTTGAAAAAAATGAGCATTCCGCTCCCGCCAAAGGCACCAAATAATACAGGGAGGAATAGCCCGCCACACCTCAGACGTTCTGCCTAGCTGCCCTCATCAAGAGGAGAAAAGCCCATAAACACTCGGAGGCATCACCCACTGTTAGCATTTCCGCAAGCGTACGGATCGTTACAAGTAATAAAGTGGACTCAAAGTCCGGATGTCGAACCCACAGGAAAAATGATCAAGTAAAAAGCTCATTTTGTAAATCCATGATGTATCTAAAGTTGGTTTTGTATCATTAGCAATTTGAATGTTGTAATTTAATTAAACAAGGCAATGTAAATGTTCTTATGGGAGAAAATAGGGATTTGGATGTCAATCAATGTAATTAATTAATCTCTTGTTCTTAAGACATATTAATTCAAACTTCCCATTTTTGTTTTAAACCCAACACCTTTGCATGTACTAGCCTCTTCCGAGTGATCTAGCCGTGTGTATACCCTAGCTTGAGGAACGGGCAACCCATTATGTGCTTAAGTTGTTTGAGTGTAGATTGGCATCACACCAACCCTAACTAGGTTACAAGCAAGATTACTGGCTTTCGCAAATTATAATCTTAGCAAGTCAAGTCTCTTAACTATCCGGTTATCAATGTCTTCTTTCGATCCATGATTGATTAACCTTATACAAGATTTAAGGTGGCCGAACTTAAATCTCACATGTTAACTCAAAAGACTTGATAAACATAACAGGGAATTTCAAATTAACTAGCCAAAAGAAAAGGAATTAAAAAAAACTTACATCAAATTCATCCTCCTCCCATGGAGGTTTAAGCTACCATAGCAAATAAGAAAACCATTGTTCTTACTATGAGAACCCAATACACTTTTCTCCCTCTCCCAGAATGAACGATACCCCAAATTACATGAAAAATCCCTTTTTGTCTTACCATCCTGTGCATAACCGCATCCCCTAACTGTTAGAACTATTCCCTCCATTAATTCAAACTCGTTTCCCTCTCAAAAAGGTTGAATGAGCATCGTCAGATCCTTTAATGAAGGATTACAGGCTGTACACGTGGCATCTATGAGGATTCGTTGATCAGCAGAATACGTTGTGCAGAAACTGCCCGCGGTCAATTCATTTGGTCAACTCAATTGGTCCCGTCATTTCGTTTTGGTCATTTCAAATTTGAAATGACCGCAGTGCAGATTGTCCTTGCTCCTTCATTCTTTCTTTGGATCTTGTACTTGTCCTGTTTTCCATTCAAAGACAACAAAAACACCACAAAGGATCTACTAATGCTATGTTAGGGAGTTAGTTCATTAATCATTCAAATTCATCAAAATGAAGTTAAAGATGTGATCTTTTATCATGAAATCCACTTCATTTGATACTAAAATGTGTTAGAAAAACCCCCTTAACACCCATGACAAGCCAAAAAGCCCCAGGACAAAGTCCCAAAAAAGACGGTGATACCACAACTTTCCCCTCAATCTCAGAATCTCACCAAAATTGAAGGCACACTTGGAATCTCTCCAAAATACAGTGTCTTTTTTTGAAACAAATGCAATCTACCTTTTCTTAATTAAAGCATGGCTTTTAAATAGCCGAATACAACCAAAATGATAATATAAAATAAACCCACGATGCACCACTAGAGAAAGTGGGCAGTTAATGACAACTAGCCTAACACGTAATAAAACCATGACCCGCGTTCTATCACTCCTTCCTAAAACAAAGGAAAGTGAACGGATTATTTGACAAGCAAAAACAATAAGAGAAAAGAACTAATTAACCCACTAATTGCATCAGTGTATCCCTCCCAAAGAACTTGCCTCCGGCAAGTAATTCTGAACGTAGGCTTTATAAATATCAAGAGCCAGGCAAGAAAGCTCATCACCTTGCAGCCAAACAGATTCCGAAAGAGGTTTGTGTGCCCAGCGAACTAAAAATTTAAAATAGCCACCCCTACGAGTTGACACAAACTGATGATCCAACACGTCAAGCACAGTGTCGGGTTGACTGGGGATAGATGGAACTCGGACAGGAATGTCGTTTGACGGCACTGGTATAGCAGTTTCAGTGTTGAAACTGGTTAAATCTTCAACATTAAAAACATGACAAATTGTATTGTCTGGGGGCAGATCGATGACATAAGCATTGGGTCCCAATTTCTTTAAAACTTTAAAGGGCCCTGCCCGACGAGCATGGAGCTTACTGTAACTACCATGAGGAAAGCGTTCTGGCCGTAAACGAATCAACACTTGATCTCCAATTTCGAATTATTTATCTCGCCTTCGTAAATTGGCATGATGAGCATAAGCTTCAGTCTTTAAAGCTATTTTCTTCCGAACCTCTTCATGAACAGAAATCATATGTGCCACAAAGTCAACACCAGCCTCACTTGTTCGCTGTGGAAGGGGAAGTGAAGTTGTGTCTATCGGCGTACGTGGGTCCCTTCCATAAACAAGTTGGAATGGAGAGCTAACTGTAGTACGATTGATGGAATTATTGTAGGCAAACTCAACTTGTGGCAAGATTAAATCCCAACTGGCCGTGTGTTCTTCAACTAGACAACGCATTAAATTTCCCAAACTCCGGTTGATGACTTCTGTTTGTCCATCGGTTTGGGGGTGGAACGCGCTGGAAAAAGACAACTTCGTACCCAACTTAGCCCACAGTGTTTTCCAAAAATAGCTAACAAATTTTACATCACGGTCGAAGACGATGGAGGTAGGGAGACCGTGCAACCTGACAATTTCTTTCAAAAATAGGGTAGCAACATTAGAGGCATCCAACGTCTTTTGACATGGGATGAAATGAGCCATCCGAGAAAAACGATCGACAACCACCATTATAGAATCATTGTGACGTTGAGTATGAGGTAACCCAAGAATAAAATCCATACTCAGATCTACCCAAGGAAAGTATGGGATAGGTAATGGAGTGTAAAGTCCAGATTCTCGCCGTACCTTTATTAATTTGGCAAGTCCGACATCTAGACACGATCGTATGCACATCGCGTCGCATATGGGGCCAGAAAAAATGGTCGGTAACCAACAAATAGGTCTTGTCAAAGCCGAAGTGACCTCCCAATCCTCCTCCATGAAGCTCTGTGATAATAAAGTCACGCAGTGATCCCCTTGGTACACAAATACGACCATTCTTAGTGATGAATCCATCCGACAAAGAGAAATCGGTTCGGAAATGTTGCCATTTTGCGGTGTCGTCCATATTTCTTTAAAATCAGGGTCCATTGCATATCCGTCTTTCATGGAATCAAAACCCACCGCATTAACGAAACGCATCAAGAGCCGTGGCCTTCGGTGAGTGCATCTGCTACTTTGTTTTCACGCCCAGTGTATGACGAATTACAAAATCAAATTGTTGAAGATAGTCAAACCATCTAGCGTGCTTTGCACTCAACCTCGCTTTGAGAATGAAGATGCTTCAAAGAATCGTGATACGTAAATAAAATGAACTCTTCTTGAATAAATATGGTCGCCAGGTGTTTGAGTTTGAACTAAGGCATAAAATTCAACATTGTAAGCTGAATACTTGTGTCGAGATTCATTGAGTTTTTCACTAAAAAAGGCAATAGGATGTCCTTTTTGACTTAATACTCCACCAATTCCCACGTTAGAAGCATCACAAGCAATCTCAAATACCTTAGAAAAATTAGGCAGTTTCAACACGGGGCAGAGGACATCTTCTTCTTAATCTCACCAAATGCTTTTGATGCCGTTGCAGGCCAAGTAAAATTCTTGGATTTAAGGCACTCGGTGATGGGAGCAGCGATGGTGCTAAATCCTTGAATAAATCTTTGATAAAACGTAGCAAGGCCCAAGAAACTTCGAATATCAAAAAAGGATTTAAGTTCAGGCCATTCACAGACTGTCTGTACCTTGGAGGGATCCACTTCCACCCCTTTGTGTGATATTATGAACCCCAAAAAATTGGTCTTTTCTTTGAGGAATGAACATTTTCCCCTATTGATGTAAAGATGCTCGTTTTGGAGTGTCTCCATCACTTGGTGAAGGTGTTCAACATGACCTTCAACAGTCTTGCTAAAAATGAGTATGTCATCAAAATAGACAATAACGAACTTACCAAGAAAAGGGCGTAGGGCTTGAGTCATGACACACATAAATGTGATTGGAGCATTAGTGAGGCCGAAAGGCATGACGAGCCATTCATACAACCCTTCTTTTGTCTTGAAGGCGGTTTTCCATTCATCCCCCGGCCTTACACGGATTTGATGATAACCACTCCTCAAATCGAGTTTGGTGAAAATCGTTGCGCCACCAAGTTGGTCCAGCATATCATCTAAGTGGGGAATTGGAAACCTGTATTTTACAGTGATTTTATTCACAACTCTACTGTCAATACACATGCGCCAACTACCGTCTTTCTTTGGAGTGAGCAGCGCTGGCACAGCGCATGGGCTTAAGCTTTCACGGATGAATCCTTTAGCTAGTAAGTCAAGCACCTGCCTTTGAAGTTCAGCATGTTCAGTAGGGCTCATTCTATAGTGGGGTAAGTTAGGGTAAAGTCGAACCTGGAACGAACTCAATAATATGTTGGATGTCCCGCAGCGGTGGCAACTGCTTGGGGAGATCCTCCAGCATCAACCCTTCAAACTCATGGAGCAAGGATTTAATACATTCTGGGATGTCACCATCAACTTGTTTAGCATTACGACCGAATAGAAAAAGGAGGGGTTCACCCTTGTGCACAACTTCTTCAACTTGACGCGCAGAAAGTGAGGTGTTGGACTCCCCATGCTTTTCAAACATATCGATGTGGAGTGGCTCCAAGACTATTTTTCGTTCACGAAATAAAAATGAATATGTATTTTCCAAACCATCATAGGATACCTGCCTGTCAAACATCCATGGTCTTCCCAACAATAGATGGCACACAGTCATTGGTAGCACGTCACACCAAACTTGATCTACATATGTTTTTCCCAATGAAAACTTCACAAGGCAGCGATCTTTCACCATAATTGGATTAGTGTCATTAATCCAACTGACCCGATAAGGTGTAGGATGTGCTTGTAAAGGAAGTCCAAGCCGCTTGACTACATCTTTGGACACCACATTCATGCTGCTACCATTGTCAATAATGACGTTTAGTGCTTTGTCTCCATGCACGACTCTTGTGTGAAAAATATTAGTTCTCTTCCAGGCTTGCTCCATCACTTCATTTGCTCTATTTCTTGTCAGAACATGCTGGATCACACAAATAGGCAGGTCCGCAGCTTGTACCCGTTCTTCCTCAGGGCTGCCTTCATCTAGGTCCTGATTTGCTTGATCATCAATTGGTTCATCTCCAAATACCAGCTCCTTCTCACAAACATATGCTATTTTTTTATCTCGTGTGGGGCACACCACCGCAAAGTGCCCAAACCCTTGCACTTATAACATTGGGGGCCTTCACCAAAAACCTTCTCCTTTCCCTTGACGTTGTTAACTCCTTGCCCCTTCATTTCAATTGTTGATTTGGAACTAGAAACAGTTGGAAAACGAGGACTTACAGAACTAGTTGAGAAAAAATGCCGTGAATTGCAGTAGCCTGTTTTTCAAATTGCAGGGCCAATTGATATGCTTCCTCTACATTGCACAATCGCGCAAACAGCATGTCTCTACGAATGTCAGGCTTTAAACCCTTCATGTATCGAGCCAAGACTTGTGGTTCAGTTTCATTGGTTTTGCTCCTCACCATCAGTTCATGGAACCTCTCTGTGTATTGATCCACTGTGGCTCGAATGCCTTGGCTCCATTGCAACATGTCTTCGTAAATAAGTTGCTCATAATTCACGGGCAAATATTTTGTGCCTAATCGCTCCTTCATATCTTCCCATTCCGTAATGGGGACTTGATGGGTTCGTCTGAGCCTCTCTTCCACACTACTCCACCAAGCACGAGCTGGACCTTTGAGTTCAATTTGACAAATTGAACTTTGCGGTCCTCAGGAATAGAAACCCAATCGAAATAGTCTTCGAGTGTAGTAACCCAATCAAAAAAAGCGTCTGGACCACTGAAGTCAGCTACTTCCACCTTCATACGTCGGGTAAAATCATCTGGGGTATTTTGTCAAGCATCTGCATTGCATTGTTGTCCCAATATTGTCCAGGGTTCCCTGTGCCTAACCCCGCCCAGCGGCACTTCTTCCATTTCATCTCCACTGTCCCCAATTCCGTCTCGTCGTCTTGGCCCTCGTCGTGCGTCTCTGAATGGTCGTCCAATGTCGCGGTTGCTGCGCTCATCAAGCACGTCCAAACAGTGCAACACCATGCCCAAGGTTTGAGATAATTGATCGAGTTGTTGTTAGACGCTAGATGAGGCTTGCGCTGAGTGCTCTGGATTGGGAACAGTACCAATATGCTCCATAATGTTATACGAATGTCCACTCCTGGTGTCTGGCATGAAGAAGTGTTCAATCAAACCGTGCTCTGATACCAATATGATACCACAGCTTTCCCCTTAATCTCAGAATCTCACCAAAATTGAAGGCACACTTGGAATCTCTCCAAAATACAGTGTCTTTTTTTGAAACAAATGCAATTTACCTTTTCTTAATTAAAGCATGGCTTTTAAATAGCCGAATACAATCAAAATGATAATATAAAATAAACCCACGATGCACCACTAGAGAAAGTGGGCAGTTAATGACAACTAGCCTAACACGTAATAAAACCATGACTCACGTTCTATCACTCCTTCCTAAAACAAAGGAAAGTGAACGGATTATTTGACAAGCAAAAACAATAAGAGAAAAGAACTAATTAATCTACTAACTGCATCAGACGGGCAACTAGGCAATGAAGGAGAAGGTGGCCCACTGACACCACAGCCACTAGCACCAACTAATAACTATCATCCCCCGCTTACGCAGGTTATCCGCAGTCAAAATCTTTTCCAAAGCCGCCATCCAAGCAAAAAAACTGTGTTCAAGATAAGAAAAAAATAAGAAACAAGAGTAGAGGTCACATCAATGAAGGAAGAGATCGTCAACATTGAGGTCAAGATCGTCATTGTCGCAGAGGCCTTTTGTCGTCGTCGTCGAGGTCATCCATCGTCATCGCAGAGGTCTTCCGTTGTCGAAGTTGAGGTCGTTGTTGTCGTCACAAAGGACTTCCATTGTCGAAGTTGAGGTCGCCGTCATCATCGCAGAGGTTGTCATCGTCATCAAGGTCAAAGTCAAGCAGAGGTCGTATTGATGCAGGCACAGGTTGTCTCATCTAGCATTGCTTGATCTTCTGGCATCGTGTAATTGTACTTTTTTTTAATATCACAGACGCAAGCGAGGTGTACACTTCTCGCGTTGACAAAAGACGCACGAAGCATAGCAAGGTGCGCGCTTCACTGAAGGTGTTGTGCCTTGTTCCCTCTCAGGTGACGAACGTCCCTAGCATTGCGCTTCGTGCACTTAAGCTCGGGGCGAGTGCTTTTAACTACACTGGAATCATGTTAGTAATCTCGACACTTGTAAACTTAAGGTTACTCAAAGTTTACAGGAATTTTCCCATGATCCTACCATTCCTCATCCCAAATTTCTAATGATCCTAATGAACAAATCTCTTCTCTTGAAAAAATTCCAAATAATCTCCTTTCTCTCTTTAGAAAAATAACTCCGCAAAAATATTTCATTCATAATATAGCCCTTTTTAATATCAGTGCTGATTTAAATTGTATTAAAAAAGGATTAATTGCTTAACTTTTCCAACATTTATTTATTGGCTGCTAATAACCAAAGACTCAATTACTTCCAAAATTACGAGTACTTTCCTCAATGATAATGTCCAAATTAAAACAATTTTTGTCATTTTGAATGATAATAATCATGTTGTTATTTTAAGCACTTAATTTATTAACATGATTACACCATATACTGTTAATTTTGATAATATTTCTTCTACTTCTTGTATTCCAAATCTTTCTTTTTCTTTTTCTTCTTTGCAAAACCAAAAACTCAAAATATTAACCTTTTAAAAGTATATACTATTTTATATCCTCCAACTAACACGGTGTAGGAAGAGAAAATCCAAGCAAATCATTCTCGTGGCAACATTCCTACCACATAAAATATATGAGTATATTTTTCTATGAACATCTTTCTGAAGCAGCTTTAACTATGTCTAGTTGGAAAAAAATATTACATATTAGGCTCAAACGGTCCATTCATCAAATCCATTGATGGTTGTGGGTTTTCCAAAAATCAAAAACTTTGTGTCAAACCCTATGTAATCGGTTTCAATGACCGCATATTCCAAAGAGAAGAGACATCTTCCTCTAATACTCACGCCATCTTCTCCTATTACATTTTCTTCACAAAGCATAACATCTTCCAAAGAGAAAAAGGAGACATTCTTCTATCTCCCCAAATACTTCACAGTTCACACTATGGTCAAAGTTCTCCATCAATTGAAGATCCAATTCTTCACAAACAATTTGACCAAATTGTACCCTTACAATTTCCGACTTCTCCATCATCAACAAATTTTCCAACAATTCCTTCCAACCATAATCAACTCATACCCTAACTCACCACTCCAAATATATATATATATATATATATATATATATGCACACACTTCAAAAAATGGGAGGCACGAAATTCTTACCTGAAATTAGCAATGCCATGAAAGGAAATTGCAGCTCTTTTTCAATTAGCCTATAGGTAGAAAAATAAAAAGAAAAGATTTCAGGTGCTAATAAGTATTTGATATATTACACACACACAAACACATTTTCAATTCTAGTCAATGGAAATGCATCAACAGAAAATACAAGTGAACCGTTTTACAGTCATTCCTTATGGGTCCTTTTGTACCTGGCAACTAAAGCATGGGCTTCCATATGATGGACACCAACAATTGGCAGGTTAAATTTACCAGCAATTTTGCGGGCTTTCTGCACGCCAACTACAGAATAATTACATAAACAACATCAAGAATCATTAGTAACTAAGATGTATAAATCATAGTACAAATAAAATACTAGTGCAGGACAACCACAAAAAGACAAAAACATTGCTGTAATTACTGAAATATAGAAGACAAAAATTAGTTGCACAATTTCTTGTAATTAGTGTTCATCCAAACAACCAGAAGTGGGTAAGTGGAGTAACTGACTTCGCAAACAAAGGCTTAAACCAGGACCAATAGTAACTGCAACTGCAGAGAGGTTTTTCTCGGTCAACTTGGCTTTTTCAAGTGCCTCTTCTACCACCTGCAATTTAAATACATTGATTAGGCCCTAACTAATTTTAAATTGATATTAAAGATTTGAATGTACCAAAATTTGATTGAATCTCATATGGAGCAATAAAGACACGGCGATTTGGATTTTGGCAAGCGTACATATTTTCAACAAATATATAAAATGAAAATTATGGTAGGACATGCAAAGAGTGAATGTAATTATATTCAATACCTGATCAATCACTTGTGAATGTGCCCGTTCGGCCATTTTAGGAGCAACACCGCCATAACGAACAAGCAGTTCTGCCTTGACAGCATAAAAACACTTAATTAACTAATATCCAATCCATATCTATCCTAAATTCCACGTACATAAAATGCAAAAGTTGCGAAAAAACAAAAAAAAAACTATAAAATCAACCTGGGAAGACACTACTTGACTCAAAATTTCCCCATTACTTCGAACCTAAAAGTTCAAACCCAGTAAATATGTCAAAAAAACAGCACAAAACAATAGTGTATTGGTGCCAATCAGAGACATCTCCAAACAAAGTAAGACATAGCAAACTCATAAATCATCCTGAGATATGATCAAATGAAGCAAGAGGCTAACAACCCCAAAAAAAACATGTGGAAAAACAGCATGGGATAGTCAAAGATAAGATCAAATGAAGTAAGACGCAGCTTCGGAGGCTTACGACAGCGGCAGCGGTGTCATCGCAGCTGGTTTCGATGCCGAGAACAACCAAGTCGCCGTCGGGTCGGCGATGATCGTTGTAGGGTTGTGGGGAGGCGAGGCTTGAAATGGAAATGCGCGCTGGGATTGAATTGGACAGAGGAGCCGTGGGAGAGAGCTTGAAACTGAGAGGGCTTCGATTTAGGGTTTTGAGGGATCCGAAATGGGGATAAGGAAATTTTCTGAGAAGGGGCAGTGTAGAAGAGAGACGCTGAACAGAGGCCATTCCTCGCCTATTTCTGGGGGACTCGCACGCTTTTGGGTACTGTCGATATAGGATTGTTCCAAATCGGTCAAACCCGGTTGAACTGGGCTCAATCCACCATAACATGGGGTCCCACCAGATGATTATGTAAATTTAAAAATAAATAAATAAACTTTTCAAAATTTTATTTATTTATTTTTAAAGTTTTACTAGCTCAAAATTAGCTCTCACCATAAAATTTTATTAGAATGACGATCGCTAAATAAGTATTCAATCTAACGGTTAATTTTTAAAATAAATATTAACGAAATATAACTTTAATTATTAAAAAAATCGTATGTTACAATTCTTTTTTGCCGCAACAAACTTGTCCCTTTTATAAACACTTATGACATGTTTTGGTATGCTATAAGAGAATACAATAGAATGAAATTTATTCTCATTTCCTGCGTATGGTAGAGCCAAATAAATGTAATATTTTTTTACCTTGTGATAAATTACCATGAATAAAATAATATTCAATACTATTAGCCTTTTTGTATTAAAATATCCTCATAGATAGGGGGATCAATTTGACAATTTTATCCTTTCATCTATCATATGTATGTCGCTGCTTGGATTCAAACGATGTATGTGGTGGGGGGTTAGGCGACAACGGCACCGGAAAGGGGGGACAACGAGGGTTATGGGAGAGGGGATAGGGCTCTGCATGTGAAGACTATACTATGACATGATAGAAGTGGAGTTTTGTGATGAAAAAAATGTGTTTTGTTGATAGTTTTGTAATTTTGACAAAAAATACTTTATTTATATTCTTGTATACCAAACATGATAAAGGTAATGAATTATTCCCATTTTCATGATAATTTCATTTTTTAAAAATTTTATTCTCGCGTATCAAATGAGCTTTTACATATTGGATTAATAATGACACCAATTTTAGTACCCGTGAAAGTCAGAAAACTAGCTCTCATCCAATTTTTCACAATCTTAAAAGCATTCTGTTAGGGGTGTCACAGGTGCCCACGATTATTATTTTAAAATTTTATTTTATTGATTAATGAGAACATATTTTGTATAAATATATAAAAATAAAATTATATGTGTACATATACTTATACATGCAGATACATTTATTTGTACAAAAATATAAATTATACATGCATTAATTTAATTTTTTTACTTGTAACTGTTAATATATTGCAAAAATTCTTTAATAAATATAATTTTAAAAAAATCCACATGCGCGTGTGCGCATTCACAAGTGAGTATGTGAATGAGATTATTTTTTAAAAAATTATTATACTATGGAGGGAGACGGCATGAGAGTCAAACGCATGACACAATAGTTGGTGTTCAAATTGCTCGCGCACCCACTCATTGATAAAATGGATATAAGATTACAACATATAAAAAAGGGAAAATTTTGTATCTAATTTGTTCATACTGTTTATCAATGTTTAAGATTTAAAATATATTATATGTCATTATATGATCCAAAACCTTATACGTATTAGGACAGAGAGTAGTACATTTACTACATACACATGTCTTACGAGAATGTGAGGTGTCTTGATTCGAAAAACTACTCCATATATTAAAATTATATTTTTATATTATATAATAAAAAACATTATAGTATCTCCAATCCATCAGCTATAGCAAAATGTGACTGAAAATGGCATTGTAACAGATTATAATTAGCTTTAGCTACTCCTTATAGCTTGATAACTTGACAGGGTTGAAGATACTAAGACGTGTTTATCATTATACTTATTATTCAAAGTGCACGTGAGAAAAATAAATAGAGCTGGTGTACTTTTATTCGTGTAGCGTACATCTAACTTTTTTTGAAAATAAAATAAATTAGTTGAATACTTTTGAATAAGCAATTTAAAAAGTAAGTGTTAATTTTTAAAAAATATGTTATATAATTACAACATATTTATTTATAATTAAGATATCAGCCTTATTTCAATAATTTAACAATTAAACTAATTTTAAGTTATTTACCGATTAAAGTAATTAATATTCATGTATAACATCTAATTCAATGATATAAATGAAGAAAAATGCTTTGTGTAATTGATTCGTGATATCGCCGCGAAAACGTAACTGGAGTTGACAAGCATTTTTTTTTTTGCTCTTTTCCTATAATGATATGATATGCTACCACATCATTACGGTTATATACTAGTTATACAATTATAATTGTACGTAACATTACTCATAAGTGAAATATGACATTATAAATGAAAAATGTTTCATTTAATGTCATAAATATGATAATAAAAATATTGTTCACTCATCCACAAGGCAAAAGTTTTAAAACCAAATTTATTACAAGTCAATAAATTATCGATTAATGAAGACTTTCATTATAATGTAAAGATAAATTATTTGTCATGAACCCCATTATTATTTTTAAATGTAAATTATAAGTTTTTCTTATAAAATATACAAAATAAAAAAGCATTAAATTAAACAACTTATTTTCTATATTAAAAATCTGTAAACATATGTTTTGCAGTGATGTTTTTAATTATAAAAGGAACGTAATTGCGTATTAAATATAAACAAAATGAGTAAAAATATATACAAAATCATATTATTTATTATTGTGCCGCTATTAGCTATCATATTAAAAACATCACAGACTTTCTACATGTATTTTTTAATTAATTTAGAAAGTCATTTTAACAAAAATATTTTTAAAATATATATTTTAGACTGTCTATTTAATAAAATTTTTAATAAAATAAATAGTAACTATTTAAATTTAATCTAATACTATTTATTATTTTTTTTTAAAATATTAATTTTTCTCTTATCACATTTACTTTTTTATTTTTATTTTTTTCTCACCATATCTAATTTTGATTTAAAAGAATAAACAAATAACTTAACTGATAAATTGTTTAAATAGAAAAATTTAAAAAGTGATTTAAAAAATAACTTATTAAAATAAAAAAATGATATTAAAGAACAAATTCAGAATTAAATTTAAGAAGTTTATATTTATTGTTATTATTGTTTCCGATTTTACTTTTTAATATAAAATTAATTAGTTATTAATAAATGACACCGTGTCCGTGCTTGCATTTAAAATGCCGTATTCGTTTTATACAAATGTAATTTACTTGCTGAAACAAATTAAAGTATACATTATATAATTCAAATAATAATACGCTAAGCAACCAAACATTGCTTTCATAGCTCAGTTGGTTAGAGCACCCGTTTAGTAAGCGGGAGGTCTTGAGTTCGACTCTCAATGAAAGCAAAGAGAACATTTTAATTTTATTCTATTTTCTACTGCAGTCATCCGACTTTGCTGGCCCGTAATCTCTTCCATATTTATTTCTTAATAATGTTACAATAGTCTCAAAAACTGGTTCTCGCAAAATATGCAGTGGTATATTTTAAATATTTTACTTTTAAAACCGATTTATTTGGTTTGAATTTAAAAATTTTGATATATTACGATTTAGTTAGGACCAAATCGATTAAATATATTATAATGTATGTATATATATATATATATATTCAAAGATATTATATATATTTTTTGGTCACTTGTAAATACGGTCATAATCATCACGATTGATTCCTATTAATTATATATATATTTACGTTAATACATTTTATAGAGTTATTCACATATCATATTCACCACAATTAATTAATTGAACCGAAAATTAATAGTTTTTTACATTAATTAGTGGATTTTGATTTTTTTTCAAATAAACTAATTCAGAAAACATAATTTTTTTAGAACCGATCATGTTCACCATGATATTCACTAAATTCTATTAGCTGGAAAAGATATTTGACCTGGCGTTATAAATGAATTTAGCTGATTTTTAAAATGCATTAAACATTTTAGATTGATATAAACGGATCGGATGAGACTTTTTGCTAAATTGATACTTTAAAATAATAATAAAAATAAAAATATATAAAAGATTCCGATGTTATCAATCGAGCTGTTGCTATTTTCGCACAGAGGGAAGGAAACATAAAAACTGACGCTTGAATATAATAAAGACTTCCGTAGAACCCTTTGCGTCTTTCTCCGGTCTCTACCCTGCCGGCGGCGGTCCAAGATTGAAGACCTATTTTACGGGTTTTATCAGGGAGCAGATCAGGGAGAAGTTGAAGGAGAGAGAAAGAGAGAGTGGGGGGACGAAAATGTTGGGCGGTGGAGGGAGATCAGTTGGGAGGACGGATGAGAAGCTTCCAGACCTCGTCTCCTCGATCCGTGAAGCCTCCTTCAATTGCAAACCAACCATTACCTTCTAGGGCAGATGGCCGTGCGCCGAACCAGCTGAGACCTCTGTCTTGTTCGCGCAACATTCTCAACCGCGCTCATGGCTCAGCAAGCTGGTCTCAAGGTTAACTCTCCCGGTGGCCGGTGTCTCCCTTCTTTCTATATGTTTCTAGTCTATATGAGCTTAAATCTCCTATATGAATGAGAATTTCTCAAATTCCAAGCTTAAAATTGAATTTCTTTTGACGCAAATCTCTTGGTATTTCTAAATTTTCATGAAACTCACCTTTTATTTTTTCTGGGCAAATTCTAAGATTTTCCAATTTAACGAGGATGGGTTTTGATTGTGATGGTATCCATCTGGTGTGTTTGGTGTATTTTGGGTTATTTTCAATTTCCTGAATCACATTTATGTTTCTGGATAAATTCTTAAAATTCAAATGTAACGCAAATGGGATTTGATTTTGACGAGATTGATCATATGGGGTTGGCTTTTTTTGGGTTATTCCCAATTTCCTAAATCTTACAGAGTTTTCTGGCTAACTTACTAAATTTCAAATTTAATACAAATGAGCCTATTCCCTTGATCTTTCCTTGTTTTTTTTTTTTTTTGTTGGTTTACCTTACCAAATTTCCAATTTAGCGTGCTTTCAGTTGGTTTCATAAGCTTGTAGTTGTGATGGGCTATTTTGCGTTTTCATAAGATCTTTGAGTAGTTAAATGAGATATCAGAAAGTTTGTGTTTGCATGTATTCATGTGATGTTCTTATCTATTTCCCTGGGTAAATTCTCTAATTTTCCAATCTATTATGTTTTCATTTGATTGTTGTGTTTTTTAGATTTGATGAGCTGTTGCACATTTGTAGTCCAATTTATTGATAAAGTTTGCTTGTGTCTGCTGGTTGTGTTTGGCTTTATTTCAGGCCATACCAAAGTGCTTGTGGCAGTTTATGGACCAAAAGCTGGGTCAAAGAAGAATGTAAACCCTGAGAAAGCCTCTATTGAAGTCATCTGGAAACCCAAAACTGGCCAGATTGGTGATTTTCTTGAATTTTTTTATTTTACTTTTTTTACATTCTTTGTTTGTAGTTGACAATGCATGACTTATTATTTATGTACTTGGTTTTTAGTGGAATATACACCTATCAGGCATGCACTTTTCTTTATAATATATACCCCCGTGTATGGATATTGAGTATTCTATTTCTATGCTCATTAGGACTTCTCTGTGGCATTCATCAACTATCCCATGGGCTTATATTAAGACATTTTAGTGGGATTTGCACCCATTAGGCATTTGCGTTTTTTAATGAAACACGACTCTGTGTCTAGCCCCATGAGTCTCCTTGGGACGGCTTTGTGGCATTTATTAACTATTCTATGAGCTGATATAAAATTCACAGAAATATATATGTGCTAACATATCACAAGTCCAACACATAAAAAATGCAGCAGGTTTAGTTTTCCTTTGAATTTTCATATAGAATCTCCAATGTGACGGGATACCTATAGGGATTGATATTGCTCTTACAAGCCATTGGATTAAACAATAACCAATTATAACCATTAATGAATTGCACGAGAATACACAGCGCTCATCGCCTTTTTTAATCATGACATCCACAGAAAGAAAAACTTCGGCAACGATTCCATACTGACATAAGTGCATGAACCAATACACGCGCGCACACTAAATATGTACAGTTGGGAAATAATTCTCAAAGAAATCCTAAATGCTTCAATAAGCCTAGCCTTGCAACACCATGTGATACAAATAAGTGCCTAGTTATAAGTAGTACACTGACAATTAGGTATGAGCACTAGAATCCTACAATTACAACTCTTCAGCATGGGTTGGTTTCATGTCCCATTGAATGATTAAATTGCCCAAGAAAATGAGAAAATCCTAAACCTATTGCACTCATTATAAATGAGGCTGAATTCATCCTGCCTTCTTTGATGAGTCACTCCGGGGCTGTGATTGCAAGTTTCTCCGGAGAAAATCAGACATCTTTGCACACGCAGCACGCCCTCGTTCCAGACTGAAAAAGTAATCATCCACTGACGTGCAGTTTCCAATTACGGCATTGTGTTAATATTTATCAACAGCAGAACTGTAACTATAGCTCAAAAACACAAATAAATGTTCACATGCATGTGCCCAAACCAAGCTCATGCCATCCGGCAAGTTAACATACCCCGCTAACTAGCATGATGTATTGATTTATTCTAACACTAAAGCAAATGTAATGGCTGCTGACATACTGAAGCTCATCATAACTGGACTGAAATGCAAGTGTTGCATTATGATTAGAAATTCCAGAAAAACTATATAAAAAATGTGATGTTTGCAAAAGGAGTGAAGTGCAATAGCACAAAATAAAGCAAAACATTTTGAACCATAATCTCCTTTGTACGCCAAAAAGGAAATCAGTGATTTCAAATCCAGAAGAGTTAAAAATCCAGGTAAAAGAAAAATACCTGACATTGCACCATGGGTTACTGACGTAATGACAGCATGCTCCACCGGTTCGCCTGTCACCATTGATGATTCTTTTGGCAGAACTGAGTGTACTGAATTTGGAAACACTAGATACGCAAATGCCTTGATTTTCTGTAATTTTGAAAAGCCAGCATGTTAAGAATTGGGTATTAGGATATAACGAGCATCCAGCATGTCAAGAGTAAATCCTTCACCATGAATAAGAAATGAGCATATGCTAAGGTAATGTAAGGTCCATCCAGGGCATGCCATTCATAACCGGTGGAAGGATAGACCACCAGCCCATTATTGAAATTATAGGCCATTAAAATCAACTATCAACATAAAAATGATAACTCTGACCTGTTCTTCTAATTTGGTGGGATCCAATATAACTTGTCCACCATCTGCCAGACCACAACATATAGCAACTGTAACCCAAAAGCAGAAAATGAAATCAAAACTCAATCCTTAATCATGAAATGGAAACACGAAACATCTTTAAAAAATGCACCCTTAGACATCGATTTACCAGCCAAATGCTTCAAAGGAATTCCAGCATCTACGAGTGCAGCACATGCTGCATTAATTGCACAAGGAAGAAGCTAGGAAAGGAATCAGTCAAGGATGTTTCCAACATAAACTGCTCAGTAATGATTAGGAAGAAGACAGAAGAAAAATGAAAGAAGTACTCCCCCTTGGAATGGCCATTTGCTTGTCTAATGGCACCATTGTAATATTATAACCCCTTTCAGTTATAAACTAATTAAATGATAATTGAATTGATTGAAACAAATAATAATTGAATTGAATTGAATTGTGCGTAAAGGCAGAAATTATGAACAAAATGCTCTCACCATATGCATAAAGCATAAAAATAAATAAATAAATAAAAGCTTATCATACATGGTAATGTGTAACAGAAAAACTTCCCTTTAAGTTCAACACAGGAATCTAACAAAAGCTTGAGCATGAAGCGTACAAATCAATAAGTAAATCCAGAAGAAAAGAGAAGTTTATTGAGTTAAAACTGAAGATCTATCAACTATATATTCTTAACCTAGGAAATTCTAGATGGGTTATTGATGCAAGTTTCAAGGATTACAAAAACCATGAAAAAAAATTATTAACATCTGGGAATATTGAAACGCACAATGCTGAAGCTTGTGCTGAAAAGGATACAGCACCATCATCGCTGACAACCTGCCAATAAAAAAATCTTAGATTTATACATGACAAACATAAATCAAGAAATTTTAAATAACAGCCTTAAATTTGCATGGGGGCAATGAAAAGCATTTAACAACATATTATTATTACATCTCAAGGCAAAATCAATTATCAAAAATCTTAACAAATAAAAAGGATTATGATTTATTAAAAAATTGATATACTACTTTCTTATGGCCATATTGCCATATTAATATATTTAGAATAATTTGATGACTTCACGCTTCACAATACGGATCAAGGGAAGATATATGGCCTTTCCAAATTAATTAAATCCTCTAATAGTAGCAGGGGTCTCTGTCGCTACTCGCCGCTGCTGTTTCTGTTGCAGTCGTCCAAGGTAGTAGCGGGGGTTTCTCAGTCTGTCGCCGTTGCCACTACCAAAACTATTTCCGTCGCTGCCGCCATCCAAGGCAGTCATAGTAGTCTCTGTTGCTGTTGTCATCAAGTCGATCTGTTGCAATCATGTGCAGCTAGGGTTAATCAGCACGCATGATAGCAGCAGAAGCCAGCTGTTGCTGTTTGCCACATGCAAGATCATCACCGAAGGATTCTAAGTTCGACATTTCTGTTTCCGTCCATCTCTGTCACCATTGCATGGGTCCATCACACCATATCTATGCAATCACAAAGATCGCCTAGTGGTGGATGGCTAAGGGATGCATCTTGCACGGAGGTACGGGTTGTTTCATTTTTTAAATGTCGTTTTGAAATATATTATATTAAGAATAAAAAATTTAAAAATTTAAAAATTAAAATTAACTATAAAAAAACTACACACTTTGCCTGGAAGGGGTCCAAAGCATCACTTTGGACGCTTAACTGATGCTTTGTCTGTCCAAGGGCACACTTTGATGCCAAACTTGAAGTGTGTATTGGCTTTGCCCTTCCCAAACTACTTGGTCGTTTAAGTGGTGCTAAAGCGATGCTTTATCTACTATGACCCAAACTTTGCCACTTTCCTGGCCCTACGAAGACAAGCTACTCTTGTGGATTCCTGAACTAATTATGTAACAAACTGGAAACAGTAACCAAGCAAGTTGCCAAACACATTGTCTAAGGCTCCCAGTTGCCTCATTCTCATGTATGAAAACATATTATTTTCCAGGAAAAACAAAGAAACTCACCTGAACTATAATTGACGTTGTGGTATTTGGATTTATGGTCAAAAGGCAAATGCTTTGCAAAGTCCTTTTCAGTATCATCTCATATTCCTTTTCAGGTTTTCCTGTAGATTGATAACTCTAAGTGAAAAATCAAAGGAATATCAATCCCTATAGGTTTCCCGTCACATTGGAGATTCTATATGAAAATTCAAAGGAAAACTAAACCTGCTGCATTTTTTATGTGTTGCACTTGTGATATGTTAGCACATATATATTTCTGTGAATTTTATATCAGCTCATAGAATAGTTAATAAATGCCACAAAGCCGTCCCAAGGAGACTCATGGGGCAAGACACAGGGTCTTGTTTCATTAAAAAACGCAAATGCCTAATGGGTGCAAATCCCACTAAAATGTCTTAATATAAGCCCATAAAATAGTTGATGAATGCCACAGAGAAGTCCTAATGAGCATAGAAATAGATTACTCAATATCCATACACTAAGGTATATATTATAAAGAAAAGTGCATGCCTGATAGGTGTATATTCCACTAAAAACCAAGTACATAAATAATAACTCATGCATTGTCAACTACAAACCAAGAATGTAAAAAAGTAAAATAAAAAAATTCAAGAAAATCACCGATCTGGCCAGTTTTGGGTTTCCAGATGACTTCAATAGAGGCTTTCTCAGGGTTTTCATTCTTCTTTGACCCAGCTTTTGGTCCATAAACTGCCACAAGCACTTTGGTATCGCCTGAAATAAAGCCAAACACAACCAGCAGACACAAGCAAACTTTATCAATAAATTGGACTACAAATGTGCAACAGCTCATCAAATCTAAAAAACACAACAATCAAATGAAAACATAATAGATTGGAAAATTAGAGAATTTACCCAGGGAAATAGATAAGAACATCACATGAATACATGCAAACACAAACTTTATGATATCTCATTTAACTACTCAATGATTTTATGAAAATGCAAAATAGCCCATCACAACTACAAGCTTATGAAATCAACTGTAAGCACGCTAAATTGGAAATTTGGTAAGGTAAACCAACAAGGCAAGATCAAGGGAATTGGCCCATTTGTATTAAATTTGAAATTTAGGAAGATAGCCAGAAAACTAGGTAAGATTTAGGGAATTGGGAATAACCCAAAAAAAGCCAACCCCATATGATCAATCTCGTCAAAATCAAATCCCATTTGCGTTACATTTGAATTTTAAGAAATTTATCCAGAAACATAAATGTGATTCAGGAAATTGAAAACAACCCAAAATACAACAAAGACACCAGATGGATACCATCACCATCACAATCAAAAATCATTCTAGTTAAATTGGAAAATGGTAAGATTTATGAGAATTTATAAATACCAAGAGAACGCCTAACCCACAAGCTAAAAATTATTAAAAAATCAAAAACCATTTGCGTAAGAAGAAACATATAAAAAGAAGGGAGACACCGGCCACCGGGAGAGTTAACCTTGAGACCAGCTTGCTGAGCCATGGGCGCGGTTGAGAATGTTGCGCGAACAAGACAGAGGTCTCAGCTGATTCGGTGTACGGCCATCTGCTCTAGAATCCGCTTCCATGGTGTGGAACAATCTTGGACCGCCGAACGATCAGGAGTGCTTGAGGAGCCTGGTGAACGCGTGGGACTGTCTGCCGTACCTGCGAGGAGGCAGCAATCTGACGGCGCCGGGGAGGGGCTGCTGCGGGAGAAGGAGGGGCTGTTGGGGCGAAGGCCGGATCTGACGGCGCTGGGGAGGGGCTGCTGCCGGGGATGGCGGGGCTGTTGGGGCGGGTGCTGGACAGCGTAGAAGAAGCGTAGGAGTTCTCAAATTATGGGCAGCGACGCAGCGTAGAAGGAGGGCGGCTGGACTGTTATTAGGTTTTTGTTTTCGATTTATCGTGAACCCTTAAACGACATTAATTACAACCGTTGACCGATTGAATTGATGATGTGGCGTGATCAAATTAATTTAGCCGCACCGTGCGGATAAAGTGAACATCCGTAGCGAACTCAAATCCCAATTGGATTAAGAAATAAATCTGGAAGAGATTACGGGCCAGCAAAGTCGGAAGACTGCAGTAGAAATAGAATAAAATTAAAAAGAGTTATTTTGCTTTCATTGCCGCATCACTCTCCCGGTCTCCCTACTGTTTCTCTAACTCTCTAGGTGAGCATTAGTTGATTCAGTATTTTTAAATTGACATTTGATTTTAAAAAATAATAAATTAAAATCAACTAACAAAAGTTGAAAAATCATCAATTCTTGTTTGCGTAATTTTTTGTTCGGTTTATCAACATTAATGCTCAATTAATAACTATTAAAGTGACAAGTGCTAATAATTTTATAGAATGCCTTAACTAGATACTATGCAAATAGACATAGAATGAGCATGAGATAATCTATTCACTTTTAACATTTATGATTTGTTCACTAATGATTGCACAGATACATATCAGTGTTGTCTTAACCCCGGATTATTTAATATCTCACCTATTATAACTAATTTGATTTGTTCGGTCATCGAATTCACTAAATCGTAAATCAACTGTAATATATCGATTTTATAAAATTTCAAACCAAATGAATCAAATAAATTTTAAAATAATATATTTTCGGTTTATACATTTTGATTTATTGATCTAGATTGGTTTCTAACTATCCTTACTTAGATCTAATATGTCAATTATACCTTTGTAACCTGGCATGTGAGTACAATAGATAAATAATGAATTATGAATGCTTAACTTCACAAATTTTTATGTTTTTTTATATGATATGAGTTTGGCTAATTGTTTATTTATGATCGATAATTTCAGAGTTATAGTTATTTTATCATAATATACCTAAATTATATTTTTTTTGGGTGTTTGTATTTCAAATAGGTTTTCATATTATCTATTGTGTTTGCAAAACAAAAACGTACATGTAAACATATTTTTTATGTATTTAAATATATGATTTTTAAATTTTTATGATAAATGAAAATTTTGATTTTATTATTTTATTTCATATAGTGATTTTATCAATAAAAAATTAACTTGTCTCTAAAATTTAACTATAAGAGTTCATATTAAAAAGTTATTTTAAAAAAATTTAATGTCAGCAAGTGCATCGATCAAATGCCAACCCATACTACAACATCAACAACAATAAGAAAAAGGAAAGACAAGACATGTGTTGCATGTTTTTGGTCATAGATTTACTTGTTTTGGATGTGTGTTGTGTTTTCCTGTTATGGTTATGTGCTAGGAGTTTCGGTTGTGTTTAATTATAGCTATGTATACAGGTCTATTCTTCAGTTAACCTTCTTATGTCTTTTGGTAGAGTAGAGTTTGGATGGTAATGGCAATAGGATAGTTGTTCGGCCATAACTGAGTAGAGTAGTAGGGAGGGTTGGCTCTAGCTAAGTAATGACTGTGTTGGGGGCTGGATGGTTGCACAAAAATTAACCGTTAGATTATCTTAAAATTTTACAGACATGATACATACAACATGAATATTTAATCTAACGGTTGATTTTTGAAAAAAAATCAACAAAGTCCGAAATAAGTCAGCTCACCGCGGTAGTGAGCTGACGTTGCTCACCAGCGAATCTAAGTTCCCAGATTTGTTGGTGGTGCTTTCACAGGATGACTGCTACCTCTCACAGCTTACGACTTCAACAATGGAATACCATCATAACTGGTCACTGCGAATACCGGTTGCGAAAACATTTGCCCAAAAAAGCATATATTCGAAAATCTCAAAAACAGTTTTTCAATAACAATTTTCAATACAGTTTTTGAAAATAAAAAAACTCAAACTTCATACCAAACATACTTATAATTGTAATACTTTTATAAAAATTGTTCTCCGTTCTTTTATTTTCCTTCTATTTTTTGTGCAAATTTGAAGTAGGTTCTAGCTTAAGTGAATGGTCAGCGACTTAGTCCTCAGTATTTGCTCAATATTTTAGTTATACCGTGAAATATATACAACTATTCAACTATTCTCTTCCCTATGACATAGTAGGACCATAAAAAAATCATGATAATCCACATGCATCAAAGCCACCCCTCAAATAAAGGATTGAATTTTCGTAGGAAATGACTGAATGTGTACAGGCATACATCGTTTACACAGAAGACTCAATTAGAAGACTATGTCTGCCCTCGTACATTGGCACCCCAAAAATTCTCTCTGCTGTCCAAAATGGCTCTTCACATCCTTTCCCTTCTCCATCTAAACCAGGATCTGAAACAAGTTTAGCTGTATCAAGTCCTTCAAAATCACTGCTTTGGATCACCAAATGAATTTTGTCCCCAGATTCTGACAAGTCTTTATGAACTTCTGAAAATATTTGACAAGATCCAGCATTTCTTGAATAATTTAGGCAGTTATCATCAGGCTCAGAAGAAAAACCATCATCAGTCCCTTTCATTAGTTTAATATTATGGTCCACAGCTCCAACAAGTAACTTGCTTTCAATTTGATTGCTAGCATTAGCTTTTTCCTTTTCATTGGTTTTATTGAGAAATTGCAAATTGTTTTCAAGACCATTCTTAGATTCTTTTATATCCTCAACGAAAGGAGAAATTAATGCACAATAAGGGCCACTTACTTCAATATGAGTGGTCTGAATACCTTCCAAGTGGTCATACCCCACATTTCCTGTTATTGTGCGACTTTTATAACCACCGTCCAAACCCTTTTCTTCTACACTCAAATCAGGTCCTTCAATACAACTGCTTCCAGACGACTTCAAGCAACTCTCATATTCGGTTTTAGTGGTTTTAGGTGAGATCTCATCATCCACTTCCTTAGATGCTTTCATAACTTTAGGCTCATAACCTGATTCACAAGACAGAAAATCTGTTTTGATGGAAGTGATCATAATATCCTCTAGGCAAACCCTCCCCACATTTCCTGTTCTCGTTTGATTCTCCAACTCACCTTCAAATCCCTTCACTTCTGAAACAAATTTAGTAGTAAGAGGTCCTTCAGTACGACTTCTTTCAGCCTTCAAGCGACTATTTCTTCCAGTTTTAGGTGATGTAACATTCAAGGCCTTCACTGATTTTGCTTTGCTGCTCCCATATGGGCTAGAACTAACAGCTGCCATTTTAGACAAATGGCAGCTCTCATCTACAGTTTTAGGTGAGATCTCATCATCCACTTTCTTAGATGCTTTCATAACTTTAGGCTCATAACCTGATTCACGAGACAGAAAATCTGTTTTGATGGAAGTGATCTTAATATCCTCTAGGCAAACCCTCTCCACATTTCCTGTTCTTGTTTGATTCTCCAACTCACCTTCAAAGCCCTTCGCTTCTGAAACAAATTTAACAGTATGAGGTCCTTCAGTACGACTTCTTTCAGCCTTCAAGCAACTATTTCTTCCAGTTTTAGGTGATGTAACATTCAAGACCTTCACTGATTTTGTTTTGCTGCTCCCATATGGGCTAGGACTAACAGCTGCCATTTTAGACAAATGGCAGCTCTCATCTACAGTTTTAGGTGAGATCTCATCATCCACTTTCTTAGATGCTTTCATAACTTTAGGCTCATAACCTGATTCACAAGACAGAAAATCTGTTTTGATGGAAGTGATCTTAATATCCTCTCGGCAAACCCTCCCCACATTTCCTGTTCTCGTTTGATTCTCCAATTCGCCCTCAAAGCCCTTCACTTCTGAAACAAATTTAGCAGTAAGAGGTCCTTCAGTACGACTGCTTTCAGCCTTCAAGTGACTATTTCTTGCAGTTTCAGGGGATGTAACATTCAAGGCCTTCACTGATTTTGCTTTGCTGCTCCCATATGGGCTAGAGCTAGCAGCTCCCATTTTAGACAAACTACTCTGCATGCCAGAATGAGGTTGTGATTCTCTTTTAGGAGTGCCTGCTGGTGATTTTACCTACACATTAAATTCTCACAAGCATAAATTATGCTGTTATATAAATTCATGTAAATCATTTAATCTAAGCATATACGTACAAACTTGACATAAATTTTTGCTCTAAAAGATAACTAGATAGGAGCACAGAAAATAGTATGCCATATTTAAAAAATAAGCAGAGCAGACTAACCCCATCAAAAAACCCAATTTTTGGAGATGGTAATTTGAGGCCGGAAGGTTTGGTAGAAGCTGAGCAAGGAAGTTTGTTTCTCTCGACAGAAGTTTTCTTCACAGTTTGTCTTGCCAGCTCCATTCCCTGATTTTGATGTCCATCCGAAAATTGATCACCAGAAATTATCTGAAAAGCTTGGGTTGCATCATTATCTGAAGAGATTCCTCTTCCAGAAGAAATGCTGTCAGTGCTGACCTTTAAACTAGAAGGTCGATTAACAGTTGATGATGATGATGATACAGAGGACCATTCGCTGATGGAGCTAGCAGGTGATATACTGGAAGAAGACTTCGGTGTGGATTTCAGATAAGCCGAGAGATTAGAGTTTCCAGGTTGTGTTTTATGTCTCACAGCAATCCTGGATGGGGTTCTTGGCAATGAGCCAGCAGATGGTTGATTAGTAGATTTGGAATCATTTTTTTTCCCCTGGGAAGAAGTAGAGATAGATGAAATTCCAGTTTTGTCAGACGAAACACTGCTAGAGCTATCAATTGAGGAACTAGGAGTTCTTGATTCCAACTTGGTGGCAGAAACAGATGAAAATCTAGGCCGAGGCACAGTGCTGCGAGAGTTGGTTAGAACAGGTAATTTAGACACCGGAGCCCCTCTACCTCCTGCTGTCACAATCATATTATAATTCAGAAGCATAGAATAAATATTATTTGCATTTTTAAAATGAAATTAAATTAAACAAGCTCTTTGGTTGACTTGCGACTCGTTTGCTGTGTGAGACTCACCCAGAGGAGTTGATTTTGACAGTGGAGTCACCCAACCACTGATGTCACATAATATCATAACTCAAAGGGCACACAAGAAGCAGCTTTACATGCAAATACACAAGAACCTGTATTGACAATTGTAATTACCATTCACAACAGCACCAGTGACACCTTTTGCATTCTCATTATCCACTTTGGCATAGCTGGCCCCAAGTGACACCCTCTTAGTTTGTACTGTAGAGATGGGATTAGCTCTGGCTACCTTCTGAGCTCTGGGCAATACCTTGGGAGGCTTAGAAAGTGATGAAATTGACTCTCTAATTTTAGCAGTGGGCTTCATTAAAATAATAAAGTCATTGTTAGTCACAGAAAAACAAAGCTCATTTTAACGCTAAATATTGATCGTATTATCATATTCTGCCTCAGAATTCTCAAAGCCTAGCTCCGTTAGGGTCAATTTTTTTTAACACTAAAGGAAAAATGAGTCAAACCTTCTGAGCTCTGGGCAATACCTTGGGAGCTCTTGGCAATACCTTGGGAGGCTTGGAAAGTGATGAAATTGACTCTCTAATTTTAGCAGTGGGCTTCATCAAAACAATAAATAGTCATTGTTAGTCACAGAAAAACAAAACTCATTTTAACACTAAATACTGATCGTATTATCATATTTTGCTTCAGAATTCTCAAAGCCTAGCTCCGTTAGGGTCAATTTTTTTTAACACTAAAGGAAAATTGTATTAACTTTCTAAACAGGCCAAATTCATAATTAGGATGATTTGCTAACAGCTCATTTTAACTTAAGCATCCAGGGTATTTTAAAGGGGCCTATACATAAAGTAGCATAGAGGGCAGAATAATTTTCTTGAAATAGTACGAAGGCCAGCCCAAATATTATTAAAATCTAAAATACAGCAAGAAGGCCAAATCAAATATTATTAATATACACATGCCTGTGTAGCTTGAGGACAAGAGAAACTTTGCTTTATTGTCTTTCCTGTTCCTTGGATGACACAACTTGTATTCTTTGGACCAGCTTTGGAATTGATCTGCAAGTAAAAAAGATGATCCTGAGGAGTGCAAAAGAGGGTCATCGGTAATGTCCATGGTTGAATACACATACCTTATTCCTAGGATAAAAATCTGCTGCCTTCTTTGAAGCTGAAAAGAAGACAGCCGTTAGTTTTCCATAAATGTGCATAAAATTTATAGACCTACAATAACCTCCTAATCATCAGAATTTTACAACCACGGGAAAAAAAAAAGGTAAACTTAGTGCACGAAGCTCTCACAAGTTGGGGGTATTTCTGGGAAGGGGCAGGGCTAAAGAGGCCAATATGGACATAACCTTCCCTCATAATTAATTTTAATTGCAAGAGACTCATCTGCGACTCAAATCCATGACCTCTAAGTCAAAAGTCAATAACTATACCGTTACATCAAGGTTTGCTCTTAGAGTTTTACAATCACAAACCAACAAAAAAATAACCATCCACTTGACATATTTTAGACTGGTGTACTGCAGACAAAATGACTTCCATTGAGCTTATCATTAGTATTCCACTACCAATCAATCCAACAAATATATAACCATCCAGACATAATTTTTGAATGATGTACTGTAGGCTAAATGACTTCCATTGGGCTCCCATCTAAACCAATCAATGACATAAGTAGATGAGTACTGAGAGGAAAAATAACAAAACTTATAGGGGTTTTATGCCATCTGGTTTCACATAATGGTCTATATTGAGGACAAATTGAAATGGTATAAAAAAAGAACAGCTGATGGTTTTGCAGTGCTAAACTTTCTAGCCCCATTGACTGACTTATACCTTAAGTTAAAAGAATAGAATCTTAATCTATGCCACAATAAATGAGTTAGAGAAAGGAATATTATTGGACTGTGGTATACTTACAGATGGGTTGGTTTTTTGATTCTATTGATGCTGATTTTCCACTCGAATTCACTAAATTGACTGCTTTGCTAGATTTTTGAATTGAAGCTCTTATATCTTCAAACAGATTATTCTCAATATCTTCCATCGTCAAACTATCACTTTCAAGTGTAGATATAGAGTCTGTGGATTGGCGCAAATCCTCTTCAATAACAGGCAATGAACTTTTATCACTGTTGTTGACACCTTCAATAATGCTAGACAACTCGTCGGGATCCAGAACACCTAAAAGTGATTTTAAAAGGAATCTGGGATCATTATGCAAAGATTTCACAAGTAATAAACATGCTACAATGTAAAAGAAAGAATGTTTAGAGATTCAAGATTTCATGTCAGACCTGCACTTGTAAAGAAAGCACTATCCCAGGCTAGACTTTTGCGCAAATTGCATTTTCCAACCTTTTTTTTGATTTCTGGTTCCATTGATTCAGACAGTTGAGGAGGTTCCTCTGCCCTTTCAAAAGTGTTTGCTGTATCCTTAGATCTGTCAGCATATACAGCCTCCAAAGATTCAAGACATTTGTCTTCTTTCTGATTCTCTGAACATCATTGATTATATCAGCCAAAAAATATATGTAACTTATAGGGGAAGAAAATTAAATTTTGTTACTACATTAAGCAACTTGCAAACTTTAGAAAACTCCAGTCAGTGCTGACAACAATCCTACGAGTCATACAATTATTTACATAACAAAAATAGCAGGTAATAAAATTTATAGATGCCAGTGTGATTTCCCAATAAGAACTTCAATTTCATGTCTGATAAAATCATAAAAATAGAATGACCACAGAAGATAATAACATGTTTACAGACATGACCAGTTAAACGAAAAAAGTAGCACTAAAAGAACAAAACAGAGCAAAACCCCATATAAGCAGCACAAATTGAGCACAGAATAAAATTTAAAAAATCATGTTTATAAACAGCTTTTACTTTTATTTAAAAACATCAGTCTATAAACACTGGTTATTCTTGTTTAACGAAACCCCGACATATAAACATTGCAGAACTAACATACGTTTATCTCAATGACCGTCTAACCCTTTGAAGACAAATTGGCGTCGCTACAAAACAAGAGAAAACCCAGAACTTCCCAAAACAAGAATCATATTCTTTTTTTTATCCGATAAACAAGAGTCATATTCCTTAAAGTCTTGTCCCTGATAACAAACCTTACGGTTTTCAATAGAAACAGATCACTATGAACATAGGCAACACCCAGGAATCCAACGTCAGAGCACAAAATTTAACACTTTAAAGCCTTAAAATCCTAAAACTACAATTTCATTTCAATATATTCCGACGACTTAAACAACCGCAAACCCAAAAAAAAAAAAAAAAACTTGGGATCGATGCTGCTGGTGAGGCGACGAATCGAAGAGGCAATCGTCCTCGGACGAAACATCGATGAGACCTCCAACATCGTTACTGTCGGCGAAGTCCATGGGAGAGAGAGAGAGAGAGAGAGCAACGGATGGGATCAAAGAGTGATCTGAAAATCAGAGATCGCGTTTGAGGATAGCTGCCCGATTCCAACAAGCTTGAGGATTCAGCAGACAAAATTAAAAATTAAATGAAACAAAAATTTTGAACTGCGGATATATATATGTGTGTGTTTGTGTGTGTGTGTGTGTGTGCAAGCAGATCTTAATCGTGGAGAGATAGTGGCGGAAATTTTGGACGGTTAGATCTGAGTTAACGGTTAAGTGGCTCCCACTTGCAAAAGAATGAGGAGGTGTGGTGTTGCTAAGTAGTTCCCTGGAACGGTAGCCTGTAATTTGTAAAAGAGCTGTTCTGGAATATTTATTAATTTTCAAAATTTCCCGAAGATGCCACCACAGAAAGTAGCCGTTATCCACCCACAGCCAGTCACGTGAGTGGCATGACCCTATTTCATTTACTTGAAAATTACTTTAAAGTTTTTTTCCTCCCTTTCTTCGTGATAATAAATAGAGCACCAATCAATAATATCAATAGCTAAAATAACTAAAGTAATATTTAATTAAAAATTAACTTTAATAAATTAGTTATAGTATTAAATAAATTTAACTTTAACCGTAAATATACTTTTTTTATGTGATAAGTTACGCATGCATCGTACATTTTCAAAAACTCCAATATAGCCTTTCAACATTCGTTATGCCCTGCTGCCTTGAGCGCTTCAAGAACCACAGCTTCTTCAAGGTCTCCACCACCAACTACCCCATCATTTGTTGCCTTGCCAACAAGGACAAGGCCACAGTCTTCACACCACATCAACGACACAATCGACTGTAGCAATAAGTTTAGGTAACCTACTCGGAAAAAATATATGGTAAGAATAGGTTTAAAAAAATAATTAAAAAAATGATGTACTATTAGAGCACCATTAACTATAATGATATTGTAGCAAATTAAATATAATTTTAGCTAATCTATTTAACTTGTTATTACTATATATGCTATAAGCTAAATATAAATTTAATTAATAAAATTTAGCTAATACTGCGAGATGTTATTAATTATTCATATGAATTGTCAACATTCCAACTTTATTGTTTAAAGTTATTTTTCTAACTTACTTCTACACAATTAAGTTTAAAAATTATTTTTATGACATAATTAAATTTCTAAAAATTAGCCTCATAACATAATATATTAACTGTGATAAAAATATTTTAAAATATATTATTACTACCGCATCACTTATTCAACAAATACTTTTAAAGTAATATGTGTTTGATATATTTTAAAAAAAGTTGATATAAATATTTAGAAAGACAAATAATTTTTTTAAAATTATTTTAAATTAAAATTAATAAAAAAATACATAAATCAAATTTCATTACACCCTAATTAAATATCAACCAGTTACCTGGGAAAAAAAAACAGCACAACCCTATCTACTTCAGTTTTCCCGCTGTCCTGTTGCCCGCAACAGGGTTCACTCTTTATTAAATATCAACAGCTTTGTATTTGTTGTATCTGGATTTTTTTTCTGTCTCTTCGATTCTGATCCGTTGGTCTACTGCTTTAGCAGATAAATTGCCATCGTAGGTTGATGTTGGTCAAAGAGAGGCGTGTCTGTGCCGGATATCCGGCAGATATGTGATTGTTGGTGGCGGTGTGAGCGGTGGAGATGGTGACAATCTCGGGGCTGTGCCCACAGTCAGACCTAGCTAGTGGTGTGGCCGACCATGCTGCAAGTGGTGCAATTAATACTTGGACAAGGAAGTGTCACTGCCGGATCTGCCGTAGATTGGACCACCAGCGTCGAGTTGGCAGTGTCTGGCTGAAGAGGTAGAGATCATGATAATATTGAACCTAATTAATGGGGTTCGATCCATTTCGGTTATTGAAGAAATTGATATAAAATGGGGAAAGTAGTAGTTTTTTTTAAATGCCGAGGAAAAGAGAGTCGGTTGTTGTCGTAAGAGGTAGTGTTTTGTTTGCTGTGATCCCAGATGAGATGTTGGTGAGGGTATGAACAAAGTGTGGGCGAGAAATGAATTTGGTGGATAGAGATGGACCGGCCAGTCATATTTTAGAGCATTTAATAGTATTTTAATTAAATTTGTATTTAAATTTATTTATATAAAAATAATATTTTATCGATTATAACTTTTTTTCAAATTTATATTTTAATTATAAATGTTATTAAAATTAAAACGTTAGATAAAATACAAATACTAAATGCTTTTTATAATTATTTATAAAAATAAATAACAATCAATATTTATGACTATTTATTTTTTAAAATATGATTATTTTTAAAAATTATAAATTTATCGCTTATAAATAATTTTAGATTTATTAGACTAACTGTATTAAAAAATAATATTATTTTTTAAAATGATAATATCCTACTAAACAAAAACTATTCATTTAGAATTCGTAGCTTATATAACTTTAGGACTTTTTGTGTCGTAAGAGCACAAGTAGTAGATTCTTTGTATTAGTTCGTTTATCTATATTTAAGAAAAAAAGTTAAAAAGTATAAAATTATTCCCGCAGCAGATGTCCTATATTTAAATTTTGTTCATATGACTTGTAAAGTATTTCTCAATGTATTATGAAGCACTATTCACTTACTATAATTAGTAAATCCCATCTAAAAATTTTCTCTCATCTTTCTCCTTCATGTTTCCCATAATATTAATTTTTATTTCATGTTAAATTATAAAAAGTTATTATTAAATAAAATAAATAACAATAAATATTATTTTAATAATATAAAGTTTGACTTAAGGAATCTATTTGTGATGTATATTTGTATAGGGAAGCAAAAAGTAGTTTAAAACTGTAAATTTAAAAAAATTAATTAGGAAGCTGGTGTTAGTGCTATAAGAGCACTAACATTAACTTTATTAAGCCAATGATGAAGGAAAATTAATATTTTATAAATTTAGTGAATTCAAAAAAAACATCCACATTCGTTTCATCAAAACGCCAGGCCGCCCTGCAACGTTACTCCCTTTCCTCCCTGCCGATTTAGTGCCCCCCTTCTCCCTGCCTGGCGATGCCCCACCTCCGGCGACCCACCACCCCTCTCCTCACTCGGTGTTAACCCCACCCCTCTCCCCGCATTGCGTCAACCCCACTCGCCCCCCCCCCCCCAATGACCCATCTCCCCCTCTCTCCTCGCCCCGCGACGTAAACCCCACCCCCCTCTCCCGCCCAGCATCAACCCCACCTAACCACTCCCAACAACCCATCTCCCCCTCTCTCATTGCTCCTGGAAAGCCACCCCCCTCTCCCACCCCTAGCGAGACCGATTTCCCCCACCCCCTCTCTCATTGCCTGGCATAAACTCCACCCCCGGCTGACCCATCCCTCCCCTCTCTCTCTCCTTGCTTGACGATGTCAACCTCACACCCGGCGACCCACCTCCTTCTCCTTGTCCAGCATTAACCCCACCCCTGGGGACCCACCCTCTACAACGAGATAGAATGGGAAGGCAGAAGAGTCGTTGCGAGGAGATGCGTTGATGAAGTTACAGTGCCTCATCAAATTTGACGAATAGTTTATATTCATTGTAGCTAAACTTTTAACTTTTAATGAGAATGATGTGAATGAATAATGAAAATCATTAAATTTTTGCCTTTTAATAAGACATGCCAGTGCTCAAGTTCCTAACATATTTACGTTCATGTAAGAGTAGTGTTAGGTACAACCGGCATTGCGGCATCTTTTGCGTCCCTGGTTGATGTGGAGTAAGCCACCTCAGTATTTTTTTCCACGATTCGGCACACTTCCAAATCATCGCTAGAGCCCCTATTCGAAGCGTGCTCGAGCCTCACCTCGAGCAGAGATTCGAGCATGGGCTGGAGCATATCTACTCGAGGTGAAGCTCGAGCAAGCCTCAATCAGGCCTTGAGTAGGCCTCGAGCATCTCTCCCAAGGCCAAATTTACTGGTTTATGGGTTACGTCGACTGTAATTTTCGATGAAAACTTCAAACGGTCATAACTTTGTGTACGGTGGTCCAATTTAGGCCCAATTTTTTTATTTATAGATATCAACGAGAGTTACTCGGCTAAAATACTTAGAGGGAATTTTTTGCCCTTGAATTTCCAAAAAAAGTCCTCTGTTGCCTCTAAAATTTAATTTTATGTTATATTTTCGTCCACGGCTAGAGCTCTCTTCCCTCCCTTGCTCTCTTTCTCTTTATCTCAGTCTCTGTGCATTATGTGTTAAGTTTTAAGTGTTTTTGTTAAGCTGGCATGGGCCGCCTCGTGTGCGGCGAAGGTTGCAAAATAGTATTTTTCATATAATTTTAACTCTACAACCAGCCACTCGCTCTCTAAGAAGCGCAACAGTGGCGGCGCACTAGTCTGCTCTCCCTCTCGCATTTTCCCGCCAGAAAGCGTGAGGGGACGGGAAGGAGCTCTGAGGCGGGATCGGATCAGAGAGAGAAGGATGCGGGCAGACGAGGGAGTCGCGAGGCGCCGTCACGGCTCGATCTCGATGGAGCACGCCAACGGCCTCGCAGAGCTATGGTCGTCCTACTTCCCCTCCGAGCCCAACCTCTCCTTGGACGACCCCAACTTCACCCTCGCCTCCAAGCTCGCTTCCTTCTTCTCTTCCCCGTTAGGACAATGCTTCCTCTCTGAGGTCTCTCTCTGGTGTGCTTGTTTCGAATGTAAAATCTAAATCGATTGCTGTGCTCGCATCTCTGATTCACATTTTTTTTGGTCGGAGCTGGACATTGCACATTTGTTTGCTTGTGCCAAAAACCTTTATCTCCATTCATCATTTCAACTTTTTACATCATATTATATATAAATTTATATCATTCAAACTTGGCAACAAACTTGCCAAAAGCCTATCTCTCCATCCATCAATCACGACAGCTTTTACTGAAATCTTTGAATGAGATCTGATTCGGTCAATAAAAAAAACTACAATTTTTTTTATTTAATTGATTTTTCAACGATTTTGACATTGATTTGTGACATGTTGGAATCGGATGTCCAAGTCTCGTAGCTTTAATTGCGCAGATTCTTATTTATGATAGTATTATCGATTTAAAAGTCGTGCAATTTTCATGAATCTATCAGGTTCCAATCGATTGTCTATATATTAAGAAATTTACGAAAGAGGAAGTCACTCTTCTATTTTCATAATGAATGAGCTATACAAGAAGTATAAAAAAAGGACGAAGGATAGAATTTTAGCCCATTATAACCATTTATGACAAGCACATTTTCAATACCCCCCTCAAGCTGGGCAGTAGATGTTAATCATCTCAGCTTGGAAAACAGAACTTCAAATGATGCTCTAGTTAGTGCTTTTGTTAAGACATCTGATGCCTGAGAACATGTAGGTGTATAAGTTAGCTTTACAACACCCACATTGATATTTTTTGCTATGCTGATGGCAGCGTGGTTGTCGCACATTAGCTTCATAGGTGTAGTCATAGACTCATAGGAACCCTAGCGCAGTTGGTAAACATTGCAACCAAATCCCTTCGCAAATTCCATGGGCCATTGCACAGAATGCTGCTTCAGCACTGCTCCGAGAGACCACAACCTGCTTCTTGATGCGCTAGGTCACCAAATTCCCCCAAACATAGGAGCGGTAACCTGATGTGGATCTTCTATCAATAATGGATCCTGCCCAGTCAGCGTCTGAGAAGAATCTCAGTTCTCTGCTTTCATTCTTTATGAAACAAATCCCTTGTCCTGGAGTCATCTTAAAATATCTGAGAACTCTATGAACAGCTTTCATGTGTTCTTCATTTGGGTTGTTCATGAATTGACTAACAAGATTGACCGGGAAACCAATATCTGGTCTGGTTTGGGCTAGATAAATTAACCTCCCAACCTGCCGCTGATATCTCCCTTTGGACTTCCTTTAATGCTGCCAGCTTAATAGTGCAGTTCATGGGAGTTTTGACTGGCTTACAATCAATCATTCTTGTTTCTCCTAGTAGATCCACGCCATATTTCCGTTGCTTGATATAAATTCCTTTTGTTGATCTGGCAACTTCTATTCCTAAGAAATATCGTAGATTTCCTAAGTCCTTGATTTCAAATTCCCTAGCTAGGAAAGACTTGAAATTCTGAATTTCTTCTTCATAGTTGCGTGTTAGGATTATTTAATCTATGTATATTGTAAGTATGGTAACCTTCCTCATGTAGAATGTCTAACAAAGAGAGTGTGTTCAGTTTGACATTGAAATGATTGAATATAACCATACCTTCTTACAACCATTGTGAACCTCTCCAACCAGACTTTGGGAGACTGTTTCAGCCCATATAGGAATTTCTTCAACTTTCATACTTTTTTGCAACTAAAAAAACTTCAAACCAGGAGGTCCCTCCATGTAAACTTCTTCACTTAAGTCCCCATTCAAAAATGCATTCTTTACATCCATTTTGGTGAAGCTTCCGGTCTAGGTTCATCGCCACAGAAAGAAGAACTTAGATGGTATTAAATTTAGCAACAAGAGTGAAACTCTCCTTGTAGTCAATACTATATGTCATACTTAGAGAATTTTATATCTTTTTATGCTTGTACAACTCCTAATGGGAGATAACTTAGTTAGTTTTATCATGTAAAATGTATCATTATGTATGTCGGTGGCAGAGACGAAAAAGTGCTAAGATCTATATGTAAAGTAAGGCTCTATATGATAGTTTCAATACTTATAAAATTTTCATTCGATTAATACAAAGAGAACATATTCTTAAATTGCTTCATCATGTGTGTTTGTCATTGTTTCATTGGTTGTTTTGTTGCTTTACAGGCTCCAGGATCGAAGGCAAACGATTTGAACAATTGAACTTACTGATCTAAGATACAAAGAAAGTTAGGTGCCACACGAGTTGAATTCTCACTGCTTGACACATAGGATTGGGTAAACCCCCTTTGATATGAGGCCATCTAAACTATGGATGAGTCAACCTTGCATCACATATTAGAGGAAGAATAAGTTAGTTAATTAAGCATTATTTTATTTCCTTTCACAGTGTCATTATTCACTTTGTTAAGTTTAAGTCTGTTCCTTCATTTTAGGGCCACTACTTCTATTAGTTGGGTAGTGAAATTAGTGGAGTAGTGGCTAGAAGTAGGGGAGAATAATAGTTTAGTGATTCTCTAACTTATTTATTGGCATGGAAAGTGATTTGTAGAGACATCTTTTTATCAATTAAATCTATGAGTCTGTAAGAGAGTTCTTGCAATCTTTATTCTAGCATAGTAGTTCTTATCATTTTAGAATCAGAGCAGTTTCGTCCAAATGGTGAAAACACGCACTTATGCTACTGATCCTTCCATCTAATAGTCATAACCATCTAATGCCCCTCATAATCCCAACCACACTAATACTATCCCATCAAACACAAATATCATCCATTGTCTCACGCTTGGAAATTTCAAATGAGTTGGTCATCAAAGTTGCTTCTTTGGAAGTGAAATCCCAGACTATCTCTCGTCATGCAGTTGGGGTAAGAGTTGCAAAGGGTCGAGACTAGAAGCCGTTGTTTTCCTCTTAGCAATCACATCTTCCAATCTTGGTGGGATGATTCTGAGGCGACATTTGGCTTCAACCAGCAGCAGCTTTGGAGACCATGAGCAAAAATCTCATACCCTAAATTTGAAGGGGGCGATCCTCGCAGGTGGTTTATCAAAGTGGAGAAATATTTCCGGTATATTGATATTCATAGTCACATGAAAGTCGAGGTCGCAATGATGCATTTAGGGGGTTATGTGCTTGATCTTTACACATAGGTCACCATGATTGACAACAGAGCTATGGAGTTTTCTTGGATTAACAAGGTACTATCGCCTTTTTGTTAAAGATTATAGCCTTTTTTTTATAATTAATAGAATTTATTTATTTACGAGAATCAAAACGCACACAAGAAGTGTACGAGATGTGAGAATACAAAAACAAAGACAACAACCCAATCATAAAGAGTAGCCATCCACCACATCCCAAATGAAAGAAAAATACAACCCGCCCGAAGCATACAACTTTTGACTGAATTGACAAAGAAGGATGCTTTTTATTGGATTGATATCACCGAGTAGGCTTTCAATCTCCTCAAATCAGCTCTGACTTTTGTACTAGTGCTCCTTTTACCAAATTTGCCGAGCTGCTATGGTGGAGTGTGATGTGTCCAAAAAGAGTGTTGGTCCAATACTCCTGCAATCTAGGCACTCAGTGGTGTATTTCAGCAAGGGCTTCTCTTTTTCTAATTGTTTTAAATCAACTTATGATCGTGAATTGCTTGCTTTGGTTCTAGCTTTATAGAAGTGGCAGCATCTCATGGGATTCAAATTTATTGTTTGCACGGATCATAAAAGTCTGTTACATCTTCTAGAGTGGCATATCACCACTAGCTCACATCAGTGGTTCTAACTTTTACCTTTTGATTTTATAATTCAGTTCAAGCCCAACAAGGAAAACTTAGGGGCTGATGCTCTCTCTCGGTGTCCACATTAGGTAGATTTCTTGGCTTATGCTATTCCAATGGCGAATGAGTTCCTCAATTGGTTGGAGATAATAAAGCAAGATCCTTTCGTTAATCATATTTTGCGGTCTAAATTACAGGACCCTTGTATCTATCTGGATTTTGCTTTGGTGGGAGACAAATTATTCTATAAAAATCTTTTGGTGGTTCCTACTAATGAAGATTTGAAGAAAAAAAAACTATATGAAGCCCACGATGCCTCAACTGCTGGCATAGAGAATATCTTAAGACCTTGAAGTGTGTTTTGTTTGCATTTTATTGGCCTTAGCCGGCAGAGATGCGTCAACATGTGTAAGATTATATGTTATGTCATAGGACTAAATACCAGATGGCAGCACATAGAGGGCTTTTAAATCCTTTGCTAATTCCGAAACAAATTTGTGAAGATATCTCTCAGGATTTTATTTATGGTTTACTAAAATTTGGCGGTCTGAAAATTGTATATGTTGTTGTGGATCAACTAAACAAATATATTCACTTCATTGGGATGTCACACCCATATTCAGGAAAATCGGTTGCTGTCCTTTTTTAAGGACATTGTCCATCTTGATGGCCTACCACGTTTAATAGTGTCTAATTAGGATCCGGTATTTTTGAGTTAATTTTAAACCAAATTGTTCAAGCTTAGTGGGACCAAGTTCGGATACACCTTTTAGAAGAATGAAGAAAATTAACATTGAACAAGATAAAAAGTTAAAAGAAATATAAAAAATGACTTGGATGGAGGTAATAACAAAGGGTATAGAATTATTAAATTTGGAACAAAGACGGGTGACTAATAAAAATATTTAGAGGAAAAGAATCCATGTATTTGATTAAATATAAACTTTTTACTTGTATTTCTTCATATAGCTGAATCCATATTATTGTAATTAAGATTGATTGATTTGATTTGATTGTTTGGCTAGTGCATAGAATTAGCCTCAAAGATTTGAGCTTTGAAAGTAAAACTATAGTCCCTGCTCAAACTAAATGACATGAACTATCCCTTTATCAATGTTGGGCAAAGCCAACATGAGGTGTGAGGCACAATGGTACAGTGGGGTTATGTGTTTATTTGTTTATTTTGTTTTTTTTAAGACGTGTTTTTTAAAGAACGAAAACTTACATTTAAAATCAAATACAAACTCATTCTAACTGCGGACCAATAAATTTGGGAACGGGAATAATAATATCGTGTTTGGTAATGTGCTTTATATTAAAAACTAAGATGACGGGTACTACTTAAAAAAGATCACCATTTTTATCCAGATTCTATTTATGATTTGAATAATGGAAGAAATAAATGTTCAGAACCTCATTAAAGATCATGAATTCTTTCACTTTTCAATTTTTTTGTCTTTATTTTAGATATAATGGCTTTATCAGGTGGTAATTTCTCATGCGCCTCTCATTGACTATAGTGTCTCCCCCTTGTTCGTAATTTTATGGCATTTGATAGTGCTCAATTTAGCTTTAATTGTTGTTTGGGGAATTCCTCAGGTGAACAGAATAAAGTTGATGTTTAATCTATGTGGTCAGGTGAAGGATGTTGATGGCTACTTCTATTTGCTGCTTGACTTTCAAAATTTCCAAAACTTTTGTGATGTGGGAGAGTTTTTCGCAACCTTAGAGGATAAACCTAAGCAATCCCTCTTGTGCATGGGTGCTGCAGTTCACAAGGTGCATTGTAATAGTTTGTGTCTGTAATATGAAACATGTCCGCAGACCTTATTTTATTTCTCAAGATAACCTCTAATCTTATGCGTGGGAAGCAGGTTCTACTGTTTGATTCCCATGTGGAGAACAGCAGCTTGGAGGAAGGCAGGAAGATAAATATACGTTTGCACAACTATCCTCAATCCATGATTGCGCTAAGGAACCTTAAAGCTGCTTATATTGGTAACGTATTACTCTATTACGCAGTTTACACTATTCGAAGCTATTTGGCATGAACTGAAAAAAAATTATTGGTGTGACAGATAGGCTTGTTTCTGTTCGGGGCACTGTGGTAAGGGTTAGCACTGTCAGGCCTCTTGTGGTGGAGATGGGGTTCACTTGTGCAAGGTGTAAAACCAACATCACTTGCACTTTTCCTGATGGAAAATTTTCACCACCAGCTACATGCAGGCTCCATAGTTGCAAGAGCAGAACTTTTACTCCAATTAGATCTGCCGCTCAACTTATAGATTTTCAGAGAATAAGGCAAGAAGCCAGCATCCATGTTCAAATATAATGCCCTTCCAGTTTTATCCCCAGGACTCTTCCATATATAGAAATAATATATCTATAGCCCTTGTTTAAAACTTATTTACATATTCCAGACTGCAGGAGTTACTGCAATCAGACAATCACGAAGAAGGCCGGGTGCCTCGAACTGTAGAATGTGAATTGACTGAAGATCTGGTTGACGCATGTATTCCTGGAGATGTGGTGACAGTTACTGGAATCATAAAAGTGATAAACAATTACATGGACATTGGGGGAGGTTATTTGATAATTATAGACATGATGTATCAATTTATAATTACAAAATAGATAACTTCAAAGTATATACACACCCTTGATATTTGCAATAAAATGTATTCCTAGAGATGATATTTTGTTAAATATCCAGGTGCTGCACACGAAAGTTAGCAAAAAACTTGAGATTAGCAAGCCAATTTTAAAAATAAAATATTGAGTAATCATGAGTTAAAATTATTAAAATTGGCTAGTTGGTGTAAGATGGTAGGGTATGGTACTACAACTAATGAGTTGTTACTATTACAAATGTTTTGTGGTAAATGGCATAATTTTTTGAGTATCAGTCAATATGTTCCCTCCACTTCTTCTATTTGAATGGTATGTACTGGAAGGGAACCCTCACATGGTTTCCAAAGCTAAATGATTTTTTGAACTGTTGAATTAGTTATATCTAACTACATCTGTCCCTCCAGTGCCCAGTACCTCTAATGGGGTTAGTTTAAAAACTTTGAACTTAAACAACAAAATGGGTAATATAATTTCTGCGAGTAGGGATATTTTGTTAAATAAGCTTTTGCAAGGTCCAAGTCTCTTAAAGCGTTTCCTCAGATCATTGCCATTTTTTCTCTTATTGCACCCAGAGAAGATTGGTATTTTGTCTCTTGGCACATTTTATGACAGATGTTTAAGTATAAAAGGGAAATGCCCCTATTTAATTAGTTTACTTTTTTGCATCTAGTGGCTCTTGATAGTGTAATTTCTGCTTATAGTATAACGGTGTACTACTTCTAGTCCCATATTTTTATGATGACTTGCGCATTTAATTTTCATTGATTACTCATTGAAACATTTTTAGAAATTTGCTATTTTTAACTTAATAGTAATTTTTTTTATTCAGTAAAATCAAAAGGCAAGAGTCAAGGATTATATTATTTGTACATTGAGACAGTTTCAATAAAAAATTCAAAGTCACAATCTGCGTCCGAGGACTTGCAGACATGTAACTCGAAAGCTGCTGGGGGGATGCTTGATTTATTCTCCTTCTCTACAAGGGATTTAGAGTTTATTGTAAAATTCTCAGAGGAGTATGGCTCAGATGTTTTCCGTCAAATACTTCAATCCATTTGTCCTTCCATTTATGGGCATGAGCTTGTTAAGGGTAAGCTCAGATGTTTTATCATTCATGTTAAAAGTTTTTTTTTTGTTCCTAATGAAATTGACGGTAGAATCCTTTATTTATGCATTTGCATTTTCCTCTCGACAGCTGGAATAACTCTAGCATTGTTTGGTGGTGTGCAAAAGCATTCATTAGACCAGAACAAAGTTCCTGTCAGAGGAGACATCCATGTCATAATTGTTGGTAAGTAAAGTTCTTGTCATTGTTAATTTAATGCATGACATATAGCAGTCAAATATTTTAATGGCTTATTTACTTTTCATCAGATTAGAGGTTAAGGTTATCACTTTTGATGTGATGGTTATAGAATTGAATCAATTGATAAGGAATATTTAGTCATTGTTTTTGTATTAACAGGTGACCCTGGACTAGGCAAGAGTCAATTGCTTCAAGCAGCGGCTGCTATTTCTCCACGTGGCATTTATGTTTGTGGTAATGCCACAACTAATGCTGGCCTTACTGTAGCTGTAGTGAAGGATCCTATGACAAGTGCTTATGCCTTTGAAGCTGGTAAGAAATTCTCAATGCCTGTTTCTTTTTTATTAGTGATGTTTGTGATTTTTCTACAGAAACAGCCTTCGAAAAGAACTTTTCAGGGAAAAAAAGCAATGGGAATACAGTAAATTTCTGTCAAAACATTTCCGAAATCCAAGCAGATATACCTTTAGCTGGGTTGCTGAATGTGAAAAAAAAATAAAAATAAAAAGTTCCTTCACTAATACTCAATATCACAAATCTTTGAATTCTTGCTAAATGTAATTTATACAATGACAAGGAATGGTGGAAGCTTATGGTCTGGTTTTTATATACTTCGCCTTGAGCCATTGTGGCAATTTATTAGTTTGTGCAGAATCCCTGAGGACATGAAGAGATTTTATGACAAAGAAACTGTTGGTCAAAAAATACTTCTTCGTTGATTTAGAAGCATTTACTGGTGTCAATATGGCACTTTTCTACGCCTTATCTGGTACTTGAAATGTATGAAATGTCCAATTTTTCCTTGTCTAAAGCACTTAAATTTTCCAACAGGTGCGATGGTGATTGCTGACCGTGGATTATGTTGTATTGACGAGTTTGATAAAATGTCTGCCGAACATCAGGTTTGTGCTGGCTCACAGCTGATCGTGAATAACAAGACCAGATTTCTTTCTCCTGATTCAATGATTGCCCCAGGCTTTACTTGAAGCAATGGAACAACAGAGTGTATCTGTTGCAAAGGCTGGTATGGTAGCAAGTTTATCAGCAAGAACCTGTGTCCTTGCAGCGGCAAATCCTATTGGTGGTCATTATAAGTACATTTCTTAAATTTAATTTACATTTCTTAAATCTAAATGACTATATATTAACAATTTTTTAGGTAATAGTCCATTTAATAGCAACGTTTGAAAATATGAGATGAGGTGCCACATCGCCGCGTAACAGGCGCCTCAAGATGCTAATTTGCCAACACCCACCTCGATCAGGTGAGGTCGGCTGAGGTGCCTAGTTCCTCCGCCTCATCCATAATATAGGATGAGGTGGCCACCTCTATCACCCTCGACAAAAAAAAAAGTTAAAAAGACTCAACATTGTCTCTTTCTCGCTCTCTCGAAGCCTCCCCTCTCATCATTGATTAACCTCTTTTATTTTCACCTTTGATCGGCATTGCAAACGTCACCAGCAGTCGACCTCGCAGATGTCACCATTGGTTGACATCACAAATGTCGCCTTTGCTATTAGTCAACATCACACATATCACCTTCAACATTGACATCGTTTGCCTCCTAGTATTGATAAACAATTGATCAATATTCATGTGAATAATTTATATGACACAATTTATTGCATTCTATGTATGTGAGTGATATAGTGAAAGATATAACGCTTATTTAAATTATGAGATGATATTGTTGAAGAGATTAAAAAGAATCTTATAGTTCAAGTGGTAGATGATAATATACCTAAGTATAAGAAAGATGTGGAAATGTTAATGAATGTGACGCACACTGTATAGATTTGATTTTGAAAAAATTAAAAAAATATTCCAACATAGATTGACATTGAGAAAAGCAAAAAAGATATACGTAATTCTTTTAGTATATTATTAATTTATTATATAATGTTATAGTAACTATTTATGTCTTTTAATAGGTGGGCCAATTTATTTATAATCATGTATGGATATTAGTGTTGATGAGAAAGTTCACAAATAAGGACTTGGTTTAATCTGCTCCTATTAAGTTTGCTATTGTGTACTTAACATTGCAAGATTTATATGAATTGTGTGAACGTTTGGAGCAGATGTTAACTTCAAAAAAGTGTGAAAAAAGTATGTGGACGAATAAACTAGAGGGAAAGCAGTAAAAAAAATTATTAAAGATAACTAGACTTTTTGTTAATGTGTTGAGATTGATGAATTTGAATAAGGTAAATGGAATGGAATTTATTTATGGAGTAATGAATGCGACTAAAGAGGAGATAACCAAAATTTTTGGTGATGTATACGGAGCTTATAGTGAGATTTAAAATATCAATAATAAATGAGATTTTCAATTACATCGGCCTTTACATGTAACTGTTTATTTTATGAATCCTAGATTTCAATATTCAGAAATTTAACCATTTAGAGATTAAAAGTAGGTTATTGATGTGCATAGAGAAACTTATACTAAATTATGGCGACAAAGAAAAGACTTATATACAAAGTATAGATTTCATACAAAAGAAAGGATTGTTTGATTTTCAATTGGCAAGATTTAGTGTGTACAAACTTCGTCCTAGTATATGAAGTTATCTTTTAAGTATTGTTCAATTATTTATCTATTTTCTTAGTAGATGAATTGTTATTATAGATGATTGGTGGATTGAATTTGAAAATCAAACCCAAAGCTCATATTTTGCGATGAGAATTTTAAGTTTCACTTGCTCATCATCCATTTGTAAGCGAAACTGAAATACATTTAATTGGATATATATTTAGTTAGAAACTTAGAATATAGTAAAAGTTTAATATAATACTTAATATGAATTTAAATATTTATTCATATTGATTTTATTTTAACTAATATATATGTAGATTCATTTTAAAAAAGAAATTGGTTAGCTATAAAACAATAAACTCATTAGGAAAAAGTTATCAAACAAGAAAGTTTAAGTGATGATGTTGACCTTTTAGTTTCTACTTATGTATCTTTAGATGATGAGTGGGTAGTTGGGAAAGATAATATTAATAGATACTTTACATGTGAACCAAGTGAAAGTATAGGAGGAATAGTTGGATATTCATGTAAGTTTAATAATGTTTAATAATTATATGAAGTGATTTTACTATATATTAGACTATAAATTTCTATATATATGTTATAATGTAGCAAAAAGAAAAGACATTACCATTGAAGCGGAAAATGAACTGGAGATGGATGGCTTGTCCAATTATGAAGATGATGAATCATCATAGGATCTTAACTTTCGTTCATTAGATGTAGAAAATACCTTGATTAGATTGCCTATTTGAGTTTTGTTTTTGTATTATTGGATATTTGGGTTTGATATATGACTAGAAAGTTAAATTAGAATTTAGTGAAAATGTGATATTTAATTTGATAATTATAGTATTGTTTTATTATTTTAAAACTAAGTTTGCATATATTTTGTTTTATTTCATTTATTTTCTTTGATTTTTTTTAAAATTAACATTCACAGTTGAGGCACTCGCCTCAGCGCATGGTATAGGATTCATACTGTAATGCATTTCATACTTTTAAACATTGTCAATAAGTAATATTTTTATCCTCAAAATCAATCTACAGTTGCATGAGAATTTTGCTACCACTTCTAAGTGCATATATTTTGATGTTATTCTTCTCATACAACAAAATGTGGTTAAATGTCACATTCAATATACAATAACTGCTCCTTCTAAGTGCATATATTTTGCTGCCACTTCTAACCTTGTCCCATTCAATATACAATAATTGCTCCTTTATCTCAAGACTTGACATTGACTTTATGGAACAACAATAAAACTCAGAATTCCCGCCCTAACAAAATTTTGTTGCTGTCCCATATTTGACATTTTTTTATGCTTGCTGTCAACTTATTGCAACCATCCTCTATTCTGGCTTGGGACTGACTGCGCGTTGCATTGTGGTTAAATGTTTATTTGTTAACTTTATAGTAGTGCTTGTCAAGGATGGAAAATAGTAATAATATGAGTGTATTTAATGACCTAGTAGGTTTAAGCCACATTATTTTAAATACTGTTTAAGTTATAATAGGGAAAACTTATAATATGAAACTCCTCGTATATATAGCATGGTAAAATTTTTAGATATTATTTTTGTATTGCTACCTACCAAATGCAAATATATACATCAAAATTAATATTATTAAATCTCTGACAGCAATATTCATCGTCAAGTAGGCTAGAATATTTAAATTTTCACACATCTGCTAAATTTTATCAAATTTGTGGCACTTTTATACTGTCGTTGATTAAATTTCAATATCTAATTTGCAGCCGTGCAAAAACTGTCAATGAAAATTTGAAAATGAGTGCTGCCCTCCTCTCGCGGTTTGATTTGGTTTTTATTTTACTTGATAAGCCTGATGAATTGCATGACAAAAGAGTTTCAGAGCATATAATGTCAGTAAGTTTCTTTGTCTAGTGCTTATTAATTGCATGCTTGCAAATAATTGGTGTTATTATTATTATTATTTTGGAGTATAGGGAACGTATGGTATGGTGTTTCTCTCCTTTCCTGTTTCAATTCTATTACAAATATGAAGTTGCAATAATGCTTTCCGAAATTGGTTGAAAATTTGGACATTTTTGGCACTTCATATGATTTTTATTTTTTAAAAAAGAAAACAATTTGGCTGGCGCTTATTTTGCAGCTTCATGCTTGTTCTGAAGAGCAATTACCAGCGGCGAAAAAGCAACGTACAGGTCAGTTTTTTTAGTTCCCAATGAGCTTAATTTCAGTATGAAGGACTTCCTACCTAATGGCATATTGCTCTATATAAATACAGCATCACAGGATTCTGTAGTAGACATAGATATAAATATAGGACGTGGTTCTTTAGTTTCAAGGTTGAAACTTGACCCAAAGAAGGACAATGATTTTGTTCCATTGCCTACTCCACTTCTCCGTAAATATATCGCGTATGCAAGGACTTTTGTGTTTCCAAGGTAATTTCACATGGCTTTTACATTTCAAAATGTTAGTTAGCAACTCTAAAATGTTGTTATTGTTGTTGTTGTTATTATTATTATTATTATTATTATTATTATTATTATTTATTTTTCAATGGATACTCTAGATTGACTGCTGATATCTCAAGGCTCTATATTGCTTACTCAGAATGTCAAAGCCAGCAGCAACAATTCTACAAAAATTTTATTTACGATTGCGAGACCATAATACATCAGCTGATGGTACACCTATAACAGCCAGGCAGCTAGAGAGTTTGGTGAGGCTGGTAGAAGCTCGAGCTAGGCTTGAATTAAGAGAAGAAATAACAGCTCAAGATGCTCTAGTAAGTTTTCTCGGCAGTAAATATCTACCTAACGGTCAACCCAAGGAATTTTCATTTACTCCAATCACCAACATGGATGGAAAATCATTAAAACAATTTAGCTAATTTATGAAGCCTAGATTTAGGCCAACACATTTTACAATTTGACAACAACTACTTCCTCTCACACTTCATTTGGTATATCCATTAAGTGTTTTGTCTATACCAGTGTGGCATTGGTGCAATACCATTCAAGTCTTCTACAACACAGATATTTTTCTCTTTCAAAATGGTTGAAGGGAAATAATTTTGTTACTAATAATTTTATTGGCAACTAATAAGTTTGGTTCCAAACAGTCATATTTTGAAGAATAAAACCTTTTAGTGCTCCTGTGCTCGTTTGGTACAAGAGAAACAATTATGGAGGAATAATTTACATAAAAATGGGAATGAAAATTTAATATTACCTTCTTGTATTTGGAATACAAGGTGATAGAGAGTAATGAAGTATAATGCTCAATTTATTCATTCTTCGTCCATTCTTCTCCCTCAACTCATGCACCATAACAAATGCTAAGGGAGAGAGATTGGAGGTTATCACAGCGGCTCAGCAGCAAGTTTGAGACTGAGGCGGTGCCAAGATCAGCAATATTTGGATTGGAGTGAGTGGCAGTGTCGGATGCAACGATAGTAGATGGAGGGGACGGACGCAGCAGCAGCAGGCATCCTTGATTGGAATATGGCAGTGGGCATCAAGCGAGTTCTTTGGCATGTGCTGACCAAGATTTAGATGGCGGCATAAGCAGTGAAGATTGCAGACAGCAGCGATAATGGCGGCAAGAACTTTGTCCTGTGTGGCTGGAGGCAATGAGTAGATGATGGCAGCAAAAGGATAACGATGAAAGTTCATTCCCATAAACGTGAGAATGTTTCAACACCAAGTTGATGAGGATAATCTACATTCTCATGTGTATGTGATTAAGATTCCCATGGAAATGAGATATTTTCATGGGAATATGAATGAATTTGATTTTATTTCATTTCATTCTCATATACCAAATATGCTATTAGTATTGATTGTCATGTTAGCTTAGATGGATCCCACTCTCATATTACTAAGAGAGTTAACATGAAAAGAGGTTTTATGCTATTTACAAACCTTGTGGAGCATACCAAAATAATTTTAACATAATGGGAATTTTGCATGTCTAATTTGAAGAATTGTTGGTCCAATTATGTTTTTATAATGTGGTGTCTTCGCCACCTTGATGGGTTTGGAGCCCACTCCTAAGATGGGTTAGGGTTATAAATAAGAAAATCTCATAATTAGTTTACTCAATCCGAACAGTTTGCAATTCATTTGTACTTAAAAGAATCAACAAGTAAATGTCATATTTGCAACCTAAAACTCTGTTGGCTACTGTCACGTCCTCAAATAACTCTTCATGTTTGCACTTGAAAGGTTAAGTAGTTAGTGAATAACATCTAAAGAGACTATATAATAAATGTTGTCTCAAAATGAAGGTTTACATCAAAAGGGAGAAACATAGTTTGCTCGTTCCGCGATACCAATTACTCAGTCTTGTCAACACTTGAAAAAGGAATAATTGATACATGATGAGCATAAATGCTCAGTAGGTAACCTATTCCTCTACGCTATCCCACAACCTAATCAAACCTAGAGACTATATGTCAAGTGTATGCATGTGTCAATATAGTGCCCTAGACTAATCACTCAAAACAATCAATTTCAACATACAAATCAAGAATATAACATAATCAAATGTGATAACAATGAGACTTCCAAAACCATCAACCAAACTAGCTTTTGGCCATCACGAAGAAACCTGAAATCAGGGTTATGAAAGCTAATAATGTTAGCAACCTAATCAATTAACATTATCAATATGAGTAACTAGTACCTCATAACACACCAACAACTCCCATAACAATCAGTAACGGTCCAATGCTGCCTAACCCACCAACAACTCCCAAGGATACAATAAACTATCGGTACAACTAATGCCATTTACTATGGCAACTAATGGCAATCACCATTGACTATTAATACAATCATCAATATACAAGCAAATCAAACAAGAAAAGCCCAAAGTGGCTTAACTAACAATAATAAATGCATTCAACAAATCATAAGGTTATCCAAGTACCAACACCGAAACCATACCAAAACAGCATCAAAACCAACATTAACAAAGTCAAGAGAATCAATTATCTGTCACGCCCAACATTAGTGTTAGTCCTTTCAAGACCACGTCAACTAGATTAGAGTTTCAGCATCAACAAAATTTGAATTTTTGTTCAATATCAAGTATAACCCAATTTTGGTTCCAATACCAATTTCTAGGTTTCAACAAACATTATATTAGCAATACCATATGCTTTCAATCAAATTAGATAAAATCTAACTTTTCGTTTAAACTAACATATATTAGGATTTCACATCAAACCAACTCAAATTGATAGATTATAGGATTTTCCGCATTAAAATAGTAATTTTATCCAACCCTAAGTATGGTGAGAATATGAGAGATATAACGGGAGAGAATACTTACTTGAATCAAGGGGAGTCGTCGGATCACCCTAAAGCCATGAATTCCTCCTCGTTACTTCTCTCTCACATTCCCTTAAGCATGTGTGCGTGAACAACCCCAAAACCATGTCATGGGTCATTTTTCCTCTTCATAACAGCTTATTTAGATGGCCATGGATGATGAAACTGGAAACTTTAGTTGTATCTTGACAAAACAACAGTGTAACAACATAAAAGGGAGTCGATTCAACCAAGATAAGTGTGCATCGACCAAAGTAGGCTCAATTCAACCAAGTTTTGATCATCAAAATGCACTTCGACCAACTTAATTCGTGTTGACCAAGGTGTAAGCTCTAAGGATACGTTTCAACCAAACTTTTCATTTTGACCAGGTCAAAATAGACATTTCAACCATTGTTATGACAAAATGCTTGTTTCGACCAATGTCCATAATTTGTTGTATTCAGCTCCATTTAGCCCCAAATAGTCCATCTCATACTCTCAAAATCCTACAAAACAAACTATCTGTTGAACTAATTCAAATATGAGTTTCTTCACAATTACATCTGATAATTTGTTTGTGCTTCAATTCTTCTTTATACATTGTCATTTGTTAGGCTAAATTTTGATCATAAACTGTCTAGAAGATTCATTTATTGAATGCAAGTATTTTGCAGGATGTGGTTGAAATAATGAAAGAATCCTTGTATGATAAATATGTTGATGAGCATGGCATTGTGGATTTTGGTCGGAGTGGAGGGATGAGTCAACAGAAAGAAGGAAAAAGATTTTTAAGTGCCCTGAACAAGCAATCAGAGTTGCTGCAGAAAGATTGCTTTTCAATTTCAGTATGAACAATCACTTTTTTTATTTTTGTGGAATTTCTTCAATAACTAAGAGCCCCTCAGTATTAAGTGTTTTGTTCTGTGTTGTTTATTTTCCAGGAGATATACAGTTTGGCTGATAGGATTGGGTTGAGAGTTCCAGATGTTGATACTTTTGTAGACAACTTGAACAGTGTTGGCTATCTTCTAAAAAAAGGGGCCAAAGATATTCCAGGTACCGCAACATTTTAGCAATAAAAAAGATATGAATATTTGTTGCCCAGGGAAAACACCAAAAACTTCCTGAGATACAAAGCTTACTGATTATTTTTTGGTAACATAATTTGTTCTAGGAAGAAGCAAATAATAAATTTATTTAGCTGATGTGATATGAGCAATACAGCACAGTATTTGTTATAAAGAGCTCAATACCAACGCAAATTCACGCCTAATATCTAAGGTTGTGTCTGATAAAAAAAAACAAATATCTAAGATTGTGTAATTTTAGATCGAAGTGATCATGCCATTTGACTGCTCTAGCATATAGTGAGAGTTGCTAATCGAGTCCACCCACTGCATTAGAGCCTTTCAATTAACACAATTTGTTCTAGGAAGAAACAGACTAGTCTTATTTAGGTGACATCCTATGATCGCCACAGCGTTGTGCTTGGTTTAAACGTCATATAAATTTAACCTATACTGCTATAGCAGACCTCTCAATTCTACATAGTCAAAGTTATTGTTAGGTTTATAACTGGGTTATTATAGCACAAGAAAATTTGGAGTTGAAAAGTACTTAAAACCTCTTTGTTTTGTTTATGCAGCTGCTGTCTTCATCTTACTCTAGGAGCCAATCAAGGTCAAAGGGTTGAACTCGGGCAGCATTAGAAGGCAGGTCAAATTTCAAACATCTTTGCCTTCTCCTATGTTTGACTAGTACTTTGATCACGTTGAATTTAGTTGCCAATTATGACCTGTCAAAAGCTTCGTGTTTTCAGAAATTCATACAGTCAATGCTCATAAAGGATTATTGCTGTTTACATTTTTGCTATGCTGTTCAAACCAAGATCCATACATTTTATTGAAGCTCTATGATCTAAAGCTTGGCTATGTACAGAATCCTTTATCTGAATCATTTTGAAATTTTGAACAGCAGCTGATGAATTTTATGGCAGGTAAGATAAAATTTGTAAGCTTCAACTGATCTTTTCCTCTTAATTCTTTAATGCTTCCAGTTTTCAAGGTATGCACTTTTTTTTGTTTTGATTGGTAAGGTTCTTCAAGGCATGCACTTTTTTTTTGTTTTGATTGGTAAGGTTCTTCAAGGCAAAGGCAATGCTTGCTGGTATAGAATTTTGAATGCATTTCGAAGTTGTTCTTATCTGGTCATTGTGCATGATAGAACCCAGTCTACATTCTTCGCTATGCGGAAACTACAGCTGTCAAGAGGTTGCATCTTCAAGGCTTTACGTCTTGTCGGTTGTCACGAGCCAATTTGAGCACCAAAAATAAATTACTAACTAATCATCACTAACACGCATCAATTGTTTTCCATTGCTAAGTAACCAATGCTAATTTTAGATGTTTCAATTACCAAAATTGAGCGGTAGCAGTGATGATTGAGCAGCTTGATTCATTCAAGTTGCAGCAGCCATTATAAGAGATTCATCTGCTTTTAGCATGACTTGCGATTTAGCACAGTAACCTGGCTGCAAGCTAGGGTCATTTAGTTATGTTTCCATTTCTCAATTTCTTAATTTTCTGAGCAGCATTGTCAGGTCAACGTACTATTATTTATTTATCTATGTTCTCTTCTGCGATCATCATGGTATTATTATTTTCAGGGAAATCAATTCAATCATGATGAACGGTAACTCTACTTAGCACAAAACCTAGTTTTGGTATTTGGTGAGGAAAAAATGCTACTATTAAAATAAGTGAGTGTTTGATAAAATATAATTTTAAAAGTTATGTAAATTTTAAAAGCATGTAATAAGTGTTTGGTAAAATTAAAAATAAAATTGATGTGAAGATTTAAAAGATAAAAATTCCTTATAATTGTATTATATTTTTAATAAAGTTGTTCCATTTTAGCTATCTTTCTCCCTCCCAAGAACGAACGACTACTGTCTCATTTACGGTTAGGATAGAATGAAATGGGAGGGGTAACATTGGTATTTTATTTTTTGACATTGTTTTATGATAAAGCAACTTTAAAAAGAATTCTTAAATTGTTTTTACTTTTGATCACAAACTTTTTAAATATATATATATATATAAGTAATTTTTAAATAGTTTATCAAATAAGTTTTAGTGTTTTTACTTATAAAATAAATAAAAACAATTTTTGAGAAATATTACCATATTGACTTAAAGATGAGTTGAAATTGTAAAATTCAAACCATCTTTTTCATATTCCATTGTTTGAAAAAAAATCATCTCTTTTGTAAAAAGTGGAAATTTTCTTAAAACCTAAATTAAACTTTATAGTTATGTTTTAATGGCTAAACGGTTTGTAATGGCATGTAAATGATACTTTATTTAAGGAAAATACAATTTTTTTTAAGGATAAGAGGTAAATTCAAAATAATTGTATAAATTTTAATTAAATAATAAAAAAAATATTAATTTTTAATAAATTAATTTTTATAGGGCTCGTGTTTATGTGGTTTTGAATGAGTTTTAAAACGAGTTTTGTTAACTCGTGTTCATATTGAGTTTGGTAATTAGGAGTGGGCAGCGAATACCTGCACCCACTATTCGCTTTGTTCTCGCTATGTAGGGTGAGTTATCCTGCTCATGCAAGAGCGAGGTACGGTTTTTAAACTTGATATCCATTCAGGTAGAGACAAGGAGCAGTAATAGGTAGCGGAATATTTTGCCCCACTCCCGCTTCGCCTAATTTTAATAAATTTTATTTATTATTTTATAATATTTTAAATATTATTATTTAATTATTATTTATGATTTTTGATATTTTTGCATGGTATTTATTCTTGTAAAATTAAATCTTTTTTGATTAAAAATGATATAGAATTAGAAATTTGATTTAAATTGAAATTATTCATATGGATAGATCTAAAGAAAAAAACGATAGCAAAATATAGGCAGATGGAATTTCATTTGCAAACATATTAAAGAACGGAATATCCTGTCCCGCCTACATATAGAACGATGTACAATTTTAAAATTTGATCTACCACCTAAATGGGGGTGAGAGGTGATAATAGGTTGATTCTGCCCTCGATAGGACTCAAATTACTTCTATCAACTGCTTCATGATACCTTAAAAAGGCAATCTTGTTTTAAGAGAGATCAATAGAGGTCGATAGCGGGGAGCAGGGAGATGAAGCCTCTCCTACCAACCCTATCATAGGACGGGGTACCCTGTCCCGTCTACATATGAGACGGGGTACGATTTTAAAATTTGACTACCCGCCTAAGCAGGGGCAGAGTACGGTAATAGGTAAACTTCGCCTTCGCTAGGGCAAATAACACCCTTATTGGTAATATTGGACATAAAAACAAGCTTTCAGGAAAAACACGTTTATGTTTGAAAATGAAATTGGAAAACTAGCCTCTAATGATGATATAGGTAGGGGTGTAAAATGGATCGAATTGGTCCAGTTCGGTTCATGGTGGAGCAGGGCTAAACGAGTTGGCCCATTTAGGCTTGTACTTTTAATTGATTAAAACTTTACTAGTTCAGTTTGGTTCGCATGTGAACACGGACCGGTTCATATTTATTTATTTATTTAAAAAATATTATAAGTTATTTTTGTTAAATATTTTAAAAAAAATTAATTTTAAAATCATACTTAAAAGTTTATATTTCTAAACTTTAATTTTAAAATTAATAGATTTAGGTTAAGGATAAGTAATAGTTTTTAAAAAATATTTAAAAAAATCGGTCTGCAAGTCGGTCCCCGTGTGATTTTGATTCGCACGAATCAATCCTAAATAAATTAGTTCGTTTAGACCCGTGATTAAAATGGATCAAAAATTTTCTAATCCAGTTCATTTTGGTTCATACGGATAGCATGCTACTCCACGAACTAATGGTCCATTTTACCTGGGGGGAAGCTTAAAAATCATCACGGGTTTGACCAATTAATGAAAATTATTGACCAACTAAAAAATTGGATGAAAAATATTCGTAGATTAAAATTAAAAGCACCAACAAAAAATCGAGCATGAGGGATAAATACTCATCAAATTTATTAACAAATTTAATATTAATAAAAATAACTAGTTATTTCTTATAAAAAATAAAGACATATCTAGGGGTGAAATCGGTTCGGTTTGGGTCGGTTTAAGTCATTTTTCAAACCAATTTGATGTGTTTCGGTTTGCACAAAATCAAATCAAACCAAACCTGTTGCTTGGACCAAACCAAACCAGACCGAACTGATTCGATTTGGTTTGGTTCGATTTGAACCGGTGGTTTGAATTATTATCAGTTTGGATAAGTTTGAGTCGGTTTAGTTCATAAATTTTTGAGTTTTTAAAATTTAAATGTTGTAAAATAAAAAAAAAGTAAATAGTGTGTAAGCATATTAATACTAATACATGTTAAATTTATAATTATAAGTCTCAAAATTTGATAATATAATTCACAAATACAACATATCAAGTATTAACAAATAATCTTAAATAAATAAATCCCAAAATAGAAAATAAATAAATAACAATATTATTCGGTTCGGTTTGGTTTAACCCGCGGTTTTGAAATCTCAAACCAAACCAAACCGATATATTATTCGGTTTCAAACCAAACCAAACCGATTTTTATTCAGTTTCAACAATTTGATAAATTGACAGTTTCGGCGGATCAGTTTGGATCGGTTTCGGCGGTTTGGTGGTTTAGAGTTACACCCCTAGACATATGTATGTATATTAATATTTGAATATAAAGTAAATGTTCAAAAAATCAATAAGTAGGTGTCTTCAGAGTATATCTAATATTATTTATTTTTTCTCTAAGAGTCAAGTTACAATTTTAATTCCAATGTTATTCTTTATTTTATTTTTATTTTTATTAAAATATTTTTAAAATTTATTTTTGTGAGAATAAATATAAAGAGAGAAAATAATAATACTATATAATATAAAGTAAATGATCATTCTTTGCAAATAAAGAATAATTATAGTATTTTTTAAAATATGAAAAAAATATTAAAATATTATTTTAAAATTTAATTTTTTATTTACAAAAAACAAAAAAATTAAAAATATAATTTAACAGAATTATTTTAAAAAATTATAAATTCAGATAAATTTTAATCACCCATAAAAAGTTTAAAATTTATTATATTTAAAAATAATTATATTTAAAAAAATGATATCAAAACCCATAATACATACTTGGCATTTGTTTGGTAGACAAACTTTGATGATTTAATCGTGGCTTACTTTTTAAATGAAAGTCTATTCCTAGATTAAAATTACAAAACCACAACATCCCTGCTAACTTGTAGTAGCCTCCTGCAGAATCACGTTCCTCATGTTTTAAGCTGGTAGGAGCGAATAATAATCAATTTACCAATTTGATTTAATACATGATCGTGTCTCAGATGAAAATAACATAGCCGCTGCATTTCGGGATCACTTCTCCTAATTACATAATATCTGCCTCCCCCCATGATACTGCGGGCTGCTTCAGACCATAAACAGAAGGAAAGAAAGGTCGCTACCAGGGGTAAAAAGCTACAGAAGCTCTCGATTTTACAACACCTACAACCGTGAACGAGCCACAGAATCAGATCCTCGGGTCGGGTCTGCTTGCCACCCACCCGTTCTGTTAATGGATGAGCTTTAAAAAAGTTTGCTGAGATAGTATTATGAGTAACAGAAAAATATAGCAACTGCAGATAATATGAAAGCCTGCACGGTGGGTCTAGCTACTTATTGTGACCCTTCTTCCATAGCACTCCAATCTTCTTCAACACATTCCCATTTTTCTTCTTGAGCAAATCCTCATCATCTGAGCAGTCAGAGTAAGGCGAATTTATCTTTGCACCTATAGTCTTATAGCTGCCGTCTAAGGATCCTGTCCTATCCATGAGTTTCCCACTACTGCGTGGGGAGAGCATTGTTGCAGCTGCCTCTGCAGCCTTCCTCCACTGATCCAATTGCACTTTCAACCTTCTCATTTCAGCCTCCAATGCTGAGTTTGCAGCGTGAGCAGCATCCAGCTGCTCAGTGGCCAGTAATGCCCTTCGGCTACTTTCATCGGCTTCCTCTGTTAAATACCCAACCTTCACCAGGGCTTCTTGCTCAGCAGCCCTCGCTACGTCCAACATAGCAACAACTTCACTATTTGTTTTATCTCTGCTCATTTCTCTCTCCTGGATTGAAAATTTTAATGTTTCATTCTCCTCTATTAGATTCTGTAATGTCACCCCCTTATCAGTCAATCTAGCATTCAAACCTACCAAATCAGCCTCCAACTTCTTCAGCTGTATTTCCATTTCAGTTCCTCTTTCAGCTGGCTTGTATTTTGTAGTCTTCAAATTCAGAGCTTCATTTTCTTCCGAAATATGTTGCAATTCAGTTTCCTTATCCATAAGGTTTGCCTTCAATTCTTCAATATCTACTTTTACCTTTTCCATATTCAATTTCAGGGCTTCATTCTCCTCTAAAATGCAATGCAGTTCACTTTCCTTATTAATCAAGTCGGCCTTTAATTCTTCAGTATATGCTTTTTCTTTTTCCATATTCAATTTCAGGGCTTCATTCTCCTCTAAAATTCCACACAGTTCAGTTTCCTTATCCATCATGTTTGCCTTTATTTCTTCAATATCAGCTCTTGCTTTCTTGGGTTCTTCTCTTAATCTAGCCTCTAAAATACAATGCAGTTCATTTTCCTTATTCATCAAATCTGCCTTCAATTCTTCAGTATATGCTTTTTCTTTTTCCATATTCAATTTCAGGGCTCCATTCTCCACTAAAATACAATGCAGATCAGTTTCCTTATCCATCATGTTTGCCTTCATTTCTTCAATATCAGCCCTTGCTTTCTTTAGTTCTTCCTTCAGTTCAGCCTCTCTCAGGCATGACTCCGATTTTTCTTGCTCAACTTGTTCATATGCAAGTCTAATCTGAAATGTGCTCTGAATATATTCTTCTTGGTACCTGACTTCAGCTGCTTCTAATGCAGATCTGAGTTGACTAGCCTCGAGTTTCACCAAGTTAAGTTCTGCAATCAGCTGGTCTGATTCCTCACGTTCATTATTTTCATTTCCAAGTTCAGTAAGGCATGGAAGTACTTCTAAACTTTTGATACTACTGTTGTCTAGGTCTGCCTGGAACTTACTTACAAGTCCCTCCACAGAACTAACTTTGGCCTTTGATTGCTCCAATTCTGCCGCTATCATGTTATATGCCTCTTCAGCTTTAAGAGTATCTGAACGGAGTGCCTCTTCAGTTGCCTTTGCTGTTTCCAGCTGAACTTGAGTTTTTCTAACAGCTTCCAGTGTTCGAGCTTCCACTTCCTTACAGTCAATAATTTCTGATTTCATTTTATCAACCAGGGAGAGAGTCTGTGCCAGTTCTGACCTCAAGTGTTGAATCTCCACGAACGCGGATTCTGCATGCTTGGTTTGTGCAGCTTCAGACTTGCCTGCCATTTCCAGCTGCATCTTGAGCTTCTGGATCTCATTCAAAGCAGAAGCTAGGGCAGCAGTGTCCATTGAGTGCTGCTTCTGAATGGCTTCTACTTCTGATTCCCATGCTTGATCTCGATCATGTGAGATTTTACGAAGCTCTTGAACACGATCTTCCTCGGAGGCAGAAAGATCCACCAGCTTCTGCTGGGACTCCTCATACTTAGCTGACATGGCTAAGAACTGTTTCTTGGCCTCCTCAGCCTCCTGCTGTGCTTGCTTTTTCCATGATTCAGAGGAACTCAGTTGCTCCTTTGTCTTCTTCAGATCTTCTTGGAGCTGACCAAGCTGAGATTCCAAATCAGACACCGTGCTTGGGCGCTTCTTCTAAAGTTTAAAACACAAATGGATAATAAGTCTAGCAAGCACCACAACAGGGTGAGATAGAATAGCATGAAATCACATAAATATTCAGAAAGGGGGGGGGAGTTAAATGGCGATGATGTTTCTAGAGAACAGTGAAATAATGTCAGCATTATGCGAAATTACAACAAACTCAATTAGGTATAATATGTCCGGCTAGAGAGTAGGCAGTAAGCATGCACTATACCCAGTGTCAATTTTACAGTGCCATATTTTTTCAATGCTTCACTAACATAAAGTATTCAGAAGCTAATTCCTTCTAAAATACCTCAGGTGCTGGGCTTTTTGGGGACTTGCGGTCAATAACTTTAGAGCTCCCCTCTTTTGGTGTCCTGTTCGTTGGGTGAGGAGAGGTTGAATCAGAATCTGCTACTATCTTGAGTCGATGAGCAGTTTGAGATTTTGCAGGCGATGTTTTATGCAATACCTTTGAGGGGCTAGCTCTGCTTAGAGAACACGTGCAACTATCGTAAGAGGCAAGCTTTCAAATTTTAGAAAGACTTAATTTTCACAAAGGAATGCATAATTTATCAATACCACTGATATGTAAGCAAATATGATTAAAGAATAGTCAGAAAAGTTATTTTTGGCACCAGATAAAAGGAGTTTTGAGCCGAGCATTTTCAGATCGTCATGTTTCTGATATCATGTATTTGATGTCTTTTAAATACATCTAATCATCCAATGTGTTTGGTGGACTTGGTCTTAAGATTCAACAGCAACAATGTTAAGCAAGATTTCGCAATTTCACTAACCACAGAAATTGACTTGTCACCAACCCCCCAAAATATATGGATGATATTCTTGGAGATTTTTAAAGATTTATATTGTATAGAATCTACATTTAAAAAAAAAAGCAAATAAAAAAAACCTGATCTAATCAGTTTAAAATATCAGGAATGCTGCAGTTATATGGTGAAATTCCAAAGAATTTGTTATTCCCAATCCCAAAGCCTCCTTCTAGAGCTCTAGCATCCACCTCTAGTTTAATATAGTTGACTGAATCGCGTATCTAGAGGGGAGAAAAAGAATAAACCTGGAAAGGATTGAGAATCGATCACCAGTAAGCAAGACAAATCTATAAATATTATCTAAGGAGTTGGGGAAAATTTTGGGTGCCATCAAATGATGACACAAAGACTCCTGTGGACAGTGCAGTTGATTTTAACACGTTCTTTTTTCACCTGTTAAATCAAACACCTATCCAATGTATCGTAGAGGAATGATGTTGACCACCATAACTCATAGCCTGTTAATTCAATTCTTGGGGCAAACACAACCATTAAAAACATGAGATGCAAACTCAACAGCTATGGCAGCTTCAGAAGATTAAATTAAAAAAGATGACATGAGACTATTAGCATTGGGCCGGTGTTGGGCACCTAATGTTATTATCATTGCTCTTGAATCAGAAAAGGATGAAAAACTAAATAATAAGCATAATTTTTAATCATTCAATATTTTGAATCTTACATTGCATAACTTCCATTCTTAAAGATAAGCGATAAATAATAAGGATGCCAGTAAACACCCAATAAAATAAAGCAAGTTACCTTCCTTTTGTAGCCTGCATAACTCTATTTGTTGGTAAACGAGGAAAGTAAATGAGCTCCACTCAAGAGTCTTGTGACCCACAGGACCTGCAATTGTCAGGACAGATCCTTGGCTGAGACACAAACACAAAAAGGATTCAATATATATGTACAAAGAAGGAAAAAAATTAGTTCATACTTCATACCATACCAGACTGCACTGCCTGATAACTACTTAACTCACAAATACAAGGAAAAAGCAAACAACACAACATTCCTTCAAAGAAACTCCACAGAAACAACCTCCACTCACACCAACCAACCCCACTATGAAATACAACATTAATAATAACAATAATAATAATTTAAAAAAAAAAAAAAAAAACTTGTCCCCCAAAAAACCTTAAACAATCGTTCCACCTTACCTTTCGTTGCTTCCCTCATTCACACCTGAATCCCACTACTTCTCCAAATAAATCATTGAAATTCCAAACTAAGCCATGAAGCAATCCATTAGATCAATCGCCTTGGCCTTTTCTATTACATTCACGAAAACTATATTTTCAGTGATTCACTAGTAAACGTTCCCAGAGGTGAACCACACAGGGTCATTTTGTTCACGAGTTAATCTTATCAATAGAGTTTGTAAACAGTTTGTAAAAGAAGCGGGTCATTTTGTGGAGGCGAGTTTTTTGTTTTTGTTTTTGTTTTCTTTTCATGATAATAATCATCATATGTGAAGTCACTAAAGCCGTTTTCTTCATATTTAAACAGAAACACATGTCAATGACCCAGAAATACCGGAAACAAAGAGCCTAGCAAAATCAGAAGGAAAATGAAAATTACAATTGAAGAGGAAGAAGAAAGAAAGAAAAATAAATAAATAAAATACAGGAACAACAATTTTAAGGAAGAAAAATAAATTCTCGCCTACACAGAAAATCAATCCAGGGGACTAAAATCCGACAAAGTACTAAGCAGCAGGTGCAATACAGATATTTAGACCCAGATTCACCATATCTGAAGCAACCCACAAAAATAAGATTCAAGCAATCAACAACAGTGGCTACTGAAAGCATAAAATCGAGCCATTCGCTCTCGTCCAATCTCAGGAACAAGCACGGACCACCGCATTGTTGATCTAGATCCGACGAATCCCATAAGCGGGCCGGAGGGATGGACCAGAATGTGGGTCATTTTTGGTTTACCTGTAGATGATACTGATAGAGCAGGAGTTAGGGAGAGCTGGGCTTGAGATCGAGACCCTAATTTCTCTAGCTAGGGTTTAGTCTTGTTGGGTTTTGAGGGGAACTGCTGCCTGGTGCGCCTCTCTCCTCCTCTCTCTCTCTCTCTCTCTCTCTCTCTCTTCCGACAGACAGAGACTGACTGAAAACTCGGAGAAAGAGAAAGAGTACAGTCTTTTAGTAAATGAAAATTACAAGAAAAAAATGTTTTACTTCGCGCACTTTCTTTCAAATATTACCATTAAACAAATCATTAAATGAAGGTTGGTGGGCATCCAAATCCAATATGTATGAATATGATTCTATTTTAATTAATTATAGTTTTGTTAAAGTGACGGCTCATCAATGAATCATTAAAAATAGACTACCATGCCATATCCGAAGTACTTCATATTAATGCCATTGCTTCATCAAAGTTAAATTCACAAATTGTTGAATGTTGTAGAAAAAAAAATATTGTATTGAATTAGTTAATGTCCAAATGTCTAACTATAAGCTATATTAAATTAATCTAATTATTTAATTTGATTAAGTTATTATAAAAAAATTATTTGTAGGTATAATTTAATTTACGGAATTTTTATGTTAATTGTTATGAATAAAAAATTTTAAAAAATAATAATATCAATTCAGCGATAGTAAAGATGTTCTATGCAAATATCATATATATATCATTATCGTTACTCATATATTAATGAGACGTACCATTGTGCCATCTTACCGCGGCTTTTTTTTTAAAAAAAAAAAAAAAAAAGAGGTTAAAGAAAGAACCGAAGGTGGTGCAGACCAATTCTGAAATTAATGCAGTGGGGCCATGTAAATTCCTACGGCTTCATGCACCATCACACTCTCGCTTGCCTTCATTGCCACGCCAGGCATGTGTTTCGATCTGCATGCCCATGTAAATTCCTTTGAATTTATGGTGTTTAAATTAAATTCCTTTTATATTATTTATGGTGTTTAAATTCCTTTTATATTATTTATGGCGTGCAAATTTATGGTGTTTTAATTAATTATATTTATGGCCAGCTGCTGCACAGCACGAGTTGTCGTGGACTCGTGGGTTCGTGGAAATTTCTCCAATTGAAGAGCGCATGGATCACGCGATGCATGTGGGGCCATCTGCCGCTTCTGGTCCGATCCAACTCCAACTCCAAGGACTCGGTGGAGTACATACATTCTGCAATTAGCTCCGTGCAGGACTCGCCAGACCGGCCATCGACGAAGACACCCTCCATGTGCCATGTCACCCGCGCCGCCGTCATCACCGCATACCCCAGGCTCCATTATTATTATTTATGCTACGTACGTACGGCATTTTTACGTTTTCTGTTAACGTACGTGTAATAAGTCATACAGTTTGTTTTCACGATTTGATGCCCATGCCGATTTGCTCTTTTGGTGCTGGGAGACTACGTACAGATATGAAATGATGCCAAGAGCTTAAAATTCGGCAGACTTAATTGTCATTAAAAAAAATCTGGGTATTGAATGATGATAATAATAATAATAAAAGGGCAATAACAAAATTCAGGTATTTATTTGGTTTCTTAATTTTGTGACAAAATATATTAAGTTATATCATTGATTTCATGACATAAGTTAGCTTTAGTGGCCAGTGGGTACAGATTATTTCACAATTATGTTTCGATTTATTATTCTTTATTGTAAGTTATGGCTTTTAATTAATCCTATGTACCTAAAATGTTTGGTAATAATAATATATATTACAATTCTTGATGAGTTTATTGTTTATCATGCTCTCTTATCTTTGCCTTTTGAGTTTGATTTAATTAAGACTTCTTACAATACACAAAATGAAACATGGGCAATTAATGATTTGATCACTAAATGTGTAGTTAGGAATTGAAGGTGAAAAAGGAATATCTTTAAGGCGCTTTTTTGTAATTGATTTTAAGTTTGTTAAAAACAATGTTTTACGTAAAATGATCCAAGTCTCTTAGTCTTAAAAGATTTTAGGGATTCAAGAAGAAAGGCACTAATCATTATCATGTAAAAGGCGAAAAGAAATCAGAAAGCAACGATATTACATACTACTTGATATAAAAAGGGCATGTGAGGAAGGATTGTTTTGAATACTTCTAGATGTAATACAATCGCATTGGCTTGTTTTGAATATAATCGATAGATGTTTCTCATAATACTTGGTAGTTTGATAGTGGTGCATATGTCCATATAACTATGATCTTGCAGGGGTTCAAGAAGCTAAGAGAACCAAATGAATGGGAGACAAATCTATTTGTAGTTTTAGGCCATTGAAAATTATTTATCCGAGATATAAGTGGCCTATATTAAACTACTATGTGTGAAAATAAATATTTTATTACTTTTATTGATAACTATTTCCGGATATATTTAATTGATTAAAGAAAAATGTAGTGCTTTGAAAAAGTTTAAAATATTTAAGTTAGATGTGAATAACCAATCGGATAAGACCATAAAGATTGTGAGATCAAGATAGTAAATACTATGTAAAACATGTTGATTCATGATACCATACCTCTAATTTGGTTGGGTTTGAATTGAATTACATATTTTCCGATTGAATTCAAATAGAACCATGTCATGGCCGTCCCTATGGGGTGTGGCCCTCGCTCGCATTTCCCTTTTGTCGATCTTTGTCCTATAATAGATCCAGTGTGATAGCCGTAGTTAGTTGATGGTTTTGACCATATTATATCCAGACGTGTGACAACATTAAAATTTATTTTATTAAAATAATTATATCATATTATTAATTTAATGAATGAAATGATTAATATAACGCGAGATAGCGTGAGGGAGACTTTAAATTTATGAATAATAAATACTTTTATTCAAATGATGAGAGTGGGGTGTGCTCCAATTAACTCTAATACGTTGGTGGTATGTGGGAAATAAGAAACGCCGACAACTTTTCCTCCAATTTGTGTTTAATTAATGGTGGATTTGGGTATTTATTAATTATAATTTTTTTTAAAAAATGATGCGAATTTAATCGAAGGACATTGGATTTTGTTGACGGAGTCCGAATAAATCTTGGATATCTATTTTTATTCAATCTTTATAATCAATCTTGAATGACCATGCATGGAGCGTAGCGATCGATGTTGGCGGTGGCGAGGAGAGGTGACCACTAAGGAGACGTAGGAGCCCCCCAGAGAGGAAGCAACGATTGTTGTCCAACAGCAGCAGCTAGCTAGCCCGGCCCGTGGCCCTTGTTCTGGGAAGATGGTCTGTCTTCCCTTCCCTAGACCCATGCACTATCGAACCCAAATTCTTTTTTTTTTTTTTTTTTAGGAACAAACCCTTCTTTTACGGGCTTCTTGGTACGGGCTTCCTCTTCCTCGTAGTCATGGGCCTGGACCCAGGAGGAGGTAACCGGTGGAGGGATGCGGGCACCGCTCTTGATGCCCTCAACAATACGGTTTATTACGCCTCCGAAGAAACATAGGGTCGACAGCATCAATCGATTCGCTCAAGACCGTTGTCTCCTTCATTAATTTCTTGTCTCTCCTTCCTACAACAAATATTAATATTTTAATTTATACGATAGTGCACTTATAAAAATACTTTTAAAATAAAAAGTAAATTTTAGATATCGCAGAGAGTGAGAATTTGAGCATGTTTGGTAGCATGATTTGTTTCTGTTTTTTGTTTTTTAAAACAAAAAATATGCATTATTTCTTATTTGGTTAATGTTTTTGTTTTTCATTTTCAAAAATAAAGTGCTTTTTGAGTACATGAAATAAAAAAATACCAAATTGATGTTTTCATTTTGTTGAAAACGTTTTCAACGATTAGTCGATCATTCGCCGTCATTCGCTGCCACCGGCCGTCGCCCCTCCGTGCTGCTTTGTCTCTGTGTCACGACCCAGCAGCGTGGTGCTTGGCGGGACGTTTCTTAGTGGCACGATTCGGGAATGGATTCGTGCTACATAAAGGAAGAGGGGTTGGTTGAAGCGTAGATGGTGCGCAAGAAGGTTCCAAGCGGTTCGTGGAGAAAACGGATGGAACCCCTTCGGAGATCGAGACGTGCCGACCCGGTTGAATGCGGGGAGCACGCCGCTAGTCGAGGACTTGACGTTGAAGAAGGGATTTGGCCATCCTTACAAAGGGTGGGAGCGGAGCCGTTCTCCCGATGAGCCCGATGGCGGGGGCGAACCGGTCTACGTGCGCTTCACCCTCAAAAGCTAAACTTAGCGGACCGTGGATAGAGAAGCTAAGTGCCGCAAGGGTTGAGAGGCGCGGAAATCGACCCCGTGACAAGTGGTATCGAGGCGGGCCGGCCCGTATCCTGAAGACTCGCCGAGCACTCTCGTGAGTAGCGTGATCCCAAGGTGGGAGCTCACGGAGGTGAGTCGGCCGATAGTGTCTTGCACGCCTTGCGTCCATGGAGTTGGAGTATCTGAGAGTGTGATACGAGTTGGGCAAGGAGTACGAAGGAGTGCGTCGGAGCGATCTTGGAAGCCTCCTATCCTTTGGACATTGGGCGAGTGGGTGAGCATCTTGGTAAAGGTGTTGCAACTGCGGGGGAAGCGATGTCAAGGCTGTTGACATTGGGCCAGTGGGAGGGCGTCGAGGTAACGATGCCATCGCTGCGGAAGCGATGTCAACAAGCGCAACGAGGACGTTGCGAGGATTGGGTGGAGGAGAATGTCACGACCCGAGCGACGTGGTGCTGGCGGGACGTTTCTTAGTGGCACGATTCGGGAATGGATTCGTCTTCCATAAGAGGAGAGGGTTGGTTGAAGCGTAGATGGTGCGCAGCCAGAAGGTTCCAGGCGGTTCGTGGAGAAAACGGATGGAACCCCTCGGAGTTCGGACGTGCCGACCCGGTTGAATGCGGGGAGCACGCCGCTAGTCAGGACTTGACGTTGAAGAAGGGATTTGGCCATCCTTACACAAGCCCGGTCGGGAACCTGGAGCCGTTCTCTGATGAGCCCGGTGGCGGGGCGAAACCGGTCTACGTGCGCTTCACCCTCGAAAGGCTAAACTTAGCGGACCGTGGATAGAGAAGCTAAGTGCCGCAAGGGGTTGAGAGCGCAGGAATCGACCCCGTGACGGTGGGCGGCATTGCGAGGGGGCTTCTGACGGCGGCGGGCGACAGGCTTGCGTTGAAGAAGCGGGTTTGATTTCTGCGCCTCTCGACCCTTGAGGCACTTAGCTTCTCTATCCACGGTCCGCTAAGTTTAGCCTTTGATTTCTTGCGGGCAACAAGGCTTGCTTTCAACATCAAACCACTTGTCACGGGGTCGGATTTCCTGCGCCTCTCGACCCCTTGCGGCACTTAGCTTCTCATCCACGGTCCGCTAAGTTTAGCCTTTGAGGGTTGAAGCGCACGTAGACTGGTTTCGCCCGCCACCGGGCTCATCGGAGAACGGCTCCGGTTCCCGACCGGTTTGTGTAAGGATGGCCAAATCCCTTCTTCAACGTCAAGTCCTCGACTAGCGGCGTGCTCCCCGCATTCAACCGGGTCGGCACGTCCGAACTCCGAAGGGTTCCATCCGTTTTCCTCCACGAATCGCCTGGAACCTTCTCGCCGCGCACCATCTACGCTTCAACCAACCCCTCTCCTTTATGTAGCACGAATCCATTCTGAATCGTGCCACTCAAGAAACGTCCCGCCGCACCACGCTGCTCGGGTCGTGACATTCTCCTCCACCCAATCCTCGCAACGTCCTCGTTGCGCTTTGTCGACATCGCTTCCCCGCGGGCGATGGCATCGTTACCTCGACGCCTCCCACTCGCCCAATGTCAACAGCTTGGACATCGCTTCCGCGGTTGCAACACCTTTACCAAGATACTCACCCACTCGCCCAATGTCCAAAGGATAGGAGGCTTCCAAGATCGCTCCGACGCGCTCCTTCGTACTCCCTTGCCCAACTCCGTATCACACTTTAGGATACTCCAACTCTATGGACGCAAGGCGTGCAAGACCCTATCGGTCGACTCACCTCCGCGAGCTCCCACCTTGGGATCATGCTACTCGCGAGAGTGCTCCGCGAGTCTTCAGGATACGGGCCGGTTCGGCTCGATACCACTTGTCACGGGGTCGATTTCTGCGCCTCTCACCCCTTGCGGCACTTAGCTTCTCTATCCACGGTCCGCTAAGTTTAGCCTTTGAGGGTTGAAGCGCACGTGATCGGTTTCGCCAGCCACTGGGCTCATCAGAGAACGGCTCCGGTTCCCGACCGGTTTGTGTAAGGATGGCCAAATCCCTTCTTCAACGTCAAGTCCTCAACTAGCGGCGTGCTCCCCCGCATTCAAACGGGTCGGCACGTCCGAACTCCGAAGGGGTTCCATCCGTTTTCCTCCACGAACCGCCTGGAACCTTCTCGCTGCACCATCTACGCTTCAACCAACCCCTCTCCTTTATGTAGGACGAATCCATTCCGAATCGTGCCACTAAGAAACGTCCCGCCAGCACCACGCTCGGGTCGTGACATTCTCCTCCACCCAATCCTCGCAACGTCCTCGTTGCGCTTGTCACATCGTCCCTCCAGCGACGATGGCATCGTTACCTCGACGCCCTCCCACTCGCCCAATGTCACGGCTTGGACATCGCTTCCCCTGAGTTGCAACACCTTTACCAAGATGCTCACCCACTCGCCCAATGTCCAAAGGATAGGAGGCTTCCAAGATCGCTCCGACGCGCTCCTTCGTACTCCCTTGCCCAACTACGTATCACACTCTAGGATACTTGACTCTACGGACGCAAGGCGTGCAAGACACTATCGGTCGACTCACCTCTCGTGAGCTCCCACCTTGGGATCACACTACTCGCGAGAGTGCTCGGCGAGTCTTCGGGATACGGGCCGGTTCGGCTTTGATACCACTTGTCACGGGTCGATTTCTGCGCTCTCGGCCCCTTGCGGCACTTAGCTTCTCTATCCACGGTCCGCTAAGTTTAGCCTTTGAGGTTGAAGCGCACGTGACCGGTTTCGCCGCCACCGGGCTCATCGGAGAGAACGGCTCCGGTTCCCGGACCGGTTTGTGTAAGGATGGCCAAATCCCTTCTTCAACGTCAAGTCCTCGACTGTGGCGTGCTCCCGCATTCAACCGGGTCGGCACGTCCGAACTCCGAAGGGTTCCATCCGTTTTCCTCCACGAACTGCCCTGGAACCTTCTCGCTGCGCACCATCTACGCTTCAACCAACCCCTCTCCTTTATGTAGCACGAATCCATTCCTGAATCGTGCCACTAAGAAACGTCCCTGCCACCACCGCTGCTCGAGTCGTGACATTCCACTAGTTCTTCATCGACTTCCAGGCGAACAGGTTCCACAAGGAGAAACGTAGGGAGTGATGTTGTAAAGCTTTCAAGCAATCAATACAATCGTTTGTTGCCTTTGTTTAAATCGATCTTCCGCTAGCGCTTCCCTACACAATTGCTTTACAACGGATCGATGGGTTCCGATCCAAATGCGACGAGTTAGGCTGACCTAGCGTTCCTTCGTACGGGTAGGAACTAGGTGCCGCACGGGTTAAGCTGCTATAAAGGGTGACCCCGTGACAAGTGGTATCGAGCCAGGTTGGTGCTAAAGTTCGGTGGAACAATCAAAAACTTCGAGACGGTGTAAAAATGACAAACGGAGGATCTGTTGTCATTGGTGGTGGCGACCACGAAGGCGCGACAAGGAACACCACGCTAAGGAACGGAGGAGAGATAAGTCCGTTTCGAGGGAAACATGTCCGTTGGAGAGTCGGCTAGCCAAATTGGAGTTGGCGTTAGCCGAACAGATGGAGGTGGTCGAGAGCACACCGAAAGCATCGAAAAGTTGGACTCGGAGAGGGTGAGGAAAGCTATGGGAGGATGCAAGGGCTTCTCAACTCCGTCATGGACGACATGAACTCTCGATTTGAGGGCTTGAAGGGTTCTCTCATGTCCCAAATCCCGGCGATGCAAGAGGAAATCAAAGAGATCAAGGCGGATTGGTCTCTCCTAGTAAGATGGCGGTCCCCCAAGGTGGCGTTGGCGGCCATTCCAGCTCCAAAATCGATGTGCCAAAGCCTAAGACCTATCCTGGGTCTAGGAATGCAAGGGAGTTAGACAACTTCCTCTGGACCATGGAGCGATGCTTCGATGCCTTGAATATTGTTGACGAGGCAAAGAAGGTGAAGACCGCTCCGCTATACTTAGTCGATTCGGCTATGGTGTGGTGGAGGCGACGATATGCCGACAAAGAGTGCGGCTTATGCATTATCGACAATTGGGCGGATTTCAGCGGGAGATCAAGGCCCGGTTCTATCCCCCAAACGCGGAGGACGAGTCCCGGGCGAAACTTCGGCGCCTTACCCACAAGGGCACGGTGCGGGAGTACGTCCGTGAGTTTTCGAGCTCATCTTGGAGATCCCCGACATGTCCGCGAAGGATTCATTATTTTCCTTCATGGACGGATTGCAACAATGGGCAAAGCCGGAGCCTGCGGCGGAGGAATGTGCGGGACCTGGCGTCGGCCATGGCGGTGGCCGAATCACTCATCGAGTACAAGAAGCCGGAGAAAACCACCAGTTCTTCATCGACTTCCAAGGCGAACGAGTTCCACAAGGAGAAACGTAGGGCGGTGATGTTGTAAAGCTTTCAACATCAAGCACATGTCACGGGTCACGGGGTCGAATTTCTGCGCCTCTCGACCCTTGCGGCACTTAGCTTCTCTATCCACGGTCCGCTAAGTTTAGCCTTTGAGGGTTGAAGCGCACGTAGACCGGTTTCGCCACCTTGCCCAGGCTCATCGGAGAACGGCTCCGGTTCCCGACCGGTTGTGTAAGGATGGCCAAATCCCTTCTTCAACGTCAAGTCCTCGACTAGCGGCGTGCTCCCCGCATTCAAACGGGTCGGCACGTCCCGAACTCCGAAGGGGTTCCATCCGTTTTCCTCCACGAACCGCTTGGAACCTTCTCGCTGCGCACCATCTACGCTTCAACCAACCCCTCTCCTTTATGTAGCATGAATCCATTCCTGAATCGTGCCACTAAGAAACGTCCCGCCAGACCACGCTTGCTCGGGTCGTGACATTCTCCTCCACCCAATCCTCGCAACGTCCTCGTTGCGCTTGTTGACATCGCTTCCCCGCGAGCGATGGCATCGTTACCTCGACGCCCTCCCACTCGCCCAATGTCAACACTTGGACATCGGCTTCCCCGAGTTGCAACACCTTTACCAAGATGCTCACCCACTCGCCCAATGTCCAAAGGATAGGAGGCTTCCAAGATCGCTCCGACGCGCTCCTTCGTACTCCCTTGCCCAACTCTGTATCACACTCTAGGATACTCCAACTCTATGGACGCAAGGCGTGCAAGACACTATCGGTCGACTCACCTCTGCGAGCTCCCACCTTGGGATCACGCTACTCGCGAGAGTGCTCGGCGAGTCTTCGGGATACGGGCCGGTTCGGCTCGTTACCACTTTTCACGGGGTCGGATTTCTGCGCCTCTCAACCCCTGGTGCACTTAGCTTCTCTATCCACGGTCCGCTAAGTTTAGCCTTTTGAGGGTTGAAGCGCACGTAGATTGGTTTCGCCCGCCACCGGGGCTCATCGGAGAAACGGCTCCGGTTCCCGACCGGTTGTGTAAGGATGGCCAAATCCCTTCTTCAACGTCAAGTCCTCGACTAGCGGCGTGCTCCCCGCATTCAACCGGGTCGGCACGTCGAACTCCGAAGGGTTCCATCCGTTTTCCTCCACGAACTGCCTGGAACCTTCTCGCTGCGCACCATCTACGCTTCAACCACCCCTCTCCTTTATGTAGCACGAATCCATTCCTGAATCGTGCCACTAAGAAACGTCCCGCCAGCACCACGTTGCTCGGGTCGTGACACCACGCCCCCTCTGCCCGATCTACGACCTCTCTCTCCAACCCGGCGAAGGCCCTCTCGACCCTCTTCCTCAACGACGGCCGATCTTCGACCTCCTCCTCCTTCCTCGGCGACGAACATCTTCGACCTCCCTCCCCGACCGGCCGATGCGCAACCCGCAACCTCTCCCTCCAACCCGGCCGACGGCGGATCTACGACCTCCCCTCTAACCCAACGAAGCCCATCCGAGAGCGATGACCACCTGTGCCGGCCCGCCGTGTGATCTCCCACTTGCCGCCTCCCTTTGCCGCACGACCTCCCACGCTGGGCTGCGATGTCCCATCTCACGGCGTCAACGAAAACGCAAAAAACAACTCCCAAACAATAAATGCGTTTTCGGTTTAACAAAATATAATTTTTAATTATAATTTTTAAAATTGATTTTTAAAAACGAGAAAATGAAAACGGAGACCAAACATGGCCTTTGTTTCGCGTTTTCTATTTTTCGTATTTTTATTTTTTTAGGCTTAAAAAGCGAAAATAACTTTTTAATCTTCTTAATTTTCTATACTAAAAAATAACTATTATATTTTTAAAACGAAAACATAAAACATTCAAAATAAATATACCCTATAATTTTCTACTTTTACTCCTAGTTCACATCTGTTTATATTTTAATTTTTTAATTTAGGATATAAATATTATATTATTTTATATATTTTATTTATCTTTTAATCTCTATTTTTAAAAACTATATTTTTATTTTATATTTATTATTTTTAAAATTTCTTTCATTCATTGCTAACAAATTAATAGTACACAAATATTCTCTCATATTTCTATTTCTAAATTATATTTTGAAGAAATTCGATGTAGATTCATTTTTACCAAAACTCCAAAATTAATCTTTAAATTATAAGAAAAACACCATTGCAAAGTATCTAATGTTGACGCTTTAAGTGCATTAGTGGCATAGCAATTGTTTAATTAAAATTTAGATAAAATATAAATTATTAAAAAAATAGTTATTTACTTTTTATCACATCAAATAATGGGAAATCAAACTTGACCAAATGATTTTATCCATCTTGAAAATTATGTTGTTGTATCACAATCTCACCGAGATGATTGGTATGCAATAAATTTTAAAATATTATATACAATTTGTATGTCAACACATCAACATCCAGACAGTTCCAACTTTAAATAGGGACTCAAACAATAGATTAAATATTTTTTCACACTTTTAATATAATATTAATTTTAAAGTTTTGTATATTTTAAATTAATAAATGCATTTCATTTAGCTATAACATCTTCTCTTACTCACATTGTACTGACCACTAAAGGTTATGTTTTTTTACTAATACCCTTCATCGTTGCTCAAATCGCATAATCATAAGTTTCCCTGGGGTCATCTTTGCTTTTTGGTGACCAATTGGCACATCTCTAATTTCAAAAACATGAAACTTAGTAGTGACTTTTAGTTATCCACACTTGAATGGTACCTAATCAACATTAAACACCTAGGGAGACCTCACCACAGGTGTTGTATCTTACTTGAACTATTAAATATTAATAATATAAAAGTACTTTCAAAATAAAACAACAATGACATAATATAACTAAAAACTATCAATTAACAATGAAAATATCATTTAAGTAAACAATCAAACAATAACATTTTTGGTTTACCTGTAGATGATCCTGATAGAAGCGGGGAGTTAGGGAGAGCTGGGCTTGAGATCGAGACCCTAATTTCTCTAGCTAGGGTTTAGTCTTGTTGGGTTTTGAGGGGAACCGCTGCGTGCGCCTCTCCTCCTCTCTCTCTCTCTCTCTTCCGACAGACAGACCGATCGAAAACTCGGAGAAAGAGAGAGATACGATCTTTAGTAAATGAAAATTACAAGAAAAAAAATGTTTTACTTCGCGCACTTTCTTTCAAATATTACCATTAAACAAATCATTAAATGAAGGTTGGTGGGCATCCAAATCCAATATGTATGAATATGATTCTATTTTAATTAATTATAGTTTTGTTAAAGTGACGGCTCATCAATGAATCATTAAAAATAGACTACCATGCCATATCCGAAGTACTTCATATTAATGCCATTGCTTCATCAAAGTTAAATTCACAAATTGTTGAATGTTGTAGAAAAAAAAATATTGTATTGAATTAGTTAATGTCCAAATGTCTAACTATAAGCTATATTAAATTAATCTAATTATTTAATTTGATTAAGTTATTATAAAAAAAATTATTTGTAGGTATAATTTACACAGGAACACTCTCTTTATCGTTGAATTGTTATGAATAAAAAATTTTAAAAAATAATAATATCAATTCAACGATAGTAAAGATGTTCCTATGCAAATTACCTCCACAGTATACATTGTACGTTACTCATATATTAATACGTACCATTGTGCCATCTTACCGCGGCTTTTTAAAAAAAAAAAAAAGAGGTTAAAGAAAGAACCGAAGGTGGTGCAGACCAATTCTGAAATTAATGCAGTGGGGCCATGTAAATTCCTACGGCTTCATGCACCATCACACTCTCGCTTGCCTTCATTGCCACGCCAGGCATGTGTTTCGATCTGCATGCCCATGTAAATTCCTTTGAATTTATGGTGTTTAAATTAAATTCCTTTTATATTATTTATGGTGTTTAAATTCCTTTTATATTATTTATGGCGTGCAAATTTATGGTGTTTTAATTAATTATATTTATGGCCAGCTGCTGCACAGCAGGAGTTGTCGTGGACTCGTGGGTTCGTGGAAATTTCTCCAATTGAAGAGCGCATGGATCACGCGATGCATGTGGGGCCATCTGCCGCTTCTGGTCCGATCCAACTCCAACTCCAAGGACTCGGTGGAGTACATACATTCTGCAATTAGCTCCGTGCAGGACTCGCCAGACCGGCCATCGACGAAGACACCCTCCATGTGCCATGTCACCCGCGCCGCCGTCATCACCGCATACCCCAGGCTCCATTATTATTATTTATGCTACGTACGTACGGCATTTTTACGTTTTCTGTTAACGTACGTGTAATAAGTCATACAGTTTGTTTTCACGATTTGATGCCCATGCCGATTTGCTCTTTTGGTGCTGGGAGACTACGTACAGATATGAAATGATGCCAAGAGCTTAAAATTTGGCAGACTTAATTGTCATTAAAAAAAATCTGGGTATTGAATGATGATAATAATAATAATAAAAGGGCAATAACAAAATTCAGGTATTTATTTGATTTCTTAATTTTGTGATAAAATATATTAAGTTATATCATTGATTTCATGCCATAATATGTTAGCTTTAGTGGCCAGTGGGTACAGATTTCACAATTATGTTTTGATTTATTATTCTTTATTATAAGTCATGGCTTTTAATTAATCCTATGTACCTAAATTGTTTGGTAATAATAATATATATTACAATTCTTGATGAGTTTATTGTTTATCATGCTCTCTTATCTTTGCCTTCTGAGTTTGATTTAATTCAGACTGCTTACAATACACAAAATGAAACACGGGCAATTAATGATTTGATCACTAAGTGTGTAGATGAGGAATTGAAGGTGAAAAAGGAATATACTGAAGCTGCTTTTTTGGTAATTGATTTTAAGTTTGTTAAAAACAATGTTTTCCGTAAAATGATCCAAGTCTCTTAGTCTTAAAAGATTTTAGGGATTCAAGAAGAAAGACACTAATCATTATCATGCAAAAGACGAAAAGAAATGCGAAAGCAACGATATTACATACTACTTCCGATATAAAAAGGGCATGTGAAGAAGGATTGTTTTGAATACTTCTGGAGGTAATACAATCGCATTGGCTTGTTTTGAATATAATCTGATAGATGTTTCTCATAATACTTGGTAGTTTGATAGTGGCGCATATGTCCATATAACTATGATCTTGCAGGGGTTCAAGAAGCTAAGAGAACCAAATGAATGAGAGACAAATCTATTTGTAGTTTTAGGCCATTGAAAATTATTTATACAGATATAAGTGGCCTATATTAAGCTACTATGTGTGAAAATAAATATTTTATTACTTTTATTGATAACTATTTCCGGATATATTTACTTGATTAAAGAAAAATTTAGTGTTTTGAAAAAGTTTAAAATATTTAAGTTAGAAGTGGAGAACCAATCGGATAAGACTATAAAGATTGTGAGATCAGATAAAGATAGTAAAGACTATGTAAAACATGTTGATTCATGATACCATACCTCTAATTTGGTTGGGTTTGAATTGAATTACATATTTTCGATTGAATTCAAATAGAACCATGTCATGGCCGTCCCTATGGGGCGTGGCCCTCGCTCGCATTTCCCTTTTGTCGATGCTGTCCTATAATAGATCCAGTGTGATAGCCGTAGTTAGTTGATGGTTTCAGCCATATTATATCCAGCCGTGTGACAACATTAAAATTTATTTTATTAAAATAATTATATCATATTATTAATTTAATGAATGAAATGATTAATATAACGCGAGATAGCGTGAGGGAGACTTTAAATTTATGAATAATAAATACTTTTATTCAAATGATGAGAGTGGGGTGTGCTCCAATTAACTCTAATACGTTGGTGGTATGTGGGAAATAAGAAACGCCGACAACTTTTCCTCCAATTTGTGTTTAATTAATGGTGGATTTGGGTATTTATTAATTATAATTTTTTTTAAAAAATGATGCGAATTTAATCGAAGGACATTGGATTTTGTTGACGGAGTCCGAATAAATCTTGGATATCTATTTTTATTCAATCTTTTATAATCAATCTTGAATGACCATGCATGGAGCGTAGCGATCGATGTTGGCGGTGGCGAGGAGAGGTGACCACTAAGGAGACGTAGAGCCCCCGAGAGAGGAAGCAACGATTGTTGTCCAACAAAGCGGACTAGCTAGCCCGACCCGTGGCCCTTGTTCCGGGAAGATGGTCTGTCTTCCCTTCCCTAGACCCATGCACTATCGAACCCAAATTCTTTTTTTTTTAAAGGAACAAACCCTTCTTTTTACGGGCTTCTTGGTACAGGCTTCCTCTTCCTCGTAGTCATGGGCCTGGACCCAGGAGGAGGTAACCAGGTGGAGGGATGCGGGCACCGCTCTTGATGCCCTCAACAATACGGTTTATTACGCCTCCGAAGAAACATAGGGTCGACGACATCAACTCGATTCGCTCAAGACCGTTGTCTCCTTCATTAATTTCTTGTCTCTCCTTCCTACAACAAATATTAATATTTTAATTTATACGATAGTGCACTTATAAAAATATTTTTAAAATAAAAAGTAAATTTTAGATATCGGCGAGAGTGAGAATTTGAGCATGTTTGGTAGCATGATTTGTTTCTGTTTTTTGTTTTTTAAAACAAAAAACATGCATTATTTCTTCTTTGGTTAATGTTTTTGTTTTTCATTTTCAAAAATAAAGTGCTTTTGAGTACATGAAATAAAAAACACCAAATTGATGTTTTCATTTTGTTGAAAACGTTTTCAATGATTAGTCGATCGTTCGCCCGTCAATCTTGCTTCCACCGACCGTCGCCCCCTGCCGCTGCTGTCTCCGTGTCACGACCCCAAGCGGCGTGGTGCTGGCGGGGCCGTTTCTTAGTGGCACGATTCAGGAATGGATTCGTGCTACATAAGAGAGAGGGGTTGGTTGAAGCGTAGATGGTGCGCATGAGAAGGTTCCAGGCGGTTCGTGGAGGAAAACGGATGGAACCCCTTCGGAGTTCAGACGTGCCGACCCCGGTTGAATGCGAGTAGCACGCCGCTAGTCGAGGACTTTACGTTGAAGAAGGGATTTGGCCATCCTTACACAAACCGGTCGGAACTGGAGCCGTTCTCCGATGAGCCCAGTGGCGGGGCGAAACCGGTCTACGTGCGCTTCAACCTCAAAAGCTAAACTTAGCGGACCGTGGATAGAGAAGCTAAGTGCCGCAAGGGGTTGAGAGGCGCAGGAAATCTGACCCCGTGACAAGTGGTATCAAAGCCGAACCGGCCCGTATCCCGAAGACTCGCCGAGCACTCTTGTGAGTAGTGTGATCCTAAGGTGGGAGCTCACGAGAGGTGAGTCGACCGATAGTGTCTTGCACGCCTTGCGTCCATGGAGTTGGAGTATCCTAGGAGTGTGATACGAGAGTTGGGCAAGGGAGTACGAAGGAGCGCGTCGGAGCGATCTTGGAAGCCTCCTATCCTTTGGACATTGGGCGAGTGGGTGAGCATCTTGGTAAAGGTGTTGCAACTGCGGGGAAGCGATGTCCAAGCTGTTGACATTGGGCGAGTGGGAGGGCGTCGAGGTAACGATGCCATCGCCTGCGGGGAAGCGATGTCAACAAGCGCAACGAGGACGTTGCGAGGATTGGGTGGAGGAGAATGTCACGACCCGAGCGTGGTGCTGGCGGGACGTTTCTTAGTGGCACGATTCGGGAATGGATTCGTCTACATAAAGGAGAGGGGTTGGTTGAAGCGTAGATGGTGCGCGGCGAAGGTTCCGAAGGTTCGTGGAGGAAAACGGATGGAACCCCTTCGGAGTTCGGACGTGCCGACCCGTTTGAATGCGGGGAGCACGCCGCTAGTCGAGGACTTGACGTTGAAGAAGGGATTTGGCCATCCTTACACAAACTGGTCGGAAGCTGGAGCCGTTCTCCTGATGAGCCCAGTGGCGGGCGAAACCGGTCTACGTGCGCTTCAACCCTCAAAGGCTAAACTTAGCGGACCGTGGATAGAGAAGCTAAGTGCCGCAAGGGGTTGAGAGGCGCAGGAAATCCGACCCCGTGACAAGTGGTATCGAGAGCCGAACCGGCCCGTATCCTGAAGACTCGCCGAGCACTCTCGCGAGTAGCATGATCCCAAGGTGGGAGCTCACGGAGGTGAGTCGACCGATAGTGTCTTGCACGCCTTGCGTCCATAGAGTTGGAGTATCCTAGAGTGTGATACGAGTTGGGCAAGGGAGTACGAAGGAGCGCGTCGGAGCGATCTTGGAAGCCTCCTATCCTTTGGACATTGGGCGAGTGGGTGAGCATCTTGGTAAAGGTGTTGCAACTGCGGGGAAGCGATGTCCAAGCCGTTGACATTGGGCGAGTGGGAGGGCGTCGAGGTAACGATGCCATCGCTGCGGGGAAGCGATGTCGACAAGCGCAACGAGGACGTTGCGAGGATTGGGTGGAGGAGAATGTCACGACCCGAGCGGCGTGGTCTGGCGGGACGTTTCTTAGTGGCACGATTCGGGAATGGATTCGTCTTACATAAAGAGAGGGTTGGTTGAAGCGTAGATGGTGCGCGGCGAGAAGGTTCCAGGCGGTTCGTGGAGGAAAACGGATGGAACCCCTTCGGAGTTCGGACGTGCCGACCCGGTTGAATCGGGGAGCACGCCGCTAGTCGAGGACTTGACGTTGAAGAAGGGATTTGGCCATCCTTACACAACCGGTCGGGAACTGGAGCCGTTCTCCTGATGAGCCCAGTGGCGGGCGAAACCGATCTACGTGCGCTTCACCCTCAAAGGCTAAACTTTGCGGACCGTGGATAGAGAAGCTAAGTGCCGCAGGGGTTGAGAGGCGCAGGAAATCTGACCCCGTGACAAGTGGTTTGATGTTGAAAGCAAGCTGTTGCCCGCAAGAAATCAAAGGCTAAACTTAGCGGACCGTGGATAGAGAAGCCAAGTGCCTCAAGGGGTTGAGAGGCGCAGAAATCAAACCGGTTCTTCAACGCAAGCCTGTCGCCCGCCGTCGTCGTAGCCCCTGCAATGCCTGCCCACCGTCACGGGGTCGGATTTCCTGCGCCTCTCAACCCTTGCACCAACTTAGCTTCTCTATCCACGGTCCGCTAAGTTTAGCCTTTGAGGGTTGAAACGCACGTAGACCGGTTTCGCCATGCCACCGGGCTCATCAGGAGAACGGCTCCGCTTCCTGACCAGTTTGTGTAAGGATGGCCAAATCCCTTTTTCAACGTCAAGTCCTTGACTAGCGGCGTGCTCCCCGCATTCAACCGGGTCGGCACGTCTGAACTCCGAAGGGGTTCCATCCGTTTTCCTCCACGAACCGCTGGAACCTTCTCGCTGCGCACCATCTACGCTTAACCAACCCCTCTCCTTTATGTAGACGAATCCATTCCTGAATCGTGCCACTAAGAAATGTCCCGCCAGCACCCACGCCGCTCGGGTCGTGACATTCTCCTCCACCCAATCCTCGCAACGTCCCGTTGCGCTTGTTGACATCGCTTCCCCGCAGCGATGGCATCGTTACCTCGACGCCTCCCACTCGCCCAATGTCAGCACTTGACATCGGCTTCCCGCAGGTTGCAACACCTTTACCAAGATGCTCACCCACTTGCCCAATGTCCAAAGGATAGAAGGCTTCCAAGATCGCTCCGACGCGCTCCTTCGTACTCCCTTGCCCAACTCGTATCACACTCTAGATACTCCAACTCTATGGACGCAAGGCGTGCAAGACATCACGGCCGACTCACCTCTGTGAGCTCCCACCTTAGGATCACACTACTCACAAGAGTGCTCGCAGTCTTCAGGATACGGGCCGGTTCGGCTTTGATACCACTTGTCACGGGGTCGGATTTCCTGCGCCTCTCAACCCTCGCGGCACCAGTCTATCCACGGTCCGCTAAGTTTAGCCTTTGAGGGTCAAGCGCACGTAGACCGGTTTCGCCCGCCACCGGGCTCATCAGAGAACGGCCCAGTCCCGACCGCTTGTGTAAGGATGGCCAAATCCCTTCTTCAACGTCAAGTCCTCGACTAACGGCGTGCTCCCCGCATTCAACCGGGTCGGCACGTCTCAACTCCGAGGGGTTCCATCCGTTTTCCTCCACGAATCGCCTGGAACCTTCCCGCACCATCTACGCTTGAACCAACCCCTCCTTTATGTAGAGACGAATCCATTCCTGAATCGTGCCACGTAAAAACGTCCCGCCAGCAGCTCGTCGGGGTCGTGACATTCCACTAGTTCTTCATCGACTTCCAAGGCGAACAGGTTCCACAAGGAGAAACGTAGGGGAGTGATGTTGTAAAGCTTTCAAGCAATCAATACAATCGTTTGTTGCCTTCGTTTAAATCGATCTTCCGCTAAGCGCTTCCCCACACAATTGCTTTACAACGGATCGATGGGTTCCGATCCAAATGCGACGAGTTAGGGCCGACCTGGGCGTTCCTTCGTACGGGTAGGAACTAGGTGCCGCACGGGTTAAGCTGCTATAAAGGCTGACCCCGTGACAAGTGGTATCGAGCCAGGTTGGTCTTAAAGTTCGGTGGAACAATCAAAAACTTCGAGATGGTGTAAAAATGGCAAACGGAGGATCTGTTGTCATTAGTGGTGGCGACCACGAAGGCCGCGACAAGGAGAACCACGCTAAGGAACGGAGGAGAGATAAGTCCGTTTCGAGGGAAACATGTCCGCTGGAGAGTCGGCTAGCCAAATTGGAGTTGGCGTTAGCCGAACAGATGGAGGTGGTCGAGGAGCACACCTGAAAGCATCGAAAAGTTGGACTCGAGAGGGTGAGGAAAGCTATGGGAAGATGCAAGGGCTTCTCAACTCCGTCATGGACGACATGAACTCTCGATTTGAGGGCTTGAAGGGTTCTCTCATGTCCCAAATCCTGGCGATGCAAGAGGAAATCAAAGAGATCAAGGCGGATTGGTCTCTCTGTAAGATGGCGGTCCCCCAAGGTGGCGTTGGCGGCCATTCCAGCTCCAAAATCGATGTGCCAAAGCCTAAGACCTATCTTGGGTCTAGGAATGCAAGGAGTTAGACAACTTCCTCTGGACCATGGAGCGATGCTTCGATGCCTTGAATATTGTTGACGAGGCAAAGAAGGTGAAGACCGCTCCGCTATACTTAGTCGATTCGGCTATGGTGTGGTGGAGGCGACGATATGCCGACAAAGAGTGCGGCTTATGCATTATCGACAATTGGGCGGATTTCAAGCGGGAGATCAAGGCCCGGTTCTATCCCCGAACGCGGAGGGACGAGTCCCGGGCGAAACTCGGCGCCTTACCCACAAGGGCACGGTGCGGGAGTACGTCCGTGAGTTTTCAGAGCTCATCTTGGAGATCCCGGACATGTCCGCGAAGGATTCATTATTTTCCTTCATAGACGGATTGCAACAATGGGCAAAGCCGGAGCTGCAACGGAGGAATGTGCAGGACTGGCGTCGGCCATGGCGGTGGCCGAATCACTCATCGAGTACAAGAAACCGGAGAAAACCACCAGTTCTTCGTCGACTTCCAAGGCGAACAGGTTCCACAAGGAGAAACGTAAGGGAGTGATGTTGTAAAGCTTTCAACATCAAGCACATGTCACGGTCACGGGGTCGATTTCTGCGCCTCTCGACCCTCGGCACTTAACTTCTCATCCACGGTCCGCTAAGTTTAGCCTTTGAGGTTGAAGCGCACGTGACCGGTTTCGCCCGCCACCGGGCTCATCAGAGAACGGCTCCGGTTCCCGACCGGCTGTGTAAGGATGGCCAAATCCTTCTTCAACGTCAAGTCCTCGACTAGCGGCGTGCTCCCCGCATTCAACCGGGTCGGCACGTCCGAACTCCGAAGGGTTCCATCCGTTTTCCTCCACGAACCGCCTGGAACCTTCGCTGCGCACCATCTACGCTTCAACCAACCCCTCTCTCCTTTATGTAAGACGAATCCATTCCCGAATCGTGCCACTAAGAAACGTCCCGCCGCACCACGTTCGGGTCGTGACATTCCACTAGTTCTTCATCGACTTCCAAGGCGAACAGGTTCCACAAGGAGAAACGTAGGGAGTGATGTTGTAAAGCTTTCAAGCAATCAATACAATCGTTTGTTGCCTTCGTTTAAATCGATCTTCCGCTAAGCGCTTCCCTACACAATTGCTTTACAACGGATCGATGGGTTCCGATCCAAATGCGACGAGTTAGGCTGACTCTGCGTTCCTTCGTACGGGTAGGAACTAGGTGCCGCACGGGTTAGGTCTGCTATAAAGGCTGACCCCGTGACAAGTGGTATCGAGCCAGGTTGGTCTTAAAGTTCGGTGGAACAATCAAAAACTTCGAGACGGTGTAAAAATGACAAACGGAGGATCTGTTGTCATTAGTGGTGGCGACCACGAAGGCCGCGACAAGGAGAACCACGCTAAGGAACGGAGGAGAGATAAGTCCGTTTCGAGGGAAACATGTCCGTGGAGAGTCGGCTAGCCAAATTGGAGTTGGCGTTAAGCGAAACAGGATGGAGGTGGTCGAGGAGCACACCGAAAGCATCGAAAAGTTGGACTCGAGAGGGTGAGGAAAGCTATGGGAAGATGCAAGGGCTTCTCAACTCCGTCATGGACGACATGAACTCTCGATTTGAGGGCTTGAAGGGTTCTCTCATGTCCCAAATCCACGGCGATGCAAGAGGAAATCAAAGAGATCAAGGCGGATTGGTCTCTCTGTAAGATGGCGGTCCCCCAAGGTGGCGTTGGCGGCCATTCCAGCTCCAAAATCGATGTGCCAAAGCCTCAAGACCTATGCTGGGTCTAGGAATGCAAGGGAGTTAGACAACTTCCTCTGGACCATGGAGCAGATCTTCGATGCCTTGAATATTGTTGACGAGGCAAAGAAGGTGAAGACCGCTCCGCTATACTTAGTCGATTCGGCTATGGTGTGGTGGAGGCGACGATATGCCGACAAAGTGCGGCATGCATTATCGACAATTGGGCGGATTTCAGCGGGAGATCAAGGCCCGTTCACATCCCCGAACGGGAGGACGAGTCCGGGCGAAACTCGGCGCCTTACCCCACAAGGGCACGGTGCGGGAGTACGTCCGTGAGTTTTCGAGCTCATCTTGGAGATCCCGGACATGTCCGCGAAGGATTCATTATTTTCCTTCATAGACGGATTGCAACAATGGGCAAAGCTGGAGAGTCGCAGCGGAGGAATGTGCAGGACCTGGCGTCGGCCATGGCGGTGGCCGAATCACTCATCGAGTACAAGAAACCGGAGAAAACCACCAGTTCTTCATCGACTTCCAAGGCGAACAGGTTCCACAAGGAGAAACGTAAGGGAGTGATGTTGTAAAGCTTTCAACATCAAGCACATGTCACGGGTCACGGGGTCAGATTTCTGCGCCTCTCGACCCCTTGCGGCACTTAACTTCTCTATCCACGGTCCGCTAAGTTTAGCCTTTGAGGGTTGAAGCGCACGTAGACGGTTTCGCCCGCCACTGGGCTCATCGGAGAACGGCTCCGAGTTCCCGACCGGTTTGTGTAAGGATGGCCAAATCCCTTCTTGAACGTCAAGTCCTCGACTAGCGGCGTGCTCCCCGCATTCAACCGGGTCGGCACGTCTGAACTCCGAAGGGGTTCCATCCGTTTTCCTCCCACGAACTGCCTGGAACCTTCTCGCTGCGCACCATCTACGCTCAACCAACCCCTCTCCTTTATGTAGACGAATCCATTCCTGAATCGTGCCACTAAGAAACGTCCCGCCACACCACGCTCGGGGTCGTGACATTCCACTAGTTCTTCATCGACTTCCAAGGCGAACAGGTTCCACAAGGAGAAACGTAGGGGAGTGATGTTGTAAAGCTTTCAAGCAATCAATACAATCGTTTGTTGCCTTCGTTTAAATCGATCTTCCGTTAAGGCGCTTCCTACCCAATTGCTTTACAACGGATCGATGGGTTCCGATCCAAATGCGACGAGTTAGGCCGACCTAGCGTTCCTTCGTACGGGTAGGAACTAGGTGCCGCACGGGTTAAGTCGCTATAAAGGCTGACCCGTGACAAGTGGTATCGAGCCAGGTTGGTGCTAAAGTTCGGTGGAACAATCAAAAAACTTCGAGACGGTGTAAAAATGACAAACGGAGGATCTGTTGTCATTAGTGGTGGCGACCACGAAGGCCGCGACAAGGAGAACCACGCTAAGAACGGAGGAGAGATAAGTCCGTTTCGAGGAAACATGTCCCTGGAGAGTCGGCTAGCCAAATTGGAGTTGGCGTTAGCCAAACGGATGGAGGTGGTCGAGGAGCACACCGAAAGCATCGAAAAGTTGGACTCGGAGGGTGAGGAAAGCTATGGGAAGATGCAAGGGCTTCTCAACTCCGTCATGGACGACATGAACTCTCGATTTGAGGGCTTGAAGGGTTCTCTCATGTCCCAAATCCCGGCGATGCAAGAGGAAATCAAAGAGATCAAGGCGGATTGGTCTCTCTCGTAAGATGGCGGTCCCCCAGGTGGCGTTGGCGGCCATTCCAGCTCCAAAATCGATGTGCCAAAGCCTAAGACCTATGCTGGGTCTAGGAATGCAAGGGAGTTAGACAACTTCCTCTGGACCATGGAGCAAGACTTCGATGCCTTGAATATTGTTGACGAGGCAAAGAAGGTGAAGACCGCTCCGCTATACTTAGTCGATTCGGCTATGGTGTGGTGGAGGCGACGATATGCCGACAAAGAGTGCGGCTTATGCATTATCGACAATTGGGCGGATTTCAGCGGGAGATCGAGGCCCGGTCTATCCCCGGAACGCGGAGGACGAGTCCCGGCGAAACTTCGGCGCCTTACCCACAAGGGCACGGTGCGGGAGTACGTCCGTGAGTTTTCAGAGCTCATCTTGGAGATCCCAGACATGTCCGCGAAGGATTCATTATTTTCCTTCATAGACGGATTGCAACAATGGGCAAAGCTTGGAGCTGCAACGGAGGAATGTGCAGGACCTGGCGTCGGCCATGGCGGTGGCCGAATCACTCATCGAGTACAAGAAACCGGAGAAACCACCAGTTCTTCATCGACTTCCAAGGCGAACAGGTTCCACAAGGAGAAACGTAAGGGAGTGATGTTGTAAAGCTTTCAACATCAAGCACATGTCACGGGTCACGGGGTCAGATTTCCTGCGCCTCTCAACCCCTTGCGGCACTTAACTTCTCTCCACGGTCCGCTAAGTTTAGCCTTTGAGGGTTGAAGCGCACGTAGACTGGTTTCGCCCTGCCACTGGGCTCATCGGAGAACGGCTCCGGTTCCCGACCGGTTTGTATAAGGATGGCCAAATCCCTTCTTCAACGTCAAGTCCTCGACTAGCGGCGTGCTCCCGCATTCAACCGGGTCGGCACGTCTGAACTCCGAAGGGGTTCCATCCGTTTTCCTCCACGAACCGCTTGGAACCTTCTCGCCACGCACCATCTACGCTTCAACCAACCCTCTCCTTTATGTACGAATCCATTCTTGAATCGTGCCACTAAGAAACGTCCCGCCAGCACCACGCTGCTCGGGTCGTGACATTCTCCTCCACCCAATCCTCGCAACGTCCTCGTTGCGCTTGTTGACATCGCTTCCCCGCGAGGCGATGGCATCGTTACCTCGACGCCCTCCCACTCGCCCAATGTCAACAGCTTGGACATCGCTTCCCCGCAGTTGCAACACCTTTACCAAGATGCTCACCCACTGCCCAATGTCCAAAGGATAGGAGGCTTCAAGATCGCTCCGACGCGCTCCTTCGTACTCCTTGCCCAACTCTCGTATCACACTCAGGATACTCCAACTCTATGGACGCAAGGCGTGCAAGACACTATCCGGTCGACTCACCTCGTGAGCTCCCACCTTGGGATCACGCTACTCGCGAGAGTGCTCGGCGAGTCTTCGGGATACGGGCCGGTTTGGCTCGATACCACTTGTCACGGGGTCGATTTCTGCGCCTCTCAACCCCTGCGGCACTTAGCTTCTATCCACGGTCCGCTAAGTTTAGCCTTTGAGGGTTGAAGCGCACGTAGATTGGTTTCGCCCGCCACCGGGCTCATCGGGAGAACGGCTCCAGGTTCCCGACCGGTTTGTGTAAGGATGGCCAAATCCCTTCTTCAATGTCAAGTCCTCGACTAGCGGCATGCTCCCCGCATTCAGGGTGTTTTTTTTAAGCTTGGGGGGGTGGCCTCCTTTTCCTTTTTCCTTTAGCCCCCTTACCCCCCCCTTCCTCTCCCCCCCCACACCTCCTCCCCCTTTTTTCCCACTGAACAATCCCCCCCCAGAGGTTCCCTTGGATCCCGCCTCCCCGCGTCGTTCCTGCCGTCCCACCACCCCCCTTTTCCCCCTCCACCCCCCCCCCCCCCCCCCCCCCCCTCCCCAAGCCTTTCCCCCCCTCCCCCCTCTTCCTCCCTCCTTCTTCCCCCCCCCCCTCCCCCCTCCCCCTCCCCTCCCCCACCCCCCACCCCCTCCCCCCCCCTCAACCCCCCCCCCCCCAGAACCCCCCCCCCCCCCCCCTCCCCCCCCCCACCCCGGGGAGGGGGACCCCTTGCTCGTCGCCCGTTTTCCCGTTTCTTCCTTTCCTTCCCCCCTTTTTTCCCCCCCCCACTCCGTCGCGGGGTCCCCCGTCTCCAGTCCCCTTTCACCCCCACAAAACACCACCCAACCCCAAAAATTTTTTTTTTTTTATTTTATTTAATTTTTTTTTTTTTTTTTTTTTTTTTTTTTTTTTAAAAAAAAAAAAAGAAAACGGAGACCAACATGGCCTTTGTTTCGCGTTTTCTATTTTTCGTATTTTTATTTTTTTAGGCTTAAAAAGCAAAAACAACTTTTTAATCTTTTTAATTTTCTATACTAAAAAATAACTATTATATTTTTAAAACGAAAACATAAAACATTTCAAATAAATATACCCTACAATTTTCTACTTTTACTCCTAGTTCACATCGGTTTATATTTTAATTTTTTAATTTAAGATGTAAATATTATATTATTTTATATATTTTATTTATCTTTTAATCTCTATTTTTAAAAACTATATTTTTATTTTATATTTATTATTTTTAAAATTTCTTTCATTCATCGCTAACAAATTAATAGTACACAAATATTAAGAAATATATTAAAACTATATGAATAATTAATACTGATTCCTTAAAAATAGATATTCTCTCATATTTCTATTTCTAAATTATATTTTGAAGAAATTCGATGTAGATTCATTTTTACCAAAACTCCAAAATTAATCTATAAATTATAAGAAAAACACCATTGCAAAGTATCTAATGTTGACGCTTTAAGTGCATTAGTGGCATAGCAATTGTTTAATTAAAATTTAGATAAAATATAAATTATTAAAAAAATAGTTATTTACTTTTTATCACATCAAATAATGGGAAATCAAACTTGACCAAATGATTTTATCCATACCGAAAATCATGTTGTTGTATCACAATCTCACCCGCAGATGATTGGTATGCAATAAATTTTAAAATATTATATACAATTTGTATGTCAACACATCAACATCCAGATAGTTCCAACTTTAAATAGGGACTCAAACAATAGATTAAATATTTTTTTCACACTTTTAATATAATATTAATTTTAAAGTTTTGTATATTTTAAATTAATAAATGCATTTCATCTAGCTATAACATCTTCTCTTACTCACATTGTACTGACCACTAAAGGTTATGTTTTTTTATTAATACCCTTCATCGTTGCTCAAATCGCATAATCATAAGTTTCCCTGGGGTCATCTTTGCTTTTGGTGACCAACTGGCACATCTCTAATTTCAAAAACATGAAACTTAGTAGTGACTTTTAGTTATCCACACTTGAATGGTACCTAATCAACATTAAACACCTAGGGAGACCTCACCACAGGTGTTGTATCTTACTTGAACTATTAAATATTAATAATATAAAAGTACTTTCAAAATAAAACAACAATGACATAATATAACTAAAAACTATCAATTAACAATGAAAATATCATTTAAGTAAACAATCAAACAATAACAAATACAATTGTTCACGGACCTTTACCCCCAAATGAAATAACTCAAATACACAAAGTCTTTAAAGACACATGAAAAAGAGTCAAACATACATTAAGTTAGTTTAAGGCAAGTTTCGTGCACTCGTACTATGCACCCATGTCAAAGAAAAGTTTGCACAAAGCAACTACACGCAGCAAGTCATGCCGTGCAATCATGACTACTCTCAAAAAATTTGTTTTTATCATATCTCACCGATTAGGAGGTGTTTAATTGGATGGTATTATTTTTGAAAATAAAATTATTTTTAAAAATAATATATATAATACATCTAAAAGTATTTATGAGCGCTCTACTTTGAGACCAAACAAGCAAAAGCTAAATAATAGCTAATGTAAAAAAAAACGTCCTTTCAATACTACGGGTTTTTTAACTTATGGACATATGACTCATCTAACCAGCCAATTACACTCATCAAATAATATTTATTATTAAAATATTTATTGGGCTCATCAATGCATTCACTGTCCGTCCCTCCCCCAGCAAGCAGAACTAAAGAACGCCAACGAGCCTTGCTCTGGCGTGGTACTGGACGGTCAAGTTTGTCATGAAGCTACTATTCCACAACCGGGTGGCGAACCACGAGTGCAGGACAGCGGAGTCGGAGTCGGCTTCGGCATTCTACATCCCCTTTAATTAATCATACCCAAATACATAAAGCTGGGTTTCGGCACTGATCTGCTATAGCCTGGGTCTATTTATCCTCCTATCGCTACAGCCAATATTATTATTATTGTTGACCTCCAACACAAACAAAACACAAACTTTTCATGCCTTTTCGTTAGCTTTTCCAATGCACCTAATTACGATCAATTTTTTCCATACGAATTAAAATCAAGACAAAGCAAAATCTGACTTTATCAATTTGTTCTGGCGGTGGGGAAGTACCTATGGTCCGAGTTCAGTGCCCGGGAGTGCGACCGACACGGGGAGTGGTTGCTGGCAGCGTCTGCAAGAGGTGGTGCACTGCCCTGTTCAGCTTCGTGGGCAGCAAGCGTGGCGGCGGAGGCGGGAGGAGAGACTTCCGGGACCTGGTGCTATCCTATTGCCTCAACGAGTCGATCCTGGAGCGTGGCACTCCCTCTGCAACGACGGGCTGGGACCTCCGGCAAGCGAAACAACGTGTACCAGCGTCGTCTTGCTTTCTTTAAATATATTAATATTTTATTAAAATAGCTAAAGAATTAATGAGACGTAAAAAATAAATGGTTAAATTTTACAAAAGTTAAGTTTTTAATTAAATTTTAGATAAAGTTTATCTGTGAATGCTCTTACGGCATGTCACGTTAAAAAAATAGTGGAACCAAATAAAGTTATGATTAATTCCACACTTACTAATTTTATTTTATATTGAATAGCTAATTTTGATGATTCATCCCTATCAAATAATGCTAAAATTTAAATTGTAAAATTATGTTTATGTCTCCAAATTAAAGATACTCTACTCAAACTTTGTAGTTTTTTAGGTTTTTATTTTATTTTCCGCATTTTGTTTTGATGCTCAGCGTGTGAAATTTTTGCTTCGAATAACAAAAATTGTTCAATTAGGTAGATTGGGATTTGTAAATCGTGCACCCTTTGGCCAAGATTAAAATAAAATATGGAAGGGACTTTTTTTTTTTTTTTTTTAGTTTTAATAGTCAAAACCCGGACAGTCTCTGATTATTATTTTCAGTTTATGACCTCATAATCAGTTTTTCAAACCGACCGCACTTAACTGCGGTCGCCTGCCCCCGCCAAACATTTCGATAAAACAATAAATAAAAATAAAAGAATTCAACCTTAACGTTTAGTGTACGCAAGAACCGCATTCGCACCACGCTCCTCACGTGCTGGTTTCCCCGAAATCTTAGCCGTTGATCTTCCCCAACTGTCAGTGCACTCCACGGTTCGAATCCAACGATCACCGTAGCAGACCCACGCTCGATGCACACAATATAAATCAATTAAATCGAAAAAACAAATATATATAAAAATACCCGCAGTCACATGCGCGCCCAAAACCATCGCGTCACTAGAATCACCCGGAGACTGGCTGCAGCCGGTGCCCGAGAGCCTGCAGCCGCCGCCATATCCACCGGCGCTGACAGGTCCCCGGTCGCCAGCTCCACTTGGTGGCGGTTGATGACGTGGCATCGCTTGCACCGTCAGATCTGACGCAAGACTTTTTATCCTCCTGGAGTTTCCCTGAGATAACGCCAAGAGCTCCGTCATTGCTTTAATGGCGTAGAGAGAGAGAGAGAGAGAGAGAGAGAGAGAGGGTAGAGATATTGACTCAGTGGTGTTGCGACTTGCGATTCGATTCCTTCGTCGTCATTGAACCACTGCGGGCGAGCAAAGCAGTTTCTGGGTCGCTATCTTGCTTCGTTGGCGACGAAAAGCGAGTTGAATCGGCGTATGCTTTTGGTAATTTTTTGTTTCCTTCGACTTTTCAATGCATTTTGTGGCCTTTTGAAGTAGGATTTCGGTGGTGTTGAATCACTGCCGGCTTCGAAAATCTTGTTTCGATTTTCTACGAAGAAAAATGGAGTAGTTTTCAAGGTCTAGCGTTTGATTTGTTGGCTCGAATCGAGTTTCGAAACTCATGTTTTTTCTTTTTTGCTCCCTAGATTCGTGTAAAAGGATTAGGTTCGATGATCGCGATTGTGATTTTTTCAAAACTGTAATCGAGCCTGGAACCCTCAGGTTTCGAGGCTTTGATGTTCTAGAGTTGACTGTTCGTTCTTTTGGGGATTATGTTTGCGTTCTGGACCTCAGATCGATCGATGGCGGAAGTTGCAGGATCGAACTCGTGGCGAGAGGAGCTCACGAGCTTGATAGAGGATACGGGGGTGCGGTACGCGTATCCCACCACCGACGCCGCCGCGGTCTCGGAGATGCCGTTCGAATCGAGGAGATCGGAGTTGGCTGCGGGCGAGGAAGGCGAGTCTGGCCAGTCGGAGAGCTTCAAGGACCAGGCGAAGGAGTTCGTCAAGGCCTGGGGTGAGTTGCTGGTGGAGTTCGGGCGAGGTTGCAGGGACATTGTGCAGCAGAGCATCGTGACCGAGGATTCCTTCCTCGTGCAGAAGTTTGGTGGACCGGTTTCAAAGGTTCGTGGAAAAATAAGCGTTTTGAACGACTACTTGCCGGAGGATCGCGATCCGGTTCATTCGTGGTCGGTGATTTTGTTCGTATTCATCCTCGCGCTTGCAGGTATATTTGGATTTATGATTCAACAATGCGTAAAGTTTCTGAGTTAACTGGATATGCATGTTTTTTTTTTTTAATAAATTCTTATCACTTAAATTCTGGGTTGGCAATGAGTTGTTTTTATTTTTTTTATTTAAATACAAACAGTGATGTGTTTTTATCTTTTAGGGATTATTAGTCTGTGAAAATCTTTACCAGTGTTTTTACTGTACTTACGCCTTGAAAATCGGTAGCCGTTTTATGGCATTTTGCTGTTGTTTTGCTTATCATTTCATTTTCCTTTCATGTTCTCTGTTCCTTTTATGCAAAATACTTGTTCTTGCTCTTTACTAATTTTAGTTTTAATCTTTGAGTTTATGATTCAGGGGTTGGATAATTCCTTGCCCATGTAAACAATAGGGTGACTTGATACTGCCTGTACCCAAAATTCCTCCAATATGCATAAGCTTCTCTAACCGAATGAAAAAGCATTTAATCTGCAATGAGTAGAAATTATACAATCTCAATTTCTCAATTTTGTATAAGCTTGAAATTTTAAATATGATTGCTGTTGTTACCCCCCACCCTTCTTTTTATATTTATCCAGGGTATGGTCCTTCCCTGTGAGAGAATAAATTTTGTTCTTCACAGCACATTTGTTCCCTTTCTGTTATTGCTTTGTTAGATAATCATTGACATTTTTATAAATTTTGTGCAGTACTGAGTGTAAATAATAATAAACATGACAGTCCAACCCCACCAGTCAAGAAAGTTTTCTTACATCCTCCTAGTGCTAGCCGTGTGCTACTTCCAGATGGTAGATACATGGCATATCGTGAACTTGGTGTTCCAGCAGACAGGGCTAGATTTTCTGTAATTGTTGTGCATTCTTTTCTTTCTTCCCGGCTTGCAGGTATATAATCTGTGCTAGTGTTGTTTCTTGTAACAAGTTATACCTATCTCTGAGATGCAACTGGTAAAATTTGGCATTGACTTGCTAATCTATCCCATTAAAGGTATACCGGGTATTAAAGATGCCCTGCTGGAAGAGTTTGGTGTCCGCTTCATAACATATGATCTTCCTGGTTTTGGGGAGAGTGATCCTCATTCCAAACGGAACTTAAACTCATCAGCTTTGGATTTGCTGTCCCTGGCAAATGCTCTTGGAGTTAATGAGTTCTGGGTGTTGGGTTTCTCGAGTGGAGCCATGCATGCTTTGGCTGCTCTCAAATATATACCTAGTAGAATTGCAGGTACATTGAAGTATCAATATTTGTAAATTCACAGTTATTTGATAATAATATCTGTAAAATTTTCACTATGGTTTAGAATCTGTACCTTATTAATTGAGATTGATTATCACCTTGATTCTTATAGTATTAATTTCATCTTATTTTATTTATTAATAACACTAGGTGTCGCCATGTTTGCCCCAATGGTTAATCCATATGATCCAAGCATGACCAAGGAAGAGATGTCTAGAACTTGGGAAAAATGGCTGTTGAGAAGGAAATTTACATACTTTTTAGCTCGGAGGTTTCCTAGATTTCTCACCTCGTTCTATCACCGAAGCTTCCTGTCTGGGAAACACAGTCAGATTGATAAGTGGTTTCCTTTGTCATTGGGAAATAAGGTATGTTTCTGTGCTGCAGTTTATTGTTTTTGTTTAGGTTTGGATCATGGTTTAAAATTTAGGCATGTATTCGTCTTGTTTAGAAAGGACTTTCATCTTTATTGATCTAACTCCAAATATCAGGAGAATCTCAGAATGGTATATTCCTGTTTATTTTAAAAGTTTAGGAGTCGCAAGCAGAATGGTTGGCCATATTCTAGTTTATCCATTGTAATTATTTTGTAGGCAACACCGTGCTAGTTATCAGCGGTGAAATAAGCAAGACAATAAAGGATCAGAAGCATACACAACATAATTAATCTGTGGTCTGCTACCACAAAAATGAAAATGGGAGTGATATAATTGTATGAAGTTTCAGCATCCTTATATTTCAGGACAGAGCTCTTGTTGATGAGCCATTATTTGAAGAATTTTGGCATAGGGATGTGGAGGAATCAATTCGACAGGGACATGCAAGACCATTTATCGAGGAAGCTGCACTGCAAGTGTCAAACTGGGGATTTAGCCTCACAGATCTTCAGGTGCAGAAGAAGTGCCACGTAAATGGTATTATATCATGGTTCAAATCCATATACAGTCCCGAGGAATGTGAATTGGTAGGCTTTAAAGGGCCAATTCATGTATGGCAGGTTCGTACACATCTATCCAAATCAATTATGCTATGCTTCCGCTGGTCAAGGTTAATAACAAATACTTTTTTCGCCTCTTTGCGGTAGACTGATTGTGGACGTTGTGCTCAATTATAACATTTTATAAAGACTTCTAGGACCTGTCTAGACTACTTTGTGCCTTCTTAAGAATCAACAAGGCAAATTCATTGGAAGACTACTAATGTTGCTCCTCTTACATTTATCTCATCAGAATACAAATGCGTCAGTAGTATTATTGTTTCTATGATTTTTTCCCCTGAATGACGTTATTGCTGGACAGGGAATGGATGACCGGGTGGTTCCACCATCGATGACTGATTATCTTGGCAGGGCTGTGCCAGCAGCAATTTTGCACAAGCTTCCAAATCAGGGCCATTTCTCCTATTTCTTCTTCTGTGATGAATGCCACAGGCAAATATTCTCTAAACTTTTTGGGAACCCGGAGGGACCACTCAATCGAGCCATGGAAGTGGACCAAACTCCAGGTGAAATGGACCAAACACCAACTCAAGAAGCGGAACCAACTCCAGGCGAAGGAGTCACGGAAGAGGTGTCTTCTCTAGCTGACCCTGGCACAGATTGAGATGACAGTCCTTAATTGATAATCAAGAGAAGGGCAATTAGGATGTAAATACTAATACCACAGAGCTCTGACTTCACAGAGCATGATACAACAGTTCTCCAATGATTGGCGGCAACGTTTGTGGAAGTGTTTGGCGAGAGGTGAAAAGTTGGGGCATTTTTAACAGCGTGTGAATGGAGTAGGCTACATGGATTGTCATTTGACTTCACTCATAATGTAGGGTCGGTCTGATGTTGCAACCTCTGAAATAGCATAAAAATAAATGCTTAGATTGACTCGCCAATTCTATGAGCAGGGTTGCCCCACTTAACTACTGCTTTTTCTGCTCCAATTATTTTGATCCTGCAAGTTACCCTTTTGGTTTGATTTGAAAATGTAACTTCCAATCAATGTGAGTTGGGCCACGTAATCTGGCCGGATCCTTTTATGTACCTTTTTTTCTACATATTTTACATATTCGAGTTAACCTAGCAACTTTGTCCCGCCAGTTCTTTATGGAAATCCGATATGAAAAAACAGTGAAGATTTTATGAAAGTGGTAAAACTGAAGCACTGTCATTAAACAGTTCCATTATTGGTTAACCTCTGTTATTATGTACTTTGATTATCGGTTAAGTCAACATTCAGTGTCTTGGCGAGCCTAATACACAAGCATCAGAACTTCCACGCGTTACATGACCAAATGAATTTATTAAAAATCGTAGTAAAAAAAATAAAAATAACCAACTGACAAATTTGGGCTAGATGTTACAACGAGGGCCCTTCTTCATCAAACAGAAACCTCATTATGCGGTAATGCTCTCAAAGGCCAGCAGTGCTAGGATGTGTAACACACCTCAAGAGAAGATTGTCTTCAAAATGCCGACCCAGCGTCCTTTGTTTTCCCTAGCATTACATCTTTTGCTTCGTTAATTTTTGAAGCAAGGTAATGGCTACCACCAGCGTCCGGATGGTTTGCCACCATCACCTTTCTATGTGCTTCCTTAACCTTGTCTACTGCTGCACTTTCCCTGTTTAAAAGTTAATCAAAACTTCTTGTTGCGGAAGAGATTTACAGTGAAATAGAAATCCGTAGCTTTTCCAATACATCAGTGGGTGAGAGCGAAAAATTAAAAGGGATGCAAAGTTATCATTTAAGGCCACAACAAAAAAAAAAAAAAGTACAGCCATCTTGTTTTAACCGAGCATGCATGAAAAGCTATGAGAAAACAAATGACATGGGAAGCAACGTTTTGCAATGTAACTTACGTAGATCAAGCAGGTGATGAAAACTACACTTGCATATAACTTGGGTATGCGATGATTATAAAGGTTGTTAGGGCACTCGCCCTCAGTTCAGCATATGAAATAATAGCTAACATATGAAAAATAGTCCCCTAGTGGACTCTATAATTACAGCCAATTTGGTCAGTACCCACTTGGCTGGCCAAAATTATTGAGGCATGTTGGCTGGTTAAGTATAGAATAAAATAATTGATAGGGCTCCGCTCAAACAGTCTCCTCCTTCCACCAATTTCGACGGCAAAGAAATCCTCCTTCCCTCCTTTCATCACAAATAGCTGACTGTTGAAGAACCAACTCAAAGCTAATTGACTTAAAGTGTCAAGCGTGGATCGAAGATCAGAACACCTATTAGTTAATATTTGTCCAGGCTAAATATTATTGAATATTTTGGTTGTTTTGCCGAGTTTACCTTTTCTTGTTACTTTCTTGTTATTCTTAATTTTATTATTATTATTATACTCATTATTATCTTGAAAAGAAAAAGAAAAAGAAAAGATAAAGAAAAAAACACTTAACACCCTTGTAGCGGTTGTCTGGTCAAAGAACAAGTAGTCAAGTAAGTAATTGCGGAGTTATTGTTCAATTAAAGCTTAAACCAAATTTTGCATTATTGATCAAGCAAAATCACAAGTCAAAGGAAAAATATTAAACTGAAAGTTTGAGTCAGGAAAGAAAAAGAACTGAAAGCTTGAATATGTAGCTTTAAACCAAAATTTTGATGCCAACTTAAAACTGAAAGATTGAATATAAAGCTTTAAACTGAAAATTTGAATACAAAGCCTTAAATCAAAATTTTAATGTCAAAATCTTAAATCGAAATTTTAATGTGACATTTTAAACCAAAAGTTTAAAACCGCGATTTTAGATTTTCTTTGATAAAGTTTTCGAGTTCAATTAAACTACAAGTTTTCATGACCTATTCCTTCAACATTAAATTAAAGGTTCATTTGCTTTACAGCAAGTTCAATTATACTACAAGGGAATCCCTTGTCCCCATTATTGTTTGTCATTATTATGAAAGCATTGAGCCGTTTGATTGATAAGGCTTCAGCCGCAAGATCGATTTCTAGTTTTCTCGTGGGGAGTTTGAAGGGTCATCCTCTTGTTGTCACAAATTTGCTGTTTGCGGATGATACTTTGATTTTTTATGAGATCGATCCAGAACAGATATTTCATTTGCACTTAATCCTTGTTTGGTTTAAGGCTGTTTACGGTTTGCATATAAATTTGGATAAATCAGTGATAGTTCCGGTTGGAGATGTGTATTTAGGGATCTTAGGGTGTCAGTCTGCACAACTGCCTCTGAAGTAATTAGGGTTGCCATTGGGGGCTTCTTTTAAGTCCTCTTCTATTTGAGTTATTATATTCAACCCAAATCCATCCTTTTGCAGTTGATAGGATGTGTTGGATTCCTGATCATCCTACAGGCTTTCAAGTCAAGTCATTCTACTCTATTTTAACCCACGATGGGTCGGAGTTATTTTCATGGCGGAATGTTTGGAAGGCTAAAATTCTCCCAGGGTAGTATTCTTTGTTTGGATTGTAGTGCAAGAAAGATCTTAATAGTTGATAATGTTTAGAGGCGGGGCATGATTGCTATTAGTTGGTGTTACATGTGTAAAGCAGTGGGGGGTCCGTTATCATCTCCTTCTCCATTGTCCTGTTGCTCGGGTGCTTTGGGATTTGGTCTTGAAGTTGTTTGACCTTCAATGGGTTATGCCTTTATGCCTTTTTAACCCTTTTCTCTAGTTGGTCTAATCGAGTAGGGAGGAACTCAATTATTTGACGTGTTATTCCTCACTATTTTATTTGGTGTTTATGGCACAAGCGAAATGTTAAACTCTTTGCGAATGCTGAGCGCACTTTGGAGGAGTTCAAAACTTTTTTTAAGCATTTGTTTGGATTGGATGTCAATTTTAGATTGTTATTCTTTATATTTTGCATTTGATGTTATTGATGTGTGTGTTTTTTGAATTGATTTTTTCTAATCCTTCATTGTAATTTTCTCTATTGTGCACTTCTTGTGTGCTTGATGTTTTTAATAAATTATTATTTATATAAATATTTTCTTTTACTTTTTTTTGTTTACAAAATAATTATCAATTTGAATCTTTCATATTTATATTTAAAATGCCCAAACCAAAAAAGTTCCTTAAGTACTTGTTTATATCTTTCCTTATATTTGAAAACCAAAATTTTCAAAATAATTTTAATTTTTCAAAATCCTAAAAAGTGTATTTTTCAAGCCCTTGCCACAATGAGTCTTACTCTCCTGTCTAAGGAGATTAAGACTTAACAATATTAGTCCCTTAATTTTTTTTATGAAGATTCCTTTAAGTATAGATTCTTACATTAATCTTTTTTTTTAATCTACCAAAAAAAAAAGTCTTCATCTTTTCAAGCCTCTTACAACCTCTTTTGAAATAGCAAACTCCTCACAACACAAAAGGGTAACAAGTTTGGACACCATGAGTGTTAATCCTTCCTCACGTATAAACGTACTCCCAACTCTAGATTTTAGTAACACAGACCCCCTATTTTTGCTACTATAAATAGCAGGGGTCCGACTTTATCCAGGTTGATGGAAACTCCATTTTTCAATTTCACTTATATGTTTTTTCTAAAAAAATTTCAATGCTTTTAGTTTGTTAAGTAAAGGCCTCTCAAGCCAATACTTGTGTCAATCATATTCCACTAACTGAACGATTATTGGCAGATTATAAAAAGAAATCAAGGCAACTTAAAGAATTAAAAGATTATAAATACTCAATATGGATAAGGATAAAGGATTTGAAATTGAACAAAGATAATCAACTGACATAAAAAGAAAAGTTCATTTTAAGGTTCTCTCTTAGTTATAAATTTTCATGTTTTTATGTTTTTCAAAAATTTTTAGTATAGTTTAAATTACCTTGTTTTCTATAATATTTTGAATGTGGCACTGTAATTCATCTTAATAACAGTCTTCAGTCAGCATTCTATTGCATGTGATTATGATTTGTGAAAATACCAAAAACAAAGTAATGATCTCATGTTATATATCATCTGCTGTGAACCTAGCCGAGTCACTCAAAAGCTATACAATGATCTAAGCATTTGTTCAGCTCACAAATCACATGTGCCAATGATTCTTGACTATGTTCATGTTCTAAAACCACAGCTTTAATATGAATAATTCCATAATATGTAGCAACATTTAGCGTTTCAGAACTTCCACCTAATTCAACTTGCACAGCTGAAGATAAGCAGAAAACATTTCTATTACCATTACTATCAAAATTTGGAGATATATCCATTTAGTATTCAACCGAAGGATATCATAAATACCTAATCCCAAGAATCAGAGCAGCTTCCCTTCTTGTCATTTTTTGCTGAAAACCACCATCATAAAATTTACGTAATCTAGGTTGTGGTGGCCTTGTCTTGAATGCATGCCAAGCCTGAATTCCATATTTACCAGCAAGAGCAGCAGCGGCTACTGCAAGTCCGGCTAGCAATGGTGTAGCCTGATGCAAATTGACATGAGCGAGATTTCATTAGTTCTGAATATAACTAGTTAAGGAATATTACATCGTAGTTTTTTTCATAGCATTGCAAGCAGAGAAGAAGTGGAAAAAAAAAAGTAAAACATAATAATGTCATGAAATTCACCTAAGAATGTTAGGTTTTGATCCTAGGGAAACCATAAGCCCCGGGATACATTTTCATAGCAATTAATTCCCTACCAGTGGGCTATCCCCCAAGGTGGTGTAACACTATTATCATTTATCAGATGTATGAAACTTCAATATAACAAGTGTCAAAAAAATGATCAACGTGCTACCTGCTATGTAATCTGCATATGGGTTCTCTTTTCTCTAGTACCACTTCATTAACTCAGGTGACTCTTCTTTCTCACTCTTGCTCTCTCAACATCAATCCAATGCTCCATTTCTTACTCTTAAAACTAAAAATCAAGCTGCCCCATCCGTCAAATAAAGACATTTCAAATTCATGCAAAGTTGTTTTAGCAAAATTTCAATACCGTAAAATTTTTCAATCAACAGTGAAGTATCCTTGTGCTCTGGTATCACATGCTAGCAGACCCATTTCTAATCACTCCAGAGATCCCACGTATTATAGGTCATCATTTAAAGAGGTTATCAAAACAAACCCCCATCGCCCAAAAACGCAAACATGATTATAAAGAGGTAATCCAACAACAAAAAAAATATTATGTTCATAGTTACAAACAATAAGGACTGTGATCGGAATAGAAGAAGAACATAAGTCCCTAAATTAATCGGTACCAACATCACAATTTCAGAGCTAACAACAAGAAACAGCGAGTGGAATCTGTAGATTGAACAAATTGAGAAACCGACCGATTACAAGGTACAACTAACCATGTTTAGGCGAAGAATCGGAGATGGAAGATACGGAAATGCACGTTCGCGGGCTCCGGTAGAAGCGAACTCTTCGAATTTTCGTTTCCCCAGCTGAGGGTGGGAACAGGAACAGGGGGGCCGGGCCAGGCCTTAACCTAAACAGGCCACGCCCCGTCAAAAATTTTTGTAGGATATATCCGAGATTATATATAGTGACACGTCTGGAGAAATTTCTTTTAAAAAAAAAAAAAACAAAGAAGAAGAAGAAATAAATCTTTGTTAATTTGGTAAAATTATTATTGAATATCCCTAATTAACATAGAAGTTGAAATTTTGGGTCCTTGAAAAGCCTAAATTCTAAAAGTTGTTTTAACAAAAGCAATAATAATTTAGCTTTTGCTTATTGAATATTTGCAATAGTTATTATTTCAATTTAAAAAAAATATCATGACAAATTATATGAGAATTTATATAATATGCAAACGAACAAGAGATAAATCAATAAAAGGTTTCAAAAAATCATAATATGAATAAAGTATTTTAATTTCATTATATCATCCGTACATAAAATAATTCAAATAATAATAATATTTTATAATAGTTTCTAATGTCACAATGAAAAATAACTTAAAATTTTAAATATTTTGTGGAATAAAATTATTATTTTAAATATTATTTAAATTATATAGAGTAACTTACAATATTACAAACTAGATTTTTATGAAGGGCTGTTTTTAAAACATGATATTAGGCATGTGTGTGTGTGTGTGTGTGTATATATATATATATATATATAAGTGCATTAGAACATTCATAACAGTTTTTTAAAATTTAATTATTTAAAATAATCAAAAGTACTATTTTTTTTATTTTAACAAGCTACTTCTTAAAAGCTCATTTTCAATATTTCTATTTTAACTATTTATCAATTTAAATATTATTTTTTAAATATTTATTTATTTTTTAAAAATCAAAATTAAATATTGTGAATAGTTGTTGGTTAAATATAGAAAATAACTATTTATTTTGTTAAATTTCTTGTTCGAATAAATAATCTTAAAAGTAGAATTTTTAGGCTTTTTGTTAAAATAAGTTTTCAAACTAACAAAAGTATGCGAGTCTACGCATATTGCTCTTCAAATGTATATTTTTGTTAGTTTGAAGAATTATTTTAATAAAAGCCTAAAAATTTAAATTTTCAAATTATCTATTTTAATAAAAAAATTAATAAAATGAATAGTTCTTTTATATATTTAACCAACTACTATTTACTTTCTATGTATTAAAAAATTATATTTTCTCTCACCGTATTTACTTTTCTATTTATTTTTCTTTTACCATATTTAATTTTTATTTTAAATAAATAAATAAATATTTTAAAATAATATTTTAATTAATAAATAATTAAATTAAAAAATAACTTGTTAAAATAAAAAAGGAACACTTTTCACGGAAAAATTTACTTTTTAAAACAGATCTCTTACGGTAGTGTTATACTACAATACACCCTTAACAAAATAATCTTTGCTTCTAAGTAAAAGCTAATGAGACAATCATTTTACTATCAATTATATTCACATCTTATTATTCTCAATAACAATTATATGATTTTTCAATTACGTCGTATGAATATGATTCCTTTGCCAACATTTTCTAGTTTTCTTTTCTTTTTGCATGAATATTGTAAACATAAATTATTACCCAAATTGAGTAGCCCAAGCTTTAGACATCACTATTCACCTGACCAAAATGATTAACATGGGCTCAACGCGTCTAATTGGCTGAAAAGATAACATTGTAGTTATCTAGAATGAGCCAACAGCTAAATATCTGTGCATATTGTAACATCGCAAGCCCCACTGATGTGGGGCAAATGATTAAACATGATAGAATTTATTATCCAATCAATACTTGAATGCAGTGGATTCCTTTACATTGCATACGTAGTACACCGAAAACAAAATATAAATGATATGGAGCAACTAAAATACACACAGACAAGAGAAAAACATTTAAAATTACGTTTTGCGCTGCTCATTACAACAAGAGGACTTTCTTGCATACAAGTAATCAATAAATAAAACAATGTTTGAATTGTAGGATTTAAGAAACAAAATAATAAATTTCCATCTTAATCTTTACCGTCTCCTCAAAAGTCAAAACCCACCTACCAAGAATCAAAGGCACAGGAAGGAAGAAGATGAATTTTTAAGGAATGGTCCATGAAACAAGACAGACTCATTTCAGCCAAACACAAAGCCTCATTGGCAATAAACAGCAGCTTCGACAATTGAAGCACCATTTGCCAATCAAATGAGAAACACTCATCTTTTCTGCCTCAATCTTTTTAAAAGTCGCCAGATGGATGACCAACACTCCTCTCTGATCATAAATAATTAGCTGAACTCTCCATTTTTCACATTATGCTCAGCCTTAGAGATCCTCCCCACAGCCGGCGGGCCGGAATGACGCCTTGTTCTGGGTGAAGAGGAGAAGCCAAGCTGTTTTTTTACAGGCACTAGGATTTTTTTGTCCGGTGTCCCATTGAACACCAGCCCCGCCGGAGATGAAGCCAACAGTTTAGCCTTTGCCGACTCTGTGGGTACCATGTAACTTGGAACAGCCAGAGAGCTTTCCTGGCTCACATCATCTCTTGCCAATGACCCCACAACAGTGGTCTTCCGATGTTGCTCTGCCTGAATGCTGAGCTTGGAGTCAATATCTAGCTTCCGTGGATTCATCTTTGGGCTTACATGCTTCGGTTTTCTAGTTACAATGGGTCGAGGAGATGAAGAGGAACAGTGGCTGGATTGGTTGCTCAGCTTCTGGTCATCTGCTGCGGAAAGCTTATTGGAATTCATTTGGTGGCGAGCATAAGCTTTTGAAATTTCTCCAACCAGAATGTCACTTGAACTTCTCATGGATGATTGGTCATCCTTAAATTCTTTCTCTTTCAACATTCGGCTCTCCCATGGGCAAGCTGCCATCCGCCGCTCCAACCAGCCCCAGCCCCAGTGGGGATTGCCTGGGTCCATAATCATTGGGCTCGCAGACTTGGAAGGGTTCTTTCCAGGCTGCCATATAAACACGTTCCACACTGATTAATTACAGAACTCAAGTCTTGTTGAAAACTTAAGGAAGCCAAGACTTGGAAGGGTCCTTTTTACATAAATATATGCACGAAACAAGCATGCTATTCACCAAATCTTGATCCTTGTTTATATGAAGACAGAATTTTAAGATATTGTGACAGATGATCCAAATTTGTCAGAAACTTAAATTTTATTTACAGTTACAGTTACTTACAGCACATAGCAACCACAAAAAAATATTAAGATTGCTACGGCTATATAGGTAAGTCTTCTCTTTAAAATCATTTTCTTTTCTCATTATTCTCAACACCTAAACGAGGGAGGTACATGTGATACGGTAAACAAGATTGAGGGTACCTGATGAGAGAATGAATATGCCAGTGCTCTTTCTCTTCTTCTGGCAGCCTCATACTTGCTTAATAATTTTGCTTCAGTTTCCTCCTTTGATTGCAAGCTGTCATCCCATTCCTCTGGCATCTAGAACAACAATAAATTAAGCACATGTAGTTTAAAAGAGTACAGCAAAAGTACCGAGGGCAGCAAGTGTGCTTTAACATTTAACTATAAATTTAAAAAAATACAAACGAGTCATCTCAAAAAAAATGCGACACATGCAATTTAAAGAAATCACACTGTTTATCATCAATCTTCAAACACATGCTTTTTGATAAGAAAAATAATCTTTGTAGACATCTTTTACTAAAAGCATTAAGTTGTTTGGTCAGTTGGTTCAGAATGATTTCAAACAGAGCCTGCAAAACAGTTCATAAGGTTGATTCAAATCTTCGAAACAGCTCTCGAGACAATCATAAGCTTGGAAATAAAACTGAGGCATTTAACTAAGCTGCACAGTCAAGTCACTACTAAGATTCACATGCATTGTAGTTGACACACATCAAGTAATGGTACAAGGCCGCAGTCAAACATTGACAAATATAATTTAGCAGGGATCTAAAGGAAACCTGTAAGCTTGCCAGCTCTTTTTCTTGTTTCTGTAGCAGTTGTCTCTGGAGAGCCTGACTCTCTTCCAACATCTTAATTCTCCGAAAATAAATTTGAGATTGTACATATGATAGTGTCTTCAAGTAGCGCAAAGCATTTGCAGTCTGACTTTTGACAGCAGGCCCCTCTATAAGTAATTTAAACCTGGCAAGTCCGCGTAAACCCCGTAACACCCTTCTTGCCTGGAGAGAATGGACATCAATAGATAAAGTTGTTTATGTTACACACTCAAGCACTCATAAATTATTCTCTAATGATAGATTTCAGTCTAAATATGTTCCCTCATCCTCATGAAAAACATTTAATACACACAACAATCAGCTGAGAAATTTTCTGAAACAAAAATAGGACTTCAACTTTTTGGCAGTCAACAAAAACATGAACATCAAATGAGAAATTAACATTCACGATAAGAAATATACATACCAATGGAATCATTAAATTTACAAAAAAAAAAAAGTACACAAACATGCACACACACACACACATAACAGAGGATTTTTTTTGTATTTTTTACTAGCAATAAGAAAGTATACTGATCATCCTAATCACGGAATGAATGCAGTCAAGCACCCAACTAGTGTGCATAAGATGAAGAGGACATCTAAATTAGTGATCTACAAAATGGAATAAAAAATCCAAAATATATCCAGTGATCTTCATCATTTACTGTTAAAGGCTTTCTTCTCATTAAAGGTGTAATAGAGAGCACTAACCTCAAGAGAGATACAGTCAAATTAATGAAGATGCTAAAATTAACGTTAAAAATCTTTAAAAAATTCAAAGAAGGATATAACTTAGGAGCAACTTCCAAGTTGATAGGGATCAAATTGACATGTACAAAATGCAAAGCCTTCAATATTCATGAACAACTTTGGTAGATTGGTATATGAACTGCGTGTGTACAGAAAGTGAGAGACTGTGAGAGATAGGGGGCTGAAGGTGTTTGCCCTAGGGGATTACAGGTATAGTAGTAGCATCAAGTATAATTATAATTATGGTTATCATCCAAGCTGTATGCGCCTATGAAGATTTTCCTAGAACTGGAAAACAACATACCAGGTATCCTCGGAATGCCATTTGGATCTTGATTGCTGCCACTTCCTCCTTTGATTTGCCTGCAAACTGTGTCAACAAACTGGGTCGAATAACCCCAGAAGCAACCTGGTCAGGAACCACTGCCGCCTCAAACACACAGGAATTTTCACCGGAGTAAGCATGAGTGACTTGTTCATTTTCCACCAGTGTTACAGTAACCTCCTCGTGCTGAGATATCAAATTTGGAGCTGTGATGCCTCCAAAGAAGGATGAATTGGCATCCACGTGATTTCGCTTATACTTCGACTTATTTGATTTCTACAAGTAATGTTTAAATTATGGCCAAACCGTTTCAAAAATCAACACAAATGTGAACGGAAGCTCATTCAAATTAGAATATTGTTACTACAAACCTGACTCTTGTTCTTGGAAGCAGGACTTAGAGTTTTTTTCACAGAAGAAAACCAATTCCCCGACCTCACCATCTTGCTGTCATTCCTCAACCTGACCTTCCCTTTTCTAGATAGCAACGAAGGTTTTATAGAACAAAAATCAATAAGCCCTTCAAACTTAAATTTCAAATAAGCAACGATATTGTCTGTACTCACACATTCGATATTAGTATATTACTACAAATGTCAAGGTATAAGGCTCTAGATTTCATAAATAACTAAGAAGTTCTAGAACAGAAATACTAAATCCAAATAAGGAAACTGGTTGGCCAATTCAAAACCTTCCCAAAGGAAATGCATAGATGCTTAAAGATCTCTCAGTTTCGTCTTCAAGAAACTAGATCTAAAAAAATGAAACAATTTGGATCCCCATAACACTGACAAAAAACCCAATTCAGATAGATTGAGTGGAATGCCACCCACACATTTCCCAAATGGATGAAATGTTTTCAGCAAACACAAACCCAGAAACCCTTAGATAGTCCAGAGATAAAACAGAGCCTAAAGTGAAATTATTATAAGAAATTAGAACCAAATCGAATCGAACCTTACCAGAGGAACATGGAGACGCGCAAGGAAATACAGAGACTAGTAACTGATTGCTGCACCTGTTAATGGGTGGGGGTCTGAATTTGCTTCTCTACTCTCTCTCTCTCTCTCTCTCTCTCTCTATATATATATATATATATATCTTTCTCTGAAACTTTCTGTTTAGAGGCGGAACAAACAGAATGATGATGGAGCGGGTGAAGCAGCCATCGCCATTCTCTCTATACGTTTCTTTGAGCACAGCAAGATCTGACAATGAAACAGCTGATAAAGAGCCTGGAATGTAGGACCCAGTAGCCCACCTGCCTAGCCAGAAACACATAACACGCAACCGTAGGTGACAGGACCACTTAGGAGTACGAATATCATTTGTACTGAAGAGTTTCATCGGTATTATTTTATATTTTCTGTGGGTTAAAAGTTGTATTTCAGAGTTTTTAGTATTTGTTTATTTTTTTTAGGAAGTGTCCAATTTTATGTCGATTAGGTTCTTTTTGTCTGTATTGAGCAAGTGTCTTATTTGAGATTTTTTTTAGATTTTTTTTAAAAATGCCAATTCTATGTTGTCAGATTTTGTTTTCTTGTCTTTTTTATTGCAAGAGCGAGTTAATTATTTTATCTAATTAGCATATTTTAAAAAAGCAGTATTAGTTACCAAATTAGTTTTTAAAGTACGTTAAAAAAATAAATTACATTAATGTTTATGCAAAATATTCTCATTTTTTTAACTGTTGGCTTTTTCCCTGAAAATAACATAACATGCATGAACCACGCTGCGTTCATAAATGAATATGATCGCAGTAACTTATGAACAATTTAAATAAATAATCAATTTGTTTTTTTTATTATTTTAAATGAACCCACCGGTCACCATATAATAATGTGAATGTTGATATTTTGTCGGTCCATGGGATGACGCAAGTCACGCTGTAGTTTTTTTTATGGTTGGCACTTGACTTGCAATTGAACCATTATTGGGGGTGCCTTGGAATTTTAAAAAAAAGGGACCCATATTGGTGTATTATTATTACTACTTTTTTTTTTTTGACGGTTCATTTATAATCAAATTCAAAGAGTGGAATCTAAATTTTGAACGATGTTTTTTTTTTTTTCTCACAATTCCTCATGGTTATGTTTGGTTCAAGGCATGTTGTTAAAACAATAAAACATGGTTCGATGAATAGTTGAGTTTAAGGCAGATGATATCATTCTTGTAGGCCCATGCAGGATGGCTTTATAAATAAGCATACTTAGTTGAAAATAAAAGATAAACATGTTTACTTTAAATCTTTTCACTAAAAACGAAACCTTTTAGTAGATTTATAAAATGCTTAGTAGAATTGGAGTTTTTTCAAAAAATAAATGGCAATAATATTATAAAGTCAACTTCGAAAGTGCTTTCTTAAATATAAAATATAACTGTTTTTCACTTTGAATTTTGTTTCAAATTTAGTATGCTCGTGAAGACTTTTAAAAAAAAGAGAGAGTAGATATTAAAAAAAATGTTTGAATTTTGAATGAAAAAAAAACCTAGGAAAGTACCCTTGTACTTAAAAAACTCTTTTATTTTCCTCTTATATTGTTTTTTAAATATTTTTAAATATTTTTTGAGTATAATAGCATGTTAACAGGCTGCTATAAAAAAAACACTCAAAGCAACATAATTTTAATATCAAAAGATCTTAAAGTTTTATAATGTCATGGAGATTCATAAATAACTTTTATGTCTAGCTTCAAATGTGAATAATAAAATTGTGGGTTTGCTTGTTTGCTTGTGTTTAGTTTTTTAAAGGCAATTCAAATTTTCATTAAAAAGATATATAACATGCTTAAATATTTTTTTTAAAATATAAGATCATACAAAAAAAAAATTAGAGTTCTCATATACCTAAATTTAAAACTATCACAAATAAATTTTCAAGAATATTTAATTTTTTTACAAGGTACCTAAAAAGAAACTTGTCATAGACCTTCCTCAAAAGAAATTTAAACTAAATATAGTCAATGACTATTCTAAATTGTTCACTAACTGGATAACTTCTATTAAACACAATCTTTCACACTCATTTCTAAAGTTTGGATCAAGTTAAGTCTTAATATATTGAATTGGGTTACAATCGGATCAACACAATCATTTATAATAAACACAACCCCATATTAACATATATATACATATATATATATATATACATATATGTCAACGCACATATGCTAACTCCTCATTCCATAATAATAAACATAGCTAGCTATTTGCTCTTTTAACATGAGTTTTAAGGTCCTTTAACATTTCAAAACTGCTTTATGGTATATGAGTCAAAGATATGCTAGAAAGATAGGATTTTTTACTTTAAAACACTTAAAATTAAAGTCTTGACCACCAAAAGTCCAAAGATTATCTTTCCTTTACTTTTCGGTGCCTCATCAACTCTCAAACTCTTTTTAAAAAGCCAAATATGACTTATGACACTTGTAGGATGACTTATATAGACTTAAGAGTCCTAATTACAGCAAATATCAGTTAATGAAGGTTTATTTATCCCATAAGTAACCTACTTCCCGAAAAGTCCTACTTCCACTATGAGGAAAATATTAAATAGTCATCCATAAAAATTAATAATGCTTTTACTTTTCCATATTAAAATATTTTAATCAAATTAACTCAAAAATGTCAAGTAAAAAGACAAAAAATCCTTTGAAAAACTATAAATCGAGCTCATAAAACACAGGCAAAACTTTCAATTTAACGTGTACATTACTGTATTACCACATTTACCAATATAAGGTTTCTAACATAATGCTAACACTTGGGACCCATAAACATGGGTCCTTACACTTTCCTTACTGTGTTGGGACTATCCAAACTGATTTGGTTTCTCTTGAATATCTCATATTCATCCATTTTATTTGTTATTTCATTTGACCCACATTCACTCACAATAGAGCCCTTTTAAAGGATGAATGTAAGATTGTGTTAACTGTATAACCATTATTTTGTGTCTCACTTTCCAAACTGCTTGAATTACCTCCCTTTGGTTGAGTATTAGTAAACATACTTAAATAGTAAGAAAATTATCCTTTTGGGAAAATAATTTTGGTGTAGTCATTAAATTCTATTTATTGATACATGAAAACTCATACCTTAATTATTTAACGATGGATACCACATGTTTCACTCCTAGCCAAAACCCTCTCACGCTCAATAATATTTTTCATCTTGCGTCATATTATTTTAATTTTTTTAACTCTTAAATATAATGACATAAAAAATGTGTTAAGTAAACAATACTTCTTAATCTTGTATATCATGTTATCATGTGATGAACAATATATAAATCAAACACAACAAATAAATAAATTGCAACTATAATACCATGGGCCCCGTCTTATAAAAACAAATACAATATATTGATCAAAACATATATTCAGTTATTCACCCTTCAACTTGTTTCACTGTCTTTTTTTGATGGTTGTCTTTCATTGTCCTTGATCCCATGAGTCTCTATAATATATTCTATGATGTATATATAATCCCAAAATTAATCAAATTAATTTCTTGGGTTAATTTTGAAATTAATCAAAACTTATTTTAAACTAAAAATTTCTCACTTAAATACTTAAATAATTTGAAAATATATTAACTAAATTATTCACATTTAAATAGAAACAATACAATAAACAACGATCCAATATTTTAAATGAATATATCCTTTTAAAAAAGTATTATCTTTTTTTTTTAAAGATCAAAATAAAAAATAACATGGCATTGCAGCCATTTTGGGATGGTTGCTTTATGGTTTCTTCTTTTCCTCGTGCTCTAGACCAAATTACGCTTTAACTTCTAAGGTTCCTCAATCCTCAAAGATTACAAAAATTTTCATGCTAATTGGAGTTTATAAAAATCTAAGAACAATGAAAGAACTATTAGGGAAAACACAGTGATAATAGATTGCCCATCTAGAAAATTACATCCTATATAAAAAAATAATACAACCAAATTTTTATAGAACCCGTGGCTGATAAAAAATCCTCACACACATACACATACGCACTATATATATAATGATTAAACCCACAACTTATATACGCATGTTATTCATATATAAGATCCTAAACTATCACCATTTACAAAACATCAAATCATTCAATTGAAGTAGGTAAAAAATCCTAGTAGCTTAGTGTAATATGCTTTTATACCAATTATTGTAATGTTATTCAAGGTTTTTAATAAAATATAGCAAAATAATATTTTAAAATCAGTAATAACATTCAACAGAATCATCATACATAAACTAATAATGATGCTATATATCAGTATAACGAGTATTGATTACTAACTTTCATGGCATAATCAATCAATAACTCTTCTTCCTTTGAATAGAAAAATACGTTTCTGCTTCAAGAAAAAAATTCCAACACAACAAATTCAACAAGAACAGTTTTCTATGTTATTTATCTTATCAAGGAGTAATAAGTTTGTGGATACCTTAATCTAATTTTTAAGGTTTTTTAAAGCTTTTCTTGACTTACACATTTTTATTGGAGTATGAGATGTTTTTTTTTTTTATATGTGTAAGTCTTACACTTTCTATTATTTGTTACAAAGCTTAAACTAGGCTATGTATAAAACTCGTGTTTCCAATTAATGAATAATTATTACTTTTATTAAACTACTCTTAAGTTAACTTTAGAATAAATTACAAATTCAAATAATAAATAATTTCACATATATTCTTCCATTAATTTAAATTAATAAGATCATTTGTATTAAACAAATAAATATTCAATATTATTTATTTGACTAATAAATAAATATATAAACACACATTATGTTTATTAGTTCCATCAAATAACTTGAAAATTTTCCTTAAACAAATCTATTACTCCATACAAAAATATTAATTGCTAACAAAGAAACCAAATAAACCTAGATAACTGAAGCTCTAGTAAATAATATTTAATCAATCAAATTATTATTTATTAATTTTAATTCCAACCATAGTTATAGATCAAAACTACACTATAGGATTATGTAGATATATTTACATAAATCTTTTACAAAGATTTGTCTATCGATATAACTGATTACTATGATATATGGTCGTCCACTATGATATTTACAATTTGATATAAGTATCAATCATTCTACCTTTATAATTACATCTTTTTACATGTGTTACCATTAATGCAACCTATTTATAATCCAATAAAAAATTAAAACTTATAAGGCATTGTGTCCAATATATTTATAAGCACTTGACTTTACTTAAAAATTCCAAATTAAATATTATAAGAATATCATTAAACTTCATTTAGCAAAATTATGGATTCCACGTATCCAATTTGACGCTCATACTATTTATAATATTATATATCCTAGATATCGAGGTATCAAACGATAAAATGCAAAGTTCTGCGTATAATGAAATGAATATTCATCGAAAAACTTATTCTATTGTGATCTTATTCAATATATATAATAACATACTAGTACCATTGTCTGTAAACTCTTTAAAATGATCCGAGATTAAATCACTATTAATATGGAAATAGTTTATATCACAATCTTATCAAAACAAAGTGCTCATGTTCTATTTACCGATTATGAACATAATTTATATTTAGTCTAATTAGTGGATCATTTATATGTGATTTGCACGTACCAGTAATAGACTTTAACATGTACTGGAGCATCATGATACTATATCATGCAAGAATGCAAAATAAGCAATCTAAAAAACACTAAATAGATTTGAATATCTTTATTTCATTCAATGAATGTTTTTACAAAACTAGAATAAAACGTTAATTTATAGCATCTATCTCGACAACAAAAAGAATAAGAAGTTATGATTATCTGAAAAAGAATACATTAAGAAGGTGCTTGATAGGTTTAATATGAGCAAAGTAAATCTTATAAGCACTCCACTAGATTGCCACTTTAAGTTAAGTAAAAATAAGTAATCGAAGTGCAAAGAAGATGCATAGTACATAAGAATGTATTATATACTTCTATGCTTGGAAGTTTAATGTATGCTATAATGTGTACAAAGATGGCTCCAGCTCACATAGTGGGAATAGTGAGTAAACGTTTATTGAATTTTGGTAGGCAACATTTGGTAGCCTTGAAATGGATTCTAAGATACCCGAGAAGTACAACAAATATATGTTTATGTTATAGTAAATCTAAGCCATTATTTAATAGCTTTAGTGATGTTGAGTTGGATTTGAGAAAATCCACTTTAGGGTACTTGATATTATATGCAAAAGGAGCAATCTGATCATGGAAGTCAAAATTACAAAGGTGTGTATCACTATTTATAACAAAAGCTAAGTATATAACCCTTTGAAAACTTGATTTTGGATAGTTTTTGTGGTAATCAAAGTACAATTTATCTAAGTAAAAACTCACAAATCCACCTTAAGACCAAACACATTAATATGCAAATCTATTACACCATTGAAGAGAAGTGTTTAATGTAAAGAAGGTTCCCACTAACAACTACTACTTCGATATGGCAAGCAAGTTTAAGTTTTGTAAATCACAAGTGGGCTTGGTGGAGCACCCTACATAGGTCAGGTAGGAGAGATTATTGGGCAGGTTTGACTCAACTGAGGTGCTCAACTAATGGGTTAGTTGCAAGTTGCAGTAGACCTTGAAAACTTGGGTTGGACTCTCTTGAAGGATATTTTGTATTTTCTTGTGTAACCCTTGTACCGTTTTTTATGTGTTGTAGCTGCGTACACAATTGATATATGCAAGAAGAATGTATCATGAAAGGAAAATAAGAGAGAGAACAGATGAGGAGAGCGGGAGAAAAAAAAAAAGAAAGACGAGCTACGTGTGAGATGCTTAAAAAAGAAAAAAGGAAGGTTAGATTTTAATCACTGTAAGTATATTTAAACTTTTTATGGTGAATTTCGAATTAATATACCATGATTTTTTTTCAATTTGAATTTTCACGTGAAAACTTCTATGCTCTCATTTTTTTTTTTTTTCTTTTTTTTTTTTTTTTTTTTTTTTTTTTTTTTTTTTTTTTTTTTTTTTTTTTTTTTATTTAGTTTTTTTAAACAAAAAAATAATAATTTTTTTTTTTTTTTTTTTTTTTTTTTTTTTTTTTTTTTTTGTGTTTTGGGTTTTTTTTTGTGTTGTGGTTTGGCGTCCCTTCCTTTTTTTTTTTTTTTTTTTTTTTTTTTTTTTTTTTTTTTTTTTTTTTTTTTTTTTTTTTTTTTTTGGGGGGGGGGGGGTTTGGGTTTTGGGTTTTGCTTTTTTCCGGGGGGGGGGGGGGGGGGGGGGTGTTGTTTTTTTTTTTTTTTTTGGGGGGGGGGGGGGGGGGGGGGGGTGGGTTTTTTTTTTTTTTTTTTGGGGGGGGGGGGGGGGGGGGTTTTTTCTTTTTTTTTTTTTTTTTTTTTTTGGGTGGGGTTTTTTTTTTTGTTTTTTTTTTTTTTGGGTCCTGGGCGTTTTTTTTTTTTTTTTTTTTTTTTGGGGTGGGGGTTTTTTTGTTTTCTTTTTTTTTTTTTGGGGTTTTTTTTTTTTTGGGGGTTTTTTTTTTTTTTTTTGGGTTTTTCCGGCCCGGCCTCCTTTTCCCCGGGGGGGGGGGGGGCCCTTTTTTTTTTCTTCCATTTTGAAAAGAAAATGGGTTTTAAAAAACCCGCATACATATATTTTCTAAAAACATATATATATGCACAAAACATAGCCCTATGCTCTCATTTCCGCATATATATATATATATATATATATATATATAATTTTAGGTAATTGCACGTTTGTCCATAGATCTTTGGCAAATCCCAACAAAGGGATAGTTGTAGTCAGAGGAGAAAAAAAAAACAAGGCACTGTAAATTGTGAAGTGTAAGTGGAGGCGACGTGAGTGAGATGCTTTGGGGTCAAAAAGGGCATGCAAGATGATAAAAAGAAGAAGGGTGGGTCGGGGAGATCTAGGACATAAGCCCATTTCGAAGAGGAAGTGTTCAAAAGAAATAGGCCCCTATAGAAATTGAGAGGCAGGCGGGGGCATTTTGGATTCAAAACCACGCATTGTTTGCTGGGCTGCTCTTGTGAACAATATCTCTCACAGCTTATCAATGGGAACAAAACATTTCTTTTACCTCCCAATCAAACCATCATGTGTAGAACAAAAAATGATTTTGAATAAGTTTATTGAGAGACGTATTTGATTTGATTTGATTTGATTAGAAAACATTAATTCACACCAATGACCCTTATCGGGAAAAAAAAAGTGAGAGAATAGATAGATCCTAACATATATCAGCGGATGGTATACGTTTCTCCCTTGCCAATTTACAGCCTTTGTAAAAATAAAGCAAAAACCAAAATTTTATATGTCCTTTATTTATATTTGTTTCTCTTTTGACTGGGTACCTGTTGTACCCGTAGGAAAATGAAGGTTCCAAAGCAGGATCTTGGAGCAGTCCTCCGGTGGAATTCCCCTCAACTCGGTCTCGTCTTTCAGAACCTCTTGTCTCACAAATTCAATTAAATTCTGCACCATATATGCAAACAAATTAAACAAATGTCTCAATAATGACTACTCAAACTCGATAATAGACGGCGCGCGCATGCATGCAGTGAAATAATTTGATTCTATTTTATATATATCCTCCGTTTTCATCACGTACGTCTAGAGGTTAACCAAAACTAGCTATAGCTACATGGTGCCTACGTATTGTATATCATGCATATATGTTGATGTGAAGCTTCCAGGACATGGGGTGGGATGGTATACCTGAGAGGCGTCTTGGACAGAAGTGGTGCGACCCCATCTTTCCGGGTCCCAAAGCACTGAACTGTTGAACCCAAAATTTGAGACATGGATCGGAGGCTTCGACGAAGACGTGGTTCCATTTGTCCTCAGATGCCATCCGGCGACTTGGTTTGAGTTGCATACGGGTCCTTCGATCCCCACCTTTTGCCGGTTTGGAGACAGGAACGCCACCGGCCACGTGCCGAACACCCTAACAAATGTCCACATCGATCGCAGGGTACGTTAGAGATGCATCGTGCGTCAAGGACAAACGTCAGATCGATTTCATGTGGCCTTGAATTATTATTACCAGTTGTCATTGATGATGAGAATGTATTACAAGATTCGTGAATACGCGCGTGTGATTAATTAATCTGTGTTTTTTTTAAAACAACAGATTAACGAATTAATGTTGTTATTTGCTTAATATTTAAAATAGATATATATGATAATGATTCACTTAAACTTTCAATAAATCAGACCTATGTTTTAATATTTATTTGCAGATTTTAAGAGTGTTAAGAAAACTATATATTCTTTCACCGTATTAAACATCTAGAGTTCAATTATGAGTTCTTTTAAAAAAAATTAAACTTCTAATATTAAATCAATTAAATACTATGGATTGAATCATAACTAATTAATATTTTTGGAACTTTGAGTCCATCCAATATTAAACGTATCAAACACCATAATCAGGGGGTAATTGAAATCGGTAAAAAAACAAAAATCCCACAAACATAAAAAAAAAAAAAAAAGCATTAAAAACTAGATTAGAAAAAAATACCCCACGGAGGACAAGTCATTGGTTGAGGTGGAGTGAACACTGTTTGTTTGGTTTCTGGTTTTATAAGACATTCATTATTGTATGGCCCACCGATGCGTGGAACTGCTGTTGGTGACGTGTAAGTTCTAACTAACCATTTTTTTTTTAAAAAAAAAAAATTTATACTTTCAGTTAGGATAGACGCAGGCTGGCGGAGAGGAAAGACTTACTCATTGATCTGCCTGATGGCACTGAAGAAATCAAGGTCGTACACCGTCTCTAGCCCCGCGAAATGTACGATTCCGGCGAGGCGGTGGTGCTCGATGTGGCGTAGAGCGGCGTTCCGAAGCCGCTCCGCCTCCGCCCCGGCGTCCGTGAAGTTCTCCTTCACCACCACGTGCCTGTACATCACCCTCGTCCTCCGCAGCGTCGCCGCTACCTCGGCCTGCGCGTCCGTCGCACGCGCCTCCGAAACGATCCACAGAAGCGGCGGCGCCACCAGGCTCAGGGTGCTGGCCAGCCGCCGCAGGTGCGGCTCCCTGAACCTGTCCCTCCCGCTCGTCGGCGTCACCACAATCAGAAGCTTCCTCGGCGTCTCCGCCGCAGCTCCGACCGACCCCCTCCCCTTCTTCTCGACGGAAAATTCTTTAACCCCGCCTGTCCTGTTGGGTTCCAATTCCTTTCCTGATTTTTCACCGCCGTTGGAGTCTGCGGCTGCTGGAGCGATCAGGGCGCGGGTACCGAGGCTTCGGTTAAGTTTTCCGACAACGCGCGGAGGTTCCGTTGGTTGTAGGGAGGTTCGGTGGAGAATGGAGGAGGTTCTGCCGGTGGGCATGAAGCCGGTGAAGAAGCCCGTGACGAAACAAAGCGAGAAGTGGATGACAGCTCTCTTCCATAGCTGGGCTTTCTTCTTGGACCTGTCGGAGGACCCCATTTTTTCAGTGTGAAGGTTGTTTTGAATTCCAGGACTAACCCAGTTGAGTGTATTGGGTGTTAGTGAAACCAAACAATCATAATAAACAAGGCAGCGTTGGTTGATGCATGGAGCTGGCTGTGGCTTCAAGTAAAAGGAAAGGCAATTTGAAGTTGAGGGGGTTTGGGGTGATTGTAGAGTTGCTGTCGACGCCACCAACCAGGCACACAGCCGTTGGAGATGGAAACACAATACCTAAATTACGTGTGCATTATTTGATTGTTAATTCGGATTGGTTGAAGTTTTTGTTTGTCCATGGTTAATTTAATTCACAATTTAAAGCATATATAGCTGTCAATTATCTGCTTCAATTCCAATTTCCAACAATGACATATGCAGCGTAAAATTCTTTAATGGTTGATAGGGAAAAACAATTTTATTTTATTTTGTTTTTTTGAAAGAAATGTAAGAGAATACCATTATTTTATTATTAGTGTCATTAATAGGCATTCGGTATCCTGAAATATTATTGTATGATATCATATATTGTTAAATATATTTAAGAGTTAGGATTAAATTTTGATTTAATTGCGGGGATAATGATTACTAGAGTTAAAATTAAATAAAAGTTAATTTGAATATTAAATATAAATTTAATGATCTATATTCATTTATGAGTTAATGATTTATTTAAAAGTAGCATCATTTATACTTAAGTATTACTTGTATGAGTGTAAAATTAATCATTAGTTTACGCCAATCATTCTTTGGTTTTTATTCTTCAAAGTTGGCTTTTCCCTTGAAAAATGAATTCAAAAATAAAAAATCTCATTTTTTAAATCAGCAATATAGTGTTGACCTCATAGTATTTGGCCTTTTGACAAGATTAACAAAAGCTCAATAGAGTTAGCTCAATCTCTTAAACCGACAAACATAGTATTATAGTTGGTCCTTTATGAAGTAACATGAAATTTATCTTCAAGGTAGAGATATAACCCAAAACTTAATACAAATTGAATTTGAAAGTAAAGTCCTCAGGCTAAGCAACATAATGTAAATTTCACAAACATAATATCATGGCCAACGATCCATTATAATATCTCTAAAGTGAAGATATACCCCCACAACTAAATGAAGCAATATGTACATTAAGTCCTTTTTGACCCAAACTCGAAGGTCTCATGGAAAAGGTTTATAGGGCTAGGCTAATTCTCACCACCTAATGCTACATCAACTCCTTTCATATTAACAAAGTTAAAACAAAGGTTGTCACAATTGGAACACAAATGTTCCAATGCCAATTGTCACTTTTTTGCATTTGGCAAGATTCACAAGACTTTCACCATAAGTTAACCTTGACTAATTGAAACATACATAGATTAGTTTTATCCTACTTTGTATTCATAGAAAAACGGTTCTATTTCATGACTAAGGTTGTCTAACTTTCCTTTTCATTAAGTCCTTAACTGTCAATATACTTAATATACTCATTAGGTTAGCACATTTAAATTATGCTCACAAATGTACGACACACCCTTCAACTTAGGGTGGTGACACAATGCCACCTCTTGCCCATGTGCTTTGTGTGAAAGGGAGGGGGAGCTATAAACATGAACCATGCTCACATTAAATTTATTAGTCACATTTGGTAGAATGCTACCGCTAGAAAATCATAACACCTACCATGAATCGTTAATGATATATATTCACACAGTCCTAATAAAATCTTTCATGAATAACCCTAGCCGTTAGGGCCATCCTAATTAAAGTACATTTGGGCCAATAACTCTTAATGTAGCATTAAAAGATCATAAATTAAAATGAATACTTCTTTTGAGTTAATAATCTAAGTGATATTTATAGCATAAAGTAACTCCTCGTTCACAGTAATATTTTGGATGTATTAATAATCCTAAATTAGGAGGTAAGATTATTAATACCATACCAATAATGTGGTATTATCAACACAACTTTATTAAATCACAAACTTAAATGCAACTAGTATTGCTACTCATTTTTGTTAGTACTGAAGAGGACCATTGTCTAAAGCAGGACCGGCCCCGAGATCTTGGAGGCCTAAGACAATGATAAAATTTGTGGCTCTTATCTCCTATACATTCTAAAATAATAATAATATTTATATTTACACATTAAACTATCAATTATTATTATTATAATTATATGAACAATATAAGATTTTAAACTATATATATCATTATCGAAATTATAAATTTAAAGAAAAAACAATAATTAAAAATAAACTAAATAACATAACGTACATGATATAAATTATTATCTTCATAAATAAGTAAAATATATCCTTTGAAAAGTTAATTTCATCTGCAATTCAAAAGAAAAAAAAGATATTAATCACAAGAAATAAAAGAAACATAAATTATTATTATTTTTTGTTTTTTTTGGTTTATATATTTTTTTAAATTTTTGTTAATGATTTCATTTTTATTACTTATTTTTTTTGAAACTAAATAGCAGTGACCTAACCATTACCAAATGTCAGACTTGTCTACTGTCTAGAGTCAAAGGAAATGCCAAACCAGATAGCAATTGTTCTGCCTAGATCAGAAAATGGAACGAGACCGACAAAAGAATTGGGACAGCCAGAAAATGGACCAGAAAACAGAAACAACGATCAGATCAGAGATATAAAAAAAACCATGGAAGAAGCATAGGAGCAAACCAAAGACAAGAAAATGAAACTATGAATTTATCAGCTTTATTTAAAAAAAAAGCGTGCAGAAATTAGGCTTATAAAAATGAATCATACGTTTGAAAAACATACCAGTGGTCGGCAATGGTACGCCACAACGGCAGTGGCATGAAGGACCTACAGGATGCGTGAATGCGTGTTGGTGTTAGGCGTGAAGCTGTGTCGGCCGTTAAGGTCAGGCCTCACTTGCCTAGCTTTGGACGGCCTGGTCCAAAGAATAGTGAGTACCATTTCATTGACATTGTGACTTTGCGGGGCAGCACTTTCGACTGGGAAAGAAAATCTCTAGCACCAGCCTCCTTGTCACTACTCAGGCTGAAGTGAGCATTCCACCACTGTCTACTCTACTCCACAATGCAACACCGAAAACAAAAATCAACATAAGGCCCGTTCGATTTTTTCACTGGTTTGTTTGCTCCCAAACAAATTTTTAATGGAATGAGAACCAGAAACTTTTATTTTAGTTGATCCGTTTCAAGTTTCCATTTATCTGAGAGTGGGATTAAAAATCAAGCCAACAAAGTGAGATCATGATTTTAATCGATCCCGCTTTTTTAAGCATGTTTATCTTTTTAGTTGGCCCTTGGAACTAACTATACGCATCTTCCAGCCAACCTATTTACCGCAATGAGGTAGCACCTACAACAGGCCCAGTTTAGCCTCATATTTAAACCCACTCAATCTCAAGAGTTTGCTGCAGTCATTTTTTTTACACCCACTTCTACAATACAGCAGTCATCTTCATATTACATAGCCACATTCTGATGGGAGTTCCTGGGAAAGTCCTCTCTTTAAAAAATCAAAACAAAAGACCAAAAATTGCCAAAAACCTAAATTCCATTGGCCTTGTAACAGAATACATATAATAGCTTTATAGTCCTCAAACTATTTCTCTACCACTTCAAAACTGAACCAAAAACTGACTATTGTTTCAAAGTTTTCTACAAAAGATCAAACTTCCGGGTCAAATACATTAGATCAAAATTACAAATATTTGGATGTACGGAGTTGCATGATGAGTTGGAGGAGGTTTACTCAAGGTGGATACCATGAAAGATGCATCCTAATCCTCATCTTTTGGTTTCGTTGATATCGATTCTCTCTGTGGTCGGTGCTTTTTCTTTTTCAGTTTAGGCAAGGTCATGATCCAAGATGGAACCTCGCAGCCTGAACTTGCCATCACATTAGCTATGTTCCGCAAAAATGGAACATCATCTTCTGAGTAAAAGGTTACAGCTTCCCCACGCCTCCCTGCTCTGCCCGAACGACCTAAGTTGGGACAGACAATTTTAATGACTACATTCTAATTATAAAAAGCTAAGATCATTAGAAAATAGGGGAATTGGTTCTAATTCAGCATGGAAATTTACTACAAGATGATAAAAATTAAAAAATATAAATAGTACAAAGAAAATACACATATAATACTAACGATGTCAATAGAAAATAAGGGAGAAATAACTTGTAACAATTATGCGTAGCTTAAGGAATGTGTTCAAACTAAAATAAAATAAATAAAATTAAAGTATCATGTAAATATTATACATTTTATTGTCCAGGAATGCTATGTTTACGCCCTTCTACTGATTTTATAGCATGACAGGCTTACCTGTCATTAAATATTAATTATTTAAAATATTATGGCTTGGGGACCTAATTGTTTGAAAATAGAATATCTTCTTTGGTCTCTCTTCACATGTTAGCATCACGATGATAGTGGGAATTGGGAAACAACAAGTGTAATCCAGATTCTGTTGGGGAGAAGCAAAGCGCTTTCCAACCCAAATTCTCAGTTTGTGGTGACAATCTGCAGTAGCGGCAATTCCAATCTCACTCAACAATCTCTAATCCTTAGAGTATCTCCAAGACTGTTATATATTTTATCTCTAGATGTAAAAAAAATTTCACATGTAAAGAGTTATATTATAAGTTCAATTCCAACACTAATATTTATACTATATTTATTTTTATTTAAATAATTTTTTTAGGTTTTATTTCATTTTCCTTTGTTCTATGCCTTCATCGTTCCCAATATTAGCCATCGATCATTGTCCTCCTTCTCGCCATTGATCGCTACCATCCTCTTTCTTGACGTCCTCAATCTCGTCTTCGATTGCCGCTCATCCCTCGATCTCAATCTACGTCTCCGAGGTTTGACTAGCAGTGGCGGTGGAGTGGCGATAGTAGTGCGAGGCGATGTGGATGTGTTAGGGTGCACTACAACTGGAACGGGCAGAGGTTGAAGCTAGAAGCGGCGACGATTGAGGACATTCGGTTTTGAGTTTGAGGGAGAGAGAAAAAAGGAATATAATAAAATAATATAATAATATGTAGACAATAAACAATGACTCTTAAAATGTGAAAAGTTACTGCAACATTTTTCAGACGTAGAGAGCCATACGAAGAGTCTGTTAAAACATAAATTTTAAGTTTTGCTCTCTATGTATAAATAATAAACAATGTGTTGGAGTTGCTGTAAAATTTCTAATCCCGCTATATATTTTTTACTCCTCATCGACAAATAAAAGCTATTTTTCATATAATTAAAAATATCAAATAGTTGAACTATTCAAATTAGTCCATTATATTTTTCGTTTGCAATCTTAACTCATAATTCGTGCTTTCACTTGTTTTCATTATTAGTTTTCTTTTTTGTTTTCCTAACGACATCAGCAACATGAGATGGTGGAAAAAGAAGAGGTAGCTGGCCTTGGGAAAAGGGTCACAGGTCAAAAGTAGGGTTTGGTAAGACAGCTGGGCTGGTGTGAAGATAAGAGAACATGGAACAAGTATGGGCCCATGATAAAAACATTTTATTGGTTTTATAACATAATTTCCCATGACAGGTATGGATTAGAATGACATGTGGCATTTAGGTTGGACTATTAACACCATTTGTAAAGGTGTTAAAAAAAAGGCTGCACTATGCCAAAATAATAGCTAGAGGGTGACAATGAACCAAATGTAAGTCAGAGGGGTAACACTGACCATGGGGATATTAGTTCAAGAGTAAAATGTAGCTTTTATCCCAAAAAAGGAAAAAAAATATGCTCATGTAAGAAATCTAAAATGTTGTTTATGTGCCATATCTAGTTAATAGTACGAACAAAGCAAGTTTGTTTTATAAGGTTGATATACGCAGGTATGGCATAGATGTTTCCAAACAAAATTACATTACTAAATGCTGTTTTTTGTTGACAAGATGACAACTCAATTAAATAATCTAAAGTCAAAAGAACTTAGTTAAAAGCAAGAGAAACATACCAATCCTGTGAATATATGCTGAGGCAGAATCTGGGAAGTCATAGTTAATTACACAATTGACCCCCTTAAAGTCCATACCCCGTGCGATAACGTCAGTGGCAATCAAGACCCAAGTTTTACCAGCTCTGAAGTTGTCAACGGCATTTTCCCTCTGCATTAAGAAGTAGGTTAGTAAGAAGTATTTAAATTGTGGGTAAATTAGAGCAAAGTACCCTGAATTTTTACCATTTTCGTGTTCATACTCTAACATTTAGTGCATGTAATGCTGTATACTTCCATTTAGAAAAACAATTTTTGGACAAAAATACCCTCCATACATATCTCTATTGTGTCATCACACTAGGGTTGACAAATAGATTGCATTAACTCATCCACTCCAAGTTATCAACTGCTCGCAGACCCTAGCTTACTGACAAGTGAATTTTATATAGATACTTTGATTGTGTCTTTCCCCTATGTTATGGTGATTTTAGTAACTTCTATAGTAATTGCTTAATAGTTTGTTACATTTCAGTAGTTTTTATTATTTGTATAGAAATGTTGTTTTTGGTGTGTTTTTAGATTTATTTTTCAGGTGCTTAAGGCTAAGAAAGAAGTAAATTATAACAAACAAGAAAGAATAATGTGACCAAGGTTGCTGTTATTGAAACACAGGAAATACGGCCAAGCTAAGATAGCCAAGGTTGAGGCAATACACTCAGTTCACAGTAGAGGTATGAGTATAGCTTACACAAAGGTAAGAGTACACAATTCAGAAGGGATATTTTTAGTTGCCCGCAACTCCACCTATTTCCACCTTCCAAATCTAAAATCTACCAATAATTGTGGAGTTTGTTGCTTTCAACGTATTGTTATCATGTTATGTGAACTTTCCCTGATTGGGTAATCGCATACCAGTTCAAGATTCGCTCACTTCATGAGAAAATCAGGTAACACCAAGCCTATATGAAGGTAGCAATCCTACCTGGAACTGGTACACACCAATTCTACATTAAAAACATAGTTGGAACTCCTGTGAAAGGCCCTTTTAATTTCAATTGCAAATCAGACTACGCAACTTTTATGTAATATGTAACATGTTTCTTTTACTAAACAAAATAAACATATACATCAACTGTGAATACATGGAGCTGCAAAAGCGTGCTGACATTACCTGTATCTGAGACAAATCAGCATGGATGACATCAATTCTCACGTTGTCAAATTCAAGTTCCCTGTAAAGCTCTTTTGCTCGCTCCTTGCTTTGGACAAACACTAGTACCGGAGGGTTCAAACTCTTTGCAAGTGTGAAACACATTATAAATTATAAATTGTTCAATACATGAAAATTTCACTGACTTGAAAAAATAACTGGACCATAAATCGGAATTATGGAATTTCAGAAAATTGCAATTAGTTTTATTGTGAAACACAATCCAGCACAAATCAGATTTATATGCATTCCATTTTTTTGATAAGTAGATTTATATGCATTCCATTAAATTTGAATAAATATATTTTGGTCTACTACACCCACAAATAGACACAATCATACAGAATCTCATTCTAAAATGATAGCCAGAGTGCGCCTGTTCAACTACTAAGAGGCCCGTTGACTATATGTTCAAACTGATCAAATTAACTAAAATAAGGATTATCTGTTACATGGGGTTTTGGTCAGATTTTTAGTATAGTTTTCATCTACGTTTTACCCTTTTTGCGAACTAAAATTTATTATCCATTTGTAGTCTCACGGATAATGAATCATGCTGTTGTCATCAGCTTCTCCATAAGGTATGTTGACCAATGAACAATAAAAAGACAATTATGTTATCCATAAATTGACTATCAATTTAATTTCCGATTGCTTCTAAAAAGAGTCTACAGCACCTTATTTACAAATTCCAATGGAACTTCAACAACTTATTTATCATTTTTTATTATCCATAAGTGATTATAGTTTAACAACTTGCAGCATTTGTACTGCATAAAACTCTTTTTACCGGACACTAAAGTTTTAATATAGCAAACCATTCAACAACTTGAGTAGATAACAATCTCAATGTGTTTTCAACTAATTTTAAATAGCAATGTCGAATGGGCCCTAAGTGGCTAGAATACCACAGTGGGCCAAATAGGAGCTTCTTTATTTGTGGTAGTGAAACTTTAAAATTTGAAAGGGCTTCTCCTAGCTAATTTCAGTTCATTCTTATATTTTAGCCTTTTCAATTAATTACTTAAACTGCTTAGGCTAAAGTTTGGATATTCAATTATCCTCTTCTAGATTATTGTTAAATCCTAATTAGGATTCTCATAAAAAACTATTAACTCTCAGTGGGATTCTTTCGCCCAATTTGTGGAGTATGAACTAGGGATAGCTCTTCCATTCATTTTTTGGGATGATGTATGGTTTATTATATAAGGTTTTATTGTTTTTTCAGGACTTTTGATGTTCCAGCTAGTTGCTCATTTTGAGTTTATTGTTGTTTTGTTTGCTCTACTTTGGTCCCTAGTACACTTCTCATGTGCTTGCATTTCCAATAAAAACTTTTATCTATAAAAAAAATTTGTAGGGTTGAGACAACATTGCACAACTTCTAAGGTAGCAGAGAAAACAAGTGATAGGAAGGACTTTTCCTTGCATAAATTTTGAAAGCATACCTTTGCAAAGCTTTGGCGAAGGGCAAGAAGTTTTCCTTCCTCACTTCCAGCATAAACCAGCTTCTGCTTTATGGTTTCAGAAGCAGAATTCCTACTCATTAGTCCAAATGCACAGCCATTAGGCATTCCTTTATAATTATTGCAATATGTAAACATATTCTTTCCATTGACATAATAAAGAATCCATGACTACTAAATAAGTCGGGCATACGTGCCAGCTAGATATTAGTTGGTACAGAGTCTTGGTGTTGTACCATACCTTAAGACCTAATCTTGTTCATACCAACATTGTAGGATATACAGGGGGTGAGGGCTACTACCAATTGTTGTGCAGCTCAAATTTCTTAAAATAAATCACCAAAAAGAAATAAAAAAAACTCTTCATTAATTCCTTCATCTCATACTTACTTCCGGCCAATAATAACCCTAACAGCATCATGCATAATTGTACGTGCAAGTTCTTCAACAGAATCAGGTAAAGTTGCACTGAACAATGCTCGTATGATTGATGGATTTGAGCATGCTTTAACAACAAGATCAATCTGCTTCACCAATCCCAACTCAAATAACTTGTCAGATTCATCAAGCACAAGGTATTCGACCCTGCATAAAACCAAAGCTCACAAATCACATGACCTGATAAAGAACAAAATGATAGATGGTTCTTGTAAATGTTATGCCACCTGTCCAAACCCTTCATGGGAAAACACAAAATAGTATTGTTGTACTTGTGTATAATAGTCATGCGTTTACATCTTGAAAGTTTGAATAGTTGACTCGTATGTACTGAACTACAAACTTCGTATTTTCAACAATATTTAAGATGAAGATGATGGATTTAAGAGGTCCCTTCTATATGTATTTCAGTATCCCACATTCCCACCTTGGATTTTTCAGCCACATTTTCAAGACATAAATATAGAAGGAACTCCTAACACCCTCCCAGTCCTAACATACAATAACAATACATGCTTGTTCCCAAAAATATAAGAAAAAGTGGACTTTAGTTTGACATCCATCGCTGATACCAATAATCAAGGGACAGAAGCTTTCATTAACATGAAATTAAATACATATACGCTCTAGTCAGGTGTGTAAAAACAAAACAAAAGGCGTTACACAGAAACTAAGTTTAAAAAGTGAAATTGCCATACAAAGTTAATACCATTTCAACTTTATGGTGTTCTAATGTTTTCCCTCATTTCTTTTGAAGCATTTTACTAAGAATTGTTGGCATTAAGATGTCATTAGATAATGTGTAGAGTAGGCCAGTCAACAGGTCAGTTTTGGGCCAGAACCGACCTGACCGGATCAGGTGATCAGGTCTGGTCCGGTATTATTCAGGTATGCAAATAAATATAGATTTAATTAGAAAAAATAATAATCGATTATTGGGTAATTAGATTTTAATTATAAACATATATTATAATTGATTATTGAGTAATTATTGGGTTGGTATTAACCATACCAGACCCGTATAAATGGGCCAGGCCTAGACCCAGCCCATTGATAAGCCTAGTTAAGAGCAACAATTTTACATAAACAATGAATAGATAGGTACCCATAAAACAAGTACCTGCTTAAATCAAGCTTTTTTTTGCGAATAAGTGAGCATAAACGAAGCGGAGTGGATATGAGTATATCACAAGGCATTTTTGAAAAATCAGCAGTTCTAACAAGCTCTTTAGTCATTAACTTGATATAAAATTTCCTTCCTTTAGCCAATTTCTTGCACTCTCTAGTTGTTTGAGCAGCTAGTTCCCGGGTAGGACAAATAATAACAGCTCGAACACCATCCTTTGATGCATGCTGATCATTTAGAGAAACATAATCTCAATAACATAGAAAGTAAGGTATAGAAAACAATGCAAAAGATCCAAGTTATACCTTGAGTTTCATAAGCATGGGGCATACAAAACCAAAGGTTTTACCCGAACCAGTTGGAGCACAAGCAAAGCATTCCCGCCCCTGAGACAAATTGATAACAAAATCATCACCACCAAAATGAAAAATGTAAAGTTTTACAAAAACAAAACAAAAACAATAAAGAGGTGGAAGGCTTGATAAGGTGATAAAAGATTAATCAAGAAAGGTTAATAGCTAGCCATACTGATATGAGTACTGGAATAGCCTGCCTTTGAATTGGTGTTGGTTCTTCAAACCCAAGTTCTGACGAATTACGTAATATATATTTATTACATCTATATCTGTAAAAACCAGAGGGGTAATCAAGTTTGGTCATAATCACCACCAGAATAAGGGAAAAACAGAAAATAGTTAAAATTGCAACAAATGTTCTAGAAGTAAACCTCATGTAGGCATGTACACTGTTGAACAATGGCTAAAGCACACAAAGAGGTCAAAGTAATAGAGGAAAATATTTTCTTTCATAATTTTAACATATTTGAGACAAGGAAACAAAATGGCATAGATGTTCAAATATTTATATGCATGTGTTTATTTTATTTTACTTTTTAGTCAAAATAAGAACTTTTACTAAATAGCTACCAAATGAGGAAACAAGGCATACAACTATTCATACATTTTCAAGAGATCAAGGCCCTATTTGGGTCAGTCGGATTATTTTTCAAAACATGATTGTTTTTAAAAATTGTGAGTCCAGATGAATTTACACCACTCATAAATACTTTTAAATTATCTGGTCCACAGTTTTTAAAAATAATCTTATTCTAAAAAATAATAACATCCTCGAAAACATAGCCCAAAGCCCCCATCTAGGCAATGATTTTCAAAACACACAACAATATCAAGTAATAAAGGCCACACCTCCCCCCTTAACCATTTTAGCCCCCATCTCCACAACTTCAAACACCGATTGATCTGTATTTTTCTTGTTTTTTATTGAAAATTGCAAGTGTATTTATGTCTTATGGTTTGCATAAACAACAGTAAAGACAATAGCAAAGCCACTATAACTTTGTACAACCCAAAGCTGCAAATTTGGGGGTAAAAAAAACAAAGAAAGAAGAGCAAAGAAATATGATACCTAGATCTCAACTCTGCAAAATTTTCAAGTGGGGATGGAACATTATTCCCAGATACATGAATGTTATACTTCTTTCGCAAAAGGTTATCCCACTGAATCCATACGGGAAAAAAACAACGACAGGTCATAAAATTAATAACAAAAATAAGGATAACTCCCAGAATTTGGAGACAATAAGTAAAGCAAAACATAAACAAAAAGAAGGGGTAGGGGGTGAAAAGGACCTCAATTTGCCTATGAAATTCCTTCTTTCCTGGGGAAGATTCCTTCTCGTTGGGGTTATTTTGTTGACTCACAGGCACGGATTTTGAAATTTTGAAGACACTGAATCCTTCTACCTTTTCTGATACCAACAATCCAACACAAACGGAATTCCAAGAGGTAAGCTGATTTATAGTGAATTGATTCCTGACTTCATAACAGAGCACCAAATCAAACTAAAAAAGTACACCTGATTCTGTTCCCTTCCGCTTCCTCTTTCTAGGTTTCTTCGGTTCATTGCTTCCATCTTCATCTAAATCTACTTTATCATCGACATTCATAATTTCCTTCTTTTTCTGGACAATTTTAAATTGTAGAACCAAATTATAATCCAATCTGGAGTTAAATACGAGATCAGAAAACGATTGACAACATTCCAGACAAATAATAAGCATTGGGCATCCAACGTTGTGGGCTTTGATTATGAAATGAAAGGAATGAGTCCCAATAAACCCGAAAAATACAAACACCCAGAAAATACAAACTTTCAATCCCCAGTATCCAACACCTGTGGGTACAAGGTAATCAAGGATCATTTTATGGTTCAATGATGGGGCTGAAAACACCGGAATCGCATCATTGTGTCCCACTGGGGAGGCTTAGATTGCTAGTCGGGAAAAGAATAAAACAAAATCTTCAATGAATGTAGAAAAATTCACAGAAGGGACTATATATCCATTATTGAAGATACTAAACCTAAACATCGGCACGACACGACGCAGAGGTTTGTGGAGACCCACAATGGAAATCTGACCTCAAACATGGCGAAATCGCGGGAGAACCTTTTTCTGTCAAATTTAGTGCCTGCAAATAGGAAGGAGGTGTCCATCTTCGATGGCAGTCGTATCGGAGTGTACGGCGCGGACTCCAACGAGGGGGAGAGACAGTGCTGCTGAGGGAGCCAACAGTCGTAGGATTCGTACGAGGGAGAGCGTGTAACGAACGACCAGCGGCGGGTTGCGGCTGGGAACCACATGTTGTCGTTTGTTTGACTGAACAAAAAGGGCGTCCGTCGGGTACGCTTGGAAATCGGGTCGGGGACCCGATTTGTTTGTGGTTTATTTTATTTTATTTTGATATGAGCGGACTCGTTGCCGTTGGGCCGCCGTTTCAGGACCCGGTCCGTACTAGAAGCTCCTAGAGTAACTGAAAACAAAAATAGTGCCTCCTTCACAATCCCAATATTATAAATAATAAATAATCTTGCTAGGCACCCTTCACACACACAGTCTCTCTCTGGCCGTCTTCAATGGCGATTCGACGAAGCTCGAAGATGGTGAGGCCAGCCCTTGCCGCCATTAGGGCATCCATGAGCTCCTATTCGACCTCTCTCTCTCGCTCTCGTCTCTCAACGTTGCGCGCTTACGACATCTTGGCCAACGATGGCTTCGCTCGTCACCCTCCTGTCACTTGCGGAAATTTGGACCGTTTTAACGTTTTCAGATCGTTGGATGCTGTCGGCACCGGTAACGGTATTAGTCGTAGGTTTTACCAGGCGAATGCTACTCATAGCGGCAGTCAAGGCGAGGTATAATACCATCGATCACACATTTGTTGGTTTTACAATCGCAGTGGAATGTTTTTTTTGGTTGTTGATTAGTCTTGGAATAATCAATAGAAAAATATATTCATACTAGGAGTCTTCTTGTGTTGTAGTTAGTTATATTATGTCCATTATATATTTATTTCGGGTAATCGTTGCAAAATTTGTAGTGTAATATATCTTTGAATGATCAAAGTTTTGGGTAATTGCGTAAAATTTGTTCGAAATGTGGATGCAAAGAATATGAAAATATGTGTTGATTATCAATTTTTCATGAAAATGTAGAGTTCTCTATTCCATTCCCTAAAAACATCAAATGTAAGCCCTTAGAAGTCGACTAAGTTTTCAACGTTTCAATGAAGGGGCTTCACATTACCAAAATTTTAAAAATTTGGTAGCTATAGTTAAGGTTTAAAGTACGAAATGCAGTAAGGTACAAGGTGAGCACTTCAATACGGTTGAGGCGGTCAGCTCAACTGTTCAATCTTTGAGTTACAATATCATTAGTTGATCCCATTGTGAATTCACTATTTAATGTTGTGTTTATGTTGATCATTTTCTCCTAACGAGCTAATTCACTCTTTTTGACTTCTTCGAATTCTCAAAATATTTTTTCATATCATCTATAACTTCTGGTTCAACTTTTGAACATGGAACAACATTCTCTCTTTTACTAGCAAAATATTCTTTTAATTTAAATATTATTTTTCTTTTTCTTTTTTACAAAAGATACATTAAATATTTTATGCTTTTTTATTTATTTATTTTTATTTCATTCTCATATTTTCAAGCGTATTTTTTTCTTTGTAATTACTTGCATCAACAAAAATTAAACTACACTTTCTCACCGTTTAGGAGCAATGCTACATCACAATATTATACCACACAGGTGAATTTAAATTAATTAGTACTATAATACACACACAAGTGAAATATCATTCATTATAAATTCATGACACCACATGCAAATAAATTTAAATTCAGGTCATTTTACCTTACCTCGTTGTCGTTGCCACTCGAGAGAGAGATTTAGAGATGGTGTCAGTCGACGATGTCAAGTCAAGAGAGAGGAGGCAGTCACTAGAGAGGGAGAAGGTGGCTATTGGTGAAGCGAAGGTAACAACAATGATGATCAATAATATGAGGCTGATTGGCAATGGAGAGAGAGAGAGAGAGAGAGAGGAGGAAAAGGATGTCATCGAAACCCCACCATTTGTCTTTTTTTAAAAAACTTATTTAAACCTTTTTTTTGTGAGAGAGAGATATGGGATGAGGTGGCAGAACGGGACTAAGATGCCTGCTTCACCCGAGGCAATTGTTGGCGATTACAGGGTGCCTAAGCTTTGAGGTGGTGATTCGGCACCTCCACCCGTGTTTTTGAACTAAGGTTACAATCAACTTTTAATGTATGTTCTTTTTATCCACTAGATGGATACTTTTGAAAATATTTATTATCTAAGAAATATAATTTTTAGCCCTTGGAAAATTTGCATAGGCCGTGTACCAAGTCTCCCTTACCCATTCTATTTTATTTTACAATCATGCTTCAATATACAAAAACATATGTAGGCCAACCTATCAAACCATGATACACAATATCAAAAAATCTGTAATTTGAGTATAGTGTGTGCCCTAACTTTCATTTGGTAATTTCAATGGATACTAAAGAATGATAAGCAGATTTATGGGTTGTAGAAATAATTTCCATTTTTTCACCAATGTGGACCCGGTTGAACTAAGAATCCTTTTTGTGATTATAACATTTCGATATCATATTAGGGATATCCTTTTTCCTACACCAATGTGTTAAAAGGTTTGTATTAGTTGCGTGGTTAGTTCACTTCAATATAACTATCATATGTTTTCCTTTCTCTATAGTAACTTAAACCAGAAATCTAGAATTACAAAGAGTTCTAAATTTTCGGTTTAAGTTGTGCACTACAAAGAATGGAAAGCATTTGATGAGGAGCTACCTTTCATTCAATAAAACCATATTAATGGATTATTTTTAATACCTCTGCTATGTTTATGATTTCTGTTATAGATTAACCAAGCAGAGTTCACTGAGATGGCATGGGAGGGAATAGTTGGTGCAGTTGATGCAGCTAGGATTAGTAAACAGCAAATTGTTGAGTCCGAGCACTTAATGAAAGCTCTCCTGGAGCAAAAAGATGGTTTAGCTAGAAGAATACTCACGAAGGCAGGAGTTGACAATACATCAGTGTTGCAAGCCATAGATGACTTCATATCTCAGCAACCCAAGGTGTGTATATGATTGAAATGGGAGTGCAGCTGCAGTAGATAAGCTAATCAGTTTTTTTTAATGACAGGTGATGGACACTAGTAATCCTTTGTTGGGTGGGAATCTAACTATCCTTTTGGACAATGCTAAAAGGCATAAAAAAGATATGAAGGATGCTTTTGTGTCAGTTGAACATTTGGTGTTAGCCTCACATTCGGATAAAAGGTTTGGACAGCAATTGTTCAGGAACCTTCAGCTCAGTGAGAAAGCTTTAAGGGATGCCATTCAAGCTGTTCGTGGAAGTGAGAGAGTAAATGATCAAAGTATAGTCCGAGATCTCTAGTGGTTTATGTTCTGTACTTGGAATAGGATTTCTGTTTTAATCCATATCTAAGGCATTAAGCGTCTAAAATGAGCAAAAAGAAGAACATCTATTTTGGTTGAAGGCAGGGAAAGCAAGGTTTTTTTTTCTCTCTTCAACTTTATAATTTAGCTGGCAATTGGGGTGTGATAGGGGAAGAAGAACAAGAAAAGTTAATTTTTTAGACCACAAAGCTTTTGTTATTTGCATGCCACCTGTTCATATTGTGGAGATTTAAAATTTTCCTAGGATGTAAAGTGCTTCCTTGTGTAATATTGAATATCCACATAACAATTTTTAGATACATTCAGTGGTAACAGAAAACAGATTTAATTTTTATAGATTTTCTGGAGGTTTAATCTATTCCCATTGATTTCTTCTTTTTATGTTGTGTTCTTTAATTTGCTATCATTTGTTTTGCATAAAGTCTCACTTTTCTTGTTACTTATCCTATGTAGACCCTGAGGGAAAATATGAGGCTCTTGACAAATATGGTAATGACTTAACTGAACTTGCCAAGCGTGGAAAACTTGACCCTGTCATAGGGCGGGATGATGAGATTCGGCGTTGTATTCAGATTTTATGTCGGAGAACAAAAAATAATCCTGTTATAATTGGTGAGCCTGGTGTTGGAAAAACTGCAATTGCTGAAGGGTATGTTCCTCCTCACTCCTAATGAAAAGATTAATTATATAATAATTCTCTGTAAGTATTAGGAAAGTATAATGTTATTTTAGTTTAGTGGTTGGGCTAATGCTATCTACCCCATATAATGATTCCACTAAGATTTTATGTAAACTGTTATAATTTTATAATTAGCATTCATGGTGTACTTGTTCTATCAAACCACAAATTAAACACAGAATTTAAATTAATCAAGTGATAAATATCATAAATTTAAATCACCAGATTTAAAGAAACAGTAAACGATGCCATTAACAATAGACGGCAGATGAGAGAAAGACAATGATCAACAATGGAGTAGAGGATCGACGATCGAGTAGACGAAGTGGCAAGAGAGGCTTTGACGACGGCAAAAAGGAGGAGGATTAACGATTGATGACTTTAACCACAGAGGGAGGAGGAAGATTGACGATCAATGTCGCTACTACTTTGACTTCAACGATGATCCACAATAAGAGAGATGTCAACGATGGTGGAGGAAGAGGCTCATCGATGTCGGGGGAGGAAGCTTCGATGAGAGAGAAAGAAGAGGTTTCAGGACAAGTTAGCCTTATTTTTTAAAAACCATTTAAATAAGTTTATGCCAATGTGGACGCCTCGGCTCGTATTCGGGAAGAGCCAGCGGAATGGGCTGCCTTAGCTTGCCTCATCGAAACGAGATGGGTGTCTGCAGAGGCGGGCCATGGGGCGTTGTTCTAGTACGGGTTACCTCCCAAGCAAGTGAAGCGTTACCTCTGTCCGTATTTTTGAACCATGAGTCACCATGAAAAGTATCCAACCCAAGTAGGCATTATATTGTATTGGCATAACTACAAAAATTTGTTGGAAAAATGAAATGAAATCCTTGTGGCTTTGATTTAGATGGATGAAAGCAAACTTTGTTGGCACACAGATCCTGTATGCACAATCTAAAAGATAACATTGAGAGAATCAACACAATATCAATTGATGTAAGATCATGTCCAACACAAGTACATAACAAAATGTTATTCAACTCCAAAACTCCAACAAAATACACAACTCTTTATGAATTGAAAGTTGAAATGGTGCAAGTTACTTTTGGTGGATAGTGAGTCCACGCAATTTTATCTTGGATAAGCTTGTAGCCAAATTAAAGCTTCCAACTCAGGTGGTTCCTTTGGTGTTACCATTGGTAATAGGGATGTCATCCTATGTAACCAGGTTTGCCCTGAAGTCGCTATACACATGCCAAGCCTCATCATCAGATAGGATTTCTTTCCATTTACTCTCAGCAGTGCTGAATTAGTGTTGGGAATCACTTGGCTAGCCTTGCTAGTGACGGCGGAGGCTAATTTGAAGGAGATGTTTATGAGATTCAATCACTTATCAAAAAAAAAGTTGATGATATTCAATCAACAAGAGCAGCAGATCAAGGGTCCACGGGTTCAGAAACAAAGCAAAGGCATTAAGTCTGCTATCAACACCTTCTCAGCTTCTATCATCAATTGCAAATCCTACGGTTCAATAGGTCTTCCAGTAATTTCAATCTATTTTCCAGGAGCCCTTGTCACTTCCGCATCCTCACTCCTAAACATACCCTACCACTCCTCCCAAATTTCAAATCTCCTAACCTACGGCCCTATCAATATCCCTACCACCAGGAAAATGTGATAGAAGCTGATTGTCAAGTTACTAGAAGCCTGCTTTGTAAGATCAAGTACCAGCCCCCTATCCCGGTACTGTTGGTAAAAAAAAAAAAAAAAAAGACAACACATGGCGTATGTGCGATGATTATTGACAGCTCAATAACCTTACTGTACCTGACAAATAACTAATACTTGTGGTTGAAGAATTGTTGGATGAGTTGCACATATTTATGATTTTAAAAAAAATCAATCTCTGAATAAATTATCACCAAGTTAGAGTTCACCCCGTCGATATCTATAATATAACATTTCATACACATTATGGCCACTACGTGTTCTTGGTTATGCCCGTTTTGCTTACCAATGTGCCTACCACCTTCCAAGCAGTAATGAACAACCTTCTAAGGTCATATCTTTGCAAGTTTATTGTCGTGGGTGGTGTGTAAACTTGACTTGGAGAATGTTTATGATCATGTGCATTTCTATGTGGCTTCTCGGTCAAGTGGCAGCGGTGGATCTCCTTTCGTATCTTCACTACTCGGTTTTTATTCCTTGTTAATGGCAACTCCTATGGGTTCTTCTCGAATTCTCGAGGCCTCCGGCAAGGGGACCCATTGTCGCTTATGTTGTTTGTTCTTATTATGGACGGTTTTAGTCGCATGGTCGATAAGGTTTCTTTGGCTAGACTTCTTTTTGGATTTTCGGTTGGTTTTTTGGGCAGGGGATCACTCACAGTTTCTCATCTTCTATTTGCTAATGACACTCTTGTGTTGTACGAGGCGGATCAGGGGCATATTTTTTATTTGTGGTTATCCTTGTATGATTTAAGGCTATGTCGGGCCTGCGGATTAATCTCAGTATATTTGTTTTGGTTCCTGTTTGTGAGATTCCTTCTTTGGGGGTATTGGCTGATATCTCAGGGTGCCAAACACCCCCCCCCCCCCCCCCATATTTGTTTTGGTTCCTGTTTGTTAGATTCCTTCTTTGGGGGTATTGGCTGATATCTCAGGGTGCCAAACACCCACCCCACCCCCCCGTATTTGGGGCTTCCGTTAGGGGTGTCTTTTAAGACCTCCATTATTTGGAAATCGATTATATTGGGCGGATAGAGCGTCATTTGACCGGATGGAAGCGCATTTATCTCTCTAAGGGTGTCGTTTCGCCTGGCTAGAGGTCTAGTGGCTGTTTCTGCTATACCTCCACCAATCAGTGATACTGTTTTGTTATTAGTACAGCCATAAAAAATTATATCACATAGTTGGAGGAAATTCGGTGATTCAAAAGTGCTAGAGGTTTTGGTTTAGTAAGTGGCATGGGCAGCAGAGGAAGCTAGCTGAGAGGGGTATGACTTGCTCAAACAGCATTTGATGGCATTCCGACTTGAGGACAACTTGAGTTTTCAAGAGGGTTGCAATGATATGAGTTGTCCAAAATCTTGGATGAGCCAGCCCTGCATTACTTATGAAAGGAAGAGGAAGGCTATTATTTCCTAATTATTCCTGTTGATTTTACTATTTATTTTTGCCTCATACATTGAGTCAAGTAGAATTAGTCAAATTTAGTCCTTAATTTCTAGCTTCATTAGGAGTGTTAGTGGGATAGTGGGGTTTTAGTGGGCTAGTGGCTATTCTGCCTATATATTTCCATTTCAAAATCATTTGTAGGTACAAATTATGGAGTTCATATAAAGACTCTTTGGGTGTTCCTAATTTTCCTCTTGCTAGATCCTAACTAAGAGTTGTTCTTACCTGTTTCCCTTGTAATTCAGATCTGAGAGTTATACATTTATACAGCTTCATACAAATAGAGGAGTAGGTGTGAAATATGTGACCTTCCAGTTCTGATAAGCCAATTTGGAATTTGCTTCGAAATAAATGCCATGAGTACAAAAGTGACTTATATTCTTGTGTTAATTGATGAAAGAAAAGAAACCAGCGTGTGCCTTCTATTTATAGTTAACTGCACTTTTTTTTTTCTTTTGATTGGTAACTTTTTATGTAATTCTGCAGATTAGCTCAACGAATTGTGCGTGGAGATGTTCCTGAACCCCTCCAGAATCGAAAGGTGGCGAAATTATTTGATTATTTTTTCTTAATTTTGCAAATTTCTTTTCTGATGGAATAGGATTTTGATGTTTTTTCTGGGCTGACCTTTTTATTTGATAATGTATATGGCTCAAATATAGCACATCGTTGTCATTGAGTATTGTAGATCTCATCTGTGTTTCTTAATCTACTAGAAGTGTTTGTGGAATTTGAGTTTTTGGTTAATTGGATTTTGCTTTTCTACAGTTTTATATATGTTCTTGCGCGTTATAAGTTACCTGTAGATTAACAGTTACAATTTTACGTTGCTTAAGCATAGTCAGCTTTGGGTTTTGCAAACATTTTAGTATTTAAATGTTGTAAAGAAAAACAGCCCATATAATAAATCACTTAATTTTTCAGATGGGGCTGGTAGGAATCCATTCCTTATATAGGTAAAGAATGATCAAATATCCTATTTATTTGCACGTTGGATTAATGGATAATTTGAAGAACACTGTATTTATTCTGAGTGCTGGGTCTATTTCTTACCTTCTAATAGCGAAAAGTGTTTTTTGAAGTTGAACTTTTAAGATTTATTATATAATTTAATTTTGGTTAGGTCCAGATCTGAATCTGATTAGCAAAGAACTTTATGTGTTTGTGTATAGGTTTTAATATGCTTTTAACCTACGTTGTTTTCTCTTCTTTTGTAGCTTTTACCTGGTGTTAGAGTGTAGAAACAACATAAGGACCAATTAGCCAATAATTGAAACATTCCATTATAAAACAAAATTTTGTTGACTTGATCACTTGAAAATAAAATTACTGTTAAATTGATGGGGAATAATAATCGGAATATAATTTTATGAGATTATATTTGGGTTTATAAACACTTATAAAAAAATTAAATACTTTATTTGCCTGTTCAGTTTATACTTAATCTGTATTTTGTTTTAATCCAGTTGGTCTCCCTAGATATGGGCTCGTTAGTTGCTGGTGCTAAGTTCCGTGGAGAATTTGAGGAGAGACTGAAAGCTGTGCTTAAGGAGGTGACTTCTTCAAATGGGCAGACTATCTTGTTCATTGACGAAATCCACACTGTTGTGGGTGCAGGTTGGTGGCAAACTTGGGCTTGTGTTCTTTCTTTTCTGTTACAAAATTTTTAGAAAATATCTAAGTAGAGTCCCACTTTCAAATTTACAGTCTAGATTCAGCCACAATGCATTAAAGGTCTATTAAGGGTGTTAGGAAATGCCACTAAAATTGACGAGTGTGATTCGAGATTCAATTCAAATTGTGGTGTGACATAAACATCATTATTTGTATGCAATTTTTTATTTTAGTGGATAGCTGTTGCTTAAAAATTCCACAATTTTTGAAAAGTTTTTGTGTTATACTTAATTTTGTTTTGGTGATCTTTATATGTAGGGGCTGCTGGTGGTGCCATGGATGCTGGAAATTTGTTAAAACCCATGCTCGGTCGAGGTGAGCTCCGGTGTATCGGAGCTACCACATTGAATGAATACCGAAAATACATCGAAAAGGATCCTGCTCTTGAACGTAGGTTCCAGCAAGTGTTCTGCGGTCAACCAAGCGTTGAAGACACTATCTCCATTCTGCGAGGATTGCGTGAACGTTATGAGCTGCATCATGGTGTCAAAATATCTGACAGTGCCCTAGTTTCAGCAGCTGTTTTGTCAGATCGATATATAACAGATCGTTTTCTGCCTGATAAAGGTATAGGGAGGCTCGTTCTGCCCGGTTTAAATTTCTATTATTGATGCTGAAGTACTAAATTTTCTTTATGACTTTACCAGTAACTCATTCAAATCTTGGAATGCAAAAGTTAGCTATTTACAACAAGGAAAAAAGGGTATACATATCTCACTTTAAAATATCTTCTTTAATATAATTTGTTTTGAGAAAAACAATCCCTGGAAAGAGCAGTTTATTCTAAATTATTGTAAGACAAATGAAATTTGTTGATTTCATTTCCTATTCAGTTATGGCATTTTTTGGTTCATTTCTCTGAAAAACCTCTTAGTTCTTTGGTTTTGAATCAGAATATCACTTTATTCGCTTTTATTCCTGTGACATTATTTTCCCTCCCCTCTTCTTTCAGCCATTGATCTTGTTGATGAAGCTGCCGCAAAGCTGAAAATGGAAATCACTTCTAAACCCACTGAGTTGGATGAAATAGACAGAGCTGTTCTGAAGTTAGAAATGGAAAAACTATCCTTGAAAAATGACACGGATAAAGCTTCCAAAGAGAGATTAGGTAAGATAGAAAATGATCTAGCTTCACTTAAACAGAAGCAGAAGGAATTGAATGAACTATGGGAACAGGAGAAACTTCTTATGACTCGGATACGGTCACTTAAAGAGGAGGTGATTCTTCTCCATGTCTAGAATGTCTCAATAACAGATTATCTTTGTCTCTTCTTTTATAACCTGCCTGTTTGTAATGTTTAATAGATTGACAGAGTCAACTTGGAAATGGAAGCCGCTGAGCGTGAATATGACCTAAACCGTGCTGCTGAACTCAAATATGGTACGTTGATATCGCTTTTGAGTCAGCTGGAAGTGGCTGAGAAGAAACTTGCTGACTTCCGGAAATCTGGGAAATCTATGCTTCGTGAGGAGGTCTCTGATCTTGATATTGCTGAAATCGTGAGCAAATGGACTGGCATTCCTATGTCGAACCTCCAACAGTCTGAACGGGATAAACTGGTTATGCTAGAAGGGGTTCTTCACAGAAGGGTTGTGGGTCAGGATGTTGCAGTCAAATCAGTGGCTGATGCAATTAGACGTTCAAGAGCAGGATTATCGGATCCAAACAGGCCAATAGCAAGCTTCATGTTCCTGGGCCCTACTGGTGTTGGTAAGACTGAACTTGCTAAGACATTAGCCGGTTATCTCTTTAACACAGAAAATGCTCTCGTGAGAATCGATATGAGTGAGTATATGGAAAAGCATGCAGTGTCACGATTGGTTGGTGCACCACCTGGTTATGTTGGTTATGAAGAAGGTGGACAGCTCACAGAAGTAGTCCGCAGGAGACCATATTCCGTTGTGCTCTTTGATGAAATTGAGAAGGCACATCCTGATGTATTTAACATTCTGTTACAATTACTGGATGATGGGAGAATAACTGATTCTCAAGGAAGGAAAGTCAGTTTTACGAACTCTGTAGTTATAATGACATCAAATATTGGTTCCCATCTTATACTTGAAACTCTTCAAAATACAGAAAATGGAAAAGATGCTGTTTGTGAATTAATGAGAACGCAAGTCGTGGGGTTGGCAAGACAAACCTTCCGCCCAGAATTCATGAACAGAATTGATGAGTACATTGTTTTCAAGCCTTTGGACTCCAAAGAGATCAGTAGGATCGTAGAGCTACAGGTAACTAACCTATTTGGACTTTATTCCGTTTTCTTCTTTCAGTTTTGTTAGTTTCTGCTGAATTGATATTTCCATTTGGAGGATACTATGGCACTAAAATATTGACATGCGCGTTACTGTGAGGCTGATTACATTTCTAAACTCAAGCTAGTCTATTATGATTTGTCTCTATTTTTAAATTTCTGAAAATGCCATCAATTGGCTCTGCAAAGTTTGTTTACTCATACATTAATCAATCGGCTTCTAATGTGATAATGTCTGACCTGTCTTGCCTTCCTACATGGTTTTAATTTATAATAGTCAGTAACTGTCATTTTTTATTATATATATATATATATATATATATATGGTATTATGTACAGCAGGTAATTTGGCTTATGTTGCTCTGCACTGTAGTAAAATCATTTTCCAATTCTAGGCATCACTGATTTAGAGCACTTCTTTATAAGAGTTGTAGTCATCTGAGATTCAGAGCTTCTATACTAACTTCAAGATTCATAAAGTTCGTTATTTTCTCTCCTTATAGTTTGCCAAGCCCCATGAAATGGCAGTTTACGTGGTGAAGGGATTTCAATGTTGTTTGGATGAAAAACTGGATTCACAAACTGTTCCATTATGCTTTTTGGTTCAGTACATGAATTATTGCTTTTGCCTGTTACAGATGAGTCGGGTCAAAGACAGGCTGAAACAGAAGAAAATTGACCTTCACTACACAGAGGATGCTCTTGGTCTCTTGGGTACGCTGGGGTTCGACCCAAACTTTGGTGCGAGGCCAGTTAAGAGAGTTATACAGCAAATGGTTGAAAACGAAGTTGCCATGGGAATATTGAGAGGGGATTTCCAAGATGATGAGTCGATCGTTGTTGACGTGGACACTGCCCCATCAGCCAAAGACCTTCCTTCCCAAAAGAGGTTGCTTATTAAGAAAATTGGGAACAGCATCCCTTCTGAGTATTTGGTGGCCAATAACTAATGGCCTTTTCCCCTTTTTCGCCTTCAAGAGAGTATTGTAGATGTGTTAGATGATAGCTACTCAGTACTCACTAAGTTTTAAATCCTCTCCCAAAATTGTTTTTTTTTTCTCTCTTTCTTTTTCATGTAAGCCTTAGAAGGTGTTCTCCTTGTGTTTGAGCTTGTGGATGCGTTTAATCAGGCCAGGCATGAACTCTAGTTGTTTCATATTCAACCAAACCCAGGGTAGTTCTCTGTTTTGGTTCTCATGTTTTCGTGGTTAATCTGTTGCCATCTCTAGCTGGTAGCATACTTGAAAAAGAAGGGTTGTTGGGTGAAATCCCTTTTCAAAGTAGGGTTGAATACCCTAAAAAGACGCTCTTACTCTTCAAAATTTAATCATAGCGTAGCGTCGGTGCTGGGAATTCATGGATTCTTTGGTCCTGCAAATTTTAAAAAACTATAGGTTGTAATAAATTTCTCATAAATATTTTTAAATTCAATAAATTTATTATTTTAAAAAATAATTTTATTTTTAAAAATAATATTACTTGACAACACTTTCTTTATTTGTGTCTCCAGAATTGGGGGCTCAGTTTTCTCCTGATTTTAATATGGGTTCTTGAATAAGTTCTGATTTTTCTTTTTTAGATTTTGAACGGTTTAATATTTTGTATGACAAATAGAACCTTCAACATGTTCGTGTAGTCTAGGTAAAAGAAGTAGATTGTATTGATTAACGAGAACAAATAAAATATAAAGTGTTCAAAGACAGTAAATGTAACTTTTAGATCACATAAAAAAATTTAAAAAAAAAACAATCAAACAAATATGAATGTTTCTAAAATGAAGAGAATTTGAGATAAAAGAAGGCAAGAATCAATGCAATATCAATGAAAAACAGTTGGAACACATTTAAGAATAACAGACAGAAGCACTTAAAACGTTTTATAGAACACCAATAATTTTTTTAAATTATTGTTACAAAGGATGGATGGAAGGAGCATGGTCTTCTTATTATCTTATTCATGCCGCTTGCATGCTATATGATAATATGAAAGAATAATAGCATGCATCACCAAAATTGTGTAACCATGTAATAGTTATATCAAAAATTATAAATAAATCACAATATTTATGATTTTTTGATTGTACTGTCGGTTTCATAAAACAATCCATATTTTGATTTGTAACATCAAAATAGATCATTGAATACCAATTAATAATTTCATTAATGTATTGGATGATTAGATCCGTTAATCCGTACGTGTTTGTGGTTATTTTTATGTACACAATGAACGGCGAGGCATGATATTATCGCGCTAGGTTGGAATGTAGCGGGTATTAGGTTAGGTGGCGAGCAATCCGAGGTATCAGTTGTCGGTGGCAAGCATTATAAATGCTGATGTACTCCAAACCCAATTCAATCAACCGGGAGTGAAAGACAACCTTTGACGCCAGAAAAAGCACGGTGATGTCATAATCCATGGATCGTTCCTCACTATGTTTTGCCACTCAGAAATAAAATAATAATAACCTTTTAAATAATTAATCACTTATCTTATGATTATTTTTAATGAAAAAAAATGTATATACCAATCACTTCCATATAAGTTTTTATTGTTTAATAATATTTTACTTGTTTAATAATTTAATCATAATTAATAAAATAAACATCCGAAGTGTGAGATTTGTATATAAATCTTTTTTAATGTATAATAAAAAGGACACGTGTTCCACTAGGGTGGATTCTCAAATTTACTTTTTTCAAATTTACGCAACATTGTCAAATTTTGATAAATATCCTCCAACCATAGCTCGTGGATTGGAATGACTGAGTTGGATTATTTTGGTCGGAGTACATGTGTATTGACATTTTAAACACGAATTAATAATTAATTATGACTCACATCACGATCACATGTTAGGCGTAGGTATAAACAAATTATGAGAAAATGTGAAAATTGAAATAAAGCGGGCCAAGCTTGAATGCAATGATGACCCGTCGCCGTCGCCGCACCAGTTTAGGATAGGGACCCTACTTCAGTACCACCTCTTTTTAAATCTTCCTGATAAAGAAATAAATAAAGCTGGCCAAGCTTCATGACGGGTTCATGAAAATTGAGGACATTACACAGACACGCCATAGCAAGTAGCAACCATAAAATAAAGAATAAAGAACACTCCATTTTTCTAAATCAATGATACTTATAAAACTTGTACGTAGACTCAGATAGACCTTTAACGCTTTGCTTGTCAGTGGAAATTTTTAATATGGAAAAAATACGAAAAGAATATATATATATATATATATATATATAATAATGAAAAAAATAATTATTTGATTGAGGTGAAAAAGAGATAAAAAATATATTTTTTATAATTTAATCTGAATTAAGGAAAAAAATAATAATTTTATATTAAATAATAATTTTACTATTTTATATGATTATTAATAGTAGGATATTATGGCCAGTTTTGGAAACAAAAATTATTGTACACTTTAAATAGGAAAATGACAATACACATTCTAATGCATTGTCACATATTTCATGTATTTTTCATGCTTTTTCATATGTGTCAAGCAAAAAAAACTAAATTTTCTACTCATTTTTCATACATCAGTCATATTTCCATAGCAACCAAGCAAATGTTAAATTCTTCAAGGGTGGATTAAAAAAAAGTTTTTTAAAAAAATAGAAGTTCAATTTTTTTATAGTATAGCACTATTTACGGTGGAATAATTAAATATTTGATTAGCTAGTGCTTGAAGTTTAATATTTAATTAAATTTTTAGTCAAGATATATATTTCAAATTTATGATTAATATTATTTAATTTAATCAAATTTATTAAAATATTTAAGGTCTTATATTTATTCTACTCCTTGCGCTATGATATAGGCTAGAATAAGAACTCATTTATTTTAATGCAGTTTGCAGCCATTTGCGAATATTGATGATTTTAAATTTTGGAAAGATCTTTTCTGCAAAATAATAGAACAAGCAGATCGTCGCTTACCCAGAATAAATAAATAGCTAACTTTGTAGTATTGGTGAGTTTCCAAAATAAAAATAAAAATATATGATAATCAATATAGGAAAGTCTTATAGGTCCATAATTTAATTTGATTGGCACGAAATGAGGTCAAGAAACAAACGGATATATAGGTACAAATATTCTTTTTTTATTCAACATATTACATTATTTCTTACAAGTTACAAGTACAGTTAAATAATTTATTATTATTTTCTATAATTATGTATCATTCAAGCGACAACAATTAATAAAAATAACAAATATCGCAAAAAAAAAAACGGAGTCACACTAACCCATGATAAAACCATGAGCCTTTAGCACCATCAAATAAAACACGTGTCATATTCCAACCATTGCCTAATGGTTGTGTTTAAGTACAATTAATATAATTAGTTTTAGTCTGACTTGTCAATAAAATTAAAGAAATTCCGTTTTTTGTAGTGTCAAGTTTCACGACTAGATTCAGGGAATTACATGTATTTAGAACCTGTCCCAACTAGTTTTCCTAGAAACAATAATTATTTTTTAAAAAATAATGATCAAGTAATTATATCATTTTTCAAATAAAAAAATTATAAAAAGTATACCAAAACTTTTTTTATTTTTAATTTTTAATTTTTAAAATAAATAATATATTTACTTTTTATAATTTTTATGTAAAAAAAAATTAAAACAAATTTTCTACTGTTTATAAATAAAAAAATTAAATATCAAAAGTTAAATCTAACTCTTTATATTTATATTATTATGATTATTCTTCAAAATAAGATTAAAATAAAGTTAAATCAAACTCTTTATATTTATATTAAAATAATATTATTTTGATTTATATTATAATAAATTAAAATAATTTATTATAATATATAAAAATAAGATTTTATGTGTCCTATTTTTGGCCATCCATCATCGATCAGTGTGACCCGCCAATATAATCAATGATAAGTCATTATTATTGACTCATATTTTCAAAACCAAAAGCCATTATTGTTGACTGGATCGCTGACCTGAACGCTGGCGATAGTGTCTCGTAATGAATGCTGGTGAAAAAAACGAATCCATGGTAGTTGAACGAACCGCATAATGAATGTCTCACCAATACGTAGTTCTCCGCAATATTTGAGGTCTGAGAAGGTGTAAAACGGGTCAGGCCCGGTTCGCCCGGCTCGCAACAGAGTGGGCTTAAATGGGTCAGTCCGTTTAGGCCTGCATTCTAAATGGATTGGGCAAGGCTTGACCCGGCCAGACCCGCAGCAATTCGCAGGGGCCTGCGGGCTGTCCCGTTTTTTTATTTTTATTTTTATTTTTATTTTTTAAAAATTATAAAGTAATCAATATAATTTTATCAAACTAATACTATTTCAATTTTATTTTACACTTGTTCATCTATGAAATTAAATTACTCAATTAAAATTATATAACATAATATATGTATTAAATTTTAAGGTATTCATAGATAATAAAAAATCGCGAGCCAGCCCGGAGCCCGCACGGGCCAGGCCTAAATGGGGCAGGCTTAAACGGGCCAACCCGTTTAGGCCCGCAATTTAAACGGACCAAGCTTTGCTCGGCCCGGCCCGGCCCAAGCCTGCGGGCTTGGCCCGCGAGCTTTAGCCCGTTTTACATCCCTAGTTGCGGTAATTGATGATGAAATTATTTTTAAATTTAAAATTATTTATAATTTATGAAAATTTATATGACTTATAGTTTTTAAAAGTAATTTTAAATTTAAAAATATTTCTCGATTATATAAAAAAAAAAGTCTTAGCGATAATAGTGATCTCAATAAAATTTAAATATATAAATTTATAATAGTGAATTTACCCATTTACACCATTTTAATTTGAAAATCAAAAATAAATTATAGTTGTAGCATATTTGAGATGTTTTTTTTTTGTTTTCCAAAAAACCATTTTTTGCACAATTATGTAAGTAGATAGTCCAAGTTACCATATTTTTAATCTCTTCCATTTGTTTTAAATGATGTACTATGATGGTACTAGTTTTACAAGATCTTCAACAATTAATGTACCATACTAAAGTTCATTTAAACTATATGTTTTTAATATTTTTTATATCAAAAATATACATTTTTATGACAATATTTTATGAAATTTGCCCGTCATTATGAAATCGTGATGGATTAGATGATTAATTTTTTTATCCTCGGATGATCTTATACGGTATCACCTCAATATAATTATACACTGATTATACAACTACTATTATATATAACATTACTCCTGATTCTGATAGATTGTAGCAATACATTCAAGTTTTTTGAAAGTACAGAACTGACAAGAGAAGCTAATTACTACATGTCATGACTCACGTTGTAGATAATTTGGAAGTCTTTCACATTCATCCAAAACGTAGGGAAAAGACGTAATAAATATATGTTAATCACCCAATTCATTGATAGGTCCGATGTAAATAAGTGTGAGTCAGCATAGTACGTCAACTTAGAAGTTACCATAAGTATTAACTACCAAACAACCATTGACAGTGCCAACGGATGACTTATGGTTAACAACCCAACATGTTTGGTCTGAGTATTTTTTTAAATTTGTTTGGTAAGAATTTATTTTATGTAATTCATTGAAGTTTATATTAAATTTTAATTTAAAAATATTCATATTTAATATGGAAATATATATATTTTAAAAATAATATAGTTTTTAAAAACTAGATTCTATAAAAATTTTAAAAATAAAATATGATCCGTTTAAATAATCAAATAGAAAAAAATAACAAATTATTTGAATCTTTCGATAAAATTAATTTTATATTTGAAAATGTAAAATAGTTTTTAAAAATAGTTATGAAATTTATACATTTTTAAAACTAAATTATAAAATTAAATAATTTAAAATTTATTTAGGTCTAAATTTTTTAAAAACAATCATTGATCATATTGTTCCAAACATATTCTTCATTTTTACAAAATATATATTTACCCGAATGACTAAAATTGATTGAAAATAACAGGTAAATTAATCACGGCATATACAGGGGCGGCACCACGTTCACCGCAGGGTGTGCAACTGCACACCCTGACCAATGGTAAAAAAAATTATTAGTAATACTAATACTTAATCAAATATTAGGGAAAAAAGACATCCTATAATTGGATAGTGACATTTTAAAAATGTCAAAAATACATATTTAATTTGCCTTTTATAATTGCTAATTTGATAATGTATTATTCAATCATTTCAAATGGAATTTAAATTATTAGGATTTTGATTTAAAAATTTTAAAATGCATAAATACCTAATACTGGTTTTTTATTTTTGTTGAGTTATAGTTCTTCTTTATTATAAAGACTGTCTTTTTGTTAAGTGTTTAATTTTGTAGTATATTGTGCAGGAATATTGGGCAAGTCGGTTTATAAATAAAACACAAGAAGTTTTTTATAAAAACTTTATTTTCAAACTTTGGTTTTTCATGTTATATGCTAGTAACTATGTTTGAAAATGTTTAAATCATATGTTTTTGACGCATTGAATTTATATATTGAAATGATATGGTGATAAAACAAATCAACTTTTCTTCTTCTTCATGTACAGTTTTGCTAAATGTTTTATTCCTTTTTTTTATCCTTACTAGCATTTGTAAGTATACATTTACGTTAATGTGTTGTCTCCTACGAGGAAAAGAAATAAAAAAAAATTATAAAATTTCATATTAACTTCTAATGTTATATTTAAGTTTATAATAAATATTGAACATCATAACATATATTCTTGGAGTCGCCCCTGCGCGCACACACACACATATATATAGTAAGAGTATGTGTGTTTTCTAAAATGATAACGTGAGGTCATATTTTTATCGTGATAACTTTAATATGAACCGTTGAATATTATAATCAATGTTTTAAATTACATTTTCATTTAATTGTAATTCAACAATAGTGAATTACTATAACATAATTATAGTAAAAAAAAAATCTAATATAGACAGTTAATTATTAATCTAATAGTTCAGATTAAAAATTTTTATAATAAGAAATTATTGTCACGTTCTCTATGTGGTATGACTATATATATACACACACATAAAATTATTTGATATTATTGTAAAATGGAATTTGTTTTTAATAAATGTAGGTATATTTAAAATTTAAAAATAAAAAGACAATAATTTTTTTAAAGAAAATTAAATTTCATGGGAAGTATAATATCTTGAAAGAGTATGAAACGTCAACAAATAATGGTGTTTAAAATTCGCCAGTCTTTTTTAAAAATAGTTATTTATAAATAGTAGGCTAAGATTTTTTTTTTGTGAAAGAGACTGAAAATTTAGGCAATCAAGCTTAGACCCATAATTATACATAATTTTAAACATTGAAAATCCAAAATTTTAAGCATTGAAAATCCAAAGTCGATCTTAGTAAATATTAGTCACTCTCTCTCTCTCATACCACCATGCCGTGATTGTTCCGGAGATTCGCCATATCTTATTAACCAATTTAGGAAATGATACACTAATTATTTATTTACTAGATTATAACCGCGGTTTGACCTGTATTATTACAGCTGTAAACATATCGTTGAGTAAATTTTAAAATTGAAATAAGATTATTCTTTTAAAAAAACAAAAAACAAAAAATTAAGGTCAAAGCTTATGAAATCCCCATAGTCAACGCAAGAAATCCCATTTGAACAAGCGAATCAAACAAAAAAAATTGAATGGGGGTAGGAATTGAATGCGGTCGGTATATATCGTCACCACGGGCCCACCGCAAACGTGACAGTGGCATTCCCGTAATATTTCCCAAAACGAGAGGCCTAAATGCACCGCAGCTCTGGGGCGTTCCCACGCTTCTGGCGGTACCGTATCCCCCGTACGCCGGCAGAATCCAACGGCAGGAAGCGAATCCACGACGACAACCGTCGGATCGAACAGCGAGGGAGCGTGGCGGGGCCGACACGGGGATCGCAGCACCGACGTGGCACCAAGATGCATTGAACCCCCTCCTCGTTGAATAATTTAATTTAATAATTTAATAATTTTTGGTTCCCGTGGTGGCTGGCGTCCTCGAGAAGTGAAGTGGAGTGGTATAATAGTTGAAGACGAAGACGAAGAAGAAGAAGAAGAAGAAGAAGAAGAAGAAGTGGTGTTCTCTCTCTATCTCTAAAAAATCGCGCATTTCTCTCTCTCTAGATTTTGTTTGTTTTCTCTCTCTAGAAATCTCCATTTTCGGAGCCCAAATCAGTGCCGGGATTGGAGACGGACTCTGATTTTGAGTTCCCAATTCGGTCACTGATTTCGAATTTTTAAGAAAGGCCACCGCTGCTCTCTCTGTCTATCGATCTGTTGCTGCTGCGCGCGGTTGTTTAGTGTTTGGTCGGTACGGCGCGCTTGGTTGTTGTTGCAACCCGGCAATGCGAGTGACCCACCGTCTCTGACGGAGATGGCCAAGTTTGACCGTGACGACGTCGGATCTCTCATCCTCAACCGCGCCTCGACCGGCGGCGGATTCCGCCCATGGAAGTCGCTCTCCGCCGCTGCCTTCCGCCGGAAGCTCGCCGACGCCCTCCGCTGCGGCTCCTCCCTCCGGAGCAGCGCCGCATTAGAGAGAGGAGCCGCTCCTGCCGCAGTGCGAGCCGGGCGATCGGAGAAGCTGGGCGACCTGCTGAACGCGTCGGGGTTGCTGCCCGAGGCGGGTTTGGGGGAGGTAGAGGTTGAGGCCGACACGAGGCGGAGGACCGAGGCTCTGGAGGAGTTGAAGGGTGCGGTGAGAATGTTGCAGAGCCAGGAAGCGGCGGAGCAAAGGGAAGGCGCAATGCGCGTGAGGAGGCTCGCCAGGGAAGATGGCGAGGCCAGAACCACCCTTGCGATGCTCGGATCGATCCCGCCCCTCGTGGCAATGCTCGATTCGGAGGATCCGGATTTCGTCGTCGAGCCGCTCTACGCTCTCCTCAATCTCGCTATCCGCGACGATGTGTGCGTGTTTTTTCCCCCCTTGAAATGCTATGTTTGGCCTATGGAAACAGAGAGAGCAAGCGTGCTTTTGCCTATCAATTCATATGATTTATCGTGTGGTTTCAATAAGTTTTGCATTATATATATATATATATGACTCTCAGTTCTTGCTGTCTCTTGGGTCTTCATTGAATTTGTGATTTTTTTCCTATTGTAGAAACAAAGCAGCCATTGTCAAGGCCGGTGCTGTCCACAAGATGCTAAAGCTGATTGAACCACTAGATGGGTTACCAAGTTCTTCCATAGCCGAAGCAGTCGTAGCCAATTTCCTTGGTTTGAGTGCACTTGACTCGAACAAACCAATCATTGGTTCTTCAGGCGCAATCCCCATTTTGGTTAAAACCCTAAAGAACTCAGACGACGAAAGTAACCCACAAGCAAAGCAAGACGCACTACGGGCGCTTTACAATCTCTCCATCTGCCATTCGAACGTGTCAATGATTGTAGAGACCGACTTGATCCAATTTTTGATAGACTCGTTGGGGGACATGGAAGTGAGTGAACGAGTCCTCATGATCTTGGGGAATTTAGTGTCCACCCCGGAAGGCAGAAAAGGGGTCAGCCTAGTCAAGGACTCGTTCCCAATTCTCGTTGATGTTTTGAATTGGAACGACGCACCCGAGTGCCAGGAGAAGGCCTCTTATGTCCTAATGGTGATGGCACACAAGGCCTATGGAGATAGGCAAGCCATGATTGAGGCTGGAATTGTGTCCGTATTGCTCGAGTTGACCCTGTTGGGTAGCACATTGGCTCAGAAGAGGGCCTCTAGGATGTTGGAGTGTTTGACGGTGGATAAAGGGAAGCGGGTGTCATCAGAAAACTATTGTGGTGGCACTATGGTAGCGGGTGGCATCTCGGCCCCTATATGCGGGCCTTCATCGTCTTCCCTGAACAGCGGTCGTGAGGGTGTAGAGGAGGATGAGAACATGATGAGTGAGGAGAGACGAGCAGTGAAGCAGTTAGTCCAGCAGAGTCTACAGAGCAACATGAAGCGAATTGTAAAGAGGGCTAATTTGCCTCAAGATTTTGTTCCATCCGAGCATTTCAAATCGCTCACCACGAGTTCCACTTCTAAGAGCTTACCATTTTGAGGGACTTTGCCTCAGGAATAGAGATCGCCAGAAGTTAGTCTCTTTTTACTTTTCAAAAGTCACATGTTCTATGGCTCTTTTTTTTTTTGCCTTACGTTTAATTAGGGGAAATTATTGCTTGATAAGTGTCATTTGTTTTGTGCGATCCTTTTTGGTGGTTTCTATAGCTGTCTTCTGTCTCTTATTCTGTTTTGGTTGTTATTTCTATTTAGAAATGTCAATGTGCTGCGTTAAGCTAGGTTGATTTTGCAGGGGAAAGTGAATCACGCTGTAGCTATACCAATGTTCACAAATTCTCCTGCAGTAAGAGAGATGTCTCAGTTCTGATTTTTCTTTTTAAGTTGTTAGCAGCCAATTCCAATCATTTCTTTAGGAAGGATTTCTCGGCCATCTGCATCATCTGCATTATTAGTTTGGGAATTTCCACTTCATTTTCCATGTGGGCATCTTTTCTTTGTTTGCACTGCCTTGTCCATCTAGAGCCTTCTGCATTACTAAAGCTTATCTGGTGGTCCTAACGTCGCTGGTAGCACTTTTTGTGTCATTGAATTTGCTAATGGGGTGAAAAAAAATTGCACTGTTGCGCTGTAGATTTTCCTTTTTGGGTAATGCCTATTAACAATAAGATTTATAGCCTCCTGGTTTTATCCATTGTTCTGATCCTAGTTTCCTGTATCGCTTGCCATAAAAACAGCAAGAGAGACGAATTATGAAGGGCGGGGTGATTGATGGCGGACCAGACCCTGAGCTGTATCGTGTAGATGTGCTGGATGTCCTCCTCACAGGAAGAAGGCATTGATGTGTTGTATTATAGTAGCTTATTTTGAAATGGTCCTGTTATCCCATCACCTGTGTTTTTTTTTTTTGTTGTTGTAAATATGGCATGGTCTTGATGATATTGTATGATTTTGGTTGAGTAATGAACGACTACCTTTTCGTCCATTTGTTCTTAAGCGATGCTGTGACTCAAGTAAAGTAAAATCTCTGTCGGCTTATGGTATGGTTTTCCTGAACCAATTGTCGAATTCACATGAAATCGCAGGTCTCACATTCCGTCGTCGCTTTCAATTGAGACTTGAGACGGCTGATCATGACCATTTCAAGTCTTCAAACAGCCGAAACACTGTTTTGAGTTTTAGTTTTTTATTATTTTTATTATTATTATTATTTATTTTAGAGTTGCATCTTGAATGCTTCGCCCTCTAACCTTGGTCAGGGTGAAAAGTGTATCACACGCCAGTATAGAAATAGAATGTACCCATCAAGATTTTCATTTTATTGTGAAAATTTATTGAATAAATTTATTTTGAGCTTCTAAATAAATTAAAATTATATCATTTTCACAAAAATACAAAGAGATCTCACCGCTAAAAAGGACTAATTCACCGGATCTATTTCAGTTAAGTGGATGAAAGAGGCCGAAAAGAAAGCTGTATTTTGTGTGGGAGACGTGCATGACAATAATGGCGGTGGCCCTTGGGAGGCATGATGATGTTGATGGCATTAAAAGGAGCAGCAAAGTCCGGGCTGATATCGATGGGTGAGACTATTTTCCCTCTCGTAGTCAGGGGTGACAGAGAGAGGTGATTGGATTGGACCATGCATCTTATGGAATGGAATCCAATGCACACAAACACCACTGGCTCTGGCTCACAGTGGGTCAATAAAATTTGTCGACTTTTTTTTTCCCCTAGGTAAAAGTAATTTTTTAAACTTGCTGCAATCTGGGTTCATTGATATGCTATAATTATACATTAAAAAAATGTTAATTTTATTTTTCTCTTTCTTTTTTTTTTTTCCTCTGTACGCCCCTCCACCCCCACACCAGTCACCGCCCGGTTGATGAAGATTCGGAGAGGACAATGTCTCTGGTGTTGGCTTAACAGGACCTCATACAATCCTGGTTTTTCAGAGTGTAAAGGCGGGCGGGCGGCCAGCCCATTGGTGATTTTCTTTTATTGTTGTCATTGTTTCTTTTATTCGTTTCAACTCAACTAGTGATATCTAATTGACAGCCATGCGAGTGACATAAATAATTGCTCTCACTTCAAAAAAAGAAAAGGAAGGACAAGGTACGTGGAGTGGAGCCCCCGTGACAGGGAGAAAGAACATTGTACATGGGTCCGTACATATCATTGTCCTCTCGCACTAAGCCTGATGGGCCCAATACGTGTACACGGCAACCATATATGTATGAAGTATGATGCAAAGGGTGACGTGACGTCGTAAAACCCCCAATTCCCTGGTAGGTTATCATGGAGGCTGGATGGTTACGTTGCCGTGAACAAAGGCTTCTCATGTGTCGCCGACAGCCACGTCCTTGCGCCAATGATTGGCGTCTTACTTGGCCTTGCAATGCTCCTCGACACCAGAAAACTTCAAGCCCCTTGGGCACAGAAATCAATTAGTGATCAAAGCAGGTTGTACCACAGACTGCGGCAGGTAGAGTATGATTCGTAGTCGACCATCGTGCCATACATATGTGGAGTTAGCGACAGTATGAAGCTCTTTTTATGGACATTGTTACAACTTTGCCAGAAAGTTATCGTCGCCGCAGAAACGGTGGTATAAAAAACCCGCAAGCAATAAATTTTAAAAGAAACATGCGTCTTCAATGGTCTCTACATTTACTAATGAGTTCCACAAAAGCGTGAGAGAAAACTTCATTTAGACATTCATTCCATCTTAGCTAACATGTTTAAGCCCCTAGCATCAGGATAATAATGAAAATTCCTCCCACGACAAATCCAAAATTTAACGGTAGAGTAGAAGCAACTCTTTCCAAAAAATTTGGTCACATAAGATGTCCGTGTGCACAGTAAAACAATAGTCATCTTCATAATCATGACGAGTACACTTAGCAGGTGCAAAAGCAGACGGCCAAAATACAATTCACTTGTACGTATTGCAGAACCCAAGCAACTGTTTATACATAGTAATCTCTAATGAAATGAACAAGATTTACTTGCTCCCAGTTAGAGGAAGATATGCGCCTTCGGCAGCCAACCAAATGTTATCCGCGCGCTTCTCACGAACACCACAAACCTGCACATATAGAATAAATCATGACACCTAAGGCCCAGTACAAACGAAATGCTAACCAACAAGTAGGAATCCAAAAAAGCAAAGCTATAATATCCAACGATTTAGGCGCACTACCTCTTGCTGCCCACCAGCTATTCTTTGGTATTTCTTGTCATGACTATGTAGGTAGCCACTGGTGTCCACGTGTTGAAGTCGAATCCTTTGGTCCTGTCTCCAAGTCTTGCTGCTCCCTTCAATATGAAGCCTAATAAAAGACACCCAATAAAAGAAACAACCAAAAAACTAAACCAATAACCCCATGCACACACCTTTAGGAGGGAAGGACCACACATACTGGAACTGGATCTCACCTCCAAAAATCCCCAGTATCTGATTCCTCCTCCCCTCCAAAGCAGCTCACCTACATCCAGCACAACACCGCATTACCAGATGTTGGATAAAAATTTGAATATTTATGTGCGGTTAAATGGCAGTGAATTAAACTAATTACATCTACTAGCATTGTGGAACTTAACAAATACGGAAAAGAACATGCTTTGCAGTGAAAGACCACAAGCACCGGTTGGATATTACAAGCATGAAGCGTGAGAAAGAATACAGGTACAAAATGAACACAACATACACGGAAATATTATCAATGTTCCAAGCCTCAGAACACAAACTGAGTGAGAATCTGAGACAAGTTGTATAAGCGCTCCTAACATAAGATCACACTGGCTAATGGCTATGCTTACTCAGCCGCAACTTTGATAAATAGAAGTCTATGGCAGAAAGAACGCAAGCCTTCATAACAATACTGGTGATACAAAAAGGCAAAAATGGAATAAAGTGAACAAATTACCATTAGCACAAGGAATCGTTGAATTAAGATATCCTTTCATCATTCTCAATATATGACATGAAAGTACATTAATATTCACTTTTATCACATGCAAATCTGCAAAAGATCTTGATGTTAAATTTAACTCTTTTTATGCAAACTTTAAGACTTACAATTGTTTCCCAAATTGATCTTCTTCCCTATATGAATTTCATAACTCTACATCAAACACCAACTCTACACTAGTACATTAATATAGGATTGCAACTCCTTGGAAGCAAACCAAAAAAAAAAAAAAAAAACTTGGTCCAAAAATAAAATTTAACATTTTTTTGGGCTAAAATGCATTTGAATCAAGGTTATCAAAGTGTCACTGAGCGACAAGGCACAGTAGAAATGACAAGGCGCAAGGGTGCCTTGCTGCAAGAGCGAAAGTCGCATGCCATGGCGGCAATCTGCTCCAGGAGAGCACCTTTCCTGAAGCAGTATGTTTTTTAAAGGTTTAATTAAGGCAACAAATGACAGCATTTTGTGCCTTAGATGTTAAAAAAATACATTACATACTTGACACCTCAGCATCACATCCTCACCATCCCTCTCTCATCATCATCAGTATGTTTTTCCTCCCTCTCTCTCTTTCTCTCATTGTTCTTGTTCTCTCTTTCCCAACAATCTTCAATTGAAGTTGAACGATTAGGTTTCTAGGACTTTTTTACTTTATATTTATATAACCAATTTTGATAATTTATTTAATTATTGAAAATTCAATTTCTATTCTATATCTTTTTTTATGTTTGTTTTAAGGTAGAATAAATTATTTTGATTTTCCTATTATTTTCTTTTCTTGAATCTTGCCAATTCTTTTAAGGTGAAATGACTACAAATGTTGAAGATAGTAGCAGAGTTGATATGAATACAATCAGTGGATCTGCTTACGATCCAAAATCGGTCCAAAACCAAGGACCAAGTCAAAAGACTCTAATTGAAAATATGATCATTAGCTTAATTTGAATGAGAAAATTTTTATCCAATGTAAACTCTGTGATAAATATACAAACGGAAAAATTAAAATATTAAAAGAATATTGGTTATCAGTACCCAAACTTAGTAAAATTGCAAACAGCTTATAAATCTTTGTTGTTTATCTTCCAGTTGTGGGCACAATTGAAGCACCTTTGAGTTTAAGTCTTTAATTAATAATTATTTAGGGTACTTGTGAAAATAAATTAGGGCACACATAGACTAACACCTTGAAAAGCTTTGATTTGAATTGTATCATACACATGTCGCACAACTAATGAACTAAAGCACAAAAACCATTATAAATTAATGACACTAGAGTATGCTGGTGATATTCCTTTGTAGAAATAAAGGTGTCAACGTGGCCTATACAACATACTATGAAAAAATATTGACTAGACTCGTAGTATTTAAAAAAGAGGACACTGAAACCAAGGAGTAAGAAAACCACCACTAACCTCTAGGTTCCCAGATATTGGAGAAGCGTGCAAATGGCTGTGCAGCCACTTGCGTGTTTTCATATGCTGCAACCTAATGATTGCCCCACTTTTAATGGGATCGCCTTGTTTGGCAGATGATCCGATTTGCGGTCTAACAATCTGCACAGAAAGATGAAAATACCATTTAATTCTAGATAAATAGCTATTTCCAAAAGATATCGTAGGTGCCTTAAACAGAAAAATAATGTCATAAATAGGATCAATTCATGGAAAGAAACAGGACAGACTAGAACAAGAACAATCAATGCCATTTACTACCAAATAACAGTACTTTAAATAACTATCCAGAAACAAATCAGGAAAATATTAAGCATATAACTTATAACTGTTTACAATCAAATATTTAGCCTTGACAGTCAACCAGTGGAAGCTCAATTGACATATATTACACTCATCCCAAGTTCAAAGGACACTCAGTTTAGAGAGCTGTACTCTACCCAATAACTATTGGCATCATCAACATTGGAAAAAGAAGTGACTGATTGCTGACCACTGCCAGAACCATATGGTACATCATGTGAGTGCAGTCTATACTTTGTCTTCTCATGCATCAGCTTAAGGACCGTCCCATAAGTAATCTGCAAAAAAATAAAAAAGAAGAGACCACCAAGGTAAATTAAGACTAAATTATGACTGCAATTTCCAACTGAGACAAGCAAAAGCTAAAACTTCGAACATTTCACTACCAGAATTTGTTTTATATTGCAACCATTTCTAAATACAAAAACTAGGGCTGCATATTAAAGAGTGAAACCAAAATGGATTGAAACAGTTATATTGGGTTTCTAAAGTTAGGTTGGTTTGTGAACCATTACATTCAGGAAGACATATAGCGAAGCATAAGATGGGACTATCAAAGGCCAGGAGAGAGGGAGAGAGGGAGAGAGACTGAGAAGAAGGAGAGGCTGACAATGTGCCAAGCCTTGTTCTGTTGACCATTTATTATTTTTGGGCAATTATAGAAGGAATTATAAATTAAAAATATTACCAAAACAAAATATTAACTGCATTAATGCACCCAGTGATCAGTTTGGCTGATGATGTTACAGGATTTCAAACCAATTTAACCAGTTTAAGCGTAGTTTTAACCACAAGTTTGGTTGGATTTTGGGTTTTCAGGTTGTCATGTACAACCCTAACAAAAACGCCATTCAGTTAATAAAAAGTTATCATTTACTGAACGGTTGATTGTTCATGGAATATGGAATTTTTTTTTCTTTTATTGGATCAATTTTGAAAATAATAATAATAATAATCAGCTACTTATGCCTGCTAATGTTAGTCCCGTAATATTAAAACACCCGTATATTCACTAAAGGATAATTACTAGGGACGTCCATTCTAACTGCACCCGGCAGCTATCCACCCAGATCGTATAGAGCGGGCATAGGTAATTATTACCACGCCATTCATGAGACCAGTATATTGAAGAAATAATAGATAAATTAAACTTAGCGACTTTATGCTATATTTATAGTCGGCTACATGATGTGTGTACGAGTCGGAGACTGTCAAGTAATGATGGGTAATCGGATAGGATATTATCACACGCGTAACTGCACCTAGAGAATTAACAGGAAAATGTATCGCAAATTTGCTCCACACTCAAGCCTAATTTATTTGATTATTGCCTTCAATTTATGACACAGACAAGACAGGTTCATAATCGTACCAAAAACACGAATCAATAACACAATGGTCTACACAGAGACCTGTAAATTAACCATAATGGTACCGATTCCATACCTCAACTCCTTCAGACGCGGCAGAGGCCGATGACGGCGAGCCCTGGTCGGCATCGAGGGTAAGGAAAATGAAGAGAGCGACAGCGAAGAACGAGACCGCCATGACCAGTAGCAGAGCGATGAACCAGTTCTGATGGTAGAAGGGGAAGTCCGAGTGCGACGGCCGCGACTCCCTGTAGATGATCCGGGTCGACCTCGAAGCCAAGACCTGCGACGCAGAAGAAGACGAAGGCGAGGACTGGGGCTTTCTGCGAGACAGGTGATTCTGAGATCCCGAGGAAGCCACGGTGAAGACGGAGGGTGTGGATCCAATTTCTAGGGTTTGGGATTGTGTGCTTTAGTGTTGCTTGGTTTGGTTTGGTTTGGTTTCGATCTGTGCGGAGGTTGGGGCTTCGATTGTTGTGGGTTCGGACGGACGGGAGGACGGAGATGAACGAGGCGCGGGGGATTGTTTCGTAATTTTGGGAACTTGTTTGGGGACGACGCGGGAGTGATGTGCTTGGGGCCAATGGGAATGGGGCATGTGGAGTACAGTATGACGTGGGGTGTTTTGATTAGATGGAATTGTTATGCATTGCGATGTTGTCGGTGAGTGGGCAATAGGTAGCTGCCGCGTGCCGAGTGAATTGAGAATGGCGCCTCCTGTGGTTAGCTACCGCCAGGTGGTTGCGGCCGCCGCGCATCCGTGAATGACATGGTATTGTTTTTCTAAAATGGTGATTAAAAATCTTTAAAAATATTTTAATATATCTCATCATTATTTTTAAAATTTGTTTTTAAGGGTCTAATTAGAAGTTTTAATTTTAAATTATGTCTTTTTAGTTATAATTTAAAAATAATATATGTTTTGTATGAGAGAAAATATATTTTTAAAATAGTATATATTTTTTAAAATTAGACTCATACAAATTAAAACAAATAATAAAATAAAAATTAAAAAAATATTTAAATCTCTCAATATAATTGAATTTATATTTAAAAATAAAATTTATTTAAAAATAGTTTTAAAAAACAGCTTCAAGACTCATCTATTTTTAAAATCAAATTATAAAAATAAAGGGTCAGTTTGGTATGAGTTTTAGTTTTTTATTATAGAGTTTGTGGTGAATTATATTAAAGTTTGTGATGAATTAAAGGGGCATATGAATTATAATTTAAAAATAATTTTTATTTGGTATGATAAATTTTTTAAATTTAATGTGTATTTTGAAGATTTGGAACCAACAAAATTTTAAAAATAATATTTCGTAGTCTCAAATAATAAAATTAAGGAAAAGTAAAAAAAATCTCCCAATAAAATTACATTTAAATTTGAAAATAAAAATAGCTAAATTTAAAAAAAAACAAATATGTGACCCGTTATTTTTAGAAACTATTTTTAAATTTATATTACTATTATTAAATTAAACTAGACCCACACCGACTGGATCCACTATTTAAAAAAACAGTATGTACGAAACGCACTTGTTGATTTATGTATTATAAATTCATTTGAGCACACTCTTATTCCAAAATAATCCTTCAACTTGGTTATACCAAACACATTTTTGATTTATGTATTATATTTTATAAATTCTGATGAAATTCATATTAAATTATAATTTCAAAACAATGTATGTGTTGGTAGGATATTGAGTGTATTTTCAAAAGTGTGTGTATTTTTTAAATTTGTGTATCATGATAAAATAAATAAAATAAAATTTAATAGAACCAAATAATAACACAGAGAAAAAAATAATAAAAAATGTGCTCTGAATATGTAATTTTTAAAATTAAGTATAATTTTTTGGGAAAAATTAATATTTAATACACCAAAGTAATAAAATAAATAGAAAAAATATATATCTCGACAGAGTTGAATTTAACTTTGAAAGAAGAAAACAATTTGAAATATTTTTCAAGAACAACTATGAAATTTGCTATTTTTACAAATAATCTTCAACTTATATCAAATTAAAACTGGGATGGACCCATAATAGGTCCACCATTTTCAAATTTAATATGGCCAATTTGTTCCTACCAAATGCACTACGAATAATTGAAATCTCAATAACAAGAAGAAAAAGTCTATCAAACCTATAGCAGTAATAAAATTTTCTTGATGTTTATGAATTCGTATTTTTTTAATATAAAAATAATATATATATATATATATATAATTAACACATTAAAGAAAAAAAAACGTATATGCATGGATTTTGGGTGTATTTTTATTGAGTTTGGATTCGGTTTTAAACAATGATAGCTCGCTAATATGGTAATCTGACTTATTTCTAATTTTATCGATATTTATTTTAAAAATTATTCTCTAGATTGAATATTCATATATTATGTATCATCCTTATAAAATTTCACGGCAATCTAACAGTTTTTTTTTTTGTAAATTTAATTAGAAAAAAAATTGAAGATAAATAAATTAACATTAATTTGTTAAGACTCAAATTTTTTCTAATTGAATTTTCATAAAAAAAAAACTATTAAATTGCCATAAAAATTTACAGGCATGATATATAGTATATGAGTATTCGATATAGCAGTCAACTTTTAAAATAAATATCAATAGAGTTTGAAATAAATCAAATTATCATAGTCGTGAGTTTGCCTTGCTCGCAACCGAATCCAAACTTAATTTTATTTGCCCAAAAAGAAATAGTAAATAAATCACTCAAGAAAAACTACAAAACATACGAGAGAATAAAATATGGGTGTTGTGGGAAACATGGAAATTCAATAAAACAAAATAAATTTTATACTCATAGTTGTTGTGAATTATAAAATTTTAAAAATGAATGCTCATGAAATTTCTAAAGATTTCACAATTTTATAATTCAACCCTCAATTTATAATTGATTTTATTACGTTCATGGGGATAAAATATTTAAATTTGTCTATTTTATGTTTCAAAATCCCATTTTATTAATGCACCAGTCATACGAATGTAAGTTATTGTGTTTGTCAATTTTATTCACCCCCTTCATCCTAATTTCCCAATGGGTTATTAAACCCAATAGAATATTTATTAAACATTTATCTTCAAAATATGTGTATATTTATTTATTTGGGGTAACGGTGGCGGATATCAAACTTCGCTGCGTATTGAATCCATTGATGATCTTGCCACATTGATGTTGTAATGTTAAATGGCTTCATAGTTATAGGCACAGGGGCCATCTTAATGTTTTTGGATGTCTTTTCATATCCCATGCCGTTGCACCTCCGGATTGAACTAGGCACATACATGAAAGGTAAAAATAAAACATTAATTAATATATCATAGTCTTATTGGTAAAATTTACATAAAATCTGTATATGTCCTACGTCGAGCCTTTTTAAACTTTTTTTAAGTCAAATTTAACAAAAATAAAATAAAACATCATTTTTTCAATTAATAATTTAAGCACTGACATCATATACCTAATTATTTTCTTTAAATTTATACATTTAAATTATTTTTTACTTTTTTATATAAACATATACACTCTAAAATTCTAAATTACTTTCTATATCATTTAAATTTATGTTATTATTATTATTATTTACTTTAATCCCTCTCCACGTGCATGCGTGCACTCCCAAATCGAGCCATGCACGTATATCAACCTAAACTGATTATTGATTTGTTTTTAATTATAGTTTAATTGGAAATAAAATGAAATTAAAACCGTACATATGCCATTAATGCATGGAATGGGTTGTGATTAACATCATTAAGTTGTATAGAATATTAATTTAATATTTAGTTTGAGCTATTCTTTTAATTCTAAATATTTAAATTATATTTTGATAATTTAATATATGTAATTTAAATTTGTTTTTAAAAATACTATACTATATGTGGTGCACCAAACACCTTATTAGAGCATTATAGGATAGAATTTCTTATATTAAAGCTATTATTATTATTATTAAACATTATTGTATTAGTTAATTTTTTTACTTACTAAATAATATCATAATATTAGTTAATTATTATCAAATTTTATACAACTCACCCATCAATATCTTTATAGTCCTTTAATATCGGGATCTAACCTACTAAAAGCCTTGTTTCTTTTATTTGTTGGTGAAATTGTTATTGTGTTATGATGACAAAGGTGTTAGAATTAGTAGCCTTTTGGAGTGAGGAAGGTTTTTTGAGGCAAAGATTATTGAGTGATTGAAATCATAGCAATATCAAAATATTAAAAATTGATCAAAAAGCCCTTTGCTTCTCATTTGCCACAACGGTATAAAGAGATTGAATTCCACATATTGGTTCCCACAGTAGCCGCAACACTACTCCTACCCTACTTTATGACAGAGGTGATGTTTTACATTTGGATAATTCTATCTCTAACAGAGCACTCAATACGGTGACGTAATCATGATTTTAGATCGGTAAGACCAATACATCATTTATTTTTTTATTAAAATTTTAAATAGTATTCATATAACATTAACAAAAGCAAAATTCTTAATCATCACTATTAAATTATTTTTTAAACAAATCAATGGTCATAATGTGAGTATGCACGTATTTGTACGTAGCACATATCTTAATCAAATTTAAAGCATTAATAAATCGAAAGATGCAAACTATTCTATTATACATAATATTTCAACAAATAAAAAATATAAAATAATATATTTTAATATATTTTCAAGTTACTAAAATCGTTTATAATTGAATATGTACTAAATAAATGAAAAGGCCAATGTGAGCTATTTTTTTTAATACGCTATAAAAGAAAATAGCCTAATATATTGGGTTGTAACTTGTAAAATGGGCTCAAGCCTGCATGCATGTGAGCTTGGAACGGCTTAGTTTGTTTTAGGCCCAGCCCGTGCGGGGGTGCTTGTATTTTTTTTATTTGTTATTTATAAATGTCTTAAAATTTAATGTATATAATATATTATAAATCTTCGATTGAGTAATTATATTTCATATTTGATACAAATAATAGAAAATTTTAAAATGTAAAAAGACTTGTTAAAAACGTATGCCTAAACGGGTGAGCCCGCTTAGGCGGTTAGAAGTAAAAGTCTATTGATTGCAGACTTCATATGTTTAATCAAGATGTGCTTTTGATGATAACAGTTTATTTGAATTTGGTTTGTTAAGATTAGATATTATATTCTGTATTCTAATTCGTGTTGATGTTGTGAATTTAAGGTGAAGAATTGGTAATGCTAAGGTTGAGTCTGTTAATTCGATTTAACCCGAGAAACTAACCAACAACAAATCGAATGAATCGATTTGTGTGGGTTAAACAATTATATTAATATGACTGAAAACCAGGAATTTAATTTAGTAAAGTGATATAAATCGCCCAAACCTACAAATGATTACTTCCATTCCAAACACATCACATACTTATAAAAAAAATTTAGTGATGTGTTTCTTAGTTTTTTTTGACTCACAAACATTTTACAAACTCCAATCCTTAACAAAAGCCACACACATAGCATATCCAAAATGCATTAAAATTGCCGCCCGCTATAATTGCCTTACTTCACTGGCCACATACATGCCATTTTGTCTCACCGTCAGAGCCTTACTGCTAGTGTCGACCGGAGCTAATTCATATAGATTTCACGATCTCTCTCATAATCTCACACCATATAGCTATTTGATGTCGCCTCTCCCCTTTGCTATTGCCACTATTGTGCCAACATAACATTAGTGTCAGATGACGATCTCAAAGTCATCATTAGGTGCCATGTCACTGATCCATAACATAATTGCCTTAACAGCATGGTTAAGGACCAATGTTAGACGTGATGAGGGAATGAAATATATATATTTAGCTATATATATATATGCATTTACTAATATAACTTAAAAAATCAATAACATTTTATCATGAATAGTTGAACACTCTTTTCTCTTACACATTTTAAGATAACAAAATATTTGTATATATATATATATATTAAATTATCAACTATTATTACTATTAATGTACTAGAATTATACAAACAATGTAAAACTTAAAGATATATATTAGTATTAAATATATATTAAAGAGAAAATATAACAATACAAAAGAGATAACATAAGAGTACTAACATTGGATTTATTATTATTTTTAAATTGTATATATATGATTAAATATTAATCCCATATAGCTATAAAGTGTTATGAAAGTATGTATTTTAGTTAAAAACTTTAGTAATTTATAATTTTTACTTTTTTGGTTCATCAAATTTGAGAACAAATGAAGTCAAAATATAATTTGTTAAAGTTTTTAGTTAAAATATGTATATTAAAAATACTTTATAAGTGATTAATATTTAGACATATTTGTATAATTTAGAAAAAAATATTTAATAACAGAGGGATAATATAACATAATTGAAGTTTGAAGATGTACTTTTAGTGTAACATTAGTGTAATATATTTATAATTGAATATTCAGGCACAATGTAGTGGACTTATATTACCCGAAGGGTAAAATTATAAGTTGAACGCACCGGAACCATCCATCCATGGGGTGGCATCCATGGGGTGGCATTCAGTGCCAATCGAAGAGTCCGAGGCGTGCCACGTGCAACACCACCTCCCTAAACGCTGACGGACTCCAAATCCCCTCTCACTCAAATCCAATTCACAAAACCCCGCGAAATCCGTTCCCCAGTAGAGCGGTATTTACAAAAATTTCCATCTTTGGGACCATAAAATAATAATAAAAATAAAACTATTTATATATTTAGTATCAAAAAAATAAAAAAGGGGCCAAATTCTCAATTTCAACCAATCCAATACGCTTCACGCCTCAAAAGCCCCTCCCCTCCCCCCCTCCCACAGTTCCCTGGAGCCCTAGATTTCGATCTTAGCTTCTCTGCCTTCATTGTCCCTGTTTGGATTGACGGTTTCTTTCGATTCTGCGTCTTTTGTGTCCGATTTCTTGCCTAGGTTGGACTGTCTCCGCGAATTTTGTTTTCGTGAACTTCGACGATGTCTGGGCTATTGGGGATCTGAAGTCAGAGAGACAGGGAGAGCGAACAAATGTCGTCATCTACCGATAGAGGTCTGGAGGAGCAGTTGATGGAAGCCGGTAATCGGCTCAATCCACCTCCGTCCTCGGCGAAGGAACTCCTCCCCGTTCTTGATGTAAGCCCTAGTTATGTTTTTTTTTTTTTTTTGGTTTTGCTAGTTTTCCTACGTTTCGCTGACCCTTGTGATGTGCTCAATTTCGATATCCGGTGCTCCTCCTAACGTGTGTGTTCTGTTTGATTTGTTGATTGATTTTTTAAGATGGGTTTGTTCAAAAATCCAAAATTTGATACCTAATTACTTCGCCATGCCCGGGATGGTCATTCAAGTAGACCCCTTTTGTGTTTTACGAACATATATTTGTGTATCTTAAGTTTGTTTTCAATTGCACCATGAATTGCGTTGAAACATTGCCTTTAAGTGAAATATTCCCAAATTAATATTCGGCTCGCATTCTGATTTTGTTTTTCCTGCTACCAAAAAAAGTAATTAGGTATTATAGATTTTACAGGATTTGAACACATTTTTTTTGTTTAATAAACACTAAGTTGTGAATGGTAAAGAGCGTGGGAAGTTGCATGTAAGTCCTGTACCTGTGCATCGGTGGTTTATACATGTTAAAATGTCATGCCAATGTAAAGATATTATTAATCTTATAAATTTATTATATCTGAATTAATGAATCATTGTTTTTCATGATTTTTATTTGTGACTCTGTTTGTAGTAAAAATGCTATGTTGTTACACGGTGCTTCTCCTGTAACTCGTTTAAATTGTAATGTTCCAGAAAATCAAATGGGTGATTTGAAGGCATGATGAAAATGGGTGATTTGAAGGATAACTTTTATTTATCAGTTCTCATGTTAATGTATGCTGCATATCTATGTTGTTTCTGTGTGCCTACAGCAAGTTGAGAATTTTCTCACGAGGGTGCAACAGTCTCCACCCAAATCGATGCAGAATGCTCTTTTTTCATCACAGAAAGCTTTGGTTTCCAGTGAACTTCTGAGGCATTCTGATGTTGATGTGAAAGTTGCAGTTGCTTCTTGTATTAGTGAAATAACCAGAATAACGGCTCCAGAAGCTCCCTATGATGATGAACAAATGAAGGTAGCAAGAATTTCTTGGTTTTCTTGCTAAACTTTGTTTTTGTCGGGTGTTGCTTGCCTTCTACTGCTTCTCATTGAGCTTTTGTTTGTTTTGTTTCTAATTACTGCAGGAAATTTTCCAGCTGATTGTATCATCATTTGAAGAATTATCTGACATGTCCAGCAGATCATATAATAAGAGGACTTTGATCCTTGAGACTGTTGCAAAAGTTAGATCTTGTGTGGTTATGTTGGATCTTGAATGTGATACACTCATCATTGAGATGTTTCAAAATTTTTTAAAATCAATCAGGCAAGTAATTTTTTTGTATTGTCATTTGTACAGGTATTTTTACAAGTTGCTTGTATTATCTAAGTGGCACCATTTTGCTTCTATTCATAATCCTTTTATGTTTCTTTGTTGTCTAATACATTGAAAATCCTCTAATGCGATTTTGTATTGAATGCTGATATGCATCAATGCTAAGTGAGCTGAAGGATAAACAACGTGAACTTTTTAAACAAAATTTTCAATTCTCTTTTTGTATGTTTCATTGCATGCACTGATGTATACCCAAATCAGATTTACTGGCTAATTCCTTTACCCAATTGAATGTCATCCTCAGTTTTCTTCCTGCTGTGTATTATGTAGTTAATCATTTTATTGAGTGTTATGTGTGTGCACGCTTTAAATATTCAATAAAAAATAATACTGAGGTGATGCTAGGACGTGGAATGAAAATATTTGATTTTATTTTTGTATACAAATTTTAGTTACTAATTAAATGAGTTTATTGGTTTGTATTTGTGGTTCATTAGTATCCTTTGGGGTGGTGTCACTTAGGATTTCAATGTATCACTGAAGTGATTACTATTCTATATATGGAAGTCATACTCTAGAAAACATATTCAGATTTAGATTATTTGGGGCACAATCTTGTTTCTATTATGTGAATAACTGTAGTTTCAGTTGTGGGTTTTGCTTGCTTGCTTATGCAATTCTTGTCACATTTTTTTGTTTGTTGCTCGACTCATTTTTAACAGCTACTGATTGTTTTTTTGTTTTTTGTTTTGTTTTGTAAATTCTCAGGGATAATCATTCTGGAAATGTATTTACATCTATGGAGACAATTATGATCCTTGTTTTAGAAGAAAGCGAAGATATATCTGTAGAGCTACTTACCCCCATGTTAGCAAGTCTAAAAAAGGACACTAAGGTCTGTTATTGTTTATCTCTTCATTTGGTTTGTTTTGGATGCCATTGTTTTGTTGACTGTAACAGTTATATGTTCATTTTGCAGGAATTTCTCCCTATTGCTCAAAAGCTAGCGAAGAATGTATTTGAAAATTGTGCCACTAAGCTTAAACCTCACTTGATACACGCAGTAAAATCATTGGGAATATTTCTGGAGGACTACAATGAGGTGGTTTCTTCTATATGTCTAGAGAAACCCGATTCTGTTGAGTTGCATAATGAAAGTAATTCTTGTAAAAACCAGGTATGCATATGGACTCCTCTAAGACTGACTGTATTTTGAGTGATGATTATAATATTTTGTTTTCTTTATTTTCTCTTTTGTTTGGTTGTTCCTTGTCTTTGATTTTTCTTTTTATAAAATTTTGAATGGATTGCCATCTTATTCTCTTTTTAAAAGAATTATGTATTCCCTTTGTGCACTATCCTTTGTTTATATAGGCAATGACCTTCACTCTAGGATTTGATCCCTTTCCTCTTTTTTTTTGCGTCATTTTGCAGGCTGATGAGGGTACATTAGCAACATTGTCTTCAGAAAAGGCACCCGAGGTGTCTCCTTAGTTTTTATTGATTATTTTTTTTCTTGAATGAGTTAGCTTCAAAATTTGAACTAATTATTCTGTTTGTACTAATTATTTTTTCTTAGGTTGATGGGGGAACAGCCGCAGAGGTGGCCTGCCTTGAAGAAGTTGATACGGCTGAAGACATATCTTCAAAGGCTGTTCCGAGCAGTGGTACCACACAGGCAGTTCTGGGCAGTGGTGTCCCACAGAAAGTGGATGATGTCCCTATTTTGGAATCTAAAGATCAATCCAAAAGTGTTGATACATCCAGCAAAAGCAAGTCAGGTGATGGCCTTGACACGGGGAAAATAGCAGCCTGTTCAGAAGCTAATAATGAGACAACATCGAAGAAGAGAGGGAGAAAACCTAGTTGTACATTGAATTCCACAATACCTTCTGTCTCTTCTCCTGCTGATAGTGATAAAGAAGCTGAAAGTCTGCGCACACAAATGAAAATCCACAAGGAAGGTCATTCTTCACCTCGGGAAGACTCATCACATGAAGCAGGTTCACCCTCAGGACAAGAAAAAGGGACTGATGTTCAACCTCTCGTACCAAAGGCTGGAGATGGTGAGACTTTGTCCCCAAGTGGTGGTACTCTTCCTGATCAGAATCGTCCTAGAAAGGGTGGACGGCCAAAGAAGAGAGAGAGCTCAATCCGAGAGGCTAAAACACCTCCTGGTGTTCCTAAAAGGGCATCTGAAGGAACAAGTGATTCTGGAGTGAGACGGCAAAAACGCTCAGGAAAGAAAGCAAATAGTGGTGGCAAAGCTCCAATTGCCGCACAAAAAATTAAGAAGGAAAATAACTTAGGAAATTCAGAGTTAAGGCCATTGAAGGAACCGGGGAAAAAAATGGACTCAACCAATAGCAATGAAGATGGACCTTCCACAAAACAGCAACAAGAAAGGAGAGGGCAGGTACGAGGAAAAGCTAGCGTTGAGAAAGACGGAAAAAAGTCTTCAGCTGACAATGATGGCATGGTACCTCTTTTTAGTCTTTTTTTACTGCATTTGCTTTTGGTTTTTTTTTGGCTTCTTTTGGTTGTTTGGGTTAAGTCTGGATAATTGATATTCTGAATTGAATAGGAAATTACTCCAACTCCAAAGCCTGCCTTAAAATCTACCGAAGGAAAACCCCTTTCAGAGGCAGTTTCTAAGGCGCAAAAGAGAAAGTGGGCATCGGGACAAAAAGAACCAGTTTCTAAGGTGTATAGTATATATATCATGTGTACGTCGTTGTGCATTTATATCTAATATTGAAATATGATATTAATTTCATTGAAAATAATTAAGTATAGTCTCGGTTTCTAGTGTGCTCCCATAAAGGGATTGTTTGGTAGGGGGTTTTCAAAGCCGGATTTTGTTTTCAAAAACAAAATTTAGATCACAAAATGTGTTTTTGAACAAAGCTCTGTTTTATTTAAATAATGATTTGAATAAATTAATTATTTTTTAAAATAAATTTTAGCTGTTTTCTTTTCTTCTTTTTTAAATTCAAATTCAATTTTTTCTTCAATTTTTTTATTTTTTTAAAATTTATTTCCTCCCCTTTTCTACCTTATTTATTTATTATTTTATTCTTCTAATTTGGTTATAGATTGTGCGTTATATATTGGTTGGTTGTTAACGTGTTGTTATTATATTGTTAATGTGTAATTATGATCGCTCTGCTTTTAATAAATTTAAACAATTATTATTTTTGTGTGGTAGGTGCTTGAGTTTGGTGAGGATTTGGTTGGTTCTAAGATCAAAGTTTTGTGGCCAGAAGATGATGAGTAAGTGGTCGAGTATTTGTTTCCCCGAATAAATGCATGATCTTCTTTTTTTTTTGCCCTACTATTATTACAAGTATCAGTGTTCATAACAACTCTTGTTTTGCCTCCAGTTGCAAGGTCATGTTCATTAATAAATTATATTGTTTGGTCATAACATTGCCTAATTATCTATTTTGTTTTAGTGGTTGAGTAATCACATACTCTTGAAAAGTTACAACATTTCAAAATATTTAAATCAGTCTCACTATTGGTCTGAACAATGTCAATTAAAAATTGGTTATAAAAAAAATCCAATCATGCGTCCAGTCGCCTCTGCATTTATGAGTTTGGTATTACTAAGAAGTCCTGAGCGTACTCTCTTTTCTCATATTTAATCTTATAATTATATGCTACTAAACATATGTTTCTTGCAAGAAAGAAACATCGGTGTTATATAATTTCTTTTACTTTACCCAAATTCAAATTTTCTGTCCACAACTAGCAACCATTTGAGTTAGTTTCACCCTGATGTTGGGGAAATGTCTATCGATTCTAGAGGAACAGTTGAAGAGATCAGGGTACTTTGCTGTTTTTTTTTTTTTTTTTTGCGTTCTTACGTCAGTAGGAGAAATGGTTTTTTAATGCTTTGTAAAATCAATTAATATAATATACTCTAACATACTTATCAAAAAAAAAATATTACTGTAACATTTGATGGTTAAGTTAATTGGAGTGTCAGGATTTTTATGATTTCAAATTATGGTTGGCTATATATATATATGCATTCTTAATTATGGTTGGCTATATACTGCTTCCATTCCGTACCTGCATATATATATATGCAATGTCATGCCAGGTAACTATGAATTCGGTAAAATACCGTTTATGCTAATTTTTGCTGTGAAATGTGATTGGATTATAGTTTGTATGTCTGGGTTTGTAATTTTGTCCTCATCTTTTTTCTAGAAAGAGGAAATGATTATTGTTTAATGCATTGTTTATTCTACAGGTATTATGAAGGTGTTGTTGGTTCTTTTGATCCTGTTGAAAAGAAGCATAAGGTAAATGTTTATCATGGATTCTGTTTTGGTTTCTTTGTGTTCACTGATTCTTTTATTTTCCTTTTGCCATTTCGGTATAGGGAATATTGTTTTTTCACTTCAAATTTTGATTGGTCTGATAATTTTGCAGGTTTTATATACGGATGGCGATCTAGAAGTATTAAATCTTAAGGATGAAAAGTGGAAGTTAGTCGAAGAAAAGTCTGGGGTGAGTTTCAACCTTGTATTTTTGTAAAATAATATTTTAATTTTATGATGAAAACATTAATTGATTTTTTGGAATTAATGTAAACCAATGTTGTTAACAGGAGCAGGAAGTTGATCATCCAAGTCCTAATGCTTCGTCCAAAAAGTATGTTGGGATACAATATTCTGCAATTAAATGTTTCAACTATGAAATCATTTCTAGATATGCCTTTGTGATTCTAGCTACATCTATAAAATCATTCATTTTGTTGGGCAACATCGTCCTAAACTGAAAGTATGGTCTGACTACGCGAATTTATGCTCTCATTTGGTAGTATAATCTGGGTATCTGCACATGAGTGATTCCATGCCTGTCAATTGAAAGCGCTGAAACCTGGAAACAACACCGTTTTGCTTTCTCTTCCATGATGCACGTGATGCAGCCTGTCCCCGCATTTATTAAGTCCCAGTAATCTGATTGGGCAAAAATTATAGGGATTCGAGATTCTGAAGCTGTAAATTAAAGGGGCACCTTTTTAAAAGGTGGAAGGGATCAATTCAAACGTTGTATTATTGCATTTTCCTGTTTAAGATGCTTCTACATCTGATTCTCCCTTTCCCATCGATCCCATATTCAAATTAATTCAATTAAAGAAATCAAGGATTGGATGTTTTAGAATTACAGTTAGAATGTGAGGTAGTGCTACTTATGATTTTCCTCTGAAATATTAATCATCACAGGCTATTGCGTGACAAACTATATGATTCCTCCGGTGTCCTGGATTTTCACTTTAGGGTTGAAGTTGGTCTCTGGTTTATATTGAACTCGTTGCAATATTACTGTTTGGCATTTTCTAACCTTTTTCCCTTGGTTGTTTGATCACTGTGAACAGGCCACGGAAGAAGAAAGCAAAGGCATCATCTGATTTTTCAGCGGAGGAAAGCTGCATGGACCTTTCAGCCAAAAGGTACACATAGTGGTGCTTGGATCCATATTGAATCTGATTTCGTATGTTACATGTTCTAATATTTGGTCGGTTACAGGGGTGCTGCGTCGTCAAGCAAAGGAAAAGGAAAACCTGGTCGGAAGTCTAGGAATGATAGTATAAAAGACTATGTGGCTATTGGCAAATCCAAGAGTCGGACGCCAAAAAGTGGATCCAAAAAATTGGGTGATGCTACCAAAACAACACGCAAGTCCAAGGACAATAATGTTGATACCCCGAAGTCTGCCATTAAGTCTTCGCAGGATTCTCTGAAATCAGTGTCCAAATCCAAGGGTAGGATTATGAAGAGTGGTGGCAAATCAAATGCCAGTGGCGCAGGTAAAATGAAGTCTGGTTCTTCTGTGGTGAAGACTGAGGATGAGGCTGAGGATTCGGATTTAGATGAGAAAACTCCTGATTCTGGAAAAGCATTTGGCAGTGAAAAGGGGAAGTTGTCAAATTCATCCAAGGCGCGAGATAGTGAGGGAAAGACACCAAAGAAGAAGCGGAAAGTGTAGAAGTTGATCATACATGCGGGATCTACCCCTCAAATGGTTGGAAGTGATGCTGTTAAATTGGCTGTTCAGCTGCAGGCTATGTCGGAGTTTTGCGTGCATAATTTACCACCAATTTCAGAGATTACTGCACTTTTGCCAGCGGTTTGCGATTCAGGCTTGGCATGATCCTTAAATGTGTTGGTCAGCATTCTAGCTATGTTTGTCTGGCCTCCTAGGTGTGTAGGACGGAGTAAGCTAGTGGATCAATGATTATGTTCTATAGATTGAATTTATGTTGTTTTTGAGTAGGCAGGTTTAGCTTTTGTGGAGAAAGATAGCCTCTAATTATGGTTGGCCTTTTGTGTAAGAATTTGGTAGTCTTAATGTTTTTTTTTTTTGGTCTTATTGCCCTCGGAGTTTTTATCAGCGCTTCATTTTGCAGCCCACCATCTGTTTCTTACACGTGTTTTGGCTGGATTTTCACTTCAGGGTCTTGGGTTTTTTTTTTTTTTTTGAAAGATCGTTATTTGTGCTTTTGGAAAACATCTGAATGTCTTGAGCTGATGTAACGTAATTTTGAATAGATTGATTTGCTGTGATCTATTAATGTGGAAGCTTTTTTTTATATGGTATTAATGGGCACTCTGAGCTGGTTATGGTCGTGTCGTGGGGAAAATAAGAAAATCCTCTGCAGTTAGAAGTGAAACTCGTTTTAATTTGAAACGTTACGAGATTGATTGTGCATGCCTAGTGGACTATCGAATCTCCTAATCAGTGGTTGCCCTCTCGATTAGTATAAAAATTGCACTTTGATATTGAAATCGTCGAACCTCCAACTCGGACCAAAAATAACTGCTTGATAGCCATGCTACGCATGTGCAAGCAACTGAGTAAACAGAGGCTGGGGATCGTTCTCTCAAAACATTTGCAAATCCTATTAAACGGTTTTTATTACCTCCACACTTGATGATTGGTTGCTTGTTGCTTTTCTACATACGTTTGGGAGCGCCGCAACTATGAGCATGTTTGGCGTTCGAAGTCAATTTTTTGTTTCCAAAATTTGTTTTCAAAAACTATACTTAGAATTTGTTTTCATTTGAATTGAATACATTAATTTGTTTGGCAGGAGTTTCCTAAAGAGAATCGTTTCCATCTCTTCCTTCTGTTTCTGTCGTCACCGGCGAGTGTTGCAGGGAGGAGGTCGCGGGGATGGGGGGGAGCCTGTCGCCGGGGAGGGGGGTGCCACCGCAGTGGGCCGTGGGAGGAGGGGGTCGGGATGGGGGAGCCGGATCTTCGCCGGGGAGGGGGGTCGGGATCTGTCGCCGCGGGAAGGGGGTGCCATTGCGGTGGCCGTGGGAGGAGTCGGGATGGGGGGGTGCATCGGCTTGTCGCCGGGAAGGAGGGGGGAGAGGTTGTGAGATCGGGGTGGGGGGGGGGATCTTGGGATGGGGGGAGGGGTGCCACTACGGTGGCCGCGGGAGGGGTGGTCATGGGCGGAGCCACTACCGCGGGTGGTCGCATCATCGCGGGGGGGGGTCGCCTTCGCGGGAGGGATGAGGGAGTCGTTGCGGTGGTTGCGTGGTTGCGCAGTTGAGGGGGTGTCGTAGCATAGAGAGAAAACCAAAACAAGTAAAACAATAAAAAGATGTTTCCTGTTTCCCGTATCCGAGTGTCAAGTGTTTCAAAAAAATTTAAAAAAAAAACAACTGCCAAACAATGACAGACTTGGGTGACCTGGAATGCCTATTGTATACCTATTATATATTTTTAACTAAATATTTTTACAACATAATACAAATTCAAAATAATCTTAATAAAAAGTGTTAATATAAAATTATAGTAATAAATACAAATTTAATATGATACATATATATAAAATCAAAACATATTTATTTATTTTATTACTTGTGTAAAGGGAATGTTGTGCTAGCAAGCTCCTAATGACACATTTGAAGGAGTGTAATGCATGCTTGGATCCATTTTTTCTTTAGCATATATACCACTAAGGAAACATGTTATCACATGTAACATGATTTCTTCTTCCTTATTCATTGCTTATATAGTTCTTGTAGGCATGAGTCCAATACTTATTATTTGAAAATAACCCCAAACATACCCTAGTTATCCAAAAAAATTATCATATGATAAGATATTTTCGGTGATAAATTTAGCACTCTTTGTATATTGTAATATATCATTAACTTTGGTAGCGTTATAATTGAGATTATTGTTCCGCTCATAACTTCTTCCCTAATGTAGGATAGATCTCTACTAAAAGTCACTTTTCGTTTTGTTTTTGCATCTTTGACAATTCCTACAATTCACAGAAGCCATTACTTTGCGGTTGGGCAGAGAACTAGAGGGTAAATCTGGGCGAGACTATAAATAGTTTCCAAAAGAAATGAAATTACTTTATAATTAGTATTGAATGGGTAAGAATGATATAATCAATGAGATGGCAGTGATATGAAATTTTCATACTTTTTTGGTAAATATTGAAATCGAACACTTATAAGGCACGAAAGACAAATTAAGTCATTTTTGTATTTAGTCTAATTAATTTTGGCCTACTTAGATACGGAGGGTGCCCATGGGTTTGCCTTTTAAAAGCAACGACTTTTTTAAAAAAAGGTCCTTAAAAGTGTCTTGAAAGAGGTGTTAACGTTCGTTAAAGAGGTTTAAATCAATAATAAATAAGCTAGTCTCTTGAAACACTGTCATTGTCGTCACTCTTCAATCCTCACTCAGTACAAGCCTTCTTATTGCTGTTTCAATGACAAGGATATGTCAAGCAAAGATTTAGCTAGTTAATTACTCTTTAAGATATTCGAGGGTATTAGGAAAGTACCATTCCGTGATTTTGACTTCACCTCCCAAAACTTGTTTCAACGAGTGTGATTAATGTATTTTTTAAATTCATATATATTGTGTTTTTGTACTATAAATAATATATATTCATTTTCATAAACAATTGTAATTGATGTTTGGTATGTTTCAACGTTGCCCATTCACATTTAATTAAACATGTGATTAGATAATCCAATTAAACATGTATTATATAATTTAGTGCAAAATTTACATTAAAATTTTGTTTTGCTAATATCATTTAATCATAGTCATTTGATTGTTTTAAGAAATAAATATAACTGACATTATAAAGAATATTAGTAATTCCACTTATCACGATTGAAAATGCCATTAATCATGCCCATCCCGTCCTCCCCCCACCCCACCTCCAAAAAAAGAAGAAGCCAAACTACTCATCGAATGAACCCTAAAAATAATAAATAGCAAATTTGAAGATTACGAAGAAACCAATAGTTTAGATTCTCATATGGATATATAATGATTAGTGAGATGTTTGCTTGAAAAAATAAACAAGAGCAACCACGATTTGAAAGACAAATTTTTAATAACGTAGTGACCTTATTAGTTTAGTCCGGATTATGAAATTAGGGCCAAGATGTTTGGCAAGAACTATAAAAGTATAATTATAATAGAATGAAAGCTCAAAATGAACCTTTTTTTAAAATAAAGATCCGTAGGTCTCAAAGTGTGTCTAAAAGGAGGTGAATAAGTACTTTTCGCGGAAGCTTGACTGATAACTAGTAGAGTTAGTCAAATGATGACTATGCTATGATATTAATTAAGAAGATGACAATAAGGTGTATGAGTATTTATAAACTATTAAACAGATTTGAGAAGAGAGTAAATGTTCTAGATGTGACAGATCTTAGATATTGAATGAATATTCCTATGGATGTCAATATAAAGAGATTAACACCAGTTGAAATGTTCATAGATAGATGTTGACTGTGAATGAACAACATGAAGAAGAAACAGGATGGTTATGCTGGATCTAGTTTGAACAAGAAGAGTATGATTAATCGTTACAAGATTATTTCTGTTCTTAGTTTGTCACGACACACATCACTTGGAAGAATTCTCTCTCACTTTTTCTCTCTAGCGTTGGAACCCTCAAGTTGATTCTACAAGAGTTATTTCTTTAATGAATATCAGAATACTATTTCTTGTGTTCTATGTTCCTTCTTTTTGTGAGATTTCGACATATATTATCATTAATGCATGTGAGAGATATTAGTTTAAGGTTACAGTGCATGTGAACAGAGTTGTCCATCTGACAATCTAATTTCCTGCCACTCGATTTGTGAAAGTACAAAGGATGAGTTGATCTGCTCTGATTTCACAGATCTTGTTGCCCATATTGCATGTGCATGGTCATACTGGTACAAACGATTTTCGTTGTTCATCTACTAATGATAGTTGGTAGTCATTACTGTGACAATAAATACATATGACTATTCAAGACAGCGCAGACAAACTATACAAATCCTAGATAATGATATCGCTAAGTACAGATGTTGTGTTGTAAGTTTGCCTTAAAGGTGACTGCCTCGAAAGTGTGGTGACTCGAAGATTTAATAGTTTTTACGTGTGACTTCAACTCTTCGACCCTTCGAGTCTTTGTGTTGATTTATGTTTTGTCAATTGTTAAGGTATCTTTGGGGACTCTTCAGTTTTACATCCTTCGGGTCTTCGAGTCATTTGTTATTCTATTACTTTTCAGCTGTGACTCTTCGACTTTTCGAATCTATGAGTCATTTGCCTTTAAGTGTAGTGATAGTTTTACTTTCTTCGAACTTTGACTCTTCGACCCTTGTACCTTCGAATCTACCAGTTTTCAGACTTAAAAGATATTTCTGGCAGCTTCACCAAATCGTATGATTTCCAACAAGATCAATTTAAGAATATATAATTTCATTTCGTCCTCTAGCTCAATGATGATGGTTTTTATGAGTTTTCGTATGATATTCCATGTAAGGACTAGTGGATAAGGCCATCATCAAAACTTTTTTTGGATGTTCAATTGGGATAGCTTCGAACATAGGCTCCTTACTTTTCATTTTAATTTTTGAGCTCAACGATAATGGTTTTCATTTGTTATACCTAAGTTTGCATCTCTTGCATTTCTACAAATTGCCTATTTAGTGATTGTTGAATAGCAACAAGTTGTTGCTCTTGTAGGTAAAAGGTCATTATGACAAGTGTCTTTCCTTGGTTCCGGCAACTCATAGTGCTACGAACATGTTTACTTTTCTTGCTATTTAGGAGATTCTTGTGGATAGATGAAATTTGGATGATTTTTCTATTGTTGGTAATAAGTTGGTATAGAGCATTTGTAGTATTGTTGACGTCTTTGGTAGGGCTTCCATGAGAAATCACAAACTCTGTTGGAATTGGTGGTGTTGTTTTCTAAGATAAGAAAATTTATTGTAACATTATCATTGTTCTCAGTGCAATAGATATGTTGTAATTGGTGTCAATAAATAAACAAGTAGTGCAACATAATTTTGAAACCATGGGTGTGCAAAGTAATATGTTGTATTTTAGTGCTCAGGTTTTCAGTGTTTTGGCTAAGTATTGAAGGTTCGAATCGACTCAAGTTTCATTATTACAAACTGTTGTATACTAGATTACGTCAAGATTCAGATCATAAAACTATTTACTTCTCTACACATTATGTTTAATTTATGATCAACTCAACACTTAGGTTGAGTCTTTTTTTTTTTAAGTTTTTGAACGACTCAATAAACCATTCAACCCTACTCATCTAACCTAACTAGCTGCAATTGACGCATAGCATACACCAACGCCGAATGCCTGCACCATCCATTCCCTCCACAACCTTCTCCACTAGGATAGTCAGATTGAACCACTCCAGCCTTCTAGCTATTGCTTTTGCCCTCCCACCTACCACAGTTGTGCTGGTTTCCACCCTTCACCCACTGACAGTTGATTCGACACCTGATGATCCATCCCTGCGTTTGCCCTTGTCCCTTTGTTGTGCATGAGATTGTGAGGTATGGCTTTGCCGTATCCTAGTATGCATAACTGCAAAAAAAATTGAAATTGAATTATGAACGAGTGATATTCAACATTGTAAATTTATATTTCTTTTATAAAGAAATATTGATGAAGGTTTTCAAAGGTTTTATTTTACTTACCGATGAAGACAATAGTTTTTATCAGGTATGTTATGTCATATAATATATTTTATATGATTGTATTTTTTAAAATTTATAATTTCGATAATGATATATATTTTTAAATTTTATATTATTTCTAGAATTACAGTAAAGTAATAGTAATAATAAATTAATATTTTAATATATAAATACAAATATTATTATTATTTTAAAATATGTAAAAAAAATTTCAATTTAATGATCTGTCTTGAATTCTCTAAATCTCAAGCCTATATTGCTCAATGATTTGGTCAAATTTCATTCGTAATTTGATAAAAACCAATAAAATACTGTTCACAAAGAGATTTACATGTAACATTTTTTCATTAAAAAATATTTTTCAACTTTTACATAAGAAAATTTGAAAAAAATAAATTTCTTTTTGTCTCTCTTAGGTCCTGTATATTGTATATGTATCATCTTCCATTGTTATAAAAATACCCACCCTGTCAACAACATATAATATAATAAATGAGCTAAAGATATTTATTAGTCGTAAAACACCGACCCTGTATTAATTAACTTATGTATTATATAATATAATACCCACCCTGTATATGTATCTTCTCTAATTTTTAACTTATGTATTGTATTAATTAATGTAAAAATAAATTAAAATTTTATTTTACATCTTAATATATAATTTATTTTGGTAGCGCGAGAAAACCTAGTCGTAAAACACCGATCACCAGGTCATCAGCAATCACTCCGTGTCCCGACGTCCGTCCAGCCGCGATCATCGATCACCCAGTGCGCCACGCATGCCATCACCGGCGCCACCAGAAATCTCTACTCCATACACACAGCGTGGGTCACACGCTCCCTTGTGAAAGGAGAGATGCATATGAAGCCACTTAGAAGGATGGGGTGTCCAACATTTGTCCTCATACTCAGTCAAAAGTACTTTTAATATAATATAGGAATTATATATAATATTCTTTTGACGTGTGAGATATATATATATATATATATACACACACACACACACCACCAGTGCATGTACTTTGCTTCCAATCACAGTTGGTGCATGCCACCATTGCCAAAAGATTACGAGGCAATGTCGACGGGCCATGGTTGAGGTCATCACTGATTTCTTCCACATTTGACATTTGATTCTTTGGAAACCACATACATGACATCCCCAATGAAAATAAATGGAATAATTTTATTAGATTACACTAATTAATCAGTAGCTACTAGCTAGCCATCGAAAATTGCTATACTATTAAGGGAGTGTTTTGGAGTGATTTTTATTTTTATGTTTTGATTTTATAATTAAAATTTTTATTAGAATTTAAGTTTAAATTTTAAAAATAAAATCTGTTTAACAGGAAGAAAACGTTTTTTATAAAAAAAATACTTTTTAAAATTAGATCCCATATAAATGAATAAAAATAAAATATGATAAGTTCACACAATAAAATATATAAAAAAAATTCAAAATAAATTTGGTCTTAACAAAATTTAATTCTAATTTTAAAAATAAAAATGGTTAAAATATATTTTAAAAAATTAATTACTAGCCTACCTATTTTTCAAATGTAATTCTGAATCCGTCGGTGAAAAATGATCGGTACCAATAAATAATTTGGTGGGGCTGCACTTTGTGATTTTTTTAAAATAAAATCCGACTTTCAGAAGAGTCAAGCATAGAAATTTCTGCGATAATATATTTATTTAAAAAGGAAAAATTACTAGGCAGTAATACGTTCTTTTCATACATGAGTATGAATAGAAAAATTACTATTATTTTTAAATTACTAGGAAAATTTAAGGTTTGTCTATAATTTTCTATTATTTTAAATACATGTCAATTTTTTGAATTTCTATAATAAATAGACGATAGAAAAAAAAGATAATATAATAATATTTTAATAGAATAGAGAAATTATAGGAAATAAGATGTATAAAGTTTTTTTTTTATAAATGAGTAAATTTTAGAATAAAATTATAGAAAATATTATTTTTAGTTGTTTTTTTTAAATATAGAAAATCCACCATAGTTGCTCTATAGATGGAGATGTAATGTAGTATTCACTGTTTGTTTGTTTGTATTTTTTTAAACGTGAGTATTTTTACTCTTTTCCTATCAAACTAATAATAATATAAATAAATAAATAAATAAAGGAGAATATTAATGCACGTACTGGGTAAAATTGACCTTTTAAAGGTTGTCAGAGCATCTACAATAACAATCTTTAAATTATCTCTACATATGGAGAAATTTTCACATGTAAAGAACTATTTGCTAACTTTCACTCTAAGATCAACTCAAATAGACTTTCTATTGTCTACAAATAAAGAATCAAATGCTAAAAACAAGCTTTAACAAACCCTTTATATCACTTTGTACATTTATAAATTGATACAATGACTCTTCAATAATAAAGAATTACTATTCATTCTATATATAATATTATATTATTATTTTTCTCTCTCTTCTTCCTCGGATCGTTGGACAAGCTGTTTCCTCTAACATGGTGGAGTTACAACCTATTATCCCTCATTGACACCGAAGTTGTTGAAGATCTCAATCTGTTGTGCTTTCTTTTCATCATCAGTGGATCCCTAAACTAACCCTTTAAAGCCCAACCCCACCACGTAAACCCACCCCTCCCATTCATACAACATTTACCGCAATTTCTGTCGCCACTGCCCCCACTTGGAAACCAAACGAATCTAATGTAAAGTTGAATTCCTTTGTTGTGGTATTCCAAGGCGAGTCGATCGAAGACGTGTCGACTCAGTCATGACATGAACGGCCTGGAACCAAGAAACACAAATTCATCAACAGATCTACAAACGAAAACAATATTGAATATTTCTGTTTGATTGAAATCAAAACAACTTAAGAACAGAAAAAAAACAAAGGCCGCTTTAAATCGAAAAAACTCAATTATTCTTATATTGATCTTTCCCTCTCTCCACTCCATGGAAAATGATTTCTCGACATCCAAATAGGGGAGGACTGAGGGAGAGGAAGGAGAGGGGTGGAGTAGTGGGACAGAGTGGAATAAAAATTAGTATTTTAATAAAAATAAAGCTAATTTGAAGAGTATTGTTGGAGTTTTAATTAAAAATGGCTATCTATATGTGAAACAAATATCTAACTATGAAGATAATATGAAGAGTATTGTTAGAGTTGCTTTAACAATAATATTCAAATTATACTTATTTTAATTAGAATGTTAATTTTTTATTTTTTATTTGTGAGGCGGATCAACTCTTGACATGGATCTAGAACCATACCCCAACGTCGATCCATGCCTCGACAGCGGCAATCCTTTTAGAGACACTCAATCCGGTGGTGACTTAGAGGCCATTAGGGAGGGCAGTAACGTGTGGATCTAGGGCCAATCGTATGATGGTGTAACATGGGGAGGAGGGCAATCAGCCGGCTAAGGCAGAGCATGATATAGAGGGTGTCAGTCAGAAAGACGTAAGCAATCAAATAAATGAAGGAGTGAAAAAAGGGTAGAAAAGAGAGAAAAATAATAGGAAATAGTATAATATTATGTAGAGAGTGAATAGTAGCTCTTTATTTTTGAATGGCCACTATTGTGGAATTTGGCTCAGTCAATCGGTTGGTGGCCTTAGGTAGCTGGCCAGTGTCCGGCGTCAATCATGGTGGTTGTGGGCAGTTGTGGACGACATCCTCGTTTGCGGTTGGAGAAGTTGTTTTCAACTTTTCTTATCTGGTCTCTTCTCCTCTCATATGCTATATAAACATGTAATCCATTTTGTAAAATGGTATGGAAAATCAGAGCATGTATTTGAATATTTAACATAATGAAACAATTTGTTCCTCCCGTGGATGTAGGCTACTCCGACCGAATCAAGTAAATATCTTTTGTTCTTATGTGTGTTACGATCTTACAACTGCAGCAATTTGTAAATGCAGATAGAGAATGAAGAGCCTGTTAGAGTTCATTTTTGACATTTATTTGTAGACTATAAAGTGCCCCTTAGAGTTGCTCTTATGATCGTTGAACCTTATGAACTGAATACTATTATTTTAATCTCCGGAGCAAATAAGAACATAATATTGGGAGTTTTTTGTTAAGATACAACACATAAATGGGGTAAAAATGCATAAAATATAGCTTATTAATTTTTGAAGTACATATACGAATAAATTTTGAAAAAAAACATTAAAACATGCTTAGATCTAGATTCTACAGTAGAGTTTAGAGACATAAAATGAATAGTAATATCTTATATTTGGGGATTTAATATGTATTTCTCGAAACAATTCCTATATTTTTTTATATTTTGTTTGACATTTGTATTTTTGATTAGCTATAATATATAAGTAAAAGGTAGAAAAAAATAAGGAAGGAAGAATATAAGAATATTATTTTAATATAATAAATAAATTATAGTGAATGCGACATAATAGGTTTTTTTAAATGAATAAAATTAAAAATATGATTTTAAGAAATATCATTTTTAACTAAAATCTGAAAAATTTTAGAAAACCCAATGTGATGCTCTAAGCCTAAATTGTTATAGTCTTTAAATGAGCTCTATATCTACAAATAGAGAATCAAGTCTCAAAATATTACTCTTTAAACACACTTTTCATCATTCTATTTACATTTATTATATATTATATTTACTTTTCATTTGTAGATATTAACTATTTACTATTTATATTATATAATATTATTATTTATTTTTAATCACATTTATTCTCTCCCCAAATGGATTAATAAGGAAAATAAAAAAGTTCAAATAAAATAAAATAAATATTATTTTAATAAAAATAAAAATAAAATAAAAAGTAATATTAAAGTTGAATATATAAAATATCTTTCCATATATAAAAAACCTAAAAAAAGGTATAAAGCAGAATTAAAAATGCGTTCCAGATCTTAAATATGTATCGTGATTTGTATTATTATAGCAAGGGCATGAAAAAAATCTAAATACATATATATAAACAAGTGAAATTCATACTTACATTTAAATATTTTATTTACTGTTCAAAATTAATAAAATATATAATCTAAATTATTTTATTTTATTACCTCTATCTTAATCTACCAATACCATGTGGGCAATGAAGATCTATTAATCATATTCCACCTCTGACGTTCCACACTCTTTCGAATTCATGTTTTCAACGGATTGATGGCGCCTTTTCTTACGTGCTGGGTGCCCTTTCTCTAGGTAAATGTGAGCCGATGTGGGAAAATGCCGCACCCTGCGGGTTTTCTGAACAAATTTATTTTATAATTTTTTGTAATTAAATTTATATAAAATTTAATCGTTAAATTATTATAAAATTTTATACACTATATATACACTATATCAATATTATATATAACGATTATTTTTGAAACAAATAATAAAACATGTACCAAAAAATGAAAATGCCGCACACAGAGCGGCATTTTCCCACATTCGCAGTCGACTCGTGCTCGGGCAAATAGTTTAAAATTCGTATTAAAGAACACAACATTCAAAGTATATTAAAATGGATATAATTAATGGGCAAACGCGTTAGATCTTGTTTTGTATGCCAGATTGGATAGGATAAGAATATGCTCATGAATATCACTTTTTTTGAATCAAATGCAAGATATGATTAAATAGACCTTAACTAACATTGACGCAATCGGGGTAATCTCTTATTATTTATTGTTATTATTATTTTTTGAAAATATTAGATACATCATACATCCGGTGACTGGTATCCATGGCGTTGATTAATTGAATTTATGTATTGTGTGTGATAGAATATATATTTATTATAATAAATATAACTGCGATTATGATTGAAAAATTCCTTCATTAAATATAAGTTAGTTAATATATATGATTATATATACTTATACGTATTAAAGTTTTTGATAAAAAGATCTTTTGTATTAAAAAAATATATGCACCATTTACTATTTTACTTACATAATTTACCCACAAGAGCTTTTATTTAAATTATTAGATATGAACCAAATTAAAATGTCTTCCGTGTCCATTATATTAAAGCATCCGTAATATATTTGACATAAGACTGTAAATGAATCAAACGTTCATGAATAAGTTCACATTCGGTTTGATAAAATATTATTTATATTCATTCATTAATGAATAGTATGATTCGCGAACAGTTCGTAAACACTATTATTATATTCATGAATGTTGATAAACAAGTATTCCCAGACAGTTTATGAAAATTATTTGTAAACAAAAAATTTAAATTGTATACAAATATTTTATTAAATATAAATGTATTTTTATCAAATATAATTTAATAAGCATATACTTTTATATTATTATTAAACAATTTGTTTATTATTACTATTATTATAATATTTTCATAAATTACATATATAATAATTGTTTAAAAATATTAAACGAAGATAACACAATCTAACAGTTAATTAATTGTACTTTTTTAGATAAGTTTATGGTGTGAATTCTTTTTGTAAATTTTTATGATTTTGTAATTGTTTGTAAACGTTGATGAACAAGTTTGTAAACACATGTTCGTAAAGAACAGAGTAACATTCGTGAACATCATAGTTTAAGGGTCGTGTTCAGTTTGATTCGTTCGTTAATGAATACGTTTAAACACCTTACTACTCGGTTCAGCTCGATTTATTTACAACCCTATTTTAACATAATAAAACTTTTCATATAATTTAGGAAAAAAATATAAAGGTTTATAAAAAAATTTTATCGACATCAGTTCCTTAAAATAAGTATAAGGATAGAAAATGAATAGTAAATTTTTATATTTGAAGATTTAATATTTATCCACAAATACTTTTCCTATAAAATTTTAATATATATTATTATACTTGTAAAATTTTTATTGGCTATAATAAATGAAAAGAATAAAAAAAAATAAAAAATAAATTAACGAATAAATGTAAGTATAAATGAGAAATGAATTGTTTGATAATTTTAGTAAATAAATAAATTTTAAAGAATAAAAATATACTATTTATCTCAAAATAAAGATAAAAATTTCAAACAAAATGTGAATATTATATATATATATATACACCAATTATTGGTATCAAAGAAGATTCATTTTTTATATATTAATGTAGACACCATACATATTGATATATATATATATATATATATATATATATATATATATATATATATATATATATATATATTAAACTAATATATACATTTATGGTTTATCAAATACAAGTATGAAGTTCGAGAAAGCTGCACGGTGCGGTGTTTTGATTTTTTGTTATATTGTGATAGTTTGTTTTAAAAATTAATCGTTAGATTATATATTATTGTAGTGCATATCATAACTGTAAAATTTCACAATAATTTAATGGTTAGTATTTTTTATTTTACTTTTATCTTTTACGTGTTCTAATTGTATTTGTGCAAAATCCAACCGCTAAATTACAATGAAATGTTACAGTTATGATATGCACTATATGAATATGTAATCTAACAATTGATTTTTAAAATAAGCTATCACAATATAACAAAAAATCAAAACACATCACTGTGCGGATTTTCTTCAAAGCCTCATCGAGCTCAAACTCCAAATATGCAGACACTTACCAATAATTAAAATATTAATATATATGTCAGAGTCTCACATTAGAGAAAGTAACCAACCAAGTGAGGCTTGATATAAATTCAAGGGTAGCCTCTCCTACAGCCAATTGGTTTTAGGACGTTAACCCTTAGATTCTAATATGATATCAGAGCAGGTTGTGTTTCCACTCACGATGTTCATTCTGTGATGAGTTTGTTTCCAATCTTCCACCTTACACACAATTTTCGACCGTGTGTATCATCCACGTTGTCACGTAAGAAGGATGTGTTAGAATCTTACATTGGAGAAAGTAACCAACTAAGTGAGGTTTGCTATAGATCTAAGGGTAGCCTATCCTACAATTAATTAATTACCCTTAAATTCTAATAATATATTCATATCAAAACTACGGTATTACAAAAAAAAGGCCATATTAAAAAAGGATGACACTATGGCTTAGGTAATAATTCATACTGTGCCAATAAATTATTGGTATGAGCCTGTCATCCTTCTCTGTTATATATATACAATACTCTATTGGTTTGGGTGTTCTGGCCGACTACCCAAATCTTGTTCATTTATTTCCTTCTGTGCACGTAGCCCCAGGTCGGACCATGCCAATGACGTGCCTTTGGATACCTGGCGTAGTTAGGGTGGTCCTTCAATATTCGCCAACCAGCTCCACCGCCCTGAAAGTGCACATACTTTTGAGGTATATGGTATAAAATATGAACAGTGTTAAAAATACTTTAATACTAGTCTAGGGTAACACGTCTCATGGGAAGGAACAGTGTGGAGTTACAAAATTTTAAAATATGCTCTTACATAGAAATGTTTTACTCTCCAATAATGGTACTCACTTTATTTATTTGGTATCAAGAAATTTCATTAATTTTTTTATTAGACAGATAGTCATACCAACGCAAAAAACTGAACCTAATTAGAAATATCTTAAAATATGGTAAACTCATGGAAGAGCCGTTATCCATGCATGATTTGATTTTCACTACCAAAAATTCCTAAAAATTTAAAATCTGATATTGTTTTTAAAAATAATAAGCTGTGATATATGTTCATATTAAATATATATGAAAAAATTAATTATTTTTAAAAGTATAAATATTTTAATTATAATTTTTAAAAATAATTCTGTTTTAAAAAAGTAAACTAAATATATATAATCAAGTCTCTAATCTTAGTTAACAACCAAAACAAATCCCCCGAAAATCCCTTGTGGCTGGTGAGATTCCCAAATCTGTAGGACCGAAAGCAACCACAAACGGTGGTGGTTGGCGGGAGCCATGAATTGATGATAACAGCGGCATTGGTGTCTGGTGATATATATATATGCACCTGCAAATGTTTGCATCACATCTTAACTGATATATATCAGCAAGTGGTGGAAGAAGGCAAAAAGTGCATCATCATCACCATCTCGTATCAACAAATGCATGTGGTTGGTTACACATGAGCAAAGCAATGAAAACGCATGAAAGGGATGTACATATGGTTTAAAAAATAGTAAATAAATAAGGTAACCATTTCGAGCAGTCCGATAAACCAGATTAATTTGGAGTAGATAACTAGATATGGCTATATTAAAGTTTGAATCAAATTTAGTCATCACTATGTTCAAATATAATGAATATTACTCACACCAAAAGCCTTGAGAGAAGATTTGGTAAAATTGAACCCATATGGCCGTGAGAGATATAAATATAAATATAAATGGATACAGATGCTAAACATCCGGCCGTTTGTGCCAAAGAATTTTTATAAAATGTAATATAATTAGGTTTTCGGTATATCCGTCTAATAAATTATCATTTTTTTAAAAGAATAATGCAATTTTGAAGTTATATTTCCTTGCGTTTATTACTCGATCAGCAATCTACCAGTGATATCGTTTTTAAAAATAATATGTCTCATTCTAATTGTTTATAATTAAATTTAAAAAGTATAATCTAAAAAAAGTCATAATTGTTTTTAAAACTATTTTAATTATTTTATATTTTAAAATTAAAATTAAAATTTAATGAAGGACACAAATATTTTTTCTCTGTTTTTCTGTTTGATTACTTGGGCCTGCAATATTTTATATATATATATATAATAACACAAACTTTAACATAATAAATAAACCAAAACTCATGTCAAATAGATACATATCTTTTTAGTTTGAACCTATAGCGAAATGTTTTTTATTTAGAATATAAGCCCTACAAGGTTAGGTTTCAATTAAGTGCGTTGTATTGAAATACAACACAATACTCTTCAAATATTTGATTTAAACCTCTTTACTCGTAGTTTAAATGCTAAATCTTTTGCAAATTCTAAATTCATGAATAAACTTGCAAAATAACAGGAAAAAAGAAGAAGCCAAATTTGCTGTTTATTTTCCTAAGTAAATAAACATTCGAATCAATGGAGAGTTACTTTGAGCTTGTAGTCATGCCAACTTGTCATCTAAAAAACTTCAAATAGAGCGACTACAAGCTTGTGATTTGACTTACAAGCCAAATTTGCAGTCATCCTAATAAGTTGCACATTCAATTTAAGAGAAAGAGTTATCTTTAGTTTATGGTATAAAAATTTTAAACTAACGTAAACACAAGTATGCAATATTAATTTGAGCTAATTTGCTAATTTTTATTGAAATTTCTTAGCATTTGCATCCTGTAGAGCAACTTGATCAGACACAACTTTATTCTCCTCTCTCTCTCCATAAGTGGATGCGGGAAAAAATTTAAAAACTTGCTCCAACACTACTATTCCCCTAATAAAATGTAATATATATATATATATATATAAAATTTTGCTAAAATAAAAACATAAGATTAAGTTCTTATCATGAAAACTTTAATTTGAATTATTAAATATTATAATTAATTGTTTATATTAAACTTTTATTTAATCGTAACTTTACTATAGTAAATCATTGTAGCAGATATACAACTAAGTAAAAGATTAATCTAGATCATTGCATATTGATCTAATGGCCAAGATTGAAATTTCTAACGGCAATAACTTGACATCATGTTCTCAATAGCATAACGATATATATGTACATGTAATATTTTGACCTTAAAAATAATATTTAAAAAAAGGTCCTTAGTAATAATTTCAAGTTTATTTGATAAACTAATATTATAAAAATCATAGATATAATATTTTAGAAAGCAACAAGAAAAGGTATATGTGATAGTATACTTAGAGCAACTTCAACATCAATTTATTCTCATATCTATCTTTTAAGTATAGAGAAAAAACAGAAAAACACGCTTAAATACTATTATATATATTCTACTATAAACGTTTTTTCAAATAGTAGCTCTTAATTTGTTAAGAGCTACTATTTACTTTTTTTAGTTCATTAAAAAATATTTATTAGCTAATATATCGGTTTGTTTTTTGTGTATGTATTATATTGATGGTCGAATGAATAAATATATATATATTCAAATATAATAGAAAGTAATATTGGAATTTATTGCTTTTAAATAAATATATTTAAATAAAAATAAATTAAAAGTATATATTATTGAAAGAATTCATAATTCTTGTAATATTTAAAAGTATACATGCGATACTTTAAATCTAAACCAATAAATTTATATTTAATTATCTAAATTACATTTTCATTAACTTTTTGAATGATGCCAATTTCATTTGGGTCAATTTGTTCATCTTCTAATTCTTTTTTTGAAGTTGACTCATTTTCATTTTATTCCATTAAAACTAACTATATCATTCTTGCATAAGTTATGAGTACATGTTCTTTATGTTCTTAATTGTTGGAGTAGTATTTTTTGAACTTTGATGATAGTTTCTTCTGTTGAACTCTTTTCATCATCCGTATTCATGTAATTTTTTTACTTTCTACACATAAAAGTAATTCATAGCTGCTCGGGTATATTTTCTAATCTTACAAATTCAAATAGTTTTTGCCTACTATAATAGAATTCATAAATTATTCTTTATATTATTAAAATAATATTTAATAATAATTTTAATTAATAATAATTTTTAATAATTTAATATGAAATAAAAGATAAATGTGAAAGTAAAATATGAAAGAAGTTTTTTATATATAATTTAATAATAATGAAAAGTGAATAATATTTTTATATATATTAGAAAATATTATATAAATTTTATAGAGAAAATTAAATATAAGACTTTTCTATGATAATTTTATAATTTATTTTTATCTTATAATTTTTTACTTTTTTTTATAATTTTATAATTTGTTTTCATGAATAAGAAAAATAAACTCGTATAAGAAATTTGATAGTAGTACTTTACGCATCACTTTAAAGGCTTTCTTATTTTAGTCTCTGGTACTTTTTTTTTAATCGAAAGACTAATCCGTTGTAACAAATAGCATAATGCCACGTCAAGGAGATGTTATGCTGGCTTTGGGGGTTGTGGGGTCATGAACTTGTACGTTAAACACACGGCGATGATTGGGCAAGTGGACGGAGGTCGGGAAATAGCGTCCGCAGGGTACGACGGACGCCGACATTAAACCTGTCCCCCAAATTCGAGAAAGCGACTACGGCCGGGGAGTAGGTGGTCCCACCACGACAAGCAGATCAGACGGCCGGAGGACGTCCGGAAACGAACGGCTATCAGGAACCCACCGGTCAACACGTGTAGGGACAGATGCAAGCTGTCCAATCAGTGAACGGATCGTACATCACACCACACAAACACACACACACTCTCTCTCCCTCTGCAATTAATTTATATTACCTGGTTGCAGTTGATAATATATTTTATTATCGATTGTGTCGTTGATAAGATCTGCCGAAGTGACTCGTCTTCACCCCATCTCCTTTTTCGCTTTTTCATGCTATTACACACACTCTCTCTCTCTCTCCCTCTGCAACTACTGTATATAAGAAGGTAAAAATGTTGATGAATTTGTGTTTTTGGTGCTTATTCGATTAGTCATCTGATCGGTCATTCTCAATCCTTCATTTTTTTATTTTTTATTTTTTTGATTCGTGATGACACACCATTTATTTTTAGGCCCACTTAGGTTTTATTTGAGATTTGATTCGAGCCCATTTTAGTTTAATATTATTGGATAAGCACCATCGAATCGTGGTTGAACAACTATGATAAAGCTGTTTTATTTATTATTATTATAATATATACAATGGGAAACAGTGGGCGGACGGTGATACTGATACTGTTCGATAAATAGGTAGAAGCTATGGGAGAAGGAGAACGTCCTCATCAACACAAATGCTCTCTTTGCATGTCTCTCTTTCTCTCCTTGTGTGTGTTTGTGTGTGTGTGGGAGAGGATGGGAGATAATAATGGAGACATTGAAACGAAGGGGGAGAGATCAGAAGAGGGTTTTTTTTTTTTTTTTAAATATGGGCGTGTGCTTGAATGAAAACCCTAAAATTTATGTGATTGAAAGGAGAAATTATTTCCAAAATAATATATAAGGGAGGGGGTTAGATTTGGTTTTGTTGGATGTGTTTTTCAGATCTGACACACACACACACACACGAAACACAAATATCTTATCCATTATTGTGGGCACGGGCAAGTCCCATTTGCATATGGTTGTCCCCTCCTTTCCTTCTTTGGCTTTGGGTTTCGTACTATGCCGATTATGGTATGTTTTGTATATAAAATTGTTTATTTTTTGGGCTATACTGTAGCAAGCTACTATTTCATCTACGATTCTGTTTTTGATCTGGGTCGGTTTTTTTGTTTTTTTGTTTTGTTGATTTGTTGAACCCTTTTCCCTTTTTTTCTTTGACAAGAGGTGGTGTCATCTGACAGAAGAGAGTGAGCACACAAAGGGGAATATGTATGACTTCTGCTGCAACATACATGGACGATGGATGATGAATGATGATGATGATGATGTATAATATGCATATTGTTTTTGCGTGCTCACCCTCTTCCTGTCAGAGTTTCTACCTCTACGTCACTTCCGATATATATTCCCCTTACATTTCACCACACAAATTCTGTATTTCTCTTTTCCTCCTCGCTTCTCTTTGTGTGTGGGGGTCTTGCTTGCAAAGGGCGGTACGCATATATATACACAGAGATCTGATTTCAAACAATTTAAATTTTAATCATAATGGGTGAGAGCGTGACTTTTTATGCATACTTTAGCTTTTGGGAAGCTAACCCTTGTTAATGTTAACAGCAAATTTAACTGTCTCTTCCATGTTTTTTCCTTCTTCTTAAAACTGTATTTAAATTAACTACATCTCATTACTTAAATTGATGGTGAACGGTAATGATCACACCGCCTTCCCCACCCCCCTTTCCCTTTGTTCCCTACCTCTGTATCCATCTCTTAACGGGTTTTTTCATGGTCTTTCAACACATAAAAAAGTAATTCTCTTTATTTTTTTTGTCTGCAACTAGTTTCTGCAGATGGGCAAGGGCTTACTAGGGGACCTTCCACGCAATTAGGTTGCTGAGATTTTAATTATCCATCAGGTATATATCCACCGTTTTTATGAGCATCATTCTTCAGGGATCTACAGTTCTGCGTGCCGTGCTCTACTGTGTGTTTTTTATTATATAAATCGACAGGCCAATGATGTATCTGCTTTAAGAAGGTAGAGAAGCTGTGGGAGGTTGCACAAGGACTTCCTCGTGTTTTAATACTTATTATTTTATGTGATTAACAAGGTGCATGTTTGCTCAGCTAATCATTTCTCGTTTACTTCTTTTGTGATTATATGTTTTGCTTGGGTAAGCTTGTCGTAATAGTGATAATGATGATTTGATCTTCTCCATTTGTTAATTTTGAAAGCTTGCCATTAGGGATATACACGTGAATTTTGTTGCTTCTGCATCTTAATTGTAATATATACCAGTGATTATGCGATTACTAATTATGTGATTTGGAGGTTATGTTTCATCTTCTTGCCGTCATGCGTATAGTATATATTTTACATCATGACAAAGCGATTTGCATATTTGGGGATACATATATACATGCCTGTTGTGTTTGTAATTGATTAAAGTTGCCATGCTATACACACCACACCTACCCCACAAACACACACACACATAACAGATCCACTGATTCGGGTTTAATTATAAATTTTTCCTGATCGTTTTTCTTAAAAATTCTTTTATTGATTTATTGTTGTAACAATGTGAAAAAAAACTTAATACTAAACGAAAGGAAGAAGATGGGGGCTTGTTACACATATTGGAATTCTAGTGCTCTCCTTGAGGTTTGGTTATCAAGGAATTTGATTATTGGCCGAATAAAATGAGACATTGCTTTGATGCTTCAAAAATAAAGGGGACTATAACTAGACATTCATCATGTGAATATATAATCCGTCAAAATATGTAAATTAAACAAAGGAAATGAGAAGTAATGAGTTGATATTCTTATCACAAGATCTCTTAAGAGCATGAAACCATCTTGGAGATCCAATGAAATTGCGTACCTTTTATTAATGAGTATTTATAATCATGTTGTTCAACACTATTTGGGTGAGCTCCAGCCAGTACAGATTCTATAGCAATGGCACCATATTACATCAATCTTTTAAGCTACATAAAATACCTCCCATATATGGAGTTACAAAGAAAAAACTAATTATTGAACCATAAAGTATGTAAATGCAATTTGATTTTGTTTATTCTTCTAATTCATCATTCTATACGGTAGCTAAGTCATTGGTTGCTTGTAATATATTTCCATAGGATACGCATGTACGTATATTTGTTTTTATAGTACGCTCATTTAGCGCGTCAAATTCAGAATATTAAGATAATGCCTGAGAATGAAGAGTTATTTTAATATGGATTAATTTGTTCATTAATATTAGTCATTCAGATGACAAATGCTAACAGTATCACAATTCATCTATTGTAATTTTTTCATTGACAATTCTACCGCCGGAATGACTAATTGCGGTCAAATTGTTTTTGCAGTTGGTTTTTGTTGTCTATGGCCCTGCGGGGATGGGAGCAAGTAAAATCTGCTTCTTCGGTGCACTTGTTATGCATATAATATTATAATGTTTCTTGAGATCTCACTATCGAGATTTGATAGACAAGGCAGAAATAGTTCTACTTGGAACTGCTTGTAGTGTTGAAATCAGCATTGATGGCATGATTTATACAGTACAAGTTGAATGTCTTCAGTCAAAGGGGAATAGGATAGTTTATTCTATTAAATTCATTTATTCCCGTGAAGACCGAAGAGTTTGAACCTGTATTTATTGAAAATAACGAGTGAAATTTGTTTTAAATATAGAATATTAGAGTTTTGATAGGATGTTATTATTTTTAAAAATATGATTATTTTTGAAAATAGTAGGTATAATTAATTTAAAAATATTTATAAGTAATAAAATTTTATCTGAGTTTATACTTTTTAAAATTAATCGTGTTTAAAAATAAAAAATTTATGCCCATGAGTTTAAATGCGTTGCAACTTGCTGATTGGATTTTGTGTATTTGTATATATGTTAAATATGTAAATTGCATGAATATGAAGACTCCTAAATTAAAATATTGATATGATTATTGTATAAAGATGGTATTTTATATATAAATATGGTATTTATATCTTTTTGTTCCTTTTCTTTTCTTTTTTCTCTTTTATTATTTGTAGGGTTCTTGTGTACTCTGTATCATACTATCATTTGAATAAAGTTTACTTAAAAAAACTTTATTTATCAAAATTGATGAAAATTTTACATTGATAGTTTTGGCAAGTGGTTAAACTTCATGTATTGGATTTACCACATCTCATCACTCATGAGAAATTTTGTGTACCGGATTTACCTTTTTATACATGTTTGATTTTGAATTAAGCTTACTAAATATTGTTTATTTATATGTATGGTATATGTAAATTACATGAGAAAAATCAAAGGCAATTTTTATTATCATAGGAGATCACCTCTATGAGGTCTAGTAAAGATTTAGATTGAAAGGGATGAAACCAAGTCCTATAGCCTATAATCGTGGCTGGTGTTTTTACTCTTTTTGAAGTTGCATAAAAAACCAAAACAAAAAAAGCTATCTAATATGTAATTATTAAATGAAATATTTTTGCTTGACATTTCAAATTTTACACAACAGCCAAATCAAGTGAAGCCATTCACTACTAGTGATATTTCCATGAGATATATGTTTATGTAAGAATTTTTTTTATTTGTAGAGAATGTATGCTTATTTAACTATTGTGATGTCAATTTGAATTCAAGTTAATCCCTTGAAGTTGAACAATAAGGTCAAAATTCTTGTGACGGCAACCTTCAAGCTTAATTTGTTAAGATAATGCTTTTTAGTAATAAGATAACACTTTTGCTTTTATTGAAGTTTAATTTGTTTGTTAATATTTATCATTCTAGCTTTATTTGTGTGAGAGCGTCAATGAAACAGTAGCTGATAAATTTTTTAAAAATTTATATTTTGTTATTTATATAACATTATAATGCTTCATGGATGATAAGAACTCTTATTAGAATTTGATTGATAGGACAACAAATAGAAGTTGTAACTTATTTTAATGTTGAATCGACCATATAACGTAATTGTTGTACCAGAAATGGAATGTCTAGTCAATGGGGAATAGGATGAATTATCTCTTAAATTCATCCTTCTTATGAAGGGTTATGTCATTATATATTGAACTTATTTTAGTTTAAGTGTGGAAAATTGTTTTGTGAGTTACTTTTATGATTTTGTTCTTGAATATGGACATTTTATGAATATGAACACTTAGAATACTTTTTAAGTAAATTTGAATATTAACATGATCATTGTTTAAAGATGACACTTGTAATCTTGTGCATAACTTAGTATATTTGGTAAAAATGGTATGAAATCTTTGCATACTGCTTTTAAATGTTATGTTCAAAATTTCCTAAAATTTCATCAAATGCATTTTGCAATTGCTTGATTTTGAAATTATCTTATTGAATGTTATATATATATATATATATATATATATATATATATATATATATATATTGCATGATATTAAATATGTGAACAATATGAGCATGAACTCCTAGAGCATTTTTAGGTATCTTTGAATATTAGTATGATTGTTGGGTTAATATAATGCTCACAAATTGATAAATTTAAAATTTGTAATTTCAAAAATGATTTTGTCTTCCAATATACAAGGTGAGCTTTGAAATAAAACAAGGTAACATTTTTCAAATATTTTTTACGACACTTTAATTGTGTATAAATTTTCATGCCTGGGATCTTACACTGTTAAATTTGGTACATATGTGAGAATATATTGTAAATTCTGTTATATTTTTTCATGCTCTAGTTTCATAACCCTGAGGTGCTAATATAAGTGCAATGTTCTTACCTTTTGTCGTGCTTTCAATATTATTCTCCCATTGTTCTTGTAGCCCGGCTTTCTTTACTCTTATCATTAGTTATTTCATTGCTTAAAAGCCATGGATCTTGGTGATTTTGGTTAATTAATTGTGTCATTTGAAGTATTTAATTGACGTGCTTTACCCATGGTGTGAGGTTATGATCTCAATTGCTTGTTGGAGTCATATTTAATGTTTTCTTTAATTAAAGAATGGTATGTTCTTAAGTCTATTTCATTCTATGACTCATCAAATTGTTTGTTTTTATTTCCATAAGTTGCAACAATTTAAACTAATTTTGAATTGATTACTTATTTATAGAAATTGTCTTTGAGGTGACTGTTAACCAATTAATCATTTTAAATATTTATTCCTTAGTCCTTCACTTTAAAAGATCTAGTAAGCCAGCTTCTCATCACTTGAATGGACCTTGGTTTTATATATAACTTGCTAATAGAGATCATTAATCTAGCAAAAAAAGAGAGAAAGAGAGAGACTTCATGTTTTCTTCCTTATTGCTTTCTTTTATGGAGTGTTTATTTGTTGAGGGATGATAATTTCAGTGTACAAAAGAAGCCAATATGAATCATGTCAAGAGCAAGAGTTTGTTTTAGTGGTGTACATGTTTAGTTATGGTACCATGCATATAAGATATCAATTTAAGTAGATACTATCTTTTTTTTCCTGTTGCTGCTCAAGGCTTATTAAAACATGCAAATGTTTTATAAATTGCATGCGTTAGTATTCTACGTATGGACAGCTTCCCATATTTTGGCGACACAATTTCAAAGTTCCTATTGATTATGACAGGGAATATCACAATGGAATCTCGACAAATAGATAAGCTTTTGCAATCCATTATTGGCAGCTTCACACCTTCTGGATATGTAAGTCAATAGGTTTTGTTAATTTAATTAAGTCAACCTTTAAACCTCTATTTTATTAGTTCACTCAAGTATTTTATATCTTTCGGCATGTTGGGTTGATTATTCCCTCACTTTCTCAATAATTATTAGCACTTTCTACACTTTCTATTCTATCTGTTCCGTACAACAGCTTACCTAATCTTTAGGCTGTCCCTTTCACGAGAATGAATACAGGGAATCCTACAAGAAAAACTCTTATAATACTAAGGGCTTAACATCGTACTAATTGAATAATTATTTATATTTTCATGTGGAATTTTTTTGAATTGTATAGACTTGTACTTTACTTCTTTTTTTAATCTAAGGTTTTGGAGTGGCTTCGTACGTGTCTGAAGCTAAAATTATGCATATGCCCTTCACTGGCTACCAGCAGTCGCAAGCTAAGGCTATGTTTTGTGTTGTTTTTTATTTTATGTTTTTAAAAATAATTTTTGAAAATTATATTTGAAAAGTATTTTTTGGTAAATTGAATATAATTTTTTTGGTGATTGTTTTCCATTAAAATATTTTTTTATTTTTTTAAAAGTGTATTTTTGCAGTTTACGGCGGTAGTTACTGTTCTGGGCGGGAGAGGTCACGCCAAGGCAGGGGGGGAGCCGTCGCATGGGGGGGGGGGGGGGGTGGGGTTGGGGCCGTCATGTAGGGGGAAGGTCGTGCAGAGGGAGATCTGGCCAGGGGGAGGTCGCAAGGCGGGGGGATATGGCGGGGGGCGATCTCGCAGGGGGGAGCTGGCACAGTGAGAGGTGGCAGCGGGCGGAACTGGGGCAAGAAGAGGTGAGAAAAACTTGAGTGCAGAAAACAAAAAATGAAAAACGTCGTTTACGCGTTTTTTTTTTTTTGAGAAATTAAAATTGGTTTGTAGTCGAATTTTAAGAAAGAATACTATTACCAAATAATTTGCTTTACACGTTTTCTACATTTAAATACAAAAATTGACCGAAAACAACGCGCACCAAACACACTCTAAGTGAACTCTTTGTCTTTGTCTTTAGAATATTTATCAGTTAATATTTGATTAATTTAATAAAAATTTATTTTTATTTATTCTAATTATTTATATTTTTAAAGCACATACATTTTTAACTTTAAAATTATTTAAATATTATTTTTTATCATTTAAATATTAATACAACTCCACTCATTTAAAATACTATTCAATGATTTCTAATTAATATTTTTATTTGTTAGCATTTAGTAGGTAAGCAAATTCAGTTAGTATTATAGTTCCTCAACAATTTGTTGAAGCCTTTGATGAGCCGGATGTAAATAGTTTTTTGGTAATTAATTCAAATTTGACTAAAATGTTCAATAACTAAGTCGAATATGAATACTTTTAGAATTTCAGGCAACTAGACACTTAATCAATCTTGGGTGAACTAAGCTAAATTTTAGCCAGCTGAGTAAAATTTCATGTGTTTATGAAATATCTTGGTATATAGCTAGGATTCAGTGATTCACATGGTTTGATGTAAATGAGATTTTTAACAATTGCATAATCTTGATAGAGGTAGGCTACTCTTTATTTGCTAACACGACACACATATTTTATATATGTATATATGTATGTGTGTGTGTGTGTATATATATATATATATGCTAGTATGGTCTTACCTAGCTAAAAAAACCATACTATATATGTTTGCTATAGAAGTGGGTGTTCACACACCAATATTACACCTAATTAGGTGTAATATTGGATAAGCAACTTCACTTGTCAAGCATGCTTTCTTTCTTTTATCTGTATCAGTCTTAGTTTAAATCAATTGAAATTAAAGAGGAAAATTTATTCATATAAATTTAAGTATATCAGTTACCTCACTTGCTTGACTGCTAAATATGAAAGTGACCAAAAGCTGCTTGGTTTTATGACGTTTATTCATAGATGTGATGTCTAAGTTTTTTTTCCCTCCAGTGTTTGATTATTTTGGTATTAACCAATCATTATAGGCTTGATTGTTCAAGCAATGGACTTAAAGAACTTCCAAAGTCCCTTGGAAGCTGTTTAGATTTACTGGATCTCAAGGTAAATTTAAAAATTCACGAACTATTGATATTTAATGCTGAAACAATAACTTAGACATGCTTGAATTTGTAATTAAGTCCTTAACTATTTTTTGTATTTTTCCTGAAGTTTACCAGAAAGATATAGAACCATAATTGACTAGAAATGAGAGAATCATTTGTTTTAATAGGGCTTATCAGAGTTTTAATACAGTAGCAAGCTGACTCCCCAATTGGAATTCCAGCCATCCTTGGAAAGGTTTGTTTGGAATTGGGATACTGGTTTTGGTGCACAATCTATTTTGTGCATAAGCTGCTCAAATAATTTCTTTCCTCTATATACTTGGTTTTGGCCCAGCCCCATTATTTGTAACTGATTTACCCTCCTTTTTTTGTCAGCAATTGGTACTGTAGGGCTGGTGCAACTGCCTCTTCAACAAGAAACCGGGCATTAATGTAAAACATATTTGTTAAGTATCAGATTAAGATTTATCAGATTTATTAGATATTACTGATAATATGATATTTGGCAATATTTCATTTCCTCTTATTTGATAAATCATATCATATTTTATCTCATATTTGTTAAGTATCAGATTAACATTTATCAAATTTATTAGATATTACTGATAATATGAGATTTGATAATATCTCATTTCCTATGATTTTAAAAGTGTTGGTACCTTTTATGCAGGAAGAAAACTAAACCATTTCTTGAGAATATTTGGTTTCCAATGCAGAACTGATTTTTTTTTCTTTGGTATAAATTGCTGCAGACAAAAAAAAGGCATAGCTTCATGTACGGGTTCAACCTCAAAATCTACACAATCTTTCTATATTCAAAATTGATGGGGCAGTGGTGGTCAAACAAATGAGGTTTTTCCGGGTTTATAATCAAAGCCTTCATGTGCAAGCTGTTACCACGAAGGAAATGACCCTGAAGTGGATAATTGAAGGAGATGGACTTTCCATATTTTGTATTTCATAGCTATAGAATGAATTTATAGTTATATTTCACTTTGTATGGATATTGTATTTTGCAGTGTTGTTTAATTGGGTTAATGAATAACGTTTTGTTCTCAGCCATTATTTCTTAGCCGAAATCTTTGTCTTTTTACATTGTCAACCTTCCATATGCAGTGAATTAGGAATATTAAAAGACCTTCCATATGCTGGCGTTTTTAGTGCGCTAGCGTGACAGCGTGAATGCTGCGCAGGCGCTTCTTACGCGTCAGCACAGGTGAAATTTATGCCGGCGTTTATAAAAACGCCGGCATATAATCCGACCTACACCGGCGTACCTCGAAAAAACCGCGAAAGCTGTCCTGAAAGCTGTCCTGGCGTTTTCATTATCTTTTGTAGTGTAATTTGATGTTACATAATTAATATGAAGGATGAAAAATAATTTTGAATTTTCTCTTCCAATTATTTTAAAAATATGTAATACCTCAAAGGCATATGGACACCAAATGGTAACTAGTTTGAGGAAAAGATTTTAGACTGTTTAATCAATGTCTTTACATACTCACTTATTTCAATAAATGTACCTATAATCAGATTTATGATGCGTACAGCCGTGGTGGTGTGGATTGGAGGTGGAAGGACAATGATGAATAGTCGTCTTCTTATTTTGTCTAGTAGTATCTATAGTTTAGCCTAAACAAACCTAATGTTCGGATTGTAAACGAAGTTGGTAATAACAAGTAGCCGAGTGAACAACGCATTTTGTATGCGAGAAGCAAAACGAGTGATAGGAGTGAGCTTTTTGTGTATAAATTTTAAACCAAAACTAATTAATAAATGTTAAAAATTATTAGTTTTGGTTCGGTTCGGTGTATAAAAATTTGGTTTGGTTAATTGGTTTGAATTGATTTTTGAATTTTAATGTCAAATAAAAAAATATATTCATTTTAATTCTTAAATATCATCACCAATCGGCCAAGTTTACGATTCTATGAGTAAATCCGACAGAGATAAGTGAAAATTAAAAAGTGAGAATGTCAACCTTTGGCCTTTCTATTACGAGAAAGCGCAAAACTAAAGAATACGTAGGAATTGAAAAGCGGAAAGTGCTAACGTACCAAAGTGATAACGTTTGTTTGGTTGGTTCGGTTAACCAAACCCCCAAAACCGTGAACCGAACCAATAGCATCGGTTCTCTAAAAATAAAAACCAAATAAACCATAATTTTAAAAACTATTTTTTTTTCGGTCCAAACGGTTTGATTCGGTTCGGTTCTCGATTTGATTTAGTTCTTGATCACCCCTGTAAACAGTGATATATTTGAAGGGAGAAGCCAGAAATCTTTTTCTACTAGCCGATTGGCAGTGATTGTGCTATCTATTATTTCAAATGGGTGGAAAAAGAGCATGAAGCAAAAAAATCAACAATGCACGTAGTTTACAATGATCTCTGCTGTTTAATTTTTTTTTCCTTCTGGAGACAAATAGATCCGAAAACAAAACGAACCCACAAACGTGAGCTAGGAAGATGCTCATGAATATGATTACTTAGTCCAGGTACGTTGATGCTAATGCTTGGGTTAAGTTGGGTTATTGTTTCATTAATCCTGTACAAAAGGCCACGGTTTTCTCCTTACATTGAATCATTTTACTACCCAAGCTAGCTGTGGATTACTTTAGTTTTCATATAACTGTTCGTTGAAACCAGTTTGGGGGGAGTTTTGCTATTGTATTAAATCCAAAAGGAAAAACAATTAATAGCATGAAGTAAAAAATAAGAAAATGCTTGTGGGATGTCTAATCATGCATGTTATTTTTGCATGTTAGATATTATGCTAATTGTTGGATTATTTTCTTGTCAAGTCCTGTTATATATGATTTGTTTTTTTTCCTATCTTGTGTTGTAGGGTGCTGCACAGTAACTTTTGTGCAATTTCTTAATGGTCAAATGGCAGAGATGATTCAAACTTAAATATCAACTGAAAAGCTGTTTTATCGTTCATAAATTCTCTGTTGTTTGCCTTGCCTTTATTTCATGTGTACGGTAACGATCATAAGATCAGTGCCTCCAGGATGACATGTTTTAATTTTTTTTATTTGGGAGCTTGGGTACACAAAATATACTTTTGACGAGTTTGCTTGAGTGAAAGGCCAAGGAACTCTATATGTGATAAGAATTTCGAATTTCGGTTTAATGGATATTAGTTTGCTTCCAAATTAAGATGAGGTACAAAATTAACTTTATGGTGAAAAGAAAAAAAAAGAAAAAATTCTCAAACTAATTTGGTTGTTTTCCATTTAAAGATAAAAAGACAACTCTGCTTCTCAAAAAGAAAAAAAGACAAATTCAATAAAAAAATTCTTTTACTTTTTATATTAAAAACACATATTACATTTTAAAAGCCAAAATAAAAAACATGCCAAGTCGGACTTAGACTTCAACTCAATTTGCATGAGATAACTAGTGTTGAAGGACCAGGTGGAATGCTCTAAGATGACAAATGATATTCAAAATGTTTATATTGAAATAATGGTAATTAAGAGGCAATTTACAGACGTCAAATAATTCATATAACAATATAATGTTCATATTGTTTCATTAGTCCTGTCATATATAATTAAAAAGAGGCCACAATTTTCTCTTACATTGAATTATTTTACTACCCAACCTAGCTGTGGAGTTATGCTAATTGTTAGATTATTTTCTTGTCATATAAGTCTTGTTATATATGATTTGTGTTTTCTTCTTATCTTGTGGTGTAGGGTGCAACAAAGTAACTTTTGTGCAATTTCTTACTGTCAAATGACAAAAATGATTCAATCTTAAATATCAACTGTGTGCGGTAAAATCATAAGATCAGTGCCTCCAGGATGAAATGTTTTAATTATTTTTATTTGGGAGCTTGGGTATTTTGATGAGTTTGCTCCCGAGTGAAAGGCAAAGGAAATCTAGATGTGATAATTTTGAATTTCGGTTCAATGGATATTAGTCTGCTTCCAAAATTATGATGAGGTACAAAATGATTATATTGAAATAATGGTAAGAGGCAATTTACAGATGTCAAATGAGTCATACAACAAAATTTCTAGGGTTACTAGTACAATTGTCTAGTGCCCGAGAGGTTGATACCGGCTGCCATAGAAATTAATTGGACACCACTTCAATGATTCCGTTGACCTAAAGCAGTGATTTGTACACCTTTGGAGAGAGGCCCCGCTGCAAATAGTAGATTCCGTCGAGAGAACTGTCAAAACAAGGAACAATAGGCATATTAAAAGAGAAGCCTACGTTTTCTTCAACATCACCACGTTAAAAAATAACTCAACGTAGATTGTAAATGGTGCATTTACCCGTAAGCTATAAACCGGGGTACACTTGGTCGGCAGAGCCTTCAATGATCTCAGTCTGCAAGTGGTTCCAGTTTTGCTGGTCAAAGCCCCATAAAAAAATATCAATTAAAAATAGCCCTCACAACTCTTATCAGCAGTTTTCGACTTTTCATTGCATCTTAGACAACATATAAAACTTAAAATTAAACAACTTAAGAACACAGAAATGTTTGAACTTACTTTTCTTCCGTCCTAGGTAGCTTTGCACTTGTGGTAACATCCCATAGCTTTACGGTGGAATCAGCAGACCCAGATGCTAGTAGCGATCCTTCGCCACTGAATCAGACCAAAACAAAAAAAAAATGAATGTGCAAAAATATATCACTAATCTACCTACATAACTAAGTCTAGCAGAAGTATTTTCTGGTTAATATGATAACACAGCAGTTCTCAAAGGTTTTAAAATATTTTCAAAAGGTTACTTTCATATATAACAACCTTTAATCTATTATTCAAAATAAATAATAAAAAATGATTAGATAAAACTTTCTACTTTTTTTTTTTGCATTATAATAAAATAAATGCTATTTATTTCAGATGTCTTTTTGGGAGGTAATAACCAACCCGTATTAAAAGTGAACGTTTCGAAGAGGTGCAATTGCTATCCATTATTAAAGATTCGCTAATCAAATCAGATATTAACTGAAAAATGAATGTCACCTAAATGCAAGTGTCCATACACAGGACACGTGACCAAGGAGGGGCGTGACACAGCGACCAGTAGATAAATCCCACATCATGATTCTTCCATCCTCATCACCAGAAGCCATATGCCTGCCATCAGGTGACATGGCCAACGATAAAATCATACTCCTGTGACCAATGAAAATTCGGACACACTCCCCACTCTGGACATCCCACAATCTAACAGTTTTGTCACTGGAACCGGTTGCAATGTAGTTGCAGTTTGAATGCCATTGTACACACTGAAGAATAACATCCAACCAATCAGTCTCAAAGATAAAATATGCATACAACTGTCACATAAGACAAATAAATATTTGATCAAGGCATTCTACTCAATGAAAGGCAGTCAATAGCAAAGGATTCAGACATACGGAGACCCTTCATTTGAAATTCTTTTGATACATAATATAAATTTTGAAGACACGGCTTCAAATGAGAATGAATGAAACAGTTGAACTCACATCAACAAACTATCACAAACATCTTTTATTCCACGTAATTGACAAAAAACCATTGGGATTAAAAGTTAGTCTATTGTTGAATTTAAAATGTCAAAATTCGGCATGCGTCTCTATCTGTAATGACATATAGGGGTTGCTAACTACAAAGCGACAGCTACAGCATGTCTTCTTTTGACAAGTTTGGTTGTGATTAGGGAAATTGAAATGCATGTGTTCAAGGGAAATAATATGAAGGTAGGTTATCTCGGTGAGAGAATTTTGTGATGTTCTTTTCCTATTGACGTTGTGGGTTCCATTTTTCCTGATTTTCAGATCTTTGTCTTCTTTTAATCCTGCCATTGGATTACCATCAACGTGGTTGCATTTGAAACCGAGCTTTTCACAAAATGGCTAGGGACAACAACATTGACGTGGCTACTAAAAAACCAACAGCTTAAGTGAGAAATAAACGGAAGGCAAAAAAATACTCACGTCAACATCAGACAAATGCCCAGCCATTATTCGCAATGGTTGTATTCTATCCATAGACCAGATCCGTGCTGTACGATCATGTGAGGCACTGGCAAAATAATGCCCAAAAGGACTGAACTGCATAGATAATCAAGTAAAACAGAGTTGTGCAATAATGCCAATAATATGCATTAAAACACCCAAAAACTTTAATTGATATCTAATGGTCGTTTCAGTATCTGAGGCTTGAGTGCCTCTACAATATACCAAATTTAACCTTGGATGGAAATGATTACTGTCTTACTGCAAACAAGAAACTGACCAAAACACTTGTAGCCTACCCTCTCAAAACCATTCCGAATGAAAGGGGAATATTTCTTATGTTGGCCATTATAAACTAGATGCTAAAGTTAATTATGTTAGTTTAACTACCTAAAAAAACATACAGAAATCGCTCCAGCCAATTACTTTTGACCAATAAATACACAAGAGGAAAAAATTAAATGAATGTTTTAAAATCCAGTGAGATTATCATAGTATCAATAAATAGTAACTGCACAATCTTGCCAACCGCTATAAGTAGCAAAAGTAGGAACCAGAAACCAAGAAACTATACGACAGCTATCGAATATGTAACATCAGACTAAATCATGTAATTTTTTGTTAACTCATATTACTACATTACAGCTACCGTGGAGTACATAACAACAAATATTTAGCTGCTGGGCAACAAGACTGTAGGTTGCGAAGTACTCATCTAAATTTACTCAATAACAACCAAATGCCACAAAACAAAAATAAAAATTGACAAGCAAATAGATTGACGTAGCCATGGAAAACTTAAAATAGGATACAGTTCAATATTTGTTGAGCTCTTCCTGGCCAAATTACTCAATAAATCTACTCATCTAAATTTACTCAATAACTACCAAATGCCACAAAACAAAAATAAAAATTGCCAAGCAAATAGATTGATGTAGCCCTGAAAAACTTAAGATAGGATACAGTTCAATATTTGTTGAGCTCTTACAGGCCAAATAACTCAATAAATTTACTCAATAACTACCAAATGCCACAAAACAAAACATAAAAATTGCCAAGCAAATAGATTGATGTAGCCATGAAAAAATTGAGATAGGATACAGTTCAATATTTGTTGAGCTCTTCCAGGCCAAATTAGGCAGGCAACTTACAATCAAAGTTAATATCTACAAACAGATAACAGTGCAAGCAATAACCAAATGGATCGCCAGTTCCAAAAAAGTACATAAAGCTAAAAAAATGAGGTAAGAGTATCATACAAATGTATATGTATATGATTATGAGTAATATCATTTAAAATAAAACTGCCGTTCTGCTATTAGGGCTGGGTTTGGGGGAATGAGACACATTAATAAATTAGACAATCTAGAACCAATAAAACAATAGTAGCTAATAAATAAATAAATGAATAACAAATATAATAATACAATAGTGCAAGAATATGATAATGTTGTAGAAACAATGACCAGCTGTTAAGGAGAACACAATTTTGTGCATATGGCATACAAGAAAAGGATAGTCAATGTGCCCCAAAATACTCAACTATTTGTTTGCTGATAAAATTGAACAAATGAGAATTGCTGCATTAAAAAAATGAGAAATGTCTTTAATGAAGTATGTTTGTGAACTCAAGAACAAAAAAAACTTCAACACACATTTCTACAATTCATTAAATAGGGACCATAAAATTAATTAATTAATGTATTAACAAGAAGACTAAATCGTAGGCACTCCAAACATAAAAGGATAAAATGTAAGGGTTATGCTTAATTAAAAAACTAAACTTAAAATTAATAATTACTGCATCAAATTAAGTTTTACCTGAACATCCCATACAGGATAATTATGACCCTTGAAGCAAACAAGATTGGCATTCAGTTGTGTGCTCCATAATCTAACTGGAGAAGAGCAATGCGTGAATTAAAACCATTAGAAGATGTAGCACTAAAAAACAAAAAACCAAACAAATATATGAAAGAAGAGAAACTGAAAGTAGGAAGGTGGAAGTAGGCATATATGTGATGATTAAGGACTTACTTGTTGAGTCAGCAGAAGAGGAAAGAATAAAATCCCCAGGACTGAACGTTGCAGAATAAACAGGACCTGAATGACCACGAAATAATGTATAAGATCTTTTCCCATTAGTTGACCCCAGAACTTGCTCATGAGTGGAATCATTTTCACCCTGCATTGTAGCTGCAACCAACGGTTGTTAATACATTATATCCGTTGCAGTTTATTTAGGAGAGGAACCCATTTGTAAATCACCACCTGAATAGTATGACAAAATTATGACCAAAAGGAACATTTTAATTGTCCCTGACATTCATGACTCTGAGACGATTAGTTTTTCAATGGTCGAGATATAACAATAAATTTTAAAAAAGAGGAAAATTTTGAAGCATTGAAAAATATTTAAATACTTAAAATAGTTAATTACATTAATAATTTTGAAGCATTGAAAAATATTTAAATACTTAAAATAGTTAATTACATTAATAAATATTAATGTAATTAACTAAGTTTTTTTGCATTGTATTATAAATATTTAAATCATTAGTGTCAAAGAAAAAACTAATTTTGCAGATTAGGATTAATGGCATGTCTCAAAGCAAGAATAAACTATGATGATGTAAAAATGATAAATAAGCAAAATAAAGCTAGAGAGTATCTTCAGCATCCTACAGTTGTCAGCTGGTTGTCCAAGCTTTGCCATGTCCCACACCTGTAGAAGAACAACTATAAAATTAACTCAAAATAAAATAACAAATCTCGGCAACGTAGGGAACAAAAGGCAACCTTCAGTGATGAGTCTGAAAATCCACCAGCAACCAATGATCCATCATGGGAGATTGATGCACAGTTTAACCTACAATGTTTTTGCACAGAAAACAGAATTAGCAATAATCTCCAATCATTGAATACTAAATAATAATAAAAATAAAAATAGAATATATTTATTGTTCTTACCCATTATGTGTATTTATGAAGGTATAGAAACTGACTGATGGCAGCGCAGTACTGCTCAATTGTACTCGATTTCTTAGATCTTCAAGAATAGATAATTCAACCTCAGTCGATCTAAGATAACCAGTAATAACAGATAAGTTTGTAGCTTCATATCCTCATATGCAGTCCATAAACTATTCCAAAATTACATAATATAAGTGTTAATAAAGCAATGAGGCATAATCATGGTGTTTTTTATATCATATAATTTCCAGTATCAATTGCAGCAACAACCATATTTAGTACTAAGTGCTCCACCAAAATTTTCATCTCTAGATAGCAGTGAAAGAGCAATTCTGGATTAAATAATGCTCAAACCATAGAAATAGTTTCAGTTTATAGGCTAGTGTATTGTAATTTTTGCATCACATCAATGTACAAGTAAAGGAAGAATCGAGTTTAGAAAAATACATTACTGGCAATGTAAGCTCTGGTTTAACTCGTGGTGCCATTGAGACAGTGTTAGCCTCTGGCTTTGTAGCCTTCCCACTAGAACCGACAACTTTATCCTTTTTCAGCTTTTTGACAGAAGCTCCTTCCTTTTTCCCTTCAACTGATCTTTTCTGAGCAGCACAAATTAAACAGTTATTATAACCAATCATTCAACATTCAAGAGAGCATATCATGAATGATACAAAAAAGGGTGGTAATAGAACAATATCATTGGATAAAACAATAATCACATCAAAAGTTCCAAAAAATATATAAATAAATAAATGATATATTTCAACATCTAGAATACCTTACTTTCTTCCAGTTCTCCCTCCTTTCCTTCTTCTGCCTTCTCAGAATCTGAAAGCAAACCCTTTTCTAGGCGTTCTTCAAGAGAATCCTCAAGCAACTACAACAAACGAATAGTTACATTTCTAAAAAAACACGAAAAAAAGAAAAAAAATTGTATAACATTATTACTAACAACTGCTACATTTACATGAAATAGATGTCTGATAGGTCGTGCCGTCACATTGAGAAAATAGCTAGCAACTAAAAGACACATAAAACTATGCCTTATATATTAAATGCAAAAGGAGTGCACCCCATATACAAACCAATAAAAACAAAATAACTCATCAAGGTAGCCCCTGGTAACAATGAACACACAGAACTGCAGGCCCTAACTGATGTCTACAGTTATTGCATCTTGAAAGGCACAAATCATTAATTTCTTGTATTCAATTTCCACGACTAGAAATACACCTTACTATTTGCAATGAGCAACTATTATAGTAGAAAAAATTACAAAAGCAGTAATCAATTTGTTAAACATTATTACAGAATCAAATTGGTAAAATGTATGAAGTAACAAAATAAATTATGTACAGAATTGGACAGTCGCCTGGAATTATTTTGAACTTGCATTCACATGAACATGCCTGTGAGGGGTTTGGCCAATATTTCTATCCTAGTCTAGTTTTTAAAAAAAGAAGGTACCGAATTTTATGTTTCCATGATTTTATCCACAATAGAAAGAGAACGACATTATTTGGGTTTCTCTTAACTTCAACAAAAAGACATAATTCCTATAAGACTTATCCTCAGACAAGGATCAAAGCATTTGAGAAGTCCTTGAGGGTCCAAAAACTTTATTTCTACAATTTAATGTGCCCCATTGATCCTTCAATGTGTTCTCCCTTCAACTCACAAGTTGCAAAACACATAGCTTTTGAATACTGATAATTACATAGTTTATGGTTTCGTTTCAAGCAAGAAAAAGACTTTTTGAATCACATCAGAATTAAACAACCAATTTCCTCTTATCAGTGTAGTTTCTTATTCCTTAAAGTTTTTATATATTCATTATTCAGTTTATTTTTTATTTCTTAGTGTTTCTTATTTTCAGTTTAGTTTCTTACTTAATAGAATCTATAGGCTAGTTTTTTTATTTATAGGCTAGTTTTTTTTTCTTCTTGGAGTTTACAGTCTCAGTTTAGTTTTCAATTTTGTTTTCCTAGTTTACCTATAAACAGGCCTTGAGCATGAAGTAGGCATATAATTGAGTTTATGGAAAAAAGAAAAAGAAAAAAAGAGATTGAAGCAAACACTTCAGCCTATTTTTCCTCTTCCTTCCTTTATTATCATCCTTTTCTTCTGATTCCCCCCCCCCAAAAATCCCACAATTATCGGTCTCTTTCAAATTCAATCCCGCTATGCTAGCCTCTCAAGGATGCACCTAGTAGAGTAACAATTACATTCTGCACTGTTCAGAGCAAAAGCGAAACCAAGGGCATAGGGCATCCTCTAACATGGAAAAAAACTGTTATCTTTAGATTGTCTTGGTGATTTTTCCACACACCACACAAAACTGAATTCTCAAAATTTTCCAATAAACACAAATACAATACATCAATCCACGTTTGAGGCCCGACTACAAACAAGATTAGAACCAATGAAACTTAGCATCAATCCAACAAGACTAACAACAAGATTAGCATCAATCCACTTGAAAGCTTTATTGACTAACCCCCCAATGTACTTCCTTTTCATTTATCTGATTGGCTGCATCCTGGCTGCCACCAAAGAGTGTTACAGCCTCAGCATCATCTGAAATAGAGCCAGGCTGTCCTGGGGAAACTGCTAACTGATACTATTTAGTGCACAGTATGTACTGATAAAAGAGTTCACAAATAACAATTCATCGACGTATGGCATATTAGCACATGCAATTACTAGGCCAGGAGGAAGTACCTTGAAAGTTAATGTGTTCATTGATAATCCCAAGCATAGTAAAGGCTTGTATCCTTTGTAAATACTGCAGTAGAAGCTGGTAGGAGTACTGAGGGAAAATCACTGGTCAGAACCAGCATAGATACGGTTTGTACTTTAGCTAAGTAATCATTAGGTTTCTTTTGACATAGTGGGTATTTAAGTAGGCAAAGAAACCAATGAAATAAGGATAAGTGTCAAAAAATCTAGAGATCATGCCAAGTTGTAAATCAAGCCCACAAATCAATTGGAAGGTTCATCAAACTCAATTAATATGTAACATACACTTTTTTCTCAAATGCTGCATACAAGGTGATGCCCACAGCCAGTTCTTGAGAATATAGCTAGTGTGTCTGTAGATTGACATGGCAATCTTGAATTCAGGCCAGACTGAGAAATTACTCCCCGAATAAAAGAACAATTAGGTTAGGAATTGAAGAATTTTTCTCTCGGCAGAATAGGTCCAAACAACTTATACATCTCATAACCAAAAAATATAACAACTACTAAAAATCGAGGCATGCTGAATAGTTATAGCTAGTCCCATGGGATTGTAGAGTTTGATTCTATTCGAGAATGATAGCTTGTGTTTATTTCATGATGCATGTGGATTTAGATACTATACATTTGAAGAATATATAAGAAAAGGTCTTTTGCTAGGGTCACTAATGATCAATGGGGAATAGATGATAGCGTGTTGGAGTAAAAGTTAAGATTTAAGAAACTGTTTGTAATTGACATTAAGACTAGGCATATTTCAACATGCCAATTGCCACATGCTATGTTAGTCGGCAGTGTTTTCTTGAAAAACCATATTGAAGAAATTGGATAGAAAACTTTGGACAACACCAATAATCAATGTTCCAAAAATTCTGCAATGTTAGCATGTGAAACTCGATAGGCTCCTTCAGTCACCTGAATTTATAATTACAATAAAACTGGTGATAAAATATTATAAGGAACTACTGAAAAGCAACTGAGTATACCTGACATATCTTTATGTTGACTTTGCTTTGTCTCAGGGCATGAGCAAATTCCATCTCCTGAATTGAAGGGCTCATAAGTTCTGGTATGTTACAAAACTGAATAAATTACAATTAAAACAAATGCTATAAAATTTTAGGGCAGTAATTAACCTCCAGATGCGAAGGGGACAGAACTCCCTCTAATTTTTGCAAGTCTCGTAAGTGCATCATTTCATGATCTTCACGAAAGCTATTGAAGAAGGTCCTGGCTGGGTATGGGCATTCCAATTATGGTTATGTTAAAAAAAAAAAACCTCATGAGCAAAGCAGAAATGCAGGCTCCAAGAATAATAACAACACTAATAAAACAAAGAGAAAGCTATAAGGGTGGAAATGTGTAAAAAAAAAAAAGTCAAGGATTGTATACCTTCTTGTATGTGTCCTTTTGCCACAAGATCCATGAAACAATGGATAAATACTGGATAAAGCACACGAAGCAACTCATGCTGCACAGAATAAAAACAAGCTCAATACCAGGAACAATATATGAATTTTATTCTGCAAATGAACCTAATTACTACAGGAAAATGGACATGAATGTACATATAGATAAAATCCCAGTAAATAAATCTAATCAATATAAACCTTATATAAATCAAGAGAACTGTATGTCCATGATCTTAGCTTGCTATATCCATCATGATAGCATGCTGGCCCATTCTCGGATCTGGAAAGCAACAATATCCATTAGAGGGACAGAAAGTGCAAAATTCAAATTGCAGCAGAGCTCAACAATCAGATATCCAAGAAAATGCACAAATTTTTTCATTTTCAGACAGTATGGCCTCGTTTGAACTACATGGAGACTATGGCAACCAAACAGTAAAGAAGAAGAAAAACAAGTGACTTCCTGTTGGTTCTGCACAAAGAACCTCAGTTGGCTGGGGCGTTACTTCTTTTACAAATTGTTAAACAGAAGAAATGTCAGATGCTTGCTCCCAACCTAAAAAGGCAACCTTAAGAGGGGCGTTTTACAATTGCTTCAGGAAGTTTCAGAACAGGCATTTGAAGAATGGAAAAAAAAACATACTTCTTCTGGGTAGAACATATGTTTAGAACAATTTTTGGTATCATGCACCAATACTGTTCTTCTATGGTAAAACAGGACCCCAATCCATCATGTGAAGCCTCTTATTACTTTTTCTACCGGACCATTCTTCTATCCATTTATCAACCACTCGATTTCAGAAATAGTATATTTTCAAATTTGTTGCATGTAATTTCATTTCATAAAAAATGAGCAATGCTTTCAATGCTCGACTACTTGGGGTCAATATCAGAAAATTACAAAATCATACAGAATCCTTACTGCCCCAATTACTATTTTTTTTGCCTTGCCTTGATTCACAAAATCATTCCCCCCCCCCCCTGGCATTTTCCACTAGCCCGTAATATTTGTTCGTTTATAATGCCATCTAGCATTGCATACGTTGAGATCAAAGCGGCCATCCAGCAATCCGTATGATGGTGGTTTAGACATGAAAATAAACCCCTAGTACACAACGATGTCCGACCCCTCTGTAAATGCCAAGGTACCAACTAACTAAAGCGACGCACATTATGCACGCATTCAGTGAAGCATTATGTTGGGTCCATTGGTGAATGAGCGCTAGTAGGAATGCGAGTACCTGTCCTTGCAATATAAATAACAAGCCCTTAAGAGAAACATGACAAGGGCATTGCAGGAGCCAACAAGGCAACAACAAACAGCAGCAGCAATTAAAACAACGAGTGTGAGAGTGAAATCAAAACCCTAAGTCGTACTCGGAGAAAGCGAGGATGTGCTTGGCGATGTCGGTGTCAGAACGGGAATTGGCGGTGGAGGACGAGGACGAGTTCTTGGCCTGGTGTTGTTGTTCTTCTTGGAAAGCTAGCTCCGTTTGCTTGTAACCCTTCTTCTTCAGATACGCTATCACTGCCTTATCGATTTCCTCTTCGTCCATCGCTTCTTCGGCTTCAGCTCTCTCTCTCTCTCTCTCTCTGTAACAAAGCCGAAGAATGTACGAAGATCCAGTACACTCTACATAGAGCTCGTGCCCCTGTGAGCAGAGAGGTTTCGGCCGCAATTTATGGGCCTTGTGCCCCGGATTTGTTGAGAACCAGAAAGCCCGACTGGTCCAATTGAACTGGCGATGTTGACTCTGGTTTGTTTTGGGCTTCTAGTAGATTTGTCTTTATTTCCGAAATATACAATTTATTTTTTGAATTTTATATAAGAAAAATAATTTCTTTTCTATTTTTTAATATGTAAACTTATAAAATATTTATTTTATTTAAATTTTATTTTGTAAAAACCTCATTCATATATTTTATTCAGATTACATAAAAAAATTAAAAATGAATATTTTGTGAAATTAATTATTGTGGAGAGCAAATTAATAAAAAATAAATTATACTTTTATCCATCAAATTTTATGTAATACTATATATTAATGGATTTAAAAATATTTGTCCTTAATTTATGGGTTTGATTGCTTGAAACAAACTCCATTAAATTGCCCTTGATAAATACTTTGCGAACTATCGAGAAAGTTTAATGATTACATAATATTTATAAATTATAAGAGAAAATCATCTACTTTTTTTAAATGAGTAAGAGGGGGTCTAAAATAACACCTGTATTAATATTCTGGAGTAATTTAGTTCTCAATTTTACCTTTTCTTAAACAAAAATGAAAAATAATCCTTTTAGTATTTAGAGAAAATTAGGAGAATGTGAAAATTATAAAACCATTAATACAAATTAATATTAAAATTGATCGAAAAAATTGAGATTCAAATAGTATCTATAATTCTTTTACTAATTACTATCACTTTAACGATTTTCTTGAGATAATTCCTTGAAAACGGCTAAATAAAATATGGTGGCTTAAGTAATAAAACAAAGAAAAAATGTTAATGAAACACAAAAAAAAGGTCTCACATCAAAGTTGATTTTACGTGAGTTTAAATTTCAAAACATAAAACAACTATAAAATATTACCAAAAATAATTACTTTATTTGAATTAATACTTTAATAAAATATTATTTATTTTAACAATATAAGTGTAAAAGTTTATTTGGTGGAATTATATTTTTGAAAATAACATATTAATTCGAAAACATATAAACAACTAGCTCCTTGGGTTGGTGTCAAAGGTGCAACATCATATAACAAATCATAAAACATGCTTTCTTATGGTATGTTTGGCGTGTTGTGTTTTAAGTGTTTTTTTGAATTGAAAAATAAATTAAAAAAAAAAAAAAAACACTTTTTAAGACCTAAAAATAAAAATAACATTTTATTGTTTTTAGTGTTGCGTTTTTATACTTACAAATAGTTATCACAAATTTTAAACAAAAATAGAAAACAAACAAAACAAATATGTCACTATTTTGCTTGCCCTAGCTCTGGTGAATGAACATAATCGTGGGCCTTTTGATCACTTGTGGCCCGAGTCTATGTTGTCAAAGCACATCGGCATCGTGTGCCACAAATTAAAAAACAAGTGTCTAAACATTACAAAAACAGACATCAAGGTTTAAACGTGGGATGAATAAACGGTTATTACGTATAACTAAATCATATAAGTATTATGTGACACATGTCATGTGCTACCACAATCACTTAAGTATTATATGGTAGTAATGAATTAAAACAAACCCACTTGCACTCTCATGGGGTATTTAAAATAAATTCATTTTTTTTATTTTTCTATTTAATCGGGTAATATAAAACATTTAAATATGACGTTAGACATTCAATATATCGAGATAACAAAGAAAACGCAAAATTAACACTACACATCTTAGTATCAAGTGCGCGTGTTTAATTGTAATATTAAACTAAGTTTTAAATAAATATAAAATTTTGACATATCTAACTTTTATATTTTTTTTTTACATTTTAAAAAATAAATGGTTACACATATTTTTGTACTCGATAGTAAACATGGTATATGCATGTGTAGATTTCAAATATATATATATACACACACATATATATAACTCATTCCAATAATATATAACTAAAAAGTATAGAAAGAAATAATAAAGATATGTATAATGATCCTCAAAAATATACTGAACCATAGTTTTTTGAAATATATTTACTATGTCCTTATAAAAAAATTACATAAATTTAGAGTATAAATGATTAATGAATGAATATGTTGCTTAAACTCGCCCCTTCTCTTGTTCTTTTTTTCAAGGGTCCTAATTGTTTCAGGCGAGGCAGATGAGGAGGGAGTCAGGCTTGAAGCTCTAATATAGATGACAGTGGAGTGCTCATTATCACTAAAGACGAAGGTGAAGACGCCGACACCACCCCCAGGTGATGTTGAAGACTTCCCACTTGTGGGCGATTAGCTGAGTTCAATGACATCGTGTTTTATGTCTCAGATGGTGTAGGTGGTGCCAAACAATCACAAATGAATTAACTGATGAAATTTGATGGAATATATTATTTTATTATGTAATATGAAACCAGTTATAATTTATAAAATGAAATTACTTGGCTAAATTATAGCTAAATTTTATAATTTAAAGCGAGGCTAGTTATAATTTAAGTTATTGTGATGTTTTCTACTTTTTTTAGTGATAATTATTTTCTAGTATAGAAAATAAAAAAGTTAAAACAGAAAATAATTATTTTCAATTTAAAATTTTTATAAAATAACTTTTTTGTTTATTTTTATTTTTTTATTATATGTATTCAAAGATAGTTTTTATATTTAAAAAACATATTTTAATAAATTTAAATGTTTGCTTTTATCTTTATATTTTGGAATTCAAATTTAGACAACAGCTACGTTTCCAAGGCGTGAGTAATAGCTTTTTATTATTATTTAGAATTAATGACATTCCGATAATTTTTTTATAAGTTTAAACAATTATTTTTGAAGTGTGAATTCTTCTTCTTCATCCTCTTGTTTTCATTTTTCTTTAATTCTCTCGCATTTTCACGTAATTAAAAAAATATTTTAATAAATTTAAATGTTTGCTTTTATCTTTATATTTTGGAATTCAAATTTGCTACATGTACGGTTATCGCAGCGTGAGTAATAGCTTTTTATTATTATTTAGAATTAATGACATTCCGATAATTTTTTTATAAGTTTAAACAATCATTTTTGAAGTGTGAATTCTTCTTCTTCATCCTCTTGTTTTCATTTTTCTTTAATTCTCTCGCATTTTCACGTAAATAATTCACGTGTACGAGCACATCTCATCTCGATAATAAAAATCAAATCTATGGGTGTGGTTTGGTGCGGATATTTATTATTATTTCAAAAAAATTATTAAATTAAATATTTATGTATATATATTAATAAATATATTTATAAAATTTTATAACGATCCAACAAAGAATTCAATTGAAACACTCTGCATAATATTCCGCAGCCTCCATTGGCATCTCCTGCTCGCAGCGCCGCCGCCTTCGCCATCGCTCCAGCTCTAGCCTACATTGACATCGCACCTCCCTTAATGGCGCAGCCTTCGCCTCTTTTACCGGCCAGGTAAAAAAAACCATGTGTGAGTGATCTTGTGATTCCAAAGAGATATTGTAAGAAACACATGTTCAAGAGATCCTGTAGATATAATAGCTGTTGTTAGCTTAAATCCTTCCTTGTGAGATCTTTTTATTCCAAAGTTTTTTTTCTTATTTGTTTAACAACCATTTTCATGTCACCGATTATAAGATTTATTTTATTTATTTGTAATATTGTTCTATAGGAAACTATTTTTGAGGTAATTTGTCTTGAGGTGTAAACACAACACAGTAACAAATACAATAGAGGTGTAAACAGAACCTAATAATAATCAAGGCAATTTGTTATGATTATTTTGAGGCAGTTTGATAGGAGCTATTCTTTTTTTGTTTTATATCGGACAATCTAGTAATTCTAATTTGATTATTACGAATGTGCAATAAAAAAAATTATACGAGTTTTATCAAGGTCATATATATTTCATAATAATTACGATAAAGGTTTTGGTTGCATAGATAAAGGCGCTGTGTGAATAAGGTTTGTGGATCTTTTCCCCCATTAATGTTGTGCAAATATAAACTTTAAAAATCTCAAATCACGATGCTGTAGCTATTTGCCTACACCCACTTGGATTAATTGATTAAAGGTAGTACTCGACTATTTCTTATACTCATTTAAAAAAAAGAGGGCTAAGTCGGGCTGATTTAAAAAATGCAGGCTTAAACGGGTTAACACGTTTAGGCCCATCTCATGAAGGGGCCAGACCAGACCATTTTACACCCATAATGCATTTTGTTTTTGTGTTATGGTTTTGAGTGCTTCATTGCAGATACAAAAGCCATTTATTATTTGCGAGTTTATAATGGTCGTTGAAGATGAAAGCTGGTGCTATTATTTAAGTTGTTTGCCCCATGTGTTGTCTTTCTTTAAATAAAATAAAAATAAGAAAGTGATTATGTTGTCTTGAAAAAATCAATTTATTGACAATGTTAACTATAGAATTTCTTAGTCTTGTATATCCCAAGCTGTTTCGGCATGGCGTTCTCTTGAGGCTTTATTGTCGTTGGGGTACTTAAATGCAGTGAGAGGTGTTGTTTTTTGCGCGTTGTGCAGGATTGGGAGTTGAAAGTTTTTTCATCTTTTTTTGATACGTTATATTCCGTTCCTCCAGTGTGTCTTGCTGCGGATAGGTTGTGTTAGTGTTCCAATTGGGAGCGCGGGTACCTCGTCCGGAGCTTTTACTCCTACTTACGCCTGTCCGCTCCAATTAGAAGGTGCAGGTGCCCTCTCGGGTAGCTTTCTTTACTTGGACTGCCGTCTCGGGGAATATTTTGATTGCTAATCATTTGAGGTGCCGGGGTTTTGTTCTGATTAGTCGGTGTTATATGTGCAAGTCTTCACCGTCGCATGTGGATCATTTTTTCCTTCATTGTCCTTATGCTATGGGGTTTTGTGTGATATGATTTTGGGTCTTTTTAGCATCTCGTGGGTGATGAATTTGTCTTTTTGCTTGTTGTTTGCTGGTCTTTTTTTGCGGTATAGGGTGGCATTCGGCGGTGTGGTGGGCTGTCCCTCATTGCATTCTTTGGAGTATTTGACAAAAGAGAAACGTGTGTGTGTTTGATGATCAGGAGAGACCTGCTGCTAAGTTAGCTATATTGTATTTTTTTTGTTGTTTGGGTGATTGGTTGTATGCTTTGAGCGGGTTATGTTTTTCTTCCATTTGGAATGTTATCAATGGCTGCTCCTTTTGAATGGGTTACTGTCTTTGCATTGTAATTTCATATTCTCTCGTACTTCTTGTGTGTGATTTGCTCTTAATAATTAAATTATTCTTATTTATAAAAAAAACATCCTTGTTTATATCAATAGGTTTCTATGGTTACAGGATGGGAAGTTCTATAATATGTTACCTGAGGAAACATGCTCAATAAAACGTTCATACATACTATATCTAATCGAATATATGTTCATAACAAGTGAATAACTAAATGAACTTTAACATCCTCCAATGCCTAAATTAAACCTAGAATATCTGTTGTGTTCTTGACCCACTCTTCTGTCTCATTAGGCTTTTGGCCTCTTTCGAACTTTAATAGTATGTGCTTCTTATACCGAGTAGCTCAATCCATTGAAGTTATGGATATGGTCACTTTCGCCTATTGTTGGTTCACCCCCTCCACCCCTATTTGCTCTTGTTCTTGGTGTGGAGGTCATTATTGCCTTTGCATTTTTTCCCGAATGGCTTCCCTCGCAAAAAATCCTGGGCTATTGTCCTGACTAGACCAGTAGACCTTGAACCGTCCCTTGAAGAGCACCTCACAACTGATCTAAGAGAACAATTATGAGTTGGGCTATATATCAGCTCCCCATTTTATCACTTGCGGTCCAAAATCCATAGAGGGTTTCTTTACCGTAGTCTTTCCTCTATTGCTTCGACGTGTGGTGCCATCACTACACTAATTTTTGACAACGCAAAAATTAATTAACCTATCACTCAAAATTTTTAAATTTGTATATTTTTTTCTTCTCACTATTATTAAAATAATATTTTACTTATTTGCTATCATACTTATTTATACGAGCATCTCCAATAACAATATATATTTTTTTAGGATAAAACTTACCTCCAACCCAGGTTGGAGGTAAGGCCTTCAACCCAAGGATGTGGTAGTATGCATGGCTGACACATGTCGAACTCAGTTAGATTTTCGGTAATGAATCGTATTAGTCGCCGTTGCGCCTTGCATAGATTTTTGGACAAATAAATAATAAATAAATACAAAAATTTTCGCTGCTCTCACCACCGCTGTCTTCATTTGCGTTCTCCATCGCATCCCTCCGCCAGATAGTCTCTCTCTCACACACACACATACATATCAACCGATACTAAAGGAATCGTTCCGGGAGCAATTTCTCTAAATTGGTAATGTCAGAGAGCTGATTAGGAATGCCGCCGTGGAAGCGGTTATCTTTGAGGTCCAATCTCTGCAGAAACTTCAACAGCCCAATCCTCTCTGGAATAGACCCGGTAAGGGCGTTGTTTCTCAGATAAATAGCCCTCAGCAGCAGATGTTAACGCAGGTAATTGGCAAAGCTGTTGAGGAAATAATTGCCTTGAAAAAAGATTGTGTGACAAGTCTAAGTAGAAGAGGCGGGAGAAATTCCATGGCCATATTGGAATTGAGCCTCGTAATTTGTTAAAAGACAAATCCATGACTTGCACACTCCTAGACTTGGCCATCTAGGTGGGAAATTCACCATAAAGTTGGCAACCAGAAGCTACTCGCAGTTGCAGCCTCGGAAATCCATCTAAACCCACTGCACTTTTATCATCCAGAAACACATCACCATCCACAGCATTGTAAGCCAGGATTAGGATTTTAAGATCCTTCACACCCATCAAGATTTTGATTGCTCTTGAGATATTGGTCAGCATATTATGAGCAACCGACAGAAATGAAAGCGACTTTAGAGCAACAATGTCGGGTAGAAGTTGACCTTCCAATTAGTTGTGTGACAGTCTGACTGCTCTTAGAGACTTGCATGAGTAAAGGCTTGATGGAAGATTGCCGGTGAAGTTATTGAGTCCGAGGTTGAGCTACCTAAGATCTAAAAGCTTGGAGAAATTGAAGGCAGACAAATCTCCTTTGAAAAAATTTTGCCCACAAAATTAGGTGTTGCAGAGTCGTGCACAGTTCGTCAAAGACATGGGCAATGGGCCAGTGATGGAGTTAGTGTGAAGGAGCAGCCTTTTCAGACAAGGAAGCGTACCAATTTCTTGTGGGAGCGTACCGCTCAATATGTTGTGGAGCTCAAGTGTGGTGAGATTTTTGAGGCGGGCAATGTCCTCATGAATGTTTCTGGAGAGCTCATTGACATGTAAGGACATTTCTAGCAATGCCAATGCATTGTAAAGGTCTCGGGGTAGCTACCCGGTTAGGGAGAATTATAGCTAGCGCTGAATATCTCCAGATTAGAGCACCCGGCGAGTAGCCCTTGGGAGATTTGGCCATGAAAGTAATTGAAGGAGAAGTCCATGTGCTTGAGGAGGCTAGCATTGGCACAAATGGGGGGATGGCAAATTGCCAGTGAGAGAGAGTCTTTGGCGGAGGGACACGAGAGTAGATGAAGATGGCGGGTGACGATGCAATTTGTATTTATTTATTTAAATATTCATATCTCTCGGTAATTGTTACTCTTCAACTCGTTACTACAAAATTAACGGAGTTAAATTTGATATATTTTTTTCCTTCGGAGTAAGTTTATTTTTTACAAACTTTATTTGTAAAATTATTTTTTGAGCACCTCTTTATTTAACTTTATTTTTAATAAAATAAAATCATTTATTTTTAAGTAAAATTTTTATTTGGGTGAAGTATAAAATAGAGAAAAGATAAAAAATAATAAAATAATATATGAAAAATAAATAATAATTTTTTATTTTAGTACGAATAGGGACTCTTCATGGTATTTTGTACGTATTTAGGATCAGACGAAGAGAACTTATTTTTGGCATTTGGCAGATATAACTTTGATAAAAGCGAGGTCGTTTTTTAGGCCCATCGGTTCTTTCACTCTGCATAATATTCCGCAGTCACCTCGGTTGAATTGTCTTCCCCATCAACCCAGCGGACGCTGTGAAGACAACAAGACACCACCGCTCTTTCCCTTGCTCGCTCCCACACTTTGAACCCTTTGATTCTGATTCACCGGTGAGATCGTCTGCTCTCTCTCTCTCTCTCTGATCTTGTTGTTTCATGGCGATTTGGTTGAATCGAGCTCGCGTTTCCCAAATCCATGAACAATCTTTGAATATTTCTGTGATTCGAAAACCCTAGTTTTCACCCCACTAGGAGGGCCGTGATTACACTAATCCTATCATTTTCCGATCACAGAATTCTTATTTCGCTTATATCATTGTAATATTTCGCATCATGTTTTGCAATTCGCTTCGGCTTGTATTTGGTTCTATTGTTCATGCAATTTTGTATGCACCTGAGACAATTCACGATTCGTGTTTCTCTGCATAAAGTATTAAGTAATTCAAATGATAGATTGCAAAAAAAGGAAAAAAGAGAACAAGTAGTTGCTTTTTTGATAAGAGGTGGGTAGTTAGTGCAAAATGGAATTAATTTTTTTTCTTCTGGTAGAATAAATATAATAGCATGTTAACTAGGCGAGGGTTTTCTGGTTCACTACTTTGGTGGCATGCTCTTATGTCTGTAGTTTGAGTTTAGAATCGAATTTGTGATTTGAGCTTTGAGGAATTTCTAATATATATGGCCTGTTTGGTGCAACAGAATCCAACTTGGATTCCATTTTCAAATTCTGAAAATGCAGTTCTCACAGCAATTTAAAACGATTAATATGTAAATATAATTTTGAAAATACGTGGGTCTCCTAATTGTTTTTTAAATTATTTTCAAATCTAAATTCAATTTTAACAGAGGATTCAAAATTATTTTTTAATTTTTTAATTTTATTTTATTACATGTGCCAACTCTATTATTTTTTTTAAAATTTTTATAGATTCTGATTTTAATTTTTTTTTATAATACACATTTTCTCTTCTACTAAACAGAATTTATTTTAAAATTCAGAATTCATTACAAATTCCAATAAATATTATCAAAACAAAACAAAAAAATGAAAACACATACCGAACGACCCCTAGATTTTATTGAGTTTTGTTTGCTCAAATTTGCTTTTGGTTGTTTTTTTTTTTTTTTTTGGGTTTTGTTTTGTTCTGGGTCTGTACTGATCACTTTGAGTAGTTTTTGGCTGTTCCATTTTGTTATGTTATGGTTCTTAGTGCTTCATTGCAGATAGAAAATCCATCTATGTTTGTGTATTTATAATGGTTGTTGAAGATGACAGCTGGTGCTGTCCACCTGTTATTTAAGTTGTTTGCCCCGTTTCTGTTTTTTTAAATAAAAATAAAAATAAGAAAGTGATTATGTTGCCAAGGTTGGATTCTTTGTCTTAAAAAATCAATTTATTGACGATGTTAACTATAGAATTCCTGGTAAGGTTTATATCAATAGGTTTCTATGGTTACCAAATGGGAAGTTCTATAATGTTACCCGAGGAAACATGGTCAATAAAATATTCATACATACTATATCTAATCGAATATATGTTGTGAGTCCATTTTGTTCAAATAATTATTCAGTTGATAAAATAGAGGAATCCAATTGAATGATAGCATTTTCAGTTTTCGTTTTGTTAAATTCCTGTGTGATTGCCCTTCTGTTCTCTGTTTCTTTTGGTTGTTTTAGGGCATGTATGTATTATTAGAACACTACTGAATAGTGAGATTGTAGGTCACACCATTCATGAACTTTTTTTTGTGCTGTATAATGTTCTATTTCATCTTTTCTAATCTCAGTTTGCATGAACATATATTGACTATACTACTTATGAATTCAGGCGGAACATGAGTTTTATCAGATGCTTGGGGCATTTTGAGTGTGCTGGGACAATATTTTGAAAGAAAAACAACATTTTTACATTTTGTTGTTGTTTTAAGTGTTCCTTCACAGCTCACGCTATATTGATATAATGGACACAAATGCAATGGTATCATCCTTCATTGATTTAATGAGTCCTGCTTTAGATCGGTTGAGAGCAGCATTTGATGCTCCATCTGCTCGAGCTGTTGTTTTTGGAGTGCAAATTGGCGGTAAAGTGCAAATATTTGAAGCTTATAAACTTATGTTTATCCTTTGATGCCTGAAATATATAATCTCTCTCTCTCTCTCTCATTTTTTTATACAGGACATTTCTTTTTAGAAGGACTTCTGCTGGTTGTCATTGTTTTCTTACTTTCACAGAAGAGCTACAAGCCCCCTAAGAGACCGCTGACAAAGAAGGTTTATTCAATAGTTTTCTCAATGCTTAATGTGTTGTTTCTTTTGCATATTTATGCTATTTTCTGGGCATTCTATAGCAGTTCACGTGTGTGTATGAAGTTCTATATAGGATTTTCCAGCTCCATTGTACAATGTCAGTTGTAATATGTACGAGGTTTTATACATTACCTACATCAAACTCTTGTTGGATTGCTAAGAATTGGAATCCCCAAAATGACTTGCAGTGGAACATTCAGTTTCTTTATTTTCCTATCCCTCTCTGGCGCTCCCTATTTCATAAAATATGACCTCCTTTGTTCCCGAGAAAAACAAACTGTGAGATCATTTCTTTACTGGAAACTCATCTCCTAAGCACATGCTTCATTCCGAATGTATGTGCTTCTTTTGGCATTCAATATACTCATTTTTACCATTATAATCTTCTGATTCTTCTTTGATGTGAATTTTTAGCATAGATCATTATATTACCTTCCCCCCTCTCTCTCTCTCTCTCTCTCTCTTATTTTGTCCTTTGAGGCTATGTTTTCTTCATTGTGCATTATTCTTTTTCCATCTCTTTCATATTTTCTTTTCTGATTAAACAAATTGGGTATTACTTCAGTTTTATATGATGTCTGTAGGAAATTGATGAGCTTTGTGATGAATGGGTTCCGGACTCCCTTATACCCCCTCTTACGGAAGAGATGCAGTATGAACCCCCTGCTTTGGAAAGGTATAAATTTGTTCATTGTTTAGCTTTTTTGAAAAAACCTTTGACTCTTACTTAAATTTTATGAAATTTAATTATACTGTTTTTTAGGTGATATCTCAATCAGTTCTTGATCACTGCTCCACATTTCCTTTATACATGAATCTGATCCTTGTAATTGCTTTTGGTTCTAATTAATTGTTTACCTCTTTCTCATATATATATATATATGCATCTATTTTTAATATTACGAGAAGGGATCATTGCATAAAGTTAAGCTTTCTTACTCAACTAACAATGGAATTGATCCCATAGGAACTTATGCAATTGGAAACACAAAATGATGCAATAGAAATAAATAATGTCTTTGGATATCTAGGCAATTTTAGTACACTGCATTCCACTTTCTTCAGATTAAAACTTGACCTCAAGGTTGAGTTTGGGCAAATGCACTATGATCTACCAAAACCTTTGGCTTTTTTATGAGAAGACAAACACAACCATGGATGAAGACAATCTAGTACTGTTGATCTATTTGTTTAAGAGATTGAGATTATCTTTATTATGTATTGTGTGAGTGAATAATATGATGTAATTAAGTTTTCTTTTTGGGCAAGTCATAACATTTTTGATTTCCTAACTCGAGGGAGTCTTAGAATATTATTATTATTTTGTTTAGGTCATATAATTCTGGATTAGGGAGCATGTTATGTGTGCATGTATCTTTCTTAATAATTATTCTAAAATTCTACTTCTCCTCATCTCCTTACGAGCTTCTTTAAGCCTTTTGAAATATTTCTTCCCTTATAGGGAATGAACATATGATTTTAGGTGTATTGTTGTCTTTTCTTCCATATTTATAAATTTTTTAATAAGGATTCCGTTTTCAGGTTTTCTTTTAATTTTCATCAGCTAGATATTGACTTTTGCTTCATGCAGTTCTGCAGGTCCACATGCTGTGGTTAATGGGAAAGAAGTTGTGAACTTTGCTTCTGCTAATTACCTCGGATTAATAGGTCACAAGAGTTTACTTGTAAGGAAGAAGCATCTACACTTGTTAGTATTTAGATTTATATATGATATTTTTAATTTGGGATTTTCATTTCTGTCTTTTCTCTTTTTGTTTAGGAGTCTTGTACCTCTTCATTAAAAACGTATGGTGTTGGCTCTTGTGGTCCCCGTGGTTTCTATGGAACAATTGGTGAGAATTATTCATCTTACCAATTTTCGTGTTAAAAGTTTCACTTTCTAAAAATCTTCTTTTATGTAGATGTCCACCTTGATTGTGAGGCCAGGATTGCAAAGTTTTTGGGAACTCCTGATTCAATATTATATTCTTATGGACTCTCTGCTGTGTTCAGTGCAATTCCAGCTTTCTGTAAGAAAGGAGATGTGGTTGTTGTGTATGTATTGTTTATCCTCCCCAAAATTTGCATTTTACAAATGTGGATACTATTCCCAGATTTGTTTTATTTTTTATTGATGTTTGGCTTCCCCTACCCACACCTGCCTTTGTTTTTCTTCTTGACGTTGATAAATAATCTGCGGTGAAAAATTTAGAGATAATAAGTTAGCAACTTCAGCGAATGGATCTAGTTTGTGTGTTGACTTGGGATATTTCAGACTCTAATATTCTTATCCGAGCTGGATCTGACAAAAACATTGAGTTTCATAAGCTGGTAGGGCTTGTTGATTGAAGTCCATTACCTCTGTTCACATTGGGACAACTCAGGCTTCAATTTAAGTCTGGATGTTTGAAAACAGTTTTGCAAGACTGAGGCCTTTGACTTAGGTAGAGTAACACCCACATGATTTCTAAGTGAATAAGTCAAATAGAAAAGTATAGTGGTTATTGCTTGGGCTCATTTAAAGCTGATATCCACTCTTACATTCCAAGTTGATCAAGACCATACTTTTATAATGAACAATGTATTGTATTATAGCTGATCTCACCCTTAATGTGCGTCAGCATGACATTTTGTAACCTATGATGAGCGATGACTAATGTTTAAGACTAAAGACAACTTTATTTGGATAAATAATTGTGGTAGCTTTGCTGAGAAATTAATTAATCTAGATAATTATGGTAGCTTTGCTGATGAATCTTTCTTGGCTGCTGGATCTGATATTTTTGGTATCAATAGCCTTTTATTTAATTTTAGTATGACATTTTGGAAGGAGTTGCCCGTATTGATTACCTTTTGTAGAATTGAGTTTAGTGATGACGGTTTTCTTTACAGTTCATGTAAACTATAATACCTCATATAATTCCTACTGTCTTTTACAGTGATTAAATCATGCTTTGTCTAAAGTGAGCACTGCCCAATAAAGCTCAATGAAATTACAATCAGGTCATTCAAAATTCATAGATTGAAAGAACATTATGTATATGCATGTATATATATGTGTGTGAGAACATCTATCAAGTTACATGAAATTGACATTGTTATTTTTTTTTAAAATATGGTCAACTTAAAAAGTATTTACAATAAAAGTTTGAGCATGTAAAACCTTTATAGGTATTTTCAAACTTCCAATTGTTTTTTAGGGATTCACTGATTCACAACGTTTTTATGATATTTTAATTTATGCATTTGAAATAATTTGATTTATGCACCATTTGGTGATGTTCATTTAAGGACTCTCATTTAAATTGGGACTCAAGGTATGTATATGTTAGTGAAGGGGTGTTTCTTGAGATTATTATTATATGCCTTTTTGGTAGATAGATACAACTACTCAAACATGAGCAATAAACTTTAATAACTTTCTTTGAATTGGCATGGAACTGATAGGTGAATTAAAATTTATATTTGAATCTATATTTCTAAATCCAAGTTTGTACATGGATCTCTTTCTTTTCTAGGGATGAGGGGGTTCATTGGGGAATTCAGAATGGCCTCTACCTTTCTAGAAGTACAATATTGTATTTCAAGCATAACGATATGGAGTCACTGAGAAATACGCTTGAGAACATAACCAAAGAAAATAAACGAACAAAGAAGTTGAGACGTTACATTGTTGTTGAAGCCGTATATCAGGTAGTGTTTCAACACTTATGGATTTTTACATTTTTATATATGCATATTGGAACTTAGTCTCATGCACCCACTGATAAACTTGGCATTGGTATAAATATATTTTTTTTAGATGAGTCTTAAAATTTACTTATTTTTAATTTTTTATAATATATGATCAACTTAGACTCTTTGTGGAAATGCTCTGATTTATGAAACTGCATTGAGATGAATGTCATTTCACATGCGTGGGTGTACACAAAAAAATTAAGCTTTCATATAATATATTCTCCTTTTGTTTTTTTACCTTGTCTGTTGAAATCTGTCATTACCCTTTCCTCACAAGCACCTACAAATTGGAGATGCACCTCATTTTTGGCCAAAAAACTTATTTACGTATGAAGTTTTATCCATGTGCTAATTTGGCCCGACCTTTTGATTGGCCAAATTAGTCCAATCATATATGGAAGCAAGGAAAAGAGAGATGCCTTTCAATGTCCCAATTCTTAGGCTTAGGCCTTACGTAGGGCCTTAAAAAGCATTGCGAATAAGAATTTACTGTAGAGAAGTTAACTTTATACAGTTGCCATCAAGATAGCTAATAATCTAGTGTGACATGATTATATAAAGCATTTTGAACTCGACAAAATTTGATAAGTAAGAAATTTATTTATTTATGAGAACTCTCTGAAATTACATCAATCAAAATTTAAATTCTAGAGTAATGAAAGTTTCCTACATTTAGAGAGCAGATCAATTGGCTAATATGATAACTTATATAGTTATTGATGCTTTTTTTATACATCTTTGTTTAAGTTAGATGTGTGTGATATCTTTTCGCCAACTTGAGTAAGAGTTAGAATGAGCATTACTAAATTGTTGTAGTTAATTGTCAATTTAAGGTAAAATAGGTTATTGCCTAATTAGGTTTTACCTAGTTTGTGTGTGTGTTTATATATATATATGATTGTATTATCTTAGTGAAAAAAGATAAGGAAGAAAGAACTTTTTCCTCTTATGTTCTCTTTTTGCAACTCTAAATTTTGTACGTAGTTTTTGGCTACCATTCAGGTATTTCGTGTTGATAATGCCAAGGAGTACGTGTACACCCAATTTTTTGATCTCCTCATAGTTATTAAAAGGCGCAAGGCGCACCTAAAGGCGAACGGGCTGGCGGCCTAGGGGGAGCGCAAGGGGGGACCTGAGGCGCGCCTTTCTTTAAAAATTTTTATAAAATATACTAATGAAATAAATACATCAATTTAAACATAAATAAGTCAATATTCTCAATTATAGCAAACTACTTAAATGTGAAATTATTACAACCCAACAGTTAAAAAGCATAAATATTCAAAATGATAAATCTAAACATCCTCCTCAATCCTCATCAAGGAAATCATCATCATCATCTTCATCTCCATCACTAGACTTGTAACCTTCAACATCATCTTCATCTGTTTCTTGAATTTGCCTCTTCTTCCTCTTCCACTTGATTTGGCCTTGTCAGTAAAATACTTGGAGCTCCTAGAGGTAGAAGGTTTCCTCTTGGTGTGCTCCTTTTGTTTGATGATGATCTTGTATAAAACCTATTGTGGCCAACTTATACGGCTCTAGCAACATCACCCCATGTCAAGGAATCATCCTCAAAAAACAAGATCATCATCATCCTCATCGAATCTCCATTCATTCGCCCAACCAACCACTCATTAGAGTCATCAGCCTTTCAATGATATAGGATCTATCACATCACGCATATTGTATCGGCGCTCAAAGCTCGATTCTACTTGATAAATACCAACTCATTTAAGCGCTTTGTGATAGCCTATTTCTCTTCTTCTATGGATCTACAAGATTTAAAATTACAATTTACAATCAATTAGAATGTAATGATTCATGATTTCATGAAATAAATTTAGACACAATAGAACATCTACTTACATGTTCAAAAACACTCCAATTTCTTTCACAAACCGGATGCTGCAAGTGAGGCCTAGAACTTTGATGGCAAATTTTTGCAAATTTGGAGTTGAAGATCCAAATTTAGACACCATTCGCAGCAGCGGGCGTAGAGAGGTGCGAGACGACCGAGAGAATGTTCGACGCGTCGCAGTGGTCGTGGCCCGGGGGCGGGTGGTGTGGGGATCAAGGGGTGCCGGGAGGATCGTCGCAGAGGACGCGGGGCGTGGGGGGGGGGGGGGGGGGGGGGGGGGGGGGGGGGGGGGGGGGGGGGGGAAAGAGAAGAGAGAAACGACGGACGATGATATATTCTTTCCTTTTCTTTCTTTTTTTTCTTGATATATACGGACGATCGCGTCGTCCCCCATGAAACTGTTTATCGCTTAATACCTCTTGTCACGTGGGGGGGGGGGGGGGGGCCCCCCCTGGGGGGGGGGGTTTTGGCCTTTAATAACTATGGATCTCCTCATTCCCATGGCAGTTCATCATACCTCTTGTCACATCTTCTTGATATGGCTTTGCATTATTTTGTTTCACATGAATGTTCCTCTAGTTTTATGAGCTAACACAATCCTTACTGCCTACTACCTCATTAATTGTTTATCATTCCCAAGCTCTTCATTGTGTGTGTGGGCTATGGCCGCACACATATGGGCTATTGATGTTATTCCTTTGAACTTCATTGCTATATTGTCTTTGCTTATGTTGCTTTATTTGAGGTTGAGTCTTATGTTTTGCCTTCAGGAATGTATGAATCCTCCAAAGCATGGTTTTCTTGTTTATGAGCTTTGTTCCTCAATGACTCCTCTAGCTTGTGGTTTGACATCATATCACTTACACTTATGCTTGTTGTTCACTCGTCGCACTGCCCCATCTTGTTGGACGGTTCTATTGATACAATTTTGTTTGCTCTTGATCTCTCCATTTCTTAGCGGATGGTACTTTCTCTTGTGTGTACTATCCTATTGATCATTGGGTTTCTTGCACTGGCCTGTCTTCTGCTCCATGTGAGCTGGTTTCTACACTCGACCATGTTTCCATCTGTCACACTGTTGCCGTGGGCACTCTCCATATGGTTTGAAGTGCTTATGGAATTTGGAATGAAGAGCTGTTCTCGCTTTTTATTCAAGATCCTCAACAAGTATGATTTTTTTTAGAAATCTATGTTGATGATATTTTGATAATCAAGAGTGATACTAGTAACATCTTTTGCTTGAAGCAATTTTTGCAGCAACGCTTTCAAATTAAGAATCTTGGAGAGCTTCGCTATTTTGTGGGCATAGAGTAGCAAGGTGAAGGAAAAGTATTTTTGGTAGAGGAAATATTTTAGAGGGCTATCCTTTAAATATGATAAGACAAATATGTTAGGTGGCTAACCTTTTTATGGACCCTAATGCTTGTTTGACACCGAGTGGAGACATGCTTACGAATCTTGAGAGATTCCATTGCTTAGTTGGAAAACTTAATTATTTGGCGATAACACATCATGACATTGCTTTGTCGGTCAATATAGCAAATCATTTTATGTTTTCTCATCAGACTACATATTGGGATGCTTAGATGCTATATGTCAGATCCTTTACCGAAAGGTTATTCGAAATGTGTTTTGTGGTATTGTAACCATGACAATATTAGATTGGAGGCATTCTATGATGCTGATTGAGTGGGATCTTTGATTGATCATAGGTCCATGACTTGTTTTTTTGTATTTTCGTTAGTGGTAATTTGGTGTTTTGGAAGAGCAAGAAACAAACTCTAGTAGCTCCTTTGAGTGTAGATTCCAAGTATTGAGCTATGGCGTAGATGACAAGTGAGTGGCTCCATCATTTACTAAGTGAACTTGACTTCTTTATTACTTGAGTCCATTAAATTGTGGTGTAGCAATCAAATGACTATTCATATTGTAACGAATCCAGTGTTTGATGGGTAAACTAAACACATTGAAATTGATTGTCAATTCATTTGTGAAAAAAACAATAAAAATGGTATTTACGGTACTTATCAAAACATGAGATCTGCTTGTGAACGTTTGTACCAAGGCTATGAACGCAAGTCATTTCAGTGTCATTAGTAATAAGCTGGACATGTATAATATTTATGCATCAACTGTGGGAGGTATTATAATAGGCTTTGGTTATAGGGTTTTAGCCAGCACATTAGTGTTTCATCTAGCTACTGTGTGAAGTCTCTAGACTCTTCTTTGTAATGCTATGTAAACCCATCCAAGCACTCTAATGAAGTTATGATTTGAACTTCTAATCCTCCCTTTCAACATATTACAACTGTTTTGGATGTGGACTTGAAACTATAAAAAGTGCTCTATGGCTGTTTCAGGTGGACAACGGGTGGAAGAAAATAATGGCTTTTTTCGTTACACAAAGTCAACTTTTACTGCTGTTTTGTTTTGGACAGTGGACATGCTGCTTTACATAAGGAATAGCCACTTCATTGTTTTTTTGTGTGTTAAATTGAAATTGATTTTAACAAAATATTATTAAGAATGTTATATCATTGTGATATAAAATGTCATGACCATTTGTTTTTCAGTTTTTTTTTTTTAAATATATTTTGCGCGTCTTGTTTCAGTACGACATGTGCTTGACTGTACACGTTATGCCTAAGGCAAGGCTACCCCGTTGGCACCTTGGGTGCACTTTCGCTTTTGACAATTATGCCTGTGACTGGCAGGCCAATTTGTCAGCTTTAATTTAAACCTTTAAGGCTTTTAATGAGGCTTCACTTGCCAAGTGGAAGTGGTGGTTTATGGTCGAGAAGGGAAGCTTTTGGCCTCAACTGGTAGTGGCTGTTTTCCGGGTGATCCATTTTGGGTGGGTCTCAAAATATTTGCAACTCCATGGGTTTGATTTGTGGAAGGGCCTGTCCGAATGGTGATTGTTTTCTACGATGTGGGGAGGGATGATGCATGGTCTAGGGTCCAATCAACTTGTACCAATTGTGGAGTTTCAGAGAGGAATGCATTAGGGTCTCTTTCGCTAGAAAAATCTACGGTTGGGAACTAGAGTTTATGGCTCTCTTTTTCTTTTTCTCTGGTAGGGGCAAACCGACAGTTATCTAGCGGGGCAGCAAGAATGAAGTGTTCACCGTTAGAATATTTTTTATGATACACTTATTGGAGGCGCTTGGATGGTAAGGGCAAGAAGTGGTGACTGACAATTTGGAATGCTAAAATTCCCACCCGAGGGAAGATTCTTACTTTTAATCAACTTCGGAGGGGTATTTTAGTGGTTAGTCGTTGTCCATTGTGCAAGCAAACAGAGAACAGGTTGATCATCTTCTTCTTCACCGTTGTTGGATGGCCTGCCCATCTCTAGAGTTTCGTGTTTACATGGTTAGGCTTTGCTTGGGTGCCACGGGAAAGGGTGGACCTGGAGCTGGAAGCATGGCAGTGCTGAAGATGATGAGGCGAGCCATGGAGCTGCTTGTGCGTTTCCAATGGGCAATATTTTGGACCATTAAGCGTAAGAGTAAGCAGAGTTATGGGCTACACTTTTAGATGTAGTTGCTTGCTGTAATTTTCCTTGTTCTAATGGGATCATTGCCTGCCTCCCTTCTGATTTAGCGTTCTTGTTTGGCTGGGAAAAAAGAAAAGAACCGTACAATTGGCATATGCAACGGTGGGGAAGGTATTAAATTTAAAATGTTAGAATAGTGATGTTAGCATTTTTAATAAAGAAAAAGTGACCCAAAATAAAGATTTTGGGAGGTTTAAACCTCTTTTATTAACACTTATAATTTTAATTAATACATATTATTATTATTATTATTTTATTTGAAAAGTCTATACGTATACATATGTACATACATACACATATTTAGTTAGCACATTCAACTTAAAAATTAGGTAATCATATTGTTAATGTTATTTAAAATTTTATTGTAGTACTTTTTCTATTGAATCGTTATGTCAGTTTTTTTGCGTGTGCATAATGTAAATTATTCGTATTTTATTTTTATACTCGCGTATTTAAAATTGCTAGTAATCTTATTATATTGTTTCATTCCATAAAAAGTGATTATATGCACCTTTAAAATATTCTAAAGGTTAATTTGTATAAATAGTTCTAAGAAAATGAGGTTGTGCAATGTCAACAAAAAATAAAAATAAATCACATCCGTTAACTACTGTTACGCCTACTTTTCATTTCGCATTATCGTTACATTTTGTTACATGTTTTCACTATTTAAAGTACTGCCCTTCTATCAATAATTATTGTGCTATCAGGAATTGGACTTAATAGATGCAATTACTTCTCATGAGGCTTGAAGCAGATGATGTTTATCTTTTGACACAATCTGGATTTTGTGTTACAAATTTTGTAGAATTCTGGACAAATAGCTCCCTTGGATGAGATAATCAGACTAAAGGAAAAATATAAGTTCCGTGTGCTGTTGGATGAGAGCAATTCATTCGGCGTACTGGGAAGCTCTGGGAGGGGTCTCACTGAACATTGTGGAGTTCCAGTACGTTTTAAACGACTTGTTGGTTTTATTGTGTTCCAATGATATAGATTCTTATTGGCTCGATTATACAGATTGAGAAGATAGATATTGTAACTGCAGCCATGGGACATGCATTGGCAGCTGATGGTGGATTCTGCACCGGAAGTTCTAGGGTTGTTGATCACCAAGTATTACTCCAAACCTCTTTTTGTTGCGGAAATCTCAGTTTTTTCTTTTTTTTTTGAGGGTCAAACTACCATTGGCCTATATTAATGCTTGAGTTATCTACAACTTCCAGCTGCTAATTCTCAGGTTATGTTATTACTTGACAGCGATTAAGCAGCTCTGGTTATGTCTTTTCTGCATCTTTGCCTCCGTATCTTGCAAGTGCAGCAATCACTGCTATAGATATCCTGGAAGAGAATCCTAATTTGATTATGAAACTGAAGGAAAACGTTACCTTTTTGTGGAAAGGTTTGCCTTCAATTTGTTCCTTCGTTTTGCTTGCATTCGTGTAATAACATGGTAATATTTTGTGGAAATAGCTTGCAAGTTATTAATATTACAGGAAGAAAAGGAAGTGTATACATTGAATCACTAAATATCATGCATAGAATTCAGTTGAAGTGACATTTTAAAAGAGATTGGAATAACTAATTAATAATTCTAAGCTTTGGGGATTGTAAGAAAATTGTTACTAACTTCTCTATGCATAGATATTGAATCACTAAATATCAGTGTATACAATATTTTAAAAGTGTATACATTGAATCACTAAATATCTCTGTATTGCTCATCTGGCTTTAAATCTCTGATTCAGGCTTGTCAGATTTACGAGGCCTGTCGATAGCAAGCAGTCCTCTATCCCCAGTTCTTTTTTTCAGATTAAAGCAACCCACAGGGTCCTTAGAGAATGACCTTTGTCTCCTTGAAGATATAGCTGACCGGGTGAGTAAATGGTTGCTATAGCGATTGGAAAATAGTAGAGTTATGTTCCATCTCTGGCCTGCAATCGATGTTATCTTTAATGTTTGTGCGTATGCAGATGTTGAAAGAGCATGATATTTTCGTGGTGGCTTCCAAACGATCAACTGTTGATAAATGTCGCTTGCCTGTGGGAATAAAATTGTTGGTTTCTGCTGCGCACACAGAAGCTGATCTAGAGAAAGCTTCTGAAGCGTTGAAAAGAGTTGCAGCTTCAGTTCTAATAAATTAAGTTCCCCCTGTACAATACATTTGCCCTGTTTCTTTTGCAAAATTTGCCTCAATGGCTTGTGAACATTTCCCCAAGCATTCTGATAGGCAACTTATAATTTGGGTGTAAGGCCTGTTGTAGGTTCTAGGTTATTAGTTATTTTTTCTTGCGTCTTTGCCAATCTATTATAATGTTTTTGCATACAACAGGTAACAGCTGCTTCAGTATAATTTGTAATTAATTAATATTATTATTATCATGAAGAACTGCTGGGGTGATAAGTGCCTGTTTTTCTTTTCTTTGTTCTCCTTTTATTTTATTTGTGGGAAATAAAATTTCTTACCTCGAAAAAAAAGGAAAAAAAATAATCTAAAAAGCTGCCAATTTTTAAAAAATTACTGTCCGAGGAAGAGTTAAAATCTGAAACGAACATGCAATTTAATTGAGTATCTCTGTCATGATTTATAGGGATGGCAATTTAATCCATATCCGTTCGTCCCGAGCCCTGCCGGGTTACGGGGGGGGGGGGGGGCAAAAAGCAGTCTCCCTCATGTACCCACCTTGTCCCGGGATAAATCCCCCACTCATGGGTATTACCCGTTATGACCCAACTAGCCCTCATGGCCGGGGGCGGCGGGGGGGCCGGCGGGGGCGCACCATTTACCGTCTTTCAAAAAATTAAGTAAAATATAATACTTCCACTGAGTTTTGAACCTCCACCAGGTTAACTCTATTTTGTTGTTTAAATTTATGTAAATGATATATATACTTATCATATCACATATAAATAATAATAATAATATTAATGATAATTATAATTATTAATATTAATAATATTAATATTAATAAATAGTGCATACTTTATTTTTAAAAAAGTAATTACAAAATATAAATATTTATATTATAATAAAAACTAAATGTACTATTACTATTTTAATATAAAATACAAATTAATTAGATTTAAATTTAGTTTTAAATTTATTAATAAGTTGATTTATGATTTGATGATCCAATCAAATATTATTTGATTGAAAATATATTAATATTTAAATTACTAATATCATTTACATATTTTATTATTTTTAATTCAAATATGAATTACATCTTATCAAATGTTAAAAAACTCAAAATTCAATCTCACCGTGTATACGATTCATATCACGCATAAAATAAATTAGGATACTAGTCATATTAATTTGATTGAAATTTAGTTTTAAAATTATTAATATGTTGATTTAAATCTAAATGATCAAATCAAGTATTATTTGATCGATAAATACATTTATATATGAACTTGTAATATCATTTACATGATTTATTACTTAAGCTTTTAACCCAAATATTGAATACATACTATTAAAAGACAAAATTCACTCTCACCGTGTATTTTTTAGTATATCAAACTTGTTATTATTGTTTAATTAACTAATAACATTAATTATAATTATAATAGTATAGATATACTTATCATACCAAAGAATATATATACACTTACAATCAATAATTAGTGTTATCCAAAAATAATCATATTATTGTATTACTTATAACAAAAACAAGTTTTTATTACATTAAGGAAAACAAGTTTGAGAAACATGACTTTTCATAATATTGTATTACCTATAATAAAAATAATATGATAACTATGTTATATAATTATATTAATTAGGTTTTCACTAATGTGTTATCATTTATTACCAATGATAATTGCATTATTTAAATTATTACTACTCGATATTCAAGTTATTACTTATTGATTATAATTTATAAATGCATATATATATATAGTAACAATTATACAACTATATATATATATATATCATATATAACATAAGTAAGATGATAATTATTGAGTATATAAAAATCTAATAATTAATATCAGGAGAGTTTGTTGATAATTATATATGTCATAGATGATTATTGTTACTATGTTTACATAATTAGTGTATATACTTTAAATGTGACATATAAATAATATTATATTTAGTATAAAAATACAAAGTAATCTTATAATTACTAGTATGAACTAACATATTATGTATGACATAAGTAATATTACAATTATTCGACTAAATAATATTTAATTAGATTATTTAGTATTAAATCAACATATTAATATTTTTTAAAACTAAATTTAAATCTAATTAATGTCCATCTACAAATTATTTTATTCTTCAATATGAGTCGTGTATTGTGAGAGTGATTTTAACTTTTGATAGTATGTATTTAATATTTAAAATTAAAAGTAATGAAATATGTTAATGATATTATTATTAGTTTAAATATTAATATATTTTCAATTAAATAATATTTGATTGAATCAACTTATTAATAAATTTAAAAACTAAATTTGAATCTAATTAGTTTGTATTTTATATCAAAATAGTAATAGTGTATTTAGTTTTCATTATAATACAAATATATATATACTTTATAATTACTATTTTTTAAAATAAAGTATGTACTCTTTATTAATATTAATATTAATATTAATAATTAAATTTATTGTTTTTATTATTAGTAGTAATTATATGTGGTGGCTCAGGGGCGTGGGGGGGGGGGGGGGGGGGGGGGGGGGGGGGGGGGGTGGGGGGGGGGGGTTTTTTTTTTTGTTTTGATTGCTGGTTGGCTGTGGGGGGAAATCCCCACCCCGCCCCGTGCGGCAGGGGGGGATGAGACGGAAAAATTTATTACTGTCGGGGCACGGGGCGGGAATGTGGGGGGGGGAACCCAAAAACCCCCCCACCCCATGCCATTTCTAATGATTTATCCGATTGGCTATTTTTTATTTTATTTAGTGGTTTATTGTCTTGCTGTTTTCGTATCTTCAAGGATTACGGAAATGATTTTTTTTGATCTGATTTTATATTTTATTATAATTTAGTTTTGAATTATGATTTCAATATTTGATAAATGCTGTGTAACTTTATAATAAAATGTCAATATTATTTTGTATTGAATTAATAAGTTAATATAAAGATTCTAATAATATAGAAGTTATAACGATCTCATTAATTTTAATTTTAAATAATAATTTAAAGTGATTTAGATGTGTATAATGTAATAAATTATATTTATATTATTTTATATGCAACAATGATAATAAATAAATAGGAATAAGTTTTCTTGAATAAAATTTTTATATTTCAATTACTGCATTTTAAATAAAAACATTAAAAAAGATACTTTCATATAAATAAAAATAGTCATATATTAATTAACATAACATTAATTCAATACCTAATTTTTGACATTACTATTGAGAAGTTATTCTTATTGCTTAAAATAAAATTTTAAAAATACAAAATAAACCAAGCGTATTACTATTTACTAACCGCTGGCAAGCAAAATTTTTTTTTCTGAGATTAATGAGAAATATAGCTTAAAAAGGTATATAAAGCTCATTAATAAACCATAAAAATAATTTAAGATAAGATGTAACGAACTTCAAAAAATTATTATTATGAAGAACTCGATAACATCACTTTAATTGTAAAAAAATAATGACTCAAGCAGCCTGATGTTACAAAAATAATTCATACAAATTAAAATTTTAAATGAAAATTCATACATCCACACCAGTGCTATTTTTTTTCAAAGGATGTACAGTAAAATTTTAATATTTAAAAAATTATATACATCAATTTCTTTATATAATCAAATAATATAAATAATTAATATATTAAATGTAATGAAAAAAATATAAAATGTCATGTAGAAAGAAAAGTATAATTTAGATAATAAATAATAAATCTCTAAATATAAAAATTTATTATAATAATTTTATTTTTAATCTTTAAAATTTACTGTTTTAAGGATGCGATGTATTATAATTTTTATTTAAAATTTTAAAGTTATTATGATGTTAAAAAGTAATTCGTATAAATTAAAATTTTAAATGAAAATTCATACTCCGGTTCATTTTTTTTAAGGATGTACAGTAAAATTTTAGAAATATTTAAAAAACTATATATCAGTTCTTTATATAATAAAATAATATACATAATTAATATATTAAATGTAGAAAAGCAAGTATAAAAGTCGTGATACGAAGTATAAAAATATAAAAATTTATTATAATAATTTTATTTTTAATCTTTAAAATTTACTGTTTTAAGGATGCGATGTATTATAATTTTTATTTAAAATTTTAAAGTTTTTTTAAAATTTTTAAAAAAATTATATTTTTAAAAGACCTACTGATGCTCTTCATCGTAATCTAAACCGAGATGCCATATTGTTCCACGGATCTGGGAATCAAAGAATTCATCAACTGTCCATGACGTTCTACAAACAACCTGCCCATTATATTAATTTACAGCTCGAACAAAAAATTGGAAACAAAGAGTTAAAAAAATAAAACTGAATTGCCTAATTTGCGATGTGGTAAAACAGAATGGATTCGCAGCAAATGTGATGCCAGCCCATCTTCAGCTACAGAAAATTTTATGATACCAAAAACATGGAATCAAGATGGCCAAAAAGTTTGAGATAGACTTTGAAAAGCTCAAAATTTTCAACCCAGAATGAATTAAACTTAAATCCCTTCTTTAATTGAAATATTTAACTATTTTACTATAATTGTTTTATCACCTAATTAGTTAAATTTGAGGGTAATATATGGGTTTCCTAAAATTTTAAATCAAATAAATCATACCAAATTTGCAAATCATGTATTTTTGGATTATATGGTTTAGTCTGATTTTTTACCGCACTTAATTATGACAATAAAAAAATTACTCAAAAACATGATGTCATTAACGTGAAGATTGTAAAAAGTAAAAGGTTGATAACCAAAAGATTAAGTATTGAAAGTGTGTTATTAGTTTATCATAGATAAAAAATAACTATTTAATAATTGTAAGGGTATATTTAAAATCTTAAAATATCTTATCAAGCATGCGCTCCACTATTTTATTACACTTTTATAATAAAATAATGTAATTATATTTATAATACTTTAAGCATGCGCTCCACTATATCATAAAATTGTACAAAACAAATGGTATGATCATGTGCCATTCGTGATCCCTCCATATCCTTCCTGCTTCCCCTAATCCCCTTAGGATTTATAAAACTAGACGGGCCAAAGAATCCGAAACTTGTAGTAAAAGTCAACCATAGCCTCATGGGCCATGTTAGTAAAAGTCAATTTAAGGATATATATGTTTTCCAAAAGTAATTCTAATACGAGACAAGGATGAGTTCATGCGTCAATTTTAAAATAAGGTAAAAACTAACATCAAAGTGGAAAACATGAAATTAGTCTAAGTTATCAATTATTAAAACTTATGTTTACTTAAATTAAACAATGTAGTTTAAATTTTTATTAGCCATATATAACTGTAATAATAAAATTTGTATATTTTACATCAGTATTAATATTTATAATTATGTAAAAAAATATGTTAATTATTCAAATGGCGAGAGATAAACACCTGTATTTATTATGTTATCACCGTAATTTAACTCAAAATATATCATCGCATGCTTTACTTCATTACTTGCTAATAAAAAATGTAAACCTCCAGACATATATACGACTAATGACAGTGAATGAATACCATCAAAATGTACCGGAGGAACAATAAAAAGGCAATAATAAATATAGAAATTCAGTCGATAAGGTAAGAATCATCAAATATAAAGTGATATCGTTATTCATTTCTACAATATATTTAACACTAGCTTATATCCTAATATAAATTTTGGTTATCATCTGAAATATATGCGCAAGAATCTCACCAAACCCATAAATATATATCATTCAAATGGATTTTGAAGTAAACTTAAATCCCTTAAATTAATTGGAAAAAATGATGATTTAAATAAAAAATATTAATTAATTAATTTATTATTATTTATACTCAAACTGAGTTGTTCATGTCGGGTTTAAAATCTCATTTACTATGACTTTTCATATTCTTTGTGATTTTTGAATCGTGATCGCTTACACATATAAAGAGAAAATGTGTGTACCAGAATGATATAATATTGGGTTTAAAATTTCATTTGATTTTTACTTCATCAATTTATATTTTTTTATTTGATAGTTAAAGTTATATTTAACTTGATAAAGTATAATTTTAGCTAATTTTATTTCAATCTTATATCATTTATATTTTTCTTTAATTTTTCAAAATATCCTTTCCAATCAAAGCAAAAGGAGAGGAAGGGAGGGGGGAGGCGTGATGCGAGCGGCCGTCGTGCGAAGGGGGAGCTGCTTTTGATGGAGGATGGGTTGCGATGAAGGAGGAACAAACAGTGGAGAGGATGATGCAGATTGAAATTGAAATTTCACTCAATTTACTTGCTAACCTGATATCATGGTTTTTTTTTTTTTTTTTTTTTTTTTTTTTTTTTTTTTTTAAAAATTTTTTTTTTTTTTTTTTTTTATTTTTTTAGCTAATAAATTGAAAATAATTTTTAACTAATATTAATATTATTTTTGCTTTTACTTATAAGAAGCATGCATCTTCAACCACTAAAAGCAAAAACAATAACTTAAAGGATCAGTGATACATCAAAGCATCCTTTAAATCATAACTTGTTTAAAGGATCAATAGTTTAAAGCAAAAACAATAGTTTTGCTTACCTTTTAAATCATAACTTGAATTATGTAATCCGAATAAATTAGAAATATATACATCGAATTAATCAAAGCATCATTGATCCTTTAAACTATTGTCAGAAATTAAAATTCGCAAATAATTCATGCATGAAGCAAGTGTTATTAAACGCGTGCCAGCTTGTTTCTGCACTTTCCAATTAAACGCGGAAGTCTGCACCGCGTGTTTAATGTTTTGTGTTTTTATTTATTTGTTGAAGTGCTTCCAATCCTAATAAAGTGTTTCCCATATGTTTTCGCTAACTTTTACACTCGTTTGGTTAAAGTTTGTGTACTTTTATTTATAATTTTACTCTCACAAGTTAATTATCTTTCTAAATATATATTTTGTTTTATAAAAATTTTATAAATTATAATAATATATATCAAATAAAATAAACGAATAATAAAACATTGAAACATTTTTTTAATGTAATATATAATTTTTGTACGAATATATATATATATATATATATGTGTGTGTGTGTGTGTGTGTGTGTGTGTATTTGTCTTTTCTGTAATAGTTAGCCATTAATACTCGTTTTGAAAGTTACATCTTTCGAAATATTTTAAATTATTTCAAAACCAATTTAGGACGTTCAATCAAACACAGTTTAAACGGTATTATATTTGATTGAATCATCCGTGCTACTTATTCAAATACATGCATGTATATGAAAAAAATTATTAATTAATCGTCAAAGATACATTGTAATTAAAAAACAAAATTACATGATTGATGTTGAAAAGTTGACAAAAACTTAAACGAGTTTTATATCTAAAGCTGATAATTTTATTATACTTATGAAATATAATTTTAACGATTAATAATTTTAATTTTATCATCACAGATTTATTTTAAAATTTTAAATTCAACATACTATAATTAATACTAAAAACATATATTCGTGTAATCTCATAATTTTTATTAATATTTGGTATATGCTTTTTATTACTAATTAATAGGAGTTGAAATATTCTAAAAAAACATATTTAAGGAAAATATAATGAAAGGGAACATTACATTTCAATTATAAAAATAAAATTTCCTCCCGGTATTCATTTGTGAACAATATATATGAATCATATATATTGTTTTAAAGTAAATTTATACAAATTTTCTAAATATTAAATGATACGTATAATATATTTTTTATTTGTTTAACTAAATCAATTGGTTTGCACACGATAATTTTATTTTATGATATATCTGAATTTTGAGCACTGACATATAGAAAACACAAGGAGAAAACGATTTCACTAAACACGAGAATAAGCAAATTCTTGCTACTTTGATTTTTAAAATGTCACTTTATTATTATTATTACGAATATTATTTAATAAAAAATATGAATGCAATAATTACAACAAGAGTCACTACAAATTTATAAACGAAAAATGAAAATTTATAGATAAAAAATCAGTAACAAATTTAATATCAAAGTTCACTAATATTTTATTAACTTTAATAATTTAATCAGAATCATTTATGATTCGATAAAAATCAATAAAATACCGAAAAACGAAATATTTGCGTGACCATACTTGTATCGTTTGCTGCCTGACCAATAACTCAGAACATTAATATTGATTTTTTTTTTATATTTTTTAAAATAATACTTCTTAAAATTTTATTTATTTTTTTAAAATTCTATATTCTCTTCACTATAATTTTTCTATTATATTAAAATTGTATTCTTAATTTTTTATTTATTACTTTTTTTATATTTAATATAACCAATCAAAAATTTATATGCGTCTAATTTTTTTTTAAAATAAATAGTAAATATTTAAATATATTATTTATTTTTAAAATTTTATTTTAAGAAAACTGATTATAGATGATTATTTTTATTAAAATTTTAAAAATATTTCTTAAATTAATATATATATATATATATATATATATATATATATATATATATATAAATGAAACTCAATGTATGTGAATGCTCTTAATGCGGCAGCCATGTATGTTCAAATATTATATTAGTTGGAGCAACGGTCGAAATAAAGTAGCTAGCTTGACCTTTCGCAAGTCGCGAAATAATTTTCCTTTATGGGCGTGGAATTAATGGAATAGAAGTTTTGTTTGTTTGTTTGCTTTGCTTTGCTTTGTTTATTCAAAAATCAAAACCTAGCCTACCCTAAAAAACGACAACTCGATAGTGGGGATCGATGGTAATAAATATGATAAGCACTTATTTTGATACTATAGTTATATGTTAATTAGAAGGAAACAAACGGAGAATATTAAAGTCAAATATGATTAAACCGACTCAAAATGATTTACGGGTTACATGTATACGATTAAGTTCCCAACCTAAACAGCCCACTCGTATATACGTAGTAGGAAACATTGCAATTACTACTAATAGAGTTTCATTTAAAAAAGGCAGTGGTTAATTACTCTGATACTGGGTTCAGAACAATTTAACATGGGCGTAGATTTGTAATTACGTTTAATTTCATTGAAGATTATTGCAAAGACAATGACTTCATTCCCGAATTATTTATATATATATATATATATATATATATATATATATATATATATCTCCTAATAAAATAAAAAAAAACTTTTCAAGTTTCATTTTCAACAAATTAAATAAAACCTCAAAAATCTGTTTTACTGTTTCTAAAATAAATTTACTATATATATATATATATAAAAGATTGATCCATAATTTTTTTTTTCTTTCTATATCCAAATATTTGATGGAGAAAATTTCAACCTCAGATGACTAAAATCTATAATGTATAATAGAAAACACACACACACACACACATATATATATATGCACACTCAATCAGAAAATATCATCTTTTTTTAAAAAATATTGTAATATAATGATGATTGTGGTAAGTGTCGCCTTCTCATTGGGTGGCGTGTAATATGAACGAAAACGTTCGGCGGATGTGCATGTGTCTGTGTGCGGCCCAGCCCAAGGTTTGTCAAGTGTCATGTCATCAACTGAGCCGACGTCTCTTAACCCAATCATACAACCCCAACGCGACACTACTACCTTAGTAACAACTACTGTGTGTGTGTCTCTCTCTCTCTCTCTCTCTCTCTCTCTCCCCCACGCGCACCCTTCCTTTTCAGTTCGTTTATAGATATACTTGTTCGTCTCTCCCTCGTTCTCACTCCCCTTAGTCACCATGGATTCGCCAAGGACCACAATCTCCTCCTCCGTGCTTCTCTTTGATTCGACCATCACTCGCTGTCGATCGTCCGATACCACATCTAACCACTCGCTGTTTGAATTGTGATTTTTGAATTGTGATCACTAAGTCACACACATACAGAGGACAGAGACGAGAGAGACAGAGAGACAGAGACGAGAGAGGGAGAGAGAGATGGAGGTGGAAGAGGGTGGGAGGAAAGTGCTGTTTGGAAAGTACGAGATGGGGAGGTTGCTGGGGCAAGGGACATTCGCAAAGGTGTACCACGGGAAGAGCACGGGGACGGGGGAGAGCGTGGCGATCAAGGTAATCAACAAGGAGCGGGTGAAGAAAGAAGGCATGATGGGGCAGATCAAGAGGGAGATCTCGGTGATGCACCTGGTGCGTCACCCCAACGTGGTGGAGCTCCGGGAGGTGATGGCCACCAAGACCAAGATCTTCTTCGTGATGGAGTACGTCCGCGGCGGCGAGCTCTTCGCCCGGATCGCCCGCGGCCGCCTCAAGGAGGACGTCGCCCGCCGCTACTTCCAGCAGCTCGTCAGCGCCGTCGACTACTGCCACAGCCGGGGCGTCTCCCACCGCGACCTCAAGCCCGAGAACCTCCTCGTCGACCACAACGGCGACCTCAAGATCTCCGACTTCGGCCTCTCCGCCCTCCCCGAGCAGCTCCTCAACGACGGCCTCCTCCACACCCAGTGCGGCACTCCGGCGTACGTCGCCCCGGAGGTGTTGAGGAAAAAAGGCTACGACGGCTCCAAGGCCGACATCTGGTCCTGCGGTGTCATCCTCTTCGTCCTCCTCGCAGGTTACCTCCCTTTCCAGGCCGACAACGTCATGAAGTTGTACCGCAAGGTTTTCAAGGCGGAGTTCGACTACCCCCCGTGGTTCTCGCCCGACTCCAAGCGCCTCGTGTCCAGGCTCCTCGTCGCTGACCCCAACCGGAGAGCCACGGTTCCGGCTATCACCCGGACGCCGTGGTTCCGGAAGTCTCTCTCGGTGGCCCCGGCCGCCGCGTTCGCGGCGGACGACGAGTCGGAGAAATCGAGTAGTAAGTCGCCGGCGTTCTTCAACGCCTTCGAGTTCATCTCGTCGATGTCGTCGGGGTTCGACCTGTCGAGCCTGTTCGAGTGCGAGAGGAAGGCGGGGTCGATGTTCACGTCGAGGTGTTCGGCGGCGGCGATCGTGGCGAGGATCGAGAGGGCGGCGGAGGAGCTCCGGCTTCGGGTGGCCAAGGTGAAGGATTTCAAAGTGTGGCTGCAGGGGCCGCCGCCGGAGGGTCTGAAATGGCCGCTGTCGATCACGGCGGAGGTGTTCGAGGTGGCGCCCGAGGTGTCCATCGTCGAGCTGTCCAAGTCCGCCGGCGATCCGCTGGAGTACGCCAAGTTCTGCGAGGAGCACGTCCGACCAGCCCTCCAGGACATCGTCTGGAGCTGGCAGGGCGGCTAACGTTAAACTTGACGGCGGTAACGGTGAAGTTTCGAACCAGACAGAATTTTCGGGGTTTTTTTTTTTTTTTGGGTTTTGCTTTTGCGTTGGAAATATATATATATATATATATATATATACATATATATGTTCCTTTTGTCTGTGTCTGCCTTGCTATTTTGCTACTGCTACCAGAAAAAGCGGCTTTTTAACTCTGTTCTGGATGATTCGTATGTTAAAAGGTGGCATTGTTTGATGAGATGTACATGATTCGTATTAAAAATATATTGTGCTCCTGCCTTTCTAAGCAGAAATTTTTATGTATCCAAAATTTGACATTAATGAGAGTGATGCAAAACAGCCACTCACATGTTTTTAAAACAGTATTTGAATTCTCAGCCCTTGTATTGTGTTTTGAAAACTTCTATTATTATTATTATTATTATTATTATTATTATTATGGATAAGAGACCTCAATTGACCAAAAAAAATGTGACAAATAGAGAGCAATTTTACCTGGTGTTAGCAAATTGAGTAAAGCAGGAGTTAAAAGTAGCAGCATTTTTTGGCCGATAGCAAATGCCTGTGGCCGGTGAGAGCGTGGGGTTGGATGCATTTTACAATGAGAGAAAGTAGGAAAACACAATTTATTTTAAACAAAATAAAAGTGCAAATATTACTAAAATAAAAATAGCAATCTCTTTGATTATGGAGAACTGCAGTGAAATTTTTATAACTCCCACGGCAGCTTTTTCAAATTTAATAAAAAAGTTTTAAAATCTCTCCCTTCATACTTCATTTTAACAAAATAACATATTAAAAATAGTATTCTTTTAAATATAACCTATGCTATTTCCTCTCCACCCTTTAAACAATCATATTTTTCTTTTCGATAATATTTTAATCAAGTAACAAAAGTAAATGGTTAAAAAAAAAGCTTTTAAAAAAACGAGTTTTTAAAATAACAACAAAAACAATTTTAGAAAACATGACCTGAGAGGAGGTGTAGGACTTTTCCTTCTTTTCCATTTCTAATTCTTTTACATCTCATAAAAAAATAATACAAATATTATATAATTAACTAATAGAGAGTATGGTTAGAATAAATCATTTAAAATAGCTAACTAAAAAATAAAGGAGTACGAATATACTCTAATAATAATAACAGCAACAATTTTTTTTTAATTTTAAATTTTAAAAATTAAATTAAGCCCCATAAAAATTTAATTTGTTTACAACCTATTGTTCCTGGGATTTAGAATATTATAGGAATAGTATTTTAGATTTTTATGAAAAAAAAATTAGATAATATCTTGGCTCCTCTTGATTTAAAACCTTGACTCTGTCTTAAGCCTCATAAAAAATTTAAATTTAAATTTAAAATTTTAAAAAATATAACACGTTAAAAAATAAATAGATGAAATAACATTTTATTACATATATAACATTGTTCATGATATTAATTTTTTTGAAAACGGAATCACATTAACAATTGTTTGATTTTATTTTATTTTATTTTTTATGTAGCAGAAACGTTCGAAGTATTTTTGAAGACGCGAGAACAACTTTGATATTTTTTCAGGACAAAAACAAAAACAGTAGGATATGTCGTATTCGGCTCACGTTAAGGACAATTATATGTCGGAATGGTTCAACTTCTTCCAGTATACCCGGCTAGCTACTTGACCCATATCTTTGTTTGCTTCCTCGTACGATGCTGCCTGGTTTCATACCTGTGCAATTTCTATTGGACTATGCACGCAATCATTTTGGGGGTCGATTTCAAGTTATCCTAATTAACTGTCTAAAATAATGACAAGAAATGCTGCTTCGAGGGGGGGTATGTATCATGTATGCATGCGCAGGGCAGCATGGGTAGGCAGAGAGTGGCTTTCTGTCGCTGTTTTGAGTGCCTCTTATCCATGTATCTGTGGTTGAAACTAGGTGCCACAACAAATCATGGAGGCACTTGGTTTGACGGAATGGCTTTAAAACTCATCGCCACAGGTTTAACAAAAAATAAACATTAATATATATAATCATGCTACATAGGATCAAATTCTAATGTCCCTATTATTGTTGGCCTTCAATGTTGGATGCATGTGAGGCAACTTTGTTCAGCATTTCAGCTCGATATATTAATTAATTAATAGAATAAATATGTGACAAAAACTATAAACATATATGCTATATACATGTAGTAGGAAATAGGAATGTTACTAAAAACTATAAGTTATATCCACGTAGGCCTTTAATGTTAGATTATACATGTGGCAAAACATTTCAGCTGGATATATTAATTAATTAATGTCATAAATATGTGCCAAAATCTATATAGAGCTTCAATATATATACACATATAGGTTACATGCATGTAGGAATGTCATTTGGTGCTTTAATATACATATTAAAATGGAGCTCCAAAATTTGTCCTTTCTAGCTAGTTTCTGTCTTATTTTAGCGACTGAATTGACAAACATTAAGAGCCAAACATTTGATTATTATGGGCGATTAGAAATCAAAACATATGCTCGGAAATCACAAAACGCAAAAAAAAAAAAGAGAGATCATGTTTGGGAGCCGAACAATAATAATAATAAATATAAAAACACATGCCCAGATTTTTTTTTTTCAGTACTACACACGCAAGAACATGCTTTCGTTCGGCCCAAATTTCATGGGCTAACTCTAACTCTTCTAAAAAAAATGGGCCTTTTGTAAAACGTATGGGCTTGGCAGACCCAAAATAATTTCAACTAGTAATGTTTCCAATATGATGAAGCCCATAATGAGTCCATATAAATTTTCTAAAACCTGAGGAACCCTGTATACAAAACCTCAAATCCTGTTAAAAAAAGATAGAGCCTCAAACCCATGAGCTTGTCAAGTAATGCCCTATGTAATGACTTGAACTCGAGTTTGAGGCGTAATAATCCATCCGTACGTTATTAGGTTGTTTACGAATAGGCACAATGAATGGAAAGCCCTACCAACACCTATGAATTGCACGTAAAGACATACAGACAGATTGAAAACATACAGAAATTTCTAATGCTTTACTGCTAAGGGCTTTTGCAGCCTAAGGCTGTCGCTTGAGGTCCTCATTTTTTGGGGCCTCCATTTTCTTTTTTTGCATAATATACTTTAGATGTTAACCGGGCCTTTTTTAGCTATATTTATTTATTTATATATACATATATTTCTTACCTTTCGACAGTTGAGGGGTTTAGGATAGAGGGGTGGGCTGTGATTCTGGCTTTAACATTCTTTCCAATGTTTTATAACACTGTTTTTTTGTCTTTAATTTTGTATTGGTGGTTTAAAGTTTTGATAGAAAAAAATTAAGGTATACATATACAAGGGGCCTCGCTGTAAAATTTGGCTTAGGGCCACCCAAATGTCAGGGCCGGCCCTAGCAGTAGAAACACTAGTAAGACAACATACGGGGGCCAGCCATACATAAATCCAGAGTAAAGGCACACATGACATTGATGCACCACTTGCGATAGCTATCTGAGACTCTGAATAAGTGCTCATCAAACTTCTTATGAAAACCTTGCCATAAGAGAAAGTGAAGAGGTCTCTTAGTAGTGCTCTATGGAATGTAAGACACCTCGGCTCATTTGCTACCCATTGCTTTTGGATTGGAGACAACAACATACAGCTCTTTGATTTTGTGTTTCGAATGGAGTAGAATGGGTGCTTTTTCGGTAGTCCCGTAAGGCCTCTTACCATCTCAATCTCTCCACTCTCCAGTTCATTTTATAAATTTATTTAATATATCTTTAAATAAACGGCATATTCAACCGTTTACTCGATAATCATTTAATTAAGCTTAATTTGAGTTCAAACTTGACATTATACAAATTTTATAAGTTATTGTTCAAGTATATAAATTTGACTCGATTTAATTACTGTATAAGAAAAATAATTAATTTATGGATCAATCATGATATATACTATATTAGTTATGAATTTATAATAATACTAAGATTCAATTATATATATCATTCTTTTTAAAACTTCACCCATGTGCATTCTAGGCGAGCACTATATGTTTCAGACCTTCTGATTTCATATATACATATATATATATATATATATGACCTTTTATTTTATTAGTATATATATAATTAAGCTGTGTTTGATTTGTCGCACTTGTGATTAAGCATGCAAAGATGATGTTATGAAAATTAGCTTATCCAACGGATCGAAGATTTAAAGACTTTGAAGTTCATAGGCATTTCTAGACTTTTACCTTTGTTTTTATTCAGAATGTTATACTAAGTTTTTAATTGATATCCTTATTGTTCATTGGCTGGTTGGATGGATCAAGATTTGTTTTTGTTTAGTTAATGGAATTTATTAAATGTTGAAAAGTTAATATTTTGAGTTTGTTATTGGTAATTAGCCCATGAATAGTTTTTTTTTTTTTTTTAAGAGTGTCTTCTTCACAAACAGCTTAACAAAGGAACAGGCTTGTTATTTTCAAATGACAAATTTAATTAACATATTATTTGTTTTCAAATAATATAAAAAAGTTTGTGCCAATGGTGTTCACATACAAGCTATATAAATGATTATATTACAATACGGTCCTACAGTGTCTCATTCTTAACATGATATTTTTGAATTTACATTTATGATTTAAATTAAAATTTTATTTAACTGTATCTTACTGTAATTTTACTACAGTTAAATAAAATTTTTATCTAGATCTAACAATTTAGATTAGAAAACATCGGGTTCCATATGATCTCATTTTAGTAGAATCCTATATATATATCTTCTGTTTTTGTTTCCTCCATAAAATTGAGCAAAATAAATAAATAAAGGGGGATATACATGTTTTTTTTTTCATCCACCACACTCCACACCCAGTTTTAGTCTTTTATTTTCGAGTAAAACCGTGTATTAATATTATAAATCAGGGAAGCTGAAACCGCATCAAAATAAATACAATCAGTTTGTTTGTGTATTTTTAGCGATAATCCACTTGTTGACATTATTAGTAAAAGGTTTTTTCTATTTTATATAAATAATTATAGCAACTACACAAAGGGGCCGAGAAATTGAGTCAGTAGCGATGAGAGGTCCAGAGATGGACTAAATTGGTTCAACACGCACGCGCGAGCATGCATCCATGAGTCCCAAAACGTTTCGAATCCGCGTCGGCACAGGTCAGCTCGCCTCTGGGCTTTTTAAGTCTTGTCAATACATGCACCACAAGACTCGAAGACTATATATATATATATATATATATATATATATATATATATATATAAACATGGGAATCACAAGTTACTCGTGTTTTTTATATTCTTCTTTAAGATTTCGGCTAGCATGCACATGTTAACGTTGTGGATTTGAAACCACAACGTAAACACATTCATATAAACTCAGTTTTACTACAGTATATGTGTAGTACTAGTGTTTATTAACTGAGTTTCTAAACACATTTATTATTGTGTTAGTTTTAGATTTTTTTTTTTATATGTTTTTTCAGCGCATATAGTTGTTGTTATCACAATATAACTAATTAATGTTTTTTAAAAAAAAAAAAATTAATTTGAAAAGTTATTACGGTGACTAATCATTAAAATGTAATAATTATTTTCGAATAAAAAAATTAAAAATTAAAAATAAGTCTCATTCTAAAAGATTCTACAAATAATTTTTTTAAAAAATTTTATAATTTTAATATTTAAAAATAATTAGTTTATTTTAAAATTAAAAACACAGGACAATCAAACATATCGAATTTGATTCTAATGTATGGTAATAATTGCCTGGAATAATTCAGTCTCACATATATGGGCAGGTAGAGGGAAAAAAAGAGTAACTGATACGTAAAATCTACCGTCAACGGTGTGGATGACAGTTTCTTCCCTTTAAAATGTTTTTTTAAAGAGTCAAGCATAGTAATTTGGGAATTCCCCACGCGCCCCAATATCACCTTTTTCTCTCTCTATATATAATATATTAAATAATATATATATATCTAGGTCGGCAAATAAATATATATATATATATATATATATATATATATATGTGCGTGTGTGTGTGCGTGTGGTGTGTGTGTGGCCTAATAAGCGACTAAGCGAACACATATATAATAGCCTCGACTACTTGTTATCTCATATTTTTATATAAAGACCAAAGAGACGTTTCGTGAGTGCAAGATTTCAAAGTTGACGAGCTATTGCAGCCCCCACATGCAGCTTCCTCCTATTTTCGTATAGACATCAACCTCTCTCTTAATTTGTGCTTATATATATTATTGGGTTTCCTTCATTTTCCCATTCGCTATTGCAACTTGAGTCTGCTACACACAGGACTGACGACTATAGTAAATGTCAAGTTAGCTTCAATGGACCAGCATGGTCTTGGTTTTGACCTAAACATTGATCCAACCAGCCAGAAGCAACCGGATCCCACAACTCCGGTGAGTTTTATATATACACAAACACACAGCACACGCACACGCACACGCACACGCACACGCACACGCACACTAATGATGAATTTAGTTACAACCGACCATATATTGAACTCCCCTCCAATAGATGATTATAGGTGTGTTGCTTGTTGAACATTAATATTAGCAATATTAGTATCATATTATGTATCAGAAGAATGTGATGAGTACGTTTCAAGGTAGCTTTCTTGGATTGAGTCCGGAAACAAGCAAGCCCCATGTCAAGAAATTAGAGGTGAGAGCCATAAATCAATAGCAGTGGCATCTCGTTGTCTTAGATCTGATTGTTATATACAGTAAATACATTAATCAGTTTTACTTGACCATTTGGATATATTGTCAGGCCAGTGCTTTAGTGGACGAGTTGACTCGGATGAATCAGGAGAACAAAAGGCTGACCCAAATGCTAACCGCTATGCGTGAGAACTACAATTCTTTGCAAAGCCACATGAAGGGCTTGATGAGCAAGAATTGCCCACCTGAGGCCTGCGCTGGGCGATCAAGAAAGAGGAAGGGCAATCCCGGCAGCGGCGAAGATTACAACCTTGATCTGAGAATAAACAGTGGGAATGCCGCGGAGAGCACCTCAGCTGGTCATGATGATGATTCATCATTTTGCAAAAGGCCTAGAGAAGACTACACCAAGAGGAAGAGTTCCAGGGTCATTGCGCAAGCAGATGATTCTGATGCAAGCATGGTAAATTTTTTACCCCCTGACAAATAATTAATGCTATTATATATGTATGTCTAATGAAATGATGGGTTCATTAGAGTTGAAATCTATATATTAAGTGAAGAGACCAATAAGCTCACTTCAGCTGGGTTGGACTCTTATTGCCAATTACAGGAGGTGCATATGATATTCGAGTGCTACTTTAATATGAAACCAAAAAAAAAAATGCAGGTAGTGAAGGATGGGTATCAATGGAGAAAATATGGTCAAAAGGTGACTAGAGATAACCCTTCTCCTAGAGCATACTTCAAGTGCTCCTTTGCTCCAACCTGTCCAGTCAAGAAGAAGGCAAGCCTAGCCCGGCCCATTTTTCCATTTACTTAATTGATAAAATTTTAAATTAATTTTATTTCGGATTGAGTGGTTAGGTGCAAAGGAGTGCTGAAGATCCTTCCCTATTGATAGCCACATATGATGGGGAGCACAACCACTTGCAACCTTCTGCGGGCACCCTGACATTGGACTCCAACCCTGTCATAGAACCCGGTCTAGCCGGTCCAGGCCTCAGCAGTTTAGTCTCCACCTTGATGAGACCTCCTAGCCCTCCAGGGACCGTTCCATTAGTACAGCCTGGTGCACTGCATGGTGATCACCAAAGGCCTGCTCAGGACAGTGCAGCCCCAGCGGTTCTGCAGCCGTGTATGGTCGAACAATTGGTCTCTTCCTTAGCCAAAAGACCTGGTTTTACGTCAGCGCTTGCAGCAGCAATTTCAGGGAGAATTTTGGACAAGTCTGGGATAGAGAGTGGTTGAAGTCCAAATGAGAGAAGCTTATGTTGCCATACTGCTAAAATGTTGTGGTTCCAAGTAGCGGAGAGCAACAACTAATGTAAATAAAATAGAGATATGTGGGCTGTGGCAGTAGTTGTTTCCATTTTAATTGAATATTTAGGGATAAGCTTATGATACTTATCTTTCCAAACAACATAACCTAGACCTGCATCAATCGGACCCAGCTTTAAATAAACAGATTAAGCGTTAAGGTTCAAGGAACCGGATGGTAGGGAAGCGCGACTTAAATTTTTTAATTCTTATTTGGTTTTTCGATCCTTTTAATCAATTAAAACACATATATAACACTACAAACATATAAGACAAAAATAGTAAAAGAAAAGAGAAGAAGACCCACACTACAATGATTACTAAATAAATAAAGATTTAAAACAAAGAAAACTAATAATGATAAATTATGATAATAAATAGGGATCACAAAAGACAAAGGAAAGGGATAAGGATAAAATATAATATATATATATATATATAATATATATATGTATCCATTATATCACAACTAGAATCATATTGGTTTCTATTGTCTCTGTGGTGATGGTTGTGAGGCCATCGGGACTATGCGGTGACATTGATTGTGGTGGAATGGGGAATGATATAGTATGATAGGATGATTGGATAATGAACTATATTGGATGTGAATTCTATTAACTGATACATGTTGTGTTGTTTATTATAAGTATGTAATGATTTGATGAATTGTGAATGATTGTGGGATATTAAATTTTGCTAATGTTTGTGATATATGTCTTGAAATTAATAGTTATGTGGGTAGTTAGAATATTATACTGTCACATGTACACTTGACATATAAGATTTTAGGTTTTGATTGGATTGTAGGATGGTATGGAATTGTGGTTCATTTATATGTTTTTACTCTTATGATGTTAACATATTGTTTAGGTATAGACATATTAATTGGAGGTTGCTGCTGGTTGCTTGTTATTCCTTATTTGATGTAATATTTCGATATTATTATTTGGTTTATTTGTTATTCAAATAAGAGTATTGAATTGATGATATGTTATTATGAAATTACATTGATTGTCTAGAATGCATGACATTTGAAAATGTATATATATACATATATATCTTTGTTATATGATTTACAAGTGATAATTTTGTGTTTGAGGGGTTTGGTTTTTTTTTTTTTTTTTTTTATTTTTTTTTTTTAAGGGTTAAAATGGGTATTTATATAAATAAATATATAATTTTAATTATTTTTTTTTTTAATTTTAAAAATAATAATATATATTTTTTTATAATAAAAAAAAAAAAAAAAAAAATAAAAGGGATGAAAAAAAGAATAACAACCCCCCAAACCCCCCCCAAAAAACTCACAATGGCCAGGTTTAACTGACAAGGTTAATAGGGGAAACCTGTGTGGGCCCTTGATCTACGTATTTAGGTTTGAGTTAAATGGTTGGCCAAATTTCATTAGCAAACAACTGTTTTAGAATTATTATTTTAATAACTTACGCCAAACGTAGGCGGGGGGCAAGGATAACAAGGCCGGCAAGATGGTTGGCAACAAGATGGCAGACAAGCAAGGGTGAGGGCGTATGACAAGTATGTGACACTGTTGGGGAAGAAGAAGACTTCAAGAGGGAGATGAAAAAGTGAGAGAAGACAAGAGAGAGAAACGAGAAACGAAGAAAGAAAATAAAATAATATTTTATTTAAAACAGCAAAATATTTGTTGAGCCTATTATTCGGTATGATAAAAAGTGACTAGTTAAATTTTACAAAAGTAAAATTTTAGCTAAAATTTAACCAAACAATAGGCAATTTATTGTGAGTACTCTAAGTGGACTTAATACACAAGATTAATAATATCATGCTAATTTTAACATTAATGATGAGTTTAGTTTTAAACTATTTAGCTAGATGGTATTATGGTTTTGAAAATAATGGTGTATAAATTATTTTTATAAGATAGTAAAATTGTAGAAACCAAACTTTAAGTTAAATTTTAATTAATTCGATGAGACTCAATATTTTTTAAAAATAATTGATAGTCTTCTAGCATTTATTAAATTCATTACAACAATATTAAATTTATTATTTAAATAAAATTAAGTAAACAAGAAAATCCATTATAAAGAGAGAGAGAGAGAGTATAATATCCTCTTTATATTTTCGATCATGTCAATTCCGTTCTATTTTGTAATATATATACATATTACATACATAAAAATAAAGCTTGTGCAGTATTCCTTTATATGTTAATCATTAGAATTAAATTTGATATTATTCAAGAAGTTAAATAAATAAATATATGCTTAATTACAAAATTAATAAATTTATTTTTAAAATACTGAAATAATATGATTTTAATTAAAAAAATATTCTATAAAAATAACATCAAAATAAAAATAAACAGATTTGGGTTTTATGGAAATCCAAATGTAGACCAGTCACCAGTCCATTGACAGGTAGGCCACAGCTAGCGCGTGCCTAGCAAACTAATTCTTCCATCGTGTCAGGAATGATTGATTAACACATAACTCCTAATTTTATTAAAGCAATTATGTATAAATAATATTTGTAAAAATCACGCCCCTCCGCACCCTCCATAACTCCATTCCACGTACATATAGAGAACGTGTAATTTGGATAGTATAGGGAACGTGTCATGCACGTTCAACATACTATTACTATATATATATATATTATATATATATATCCATAGGAATAGTATCTATGACAGAATAATTTTCTTTTATACGTCTTTGCATACATTATCAGTCTTATTATAACTTTTATAAAAAAATTATTATTATTTTACAATAATACCCCCAATACCCTTCCCACCTAAAACACACCGTAATTTTATATTTAATATTCACAGTAAATATTAAACATCCTGAAAAAAATTCTAAAACATACCGTAATTTCACCATAAGTGAATAAGTGCCTCTATCACCCTACTAGCACAGCGGGACAGTCTTATTATAACTCACCATTAATGTAACATTCACTTTTAATATAAATAGTTAATTACATGCAACTGACATTTTCAATTTTGTCAATACTACATGTGGGTAAGTTAGACAGTAATTCATGTAGTTTTTTACCGTTAGATTAATATTATTTATATAAAAAAAATCATAACAATTCAGGAGCATAAAAGGAAAAGAGGTAGATAGGCAGAGTAGATAGACTGTTTTTTTTTTCCTTCATTTCTTTCTTTTCTTCTTTCTCACCGGTAAAAACTAATTAAAAAGACCGGAAAGGGAATGATCGAGCGCCGTAGATGCTGATAATGTAAACCAAGTCAAAGTTGGATTAGGTGCGACAGTGATGTTATATATGTGTGTGGGTTGGCTTTGTCGGGGGACTTCAACGCACCCCACGTAAACCCGACGCACACGTACACGTACGTACGTACGTAAACAAACATGGACCATAACAAAGTGTAAACACAAAGACTTTCTTTCCTCGTTCCCGGCCGCCGCTGCCGTCTCACGGACACGAGGTGTCTCAGTTCGCTTGATGTTGTCGACTGGAAAAGGAAGTAATTAATATTGTAAGGGAGTTGGATTTATTATTTTTAAAGTAAATAATTTTGAAAAAATAACAAATCAAAACCAACGGATTAAATAAAATAAAAAATCATAAGATTCATCAAAATAACAAATGACAAATCAATATTATTTTATCCAAATAGATAAAATAAATACAAATAAAATATCTTGACTCAATACTAAATACAAATAGATATTAAATTAATAAGAGATAATTTATCCTTTGCAAATCAATTCACAAATATATTATATTAAATTTGGTTGGTTCGGTCGGTCACTGAATTAATTAAATTATAAATCAATCACGATATATTATTTTTTAAAATTTTAAATCAAATTAATTTTAAAAACCGTATATTTTTTATTTGTATTAGGTTTGTTTGTCTCAGTTCATCTCTTCGAATCAATTTCTGACCATCCCGATTGTTTGAACTCTAATAATATATTTTCAATCTTTTTTAAATTTAAATTACTTTCTATTTTTTTTCTATAAATATATACCACAATATATATTTTTAATCCCTTCCAAATCCATCCAAATCCAAATCCCTAATAATATTTTACTCTTAATTTATATTACTCTTAATAATATTTTACTCTTAATATTTTATCCAAATTCTTATATATATTTTTTTAAAAGAATAATATTTTACTCTTAATTTATTTAATAATAATTTTTTATAATTTAATATGAAAAAAGAATAAAAAATATAAAAAAATATAAAAGAGAATGATAAAATAAATAAAATTTTTTATTAATTAATAATTATATAAAGTAAATAATATTTTTAAATATATTAAAAAATATAGTTAAATATAAAATTCCTGTATATACAAATCCTATTTAAAAGTCGACTTATTAGTTTTTTTTTAACTTTCTTTCTTTAAACCTAAAAGATATTCATCCATCCAAATCCATCTCCGAGCCCTGTTTTTTTTAATCCAACCTGAAAACACATTCGTATTTGGCTTTCAATATCTAATAAATATTTAAAATACATATTCGCATTATCCAAGAATGATGAGAACTGGGAATACTCACTACCATTGAACCACCACATTGTGTGTAGAAGATGCACCAGTTATATATAATTGAATATTTTAATTATAAAATTATTAATTGTAATATAAAAAACAGATATGAATATATTCTTTTGTGGTGGGATACAAATAATTTTTTTAATTCAAAGCGGTCAAAGTCTGCAGATATTTTTCCCCGGCCCTATTTTTCTTGTTATGCTTTTATATTTTATATAAATAGCCCAAAAAATTAATCTGAAACCAACAACACTCAATTGAAATCAAAAGTATTCAATGATTGGGATTTTAGATTAATTTGCGAACAAATTAACTATTATATTATCGTAAAAGTTTACAGGAATAATATCTGCTATATGAATATTTAATCTAATAATTAATTTTTAAAATAAATATCTACTTAATACTAAAATTATTCAGATTTTTACAGTGGTAAGCTAAACTTTCTTTCCTGCAAAATCGGGACTCAAAAAATTATATATTGAATTCTCTTTTCCACTCATTTACAAGGAAAACTTGCATGACAGCAGTGGAAAAAATCATTACTAAAAAGCCTACGTTGCGAGGTATGAAAAGGTACACAAGAACTTAAAATATCTAAAGAATCATAGAAAAATCTAATTATGAAATGTGAATAAGGCCTGATTAGGAAAGTTGCCCTAATTAAGTCAAAATCCTTAAAGGAAGATTTAATTGGCATCAATTTCATAGACATTGATTTCATCAAAGCCAACATTAAATACATAAATTGATGAATATTGAAAAAAATTACTATATTAAGCTAGTCAAAATCCAATATTTCTATATAAGTTATAGTAAATATATAATTTTCTCAAATTTAAAGAGTCACCGTAAATTCAACTTTGTGTCATATTACATGGGCTCTCATTCAAAAGTACTGTTTTTTCTTTTATCCTTGCTAAAACTGCCCTCACGAAAACTTCAATGTTGTTAAAGCACTTTACCACTTTCGATCACTCATCTCCCACAAGTATGTTTTTTATTGAAAAAATTCACTAAATTATGAGTGTTGGATGCCTTAAACTCCTTTGAGTCTCAGATTGTTGAGTTAAGTACATCATGTTAGTATCTCAATGACCTAGACTAATCAAATTAAAGTAAATTTCCCAATACTGACATGTAGGGGTTTTCTTAATAACGAAAAGAATCTTGTGTTTTTGATATTTTAAAATTTTCATTGACATACTTTTACTCAAGATACAACAATATATATATATATATAATAAAATTAAAAGAGATTTTTTATAAAATAAAAAACTAAGCTATATATATATCGCATTGATGTATTTGAAAAAAAAACGAAAATCGAAGATGATTTTATTTTTATTTATTTTTTCCAAAATCTTCATCATCCCGCCATTATATTTGTGGAAGGAACTTGACAAGGAAACTTGAGAAGAGAGATAAAATGTAAAAACACTTGGAGCATTTATTAATTAAAAGAAAAATAGGTGAATGCACGTACAATTTACTAAGATTTTAAAACACATAAATTTCAATTTACAGAAATCAAATAAAGCGCTAGTTTAACTGCTAATATTGATACCGACTAAATTGTTTATTTTCCACCAAAATTTTGTAGAACTTTCACAAAATGCTGCTAGGAAGCGTCTTATTTAAAGAAAGGACTCTTGCCATACTTGCCGAGAAAATGCACCAACCCCACCCACTTCCAAAAAAAGAAAAGAAAAAAAAATACTGTGACAGCACTGTATGGTACACATTGTCAAATTTTTGGTACATTTTTGGAAATAACATTTGTTTTGAATGACCTTAAAAACTAGTGGTAATAATAACTGAATCATACGGTTAGGAAATAAAATTGTTGAAGAAAAGATAGCAGTAAAAGGGCTACTGGATTTTCAACCCTCAATAGATTGGATGACGATGACTACCAGAGAGAACCAAGATTGCTTTTTCATATAATGCAGCAGAGAAGACTCTAAATGCGATATTTTTACAATCCTATTATTATTGAAAAATATACAGATTGAAAAAGACTAACTAGAACACAACAAAACAAAAAAAGAAGGAAAGAAAAGGAATTACACTAATCCGAACAATGTAAGACAACTACTGCTTAATTTTTTACAGGTTGGTCAAGGTATCCTACACAAGGTTCATCGAACAGATATTGATCCCATCATCCCTGCACAGACACAACGAACCTCACTAAATATCATCACAACAACAAGAGAATGATAAATGTTCTGTCACAACACCAAGGAACCCACCAACAAATATGAAGGACGGGGAATTAAAATGCTTACTGCTTAAAGCGCAATTTCTGCCCCTCCTGTTACGTGTTGAGTATCATTAGAACTAGCTCTCCAGCATTACTTTAATCTTTGACTTATTTTTCCCATCAGAATTCTCCTTGTGGGTGTTATGTTCAAGTTGTCATCCCTCTAGACTTCCTCTACTGATGAAATTTCTGTTTCATATTGAATGTTGGCCTACGATACTTCGATTACTTCAGATCCTAGCTACTGAAATGATTCTGATTCTGCGCCCTCAAGGAGGCAGGCTCCTTTCTGGGAGTGCCCACTTTCGTCATCTCAATATCGGTTTCCTTCTGTGCTTTCTTCCTTTCAAACTCCACCTGCTTGCAATTTTCTTCATGAGCTCTTAAGAACATCCTGACAAAGTTGAGCAGCGTAGTAACAACTGCACCAACATAGGACAGTTAATTCAAAAGATGGAATACATACATAATAAACCTTGCAATAACACAACCAGCATGCCCACACACCCTATAATAGTTTGGCTTTTAGTTCAATACAAAACCACCTAAAATTGCGGTCGTAGTGGTTTTGGACATTTCTATTCAACAAAACTATGGGTATGTTATGATATTGTGCACCCCAACAAAATAATATTAATAATAATAACTATGGCAGGAGAGCCAATTTCTTGGACCATTCAAAAAATTACTATAGTCAAACGAGTGACAATAATAAGTTTAGGCCATGATGGATATTGTAGGACTAACAAAATTCAAGTTGCAACTTCAGTTGAAAGCAAACATGAGATTAAACAATCACTTTGTCTAAAGTTCAATTTGTAAGATAACCCATTAAGTTTGCCCAAAAATGTGTGAAGCTTCAACATTCCTCCCTTCATGTGCACCTCAAGCAAACACTTAGGCCATACATAAAATAGTGTAAACATAATAAAATGGTTGCCCTTTTAAGGGAACAAATGACATCCAACTTTGACCAACTGTGCCAAAAATAGATAAAAACCACAAGTGTTTTCCGGTAGAAGTCCATGGTTAACAATCAACACCTGCTAATGTCAGCTTTTCCAAACTAGCATTCAATAACAGTCCACCATACAAAGGTGTAACAAAAACAAAATACAAACTTTTATACTACTAATACATTTTTATATATAAATAGAAAGCCAGTACAGTTACCTAGCTCCACAAAAACTTAGTCTAGTTTGGATGAGTGGAATGGAGGGGAAGGGATTAAGCGGATGGGGAATGGTGATAAAGATTAGAAAATGAGGACTTCCCCTCCTTCATTGACCCACCAAAACATGACAATAAAAAATGGCTAGTACATATACCTTGCTCAAACGGGCAGCGTGCAGGATCTTCTCCAAAATAATAAGCCAATGCATCTGCGTTTTTTCCCTATGAACATCCAAATTTATCAAAATTGTCCCGAGCACGCCAAAGCAACTACATGTAACATATGTAGGCATTTGTATGGCCATGTATGAATACAATTCCTTATAACAGAAGTCGAGACATACCACACCAGAATATAGTGAAGCCAAAGACCTAACCTCAGCTTCAGCAGAACCAAGAAAATCCTTCAAATTCTGAGTTTATGGGAAGATAACACAGAAAGCAATTAGAATGAGAATTTGCATAGAAAAAATAGCTAATAATACACTGTGAGGGAGTAATTAGACAATAATAATCGGAAAGTGACTATTTGAAGTGTCATATTTTATTGTGCAATCTTTCATACACAATGCAGCATCAAGCAGCTCCCAAACAGAGCAATAGGAGATCAAAAAGTATTAGTTACATCTAGGATTCATGATCCAAAAACATTTCTTGCATGTTTACTGATTCTACTTGAAGCCTAAATATTGGAGGCCTATGAGTGCAATCTTGGGCCACCTTCAATGAACATGGCTATATGTTATGTAGTATTGCAACCCTTATGATCTTGTTATTTCATATGGCCACATATCATGCTTACACATTCATAGGTTGTGTTGTGAGCTGTCATATGTAGAGACATATTTCTTGATACATCAATGCTTACACGTGTTGGTAATATGGCATTAGTCAGTGGACTGGCATGCAATCAATTCAATAGCCAATCTAGCAAACTTAATATCAAAAAAATCTTCTCATTTAGCAGATTTCCTAAAAATAATAAATTATATATCCAAAAAGGTACTTCAAAATGTAGTTCACAGGGGCTATGTGAGGATCAAGATTTTTCCAAGGACAACCTTCACGCACTTTGATGTTCTCCTTGACTATTTGAATCGTCCAGTGACTAAATCAAATTGTAAATTGTACTGCTTTTATAGCAAAGCCCTAAATCTCCCCCCTCCCGATAATGTTAGCAAGTTTTCCAGCAGTATTCTGGGATGCACGGTCTTTGGCTTGGTTGAGTTGTACCCATGCGAGATCCCGTATTTGAGTTGTTATTTGAAAATTTTATTAGGCATTTGCTCGTCATTTGTGATCTTACTTTGCAAATGTTTTAGTTATACACACCACATTGAGTTGCTTTAATCAAATAAAAGGAATATAAAAGGATGAAAATTTCATTTCTTCGAATGATTGATTAGCTCGTGTACGTAAATACCTTGCAAAAATATTCTGATACAGGACCGTCATTTTCAGAAGCAGCTAACTCCTGTACAACTTTTTCTAGCCCTTTGCTAACGGCCTGCATTTCTTCAGCCAGATATTTTAGTTGTATCTGCATAGTAATTTACCATTAAACTTAAAACACGCTAATATATTTTGTTCAAGAAGTTTATTGTTCCCATTAAGTGTGTGCATATATCTACTAAAAAAATCAATAAATACCTTTGTTGAAGCCTCCAAACTGACAAGATCTTTAGGAAAATCTAGAAGTTCTGGTAGCTTTTCAAACAACACCTACAGTATCAGGCACACCAATTATATGAATGCATGTAATTATGCAAAGTAATGTACAAGAGTACAAAGGAATCCCGAAATCAATCTAGAAGTCTGAATTTCAATAAACACCTCAATACTTGTGTGATTATGAAGGACCCACAGCATATTCAACACAAAGGGTCCAAAACTGAGACAAATAAAACCCCAAATTGCAACCTCAACGATCCAAGATCCCAATTTTATAATATTGTTTTGGGTCTATCCCCCAATCTCCATGCTAGTCATGAGCGAAGAGGGAATGTGATTAGGTTTCCACATGCATTGGTTCCAATGAGGGTAACTCCAGTATTGACTCTTCTCTCAATTTGAAGAGGGTTACTTCATGACTCATTCCACTATTTGAATTGAGGCAGGCTTAAATTTTGGGAGAAAAATGCATACATCCAAAATCTACCGGTTTGATTTTAATACCAAAAACTTTAGAGTGTTCTTCATATTCAATCATCATCTTTTTCCTCCTGTGATGGAAAGGTAGATCAAAGTTGAATTCAATATGTGTGAGCTTCCCTACAATAATCAAAAGTCCTATTATTTATGTGCCCTATATTAAGACATATAAATTGACCTTCAACCATCACCCTCAACTTTTGGCCCTTACCAGTTACCATCCTCAGATTCTTTGAATCTCAATCCCAGATCTCTTCAGCCAAATGTAAATATAAGGGTGAATGAACCCTTATGATGTATTGTGACTAACAATTCCATGGTATTTAAAGAATTTAGAACTTGTTTCATACCTTCTCCTACATTCTTTGAAAAACAAAAATGGTTGACAATTGATTTGGATGGAATCTCTTGCATACAACATGCATAGATATATATTATGAATACAGCAAAGTTGAGGGAAAAATATTGAAGAAACAAGGGAAAATCTTTCAGCTCTATCATGACTCGAAATTTTTCTTACATCCTTCTTAATTTTCTTTTGCTTACTTTTAAATTTAAAGTTTATAAAGGTGGAATCATAACTTACCAATGATTACTGCTATATATTTAGAAAATAAATAACAAACCATACCTACTCTCAGGGGCAAACTTTTACACCCCTAGAATGGTCACAAACCCAAAAATCTTTTTTATAAGTATAACAATAATTCAACATTTTAACAATAAACTAAATAAACTTCAGCATTTTACCAAAAATCTAGAGACAAGAAACTTCAGCATTTTAACAATAATTAAAAAATGAATGCTGAAATTCCCAAATAACATAATAAAGTTTATTTTTCAGTCTCAAATGATTGTAAAGGTAAAAATATTTAGCATCCTTTAAAGTAAATAATATAATACCTTACACAGATAATGCATAAGGGTCATTTTGTTGTTTCGTGCACGTGTATCAGTGAGTTTGAGGAGACTATCCAAACGAAATCCAATAGCAGAACCTGCAACAAAAGACTAAGGGAATTACTATAGAACCAAAAATGGTAACCATACCAATATTGCCAATCTTTAACAGGAAAGATAAAGTGAAGATTATAGCCAACAATACAAGCACACAGGGATGGAATTAAGGAAATGCAAGGGAAATCAGATAGTGTTGAGGCCACAGTACCACAAAAATAAAAGGCACCAATTCCAAGCCTAGCACTCCAAACCTAAACACTAAATCAAAAGTTGGAACATGGCATTAGCTACCAAATATTTATCTTTTATATATATATATATATATTGCACCTAACACAGATAGATATGGGGATCATCTTTTTGATTTTGAAATTTTCCAGTTTGTGGTTTGGACCCCTCCAACTCCATATTAAATATAATATGCCTTTAAACTAGGACAGCAAAGCAGCCTCAAAAGTTGAATGTTGGGTTTTATAATACTGATTTTAGTTTTATTTCAGTCTAATAAAGTTATTATTATTTACTCAATATTTAATTTATAAAAAGGGATCTTTAAATAAACATTATGGAAAATATTTCATTTGTTGTACTTTAATATATTCTCCCTGCAGGCTGCAGGTACCCTAATTTTCATGTAACTCAAATTCAACAAGCTAAGACCAATTGTAATTTTGTAATATAAGATACCCTGAAATAAAACCCAAGCTTGAGTTGTTTCTTTAATATGCATTACATATCCTATATACACCTCTTTGCATTCTCTTCCTTTTGCAATACTGCAACATATCTACTCACCCAACATTCTCCCCAGCTTATTCAAGCTAATAATGGTAATAACAACATGAAGTACGAAAACAAGCTAGTGATAATTAATTCGTTTGGGAAAGAGATAACATAATAAGAGTGCAAGGGTATAACTGAGTGAGTTTTACACTGCATTTATTTATAGTAGATTTTACAACAAAAAAATCTACAACATAACCAATAAAATATAGATAGTAAATATTTTGAAGACTATTTCCACATCCTAATTGAATTTAGTAATATCATCTCACTTTTCTTTATAATCAACAATATTATATATCTAAAATGTTTGAAATATGACCCTTATGGAAATATTATAAAAGGTGTAGCCTTGAGCATTTCCTCTCATCCTCAACCCAATACAAATCTTAGCTAACTAGGAAAGATGGAATTTTTTTCTTTAGTTACAATGTAGGAGAACATGTAGCTATTGATTGTTCTAGACATAATGATCTTCTTTCCTGATGGATTAGATAGTCATAAGGAACAAAACCCCTACATTTTCAAACTCACCCCTTGCAGTTCCATGGTTCAAAGCATTGCCCAGTGAAAGGATAGTTTGCATGGTTCGCTTCAGCTTTTCTGAATTCCTGATCTGATAAGCACATTTGTCAATGCATAAGGAGGCAGTATACATATGTATCTTAATGGTAAAAACTACAGTGGTAGAAGAAACATGTAGCTTGCCTCATCAGCTACAGAATTTATGACATTCAAATTTTTCCTAAGGTCGGAAACCTGTAAAAGGTGGAGGATTAGGAGCCAGGTCAGGAGTAAAAATGAAAGCCTCTAGAGTAAAAGAAATGAAATATAGTGATCTCTGACCTGGCAACTAAATTGCATTTTGAATGAGAAAACCCTTAGTTTGGACTCCACTCGTGGTACTTTCATCAACTCTAAGAAGAACTGTCAGACAGGATAAAGAAAAGCCCATTCAGCAGAACAAAATTTCAAAGGGAAACAACTGTTGTTCCATTAAAAACATGTAATAATGAAAAGAAAAGAAGAAGAAAAAAAACATTGCACAAACCTGTTCGCACTTGCCCAAGTTTTCCTTGTCGCCTTTATAAGCCTGAGATGGATACATATTTATTACAGAGTAAACAGGATTTGCATCAACTCTAAAAGCTGTCAGACAGGATGAAGACAAAAAAACAAAAAAAAATTCGAAGTGAAAGTCTGGAGCTCCCGTAAAAGTGTTAACATTAACCTATAGCCCTTCATTTCAAACGTATTTACGGCTCACAGTAAACAAAAGTTGCATGCTCTACTCAACTATCATATTTTTTTTATTTTACAGATGGCAAAAACAAATAAATAAGGCAGGAGTAGCAGAGAAACTTTCACATCAAACAAGAGAAGATATGACCAGATTCTATGTATTTTATTTCTATACCTTCAGTTGTTCCATCTCTTCTTGGCTTGGGCAGAACTTTATGAGGTTTTCAACCTGATCGACATCTAATCCTCCATCATCCAAGGCAAGGACTGAACACTGGGACAGTGTAAAGGAAGCTAAATTAAATGAGAAACCCAATAAATTTTAACTGAATGTAATATCTGTGAAATATGAGTGGGTTTATTCCTATTACATTTTGTTGTGCAATTAGTTAAAATTTAGTTATAAATCCACATTGCCAGAGCAATAGTATCACACGAATATTAAACAAAACATAGTATTTTAAAGCGACAAAATTGATGACATCATATCAGATGCCAGAATAAAGAATAAATGAAACAAGCAACAAAAACCTGTAAACAGGTTCCACCAGTATTGATTAAAATTTAAAAGGGCCTTCAAAAGCGAGTAAGATAAAACTAAAACAGATTTCACCGTTTAGAGATTTCATTTAAATGATATTTTATATATTGTCAGAGAAAGCAGCACATGAAAATTTTGTCATCCAAGTTTCTGAATTTTTTTGGCCGAAGGTTTCTGATATAGAAACAAACTGCAAGTCTCATAATTTGTTTTTTCCTGATTGTCAATTTTTTCAACTGTAATATCAGTTTTCACCAAGGGTTTCAATTTCATCATAAAAATTGGAGATTTTCTGTTGAATAATGTCCATAAATGATCAAAAACATTAATTTAAATGTTCCAATAATAGAAACATTAACATGGCAATTGACAAGCCAATTGCATAAATGCTCTTATGTTGCTGGGTTCATTGCCCTTCATGACTATGCCTAAAATATAGTATGAATATCCTTATATAGATACAATTTCCTAGTCTCCAAAAATCACTTTGCTCTCCCTACTAGTACCCTTACATCTACACGTGCTCAGCTTTACCTTAAGCAACATTGGCTCATCTTGTCATCAATGAAAGATTCCACTTCCAAATTCTCCATATCAAACAAACTTTTTCAAATAAGCTGAAAGGCAAATTCAAATCCTCCTATGGCATTGAATCCTTTGCATTCAAAATTCTACTAGCCCGTTTGGTACGTGTTTTTTTTAATAATTTCATGGCTTTTTACTTTATTGATGTTGTAAGTTAAATCTTGATTTGAATTCAGGATTGAAAAAAAAAATATTTGGTTGATTTTTATGATTGAAATCATAATTTAAAAATATGTTTTTTTTAAATTGAGCCTTACAAAAAATGGAGGGAGAAAATAAGGTAGACATAGATAATAAAGTGGAGGAGAAAAAAAATAAAGTGGAGGAGAAAGGAAAAAAATTAAATTTAAATTTAAAAACAAAAAACAACTGAAGCTTATTTTAAGACTCACATAATTTTCAAGTTAAGATTTCAAACATCTTTTTGAATATTTTATGAATACAAAATCCAGTTTTAAAATCGGCTAACTAAATAGCTGCTACACCATTATCTCGCATTTTTTAAGTTAGATATGAATCCTTCCACATACTCTATTTTGGGCTTTGTGCCTAGTTTGTATTGTACTCTTTGATTGTGTCTCATTGACACTCATCATGCTTATCAATAAAAGTTTGCTTTTAAAAAGAAACAATTAAATTGATTGTGTCAATGCGGAACCTGTGTATGATTTGTCGTTTACACTCGCAGTTGTAAATTTACTATAAAATGATTTCGTAGGATTTCAATTTTATGTCCAATTATAAATTGTGAACACATGAAAACACACAACAATCTTACCATCAAATCTGACAAAGGAATCTTCACTTTTGATAGCATTATTTCACAGTTATAAGCCCGCCGCAGCTCAATCTGCATGGAAGAAACATATAAGCATATAACAAATTTTCTGTTACTATTTTTTTTAATAGATAAATTTTCTGCTGCTAATGAAAACACCCCATAATGTTAATGTTTTACACATCCTCTTGTAAAACCATATGAAAGAAGTATACCTTTCAAAAGCCAAATATAATCCATATGGCTTACAAAACAGAATGTTTCCTTCATATAGACTCTGCATGAAGGCCTATTCTAATTCACCAGCAAAACATAAGCATCCCATTTCAGTAACTAAGTTTTCCTACCCCTTGGCAAAGCATCATATCCAATTCCATAGTTCAAGATTCTATATTTTACGGTGAGAATAGTGGTATTAAAAATTACAAGGTCAGTTATCTTAAGATTGTACTAGTGCAGAATGTCTAAATCATGATTTCTTCAAGATATATATCATAATGACCATGGAAATGAACTACTTAGAGTGGGTACCTCACGAATTTTATTACGTGGGGAAAGTTATCAACACAACAACTTTCAATGAGATATGGGAAAATCTGGGTATTCAATGTTTATTTTATTTGCAATGTGGATTTCCTTTTGGAACTGATTGTGTTGCAGCAATAGAAAACTTTGCATGTATGATATTTGTAGTTTCACAAGAGGAAAACAATAAGAAATTGAGGAGAATTGTTGACATTGTGAGATGATAAAATAGAGCGAGATCCAGAATTGTAATAAGAGACTAGAGTATTTCGACCCTATTATCTTGAGCATGAGTGCCACTCGTTAGAGCAAGAAGAATGGAGAGTACCTTTATTCAAGAGTTTTGTATAATTATACCCAATATCATCCAGTTAAACGAAAAATTAATAAAATGGCTGAGGCCATATCTGCCTTGATTACAAACTGTTGGCTATGTATTTCATGTTAGGATTTGAGATGAGGACATGAAAATGGATCAACAATTGATAGAAATAAAAGAGAATAATCAAATAAAGGAAAGTGTTGGCTTGATGGATCTATATTTAAAGGAAAGTTGTGTACAATGATTCAAGCGTATATACAAAAAAGGAGTAATGAGTGTGAAAATGCTGGGTCTAATTTACTCCAAATATTGACAGGGGAGGAAGGCCAAAATAGACCTACTTGTGACTAATCTCCATTACTATGTAATGGAAATATAAGCCTAAAAAAGAGCTTTATTATCAAGGGTTTGGGTTCGACTAGAACCAAAAAAAATTCAATCTAGTCCACTGATGGAATCCTCCTACAAGGTTCATTCCTATCTAGGCAACTGATGCGATTTCTATAGGATAGAAAATGGTAAATTAACTGAGATTGAATAGCCATTAGAACCAAAATCCATAACTTAGACCTCTCATAATTGAGCAAGTGGAATTACCCGGGGCTTGGGTTTAACCAGAAACAAAAATTCAATTTTGGCCACTGATGCCACTTCTATAGGATTAAAAACAGAAAATTAAATGAGATAAACAACCATTACAACCAAAATCGATAAATTAAACCACTGATAATTGAGCAAGTGGATTCCTCCACATACCAGCGCCCGCCCACCCACACACAAAATAACAAAATCTAGCACTTCACCATTCTCAACCTTGGGAAACCACACCAAGAATTGAGGATTGATATACACAGCTCTGGCGTAAAACTGCACAGCATGGGATTATTTTCTGAACATTTAAGAACTAGAAGCCGAATTACCAACTGCACTTTCTCAGATTTAGTCCTTTTGTGTTTCCATTTACCGCCAAGACCAAGATCGGAATTTGGGGCACTGGCTGAGAAAAGGCTTTCAAGTTCTGACATGTCAAACTCTGGAGCCCTAGCATCAATAGTAGAACCAGAACATAAAATTAGCCATAAATCATTTGCACTGACAAGCAAGGACAACTTTTCAATTGGAAAGGAAGAAAAAAAAACCTTGAAGCTTCATCCAATTTTTGAGTCTCAGCCCACAAACTTCCCTGCATTGCCCTGGTCAGTTTTAACCAATGGTATGGCTTCAAGGAAGCTTTTTTTGACTGACTCTGGTTCCTAGAAAGTGCACGTGTCAGAACCCGTCCTTTAGTTCCAAATGGAGCACTAGGAGGCGGAACAGGAAATGGAGGGGCATTTCCACAATTGCCCGCAGAAGGAGATTCTGGAGACGCAGCACTAGCTTTTGATAACCCTTTCAAAGGTGGGGCAGGAGGTGGAGGTACAGGAGGAGCACTTTGAGAATTCTCGGATCCTGGAAATTTAGGCCGCCCATCACAAGGGGGAGGTGGAGGTACAGTAGAACTTGTAGAATTGTTTGTTTCTGTTGTATTAGCTAGTGTGCTACCAGGGGGAGGGGGAGGGGGAGGGGGAGGTACAGAACTTGTAGAATTTTTTGATTCTGTTTTATTAGGTGTGCTACCAGGGGGAGGGGGAGGTGGTGGTGGTGGTAGTGGTGCTGAAGATGGAGCATGCATGCTTGGAGCAGGCAGAGTTAGTTGAGGAGGTGGTGGAGGTGGAGGGGGGAAAACAGATGAAGGAGTTCTCAGAGGGGGGGGGGGGAGGTGGAGGTGGAGGCGGGGCTAAAAGTGAGTTCTTGGCAAGGGATGAAGATGTGCGAACAAACGAAAGTGACGGAGGCAGAGGTGGGGGCAGGGGAGGTGACAGTGAGCGATCATTTTCAAGTGATGCCACTTCAGTATGTTGGGGGAGGGAAGAAGGAATCGTTTTTAAGATCACTGACTGATGAGAAGCTGGAGGAGCAAGGCCAGAAGGAGGTGGGGTAGCAAAACTTGAACTCGTAGATGAGGGATCCTCCACCAAATATTGCAGTGGTGGAGTTGGTTGTATGGTTGCAGTGCTGCTGGACTCAGATTTCAGAACAAGTACACGTGATGGTGCAGAAATAGCAGGACACGCAGGAGATTTAGTCACCATATGTGTTGCTTCTTTGCCATCGAGTGTAGCATGATCATGCAACAAAGATGTAATGCCAAGGGCTGAAGGTGCATTGTGATATTTTGAGATGGGCAAAGGTGACCCTTGCAAAGAATTAGAATATGATCCCGTCGAGGATTGAAATTCCGGTGGGGGGGATATGGTCTTAGAATGAGCTGTCCTTGGAAGTGCAACCTGCAGTTCTGGTAAGTCAACCCTCTTTCTTATCGAATCTGCTTCTGGAGATGATTTGGGAGAATCTGTGAGTTCTTTCTCCAAAATTCCAGAACCTGTGATTTCATTGTCTAAAACTTCAAAATTTGGTATCTCTGCAACCTTTCCGCCTGTTGATCCCTGCAAACTGCAGTCACATCCTGGACTTGTGATGGAAACATGTGACTCTTGCAGGGTGTTAGGAATAGGTGCTGGGCACAGGGAGGATTCTGGTTTCCCCGGGGATATTACTTTAGATTGAGCTGTCTGATGATTCTCTTTCTGCAGTTCCTGTGGCTTAGCTGTAAATACCGTTGAATTCACATCTGGGTATGGTTCAAGGGGGTGCATAAGCTGTTTTTCCAGAACCACAGCTCTGGGACTCATGGAGTCATTTTGTACAACCTCAGGTCTTGGGGTCTCCATGATTTTCTCATCAATTGGCTCCTTCAAAAAACCACCACTCTCTGCACTCTGGGAAAGAAGTGTTTCCATCTGTTTTTGGAGAATATTTGACCCTGTCATTTGCTGAAGCATGTTCAGTGCTAGGTCAGTCTTCGAATCCAGCCAGTCAACATGACTAAAAATCTCCTGAACTTTGGCAAATGCTTCCACAGGAAGGCCTTCTTTTTCTTCCAAGCAAGACAAATTCATTGCGACAGGAGACGTGCCAGCATTCATCTCCGAGAAAAGTACCTTAATCCAGACATTACATGGTAAAGCCTTAGCCCGGGCTATAAAATAATTGGCTAGCGTGTTAAACATGAACTAAAAAAAAAAGGGAAGAGGCCTGTGTACCTCTGTTCTGAAGTCCTTAGGAAATTGATCCTTAGCATTCCATAAGATGTCAATTTCATCACGGTTAAGCATTAAGATGTTTGACCTGATGAAGGATGTGTTGAACATGACCCGAAACATCATTGCTTCACTTTTGAGATCATCAAATGTGGTGACACACTCGAGGACAACATCGCCTATGATATGGCAATTGATGTCAATCTTAACCAGTTCACAATCAGCCTGCAATCAAACATGAAATTCATCAAATATTGTGTGGCTAAACAAAACTAGAGTTTTCAAATTAAATAAAAGGAAGTAAATTTTAAAATTTTAAAAATAAATTGTCCAAAGCATTCATAATCCCCTGCTTAAGGACCTAGTAAGCACTATGACCATACATCTATAAAGCTACAAATAATGCTCCCGCAAGGCATATCGGATGGCAAAATAGGCGCCACGGTTCCGGGGAGATACTCAGTGTGAGTTCCTTCAGAGATGCTAGACTCGCAAATGCTGCCATCATATGCCTTATATCTTTCGGGTCTAGAGAGGTCTGGATCGAATGGAGGGATGAGGCTCCATTACACTAGCATTGTCCCAATAAAACTACAAAAACAAAGTTAGGACATTCATAATTATTTTTCTATTATTTTTTCTAATTTTACATATTTAAATTATTTTTTACTTTCCTATATAAATATACATCATAAATTTTTTTTTCATATATATATAATGCTTATGTGAGAATAATTTTATTACTTTTTATATAATTAAAATAATATTTATATTACTTTTTTATTTAATAATAATTTTTTATAATTTAATATAAAATAAAAGTAAAAGTTATGAAAAAAATAAAAAAAATAGATAAAAAAATTTTCATATATAATTTAATAATTACAGGTAAATACTGTACAAATCCTATAAAAAAAGTTAAATATAATACTTCTGTTGTGAGAATAATTTTATAACTTTTTAATTTTTTCTCCCTAAATTTAATAAAACAGACTAATATAGAAAATTTACTACTAATGCTCTTACTTGTACGTTCACATGCCTTTTACTTTTCCAAAAATAAAGATGGGTGTGCTAGAACCTAACGCTTTTAGGGGCAAACAAAATAGGTGATTTTTAGTAGCTTTTGAAGAAACAAATAAAGAGGACAAGGTTAAAAAATCCATGTGAAATTATTTTGTAATGCTAGAAGCATCGAATTTTGATAGTTTTTTTATTTTCTTTAAGTAAACATCATTATTTACTTTCTACAACCACACATGGCATGGTGGTGGTTTTTAAACAAAGGACTTAGCACTAACTCACAGTTGTTATTAAAAAATAAAACAAAAAAAAAAAACAAAACACAATGGGCAATAGGTAACACTACAATTTGCTTTCTAATTGATTACTATGATGCAAATTTATGCATTTCTTAACTTAAATTAACTTTGTTCGGTTATATATGTATGATATTATTCATGTTTTTAGTAGGAAGGTTAACGTATTTTTTTAATATGGAGAAATATTGTTCCTTATCGGTACCTTATTTTTCAATTAAAAAATTGTATTATACTCACATTTAGATGTACTTTATTATTGTCGTATCAGTATTTTTCAGCCATTTATTTATCCCTGTATTTTTATACTATCCAAAGTATTTTATCATATGATTCACATATCATACTTTTATCGTACCCATATTTACTAACTTTGGTCACTTCTAATACTAATAATGGAGAGGGCCACAAGTTCAAGGCCCACTAATGAGCCAACCAAAGATGCTCGATCTATACTAAGCAAGCAGATTTCAAGATACAAGTTCAAGGCCCACATTTCCAACACATAGTAAAACCCCAATCCGGAAGGTTCAAAATGCAGAAGTATATGCCATTAGTCAATTTATAGTATTACATATATTGTCATCCAAACAAAAACTACACAATCACCAGTATATTAGTCAAAGAACAAAACAGCCATAGGATTATAAATCAATCAAATGTACATGAATATTTTCGAAATCGATAAAAATTTATTTATGTTTGTTTGTTAAAAGATAATATTATCTATAAATAAATTTTTTTATTTACGAATATAACTATAGTGTTTATAAATATTATTAGTTATGAATCATTCGATGGCTTTATTAAATATAATTTTATAAATATTTTTTTTAATTACTATTATGTGAAAACATATATTTTTTTTTGTTTATTATTATTATTATGTTAGTATTAAGTATATATAATAATTCTTTAAACATGTTAAACAATAATAATGTAATCTAACAATGAGTTATTGCATATGATACAGCAATTGATTTGTTAATCATTCATTTGCAGATAAATGTTTATGAATTTATAAATTATTCGTAAATATCATAGTTTTGTTAATAAATAGTGCCAAATACATCGACTCAGTTCATTTATAGTTCGTATTGCAACCAAAAACTTAAATAAAAGATATTTCAAAATACCTGCTTGTAATGCCGAACAGTTTTCCTGTGCTTCAGAGTTGAAAATAGAACTTTGGGAGTACGATCAGTAACCGCAAAAGGATCTTGTCCATATATCCTGAATATTGGGCGACAACCACCCTCTGTATCCATATTAGGGAGTGCTCTGATAATGATGCAGTCCAATGTAAGTGACCTATCCAAAGGAGGCCACTCAGACCCCACATTCCTTCTTGAAACATATTGCAAGTACCGCAACTGTGAAGGCATCGGATTCAGCGGTGACACCAACTGCAAAAGCTCGCGAGGCGCCTGCTTGTAAATCATGTCCAAAGTTTTCTGCTCCCCAGTATATTGCTTTCGATAAATTAAAAGAGCTGCTAGCATAAAAGCCAAAACTGGCCAACCACCTTGCTCACAGTGCATTAGTAGCACATCCTGCTGCCCAAGCAAAAGCCAACTTTCACATGACCTCAGGAAGTGATGGATCATCTCCATTGTGAGTATTGGGCAATTTTCATAATGCCGAGGATAGTCCATTACAGTCATATCATAATCAGACAACACACTCCCAATTTGGCTTTGGTTTAATCCATCTCTGAAGTTGAATACCATAAATGAAGCCTCAGGGAGTTGCTCACGTAGTTGGTGCACTATCCCTCCCATGTAAACTCTATACTCATCATCTTCCAGGACATCCGTCGTAAAGCAGCAGTCAAATACTGTGCATCACCATAAAATGGACAAAGTTACGTTGTTATGAGCCCAGAATTCTCTATACATAATTTCTAAGAAAATAGAACACAAAATGCATTATTTATGTGTCAACCCTTTCCAGATTCAAAAATATCTTCAAGCCTTGAGGAGACCTTCCAACAACATGAAAAAGCAACAGGATTAATTAGAATTTAAATTTCCAGGCAACTAGTTGAGCCTATCAGCTGGAAGTCCATTATAACAGATTAATTATTAGGAGACTCAAAGAGTGCACAATCGTAACAAAGTTATGGCAATAGAAACTTCATAATTAGCTCTTTCGAAGGGTTTCAAGTCTCAACATCAAAACTGTAAAATCCCGTGATTTCAAGGAAGCACTTCAAAACTTCCTCCAGAAAATGTCATTCATGAGAGGACATCAGAAGAGGCCGAATCAAAACTTCAAACAATGACACATTATACTGAGTAGTTAATCAATTTTACTGCCGTCAAAAACTGATATTGAGGCTTTCTGAAACCCAAGCATATTGATGAACTTCGACAAAGAAAGAACTAATAAATTCATAAAAAATATCAGCTGAGTTCCTTAAATGGATCCCTATTACAAACTACCAAAACAGCGTAACTTATGAATAAGCTAAATTCATAACAATAAATGTTTATAATAATAATGACTTTATTTTTCAAAAATTACCCAAATCCCACTATGCAGTCTCAACATGATTTTCAGTTATGGAGTTAACAACAGGGTGAGATGATGAACCTTTGAAATTTAAATTTAAGGATAAACGACAGCTACTAATTAACCAGTCAGAGCACCATAATTCACTAAATTTCGACGAAGATATGACCTGAACATACCATAAACCCTGTCAGAGATCTCAAGCAGCCCGTCCGGTGGCTTCCGATAAAAGAACTTGCGAAACAAGGCCATGTTCTTCGGGAACAGACAAAATCAGCCTAGTACCGATTCAATTAAAGGCACATTGGACCCAACATTTCAAACCCATTTCAGCTCACATACTCAGATCACAGAAAGTCAAATAAAAAGGGAGGAATTGGCTCATACAACCATCATGGCATTGAAGAGAGCGTGGTTTCAGGAACCAGAGGCCATGGATTTTGCTGGGGCTTTAAGGAAACACTCATCTTTCTCCTCCTTGCACTAGTAAATCAGAGACTTGGCTTCCAATTGAGAGGATCAGAGATGGGTCCGAGGAATTTTTAGGAATTCTGCTTTCTGGGTTTTATATATGGGATTGTCAGAAGAAGAAGAAAAGGAGAGAGAGAGACACAGAGACGAGAATTTGGGATTCGGGGTTTGGGAACATGGGATGTTCGATTTGTCGGATTTGATGTTCGACAGAGATGTTTATTATTCTACTATTTTCTCTCGCTTTCACCCTAGATTGACAACACCCCTCGAACTAGATTGGTCTTCCTATCCAATTACAAATCAACACGTGTCATTCTACTGAGACGTTGAGCCCTAATGCCCTATGGATGATTTAACTAACTCTACGATGGCAAATCAGTCATTTGGTTCCCGGCGTGAGTTGTGCAGCGTTGCAAGTTGCAACCATTTTTTTTGGCACCCGCCATCATAAACCTTGACCGTAACTTATCCAACTTTGAAATAAAAGTTTCACTTTTTTTTTTTTGGGTTATCATCATCAAGTAAGTGCGTAGATTAAGTGTGTTTAAAGTATCAGTGGCGCAAATTAGACCCGGGAGATACAATAATGTTAAATAACAACATGACGGTCAACTTTTGAAAATCCCATAAAACTCTGGAGTGCTACCTTTTTTTTTTAAGCCAAAATTTAACTAAATAATCCATATTTATAAAATTTACATATTCATTTTTCAACACTATACTATAAAATTTTAGTTATTTTAATAAATTATTATTATTATTATTATAAAATTCTTCCGGCTATCTTTGAAGACTTGCTGTGAGCATCGGTGGCGGCAGCGATAAACCAAAGAAAAGATAATGATTTATTACTAGATAAATATTATCATGAATAAAATAATATTGATTACTCTTAAGTATTGAGTGATTATTTTAAATTTTCTAATGTTCCCTTCATCCATCCGGCTGTGTTCAAGCGTAAATAATTGGGGAGGAGGAGGGGAGGTTAGGGACATGGGGGGTGAGATAATGATGCGTATTGACTTAGATAGATTTGCAATTTCTAAAAACAAACTTCTATTCGTGTAAGAGCCCTAAGATGAGGAACCGAAAAGAACTTACTTCACTAATTAATTAAAACTCCATTTATTTAATAAGTGAGGCCAAAAAAGAATAATGGTCAAAATCAATCGAATCACTTTATAAATATTAAATTAATTTATAAACAATTATCATTACATTAACTATGTTTCTATTACCTCAATTAAGTTTTTTCCTTGTAGAGTTTGTAAATATATATTAAATTTATTTTGATAAATTATTATAATTCATATAACAAAAATAATAATACAGGTTGAATCCCTATTAAACTCAATTAAATATGTTATCACATTAGTCAATTAAATAATTTAATATGTACAACAAATCAACTTACAAATTTAAAAAGTGCTTATGCCCATAATACAATTGACAATAAAAAACAATAATAAAGATTTAGCAAAATGAATATTAAAATTATTTATTTTATATAATCCTTGCACACATCTTATTTTTTTTTATTTTTGTTACATTAATAATCCTCTAAACCCTTCCCATCATTCCGGCCCCTGAAAACTCTCCCATGAAACACATCCTTAGTTAATTAATTATTATATGTTACAAGTTCAATATTTAGCAAAAACAATAACAACATTAATAAGCATACATGTAATATTAATATCTAATAATTAATAGAATTAATATTTCTAGTTGGATAATTCAACAACCAAATGGTGACATGACACAGTATTAGTTGTGTAGCGTGTTTTTAAAAAATTGTTAGGATAGTTTGTATACAATTGGTTTTCAATTAATTAGATCATTTAAGAAAACAAAACTAAGACGAATTTAATTTGACTTGTTTGGTAAGCCTTAATTATTTTTTAAAACACGATCTATTTTTAAAAACTATATACCCAGATGAATTTTTACTATTCACAAAGACGGAGATAGTATGGGCTGGTAGGGGCCATGCCTCCCTTTTCATTTAACAGTTTAATATATATATATATATATAATCGGTTAATATATTTTGACTAATTGGTTAATAAATATATATATCCCAGAGGCATTATTATTTGGGAGTGTGTGTGTATATATAAAATTTTAAAAATTGTTTATCTATAAATGAGTTATTATAATATTAATAAAAAATTTTAAAAAATTAGAATAATAAACTTTTAGTTTTATATTAATGTGAAGAATAAGGTTCCGATAAAGATTTTATATTATTTAAAAGTCATTAATAAATTTAAAAGTCATTAATAAAGTCGTAAGTGTGATATAATTTAAAAGTCATTAATAAATTACCTGACTATCATATATATATAGTCTTGAAATTATGAAACATAACTTATGAAGAATAAAGTTACAATAAAAATTGTTATACCTACGAATGATTTGATGCATATAAAAAGAATTACACTTCTATGTCATCACTCCGATATATATATATATATATATAAATTTAATTAGTAATTTGACTTACTATTCCAAAGTGTTAACAATGAATATGCTGACAATTATAATAATGGTAAATAGATTATACGGTTTTAAAAAACTTGCATAAGATTTGGTTATATGAAATTTAATAAATTTTTTATGCTTTTATGTCATTACCGTAGATACTACTAATAATTATCCAAATATGAGTTGTAATAATCTTGACATTTTGTATCTTGGTCTCCACAAGCCAAACTTGTTGAATTTATGCATAACAATCATAAATACTTTTAAATTATTTTAAAAAATAATTCTATTTTCAAAGAAATAATTTGCATGAGCCTTAAAAAAACAGCACCGTATATTCCTTCTCTCACTCTTACCATCTGTTTGGTAGCTATAGAAAAGCCGTAGAAAACTTGATCGGTGGAAAAAAAGGTAAGGAAAATGGATAGAAAGCTTGTTTTATCGTGTTTGATAGACAAGAAAGACACAGAAAAGTTAAAGAAATATACCGGCTAGTTTTTTGTTACTTGCAACATGACGTGATTTTTTATGAAAAACTGACACACCAATAAATTTATGAATATGCCCTCTAATGTTTAACATCATAGCCATTTATATATTTATAAAGGAGAGTAAAAATAATATTTCAGGTGTTATATATATATATATATATATATAATCATAAAAAATAATAATTTGTTAAACTTTTCTATTCCTTTTTCATTATAACCAATTGGAAAACATTTTTTTCATACTTTTTCTTTATATATCTTTTCTTTCCATCCTTTTTTTACCTCAGATTTTTTCATCTATTTTTCATGTCTTTTCCAAACAGCGGGTTACTGCCTCGAGTCTCCAATTGCCGCTCCTGCTCCAACTATTGATCGTTCTTTCTCCGCTGAAAACACCAAACCAACTTCATTCATTGGACCTATCAGGATTTCCATCTTGCTCTCAATTGGCAACGGCAATGACGATGCATATGCTCATCACACCTCGTACTTGCCTCTCCCTTTCTCCTTGGTCCATTCTTTAAATTTTAGTTCCAGATCCGCGCTAACGCAATTTCAATTTCGTTGCAACACCTTTTTATTTGTTTGATTATTTTGATGCATATGCTCTTTTTTTTTTTTTAAAGATTTACTTCGGTCTAGTTATACTAATTTACGTTGGTTTTGGTATGGAAAAGATTATTACTAAATACTATATATATACACACATACACACATAAGAAAATCTTTTTTTACCTATATAGTATATTTAACATTACTCATTAAAAAAGACAGTACAAACCACACTACATTGAAAACAAAAGACTAATAAGTTATTATAGAACTTTTAATTTGACAGTAATATCAAATATTTAACAATTTAAATTAAACTTTTATTTATATATAACTCAATTACAATAAATCACTGGAACATAACTATAATTAAATAAAAAATTAATTTGAATCATTAGCTATAACATCCAACAGTCCAAATTAAATTTATCAAGATAAAAATTTAATACCACATTCTTATTTTAGCAAAATTATATATATATATTCTTATCCATCCGAAATTCTTTAGTGTACAAATAATGTTGCTACAACAATGCTCCCTCAATCCGCCCATGCAAATACGTATTTCCAAAGCCAGCCCATGAACTTTAGAACCGAGAAATTGTAAGCACACCTACTTAATACTTCGATCCCTCAAACAAGAACCACGACATGCGCATCTACCTGAGAACTCCGAAACATCAAAAACTCGGTACTAATAAATACACTCGCATCCTTCAACGCATTGGTGCACTATGTAGACACTGAGCTTTGGTTCCAGCCTTTTCATTTCCAATGGTATCCTGCAAGTAAAAGATGATTAAATAAATAAATAAATCCTTGTTAGTGCAATATACAACATGACTAAAAAAAGACTTATGGCATGTTTGGTATCACAAGAAAGAATTTAGAAATGATGAAATTGAAAATCAGGGATAAATTATTTTATAATGAGTACACAAATAATTCAAATGATACTTATCCTTATCATTCTTCTAACAACTCAAGGTAGTACAAACTGCAAAACATGCCTTTTGTGGAGGATTTTTTTTCCTTTTTTTTATCTTTTGAAAAAAATTATTATAAATTACCGTGATTGGTGTTAGGTACAAAGTCCAATCCAATCCAATGGTACATTTATTATCTAAGCTGTAGGTTAAGAAACATATTAAAACTCCACAAAGAACATGCATATAAAATTTTACTTCGACCATAATATCAGCATCAAATCCACAAAAAACTTGCAAAATTCATTATAGGAGATGCTAGAATTTAAAATATCTTGCCAGACAACACTTGAGGTTTCCCCCACAAGCAGCATAGTGTAAATGTGTGCTTCCAGCTCCTAGAAACAAATTAGTTTATTCCATATAGAAGTTATGGTCAGGAGGCGAACAGAAATGAAAGAAATCACTATTCTCCCATTTAGAACTAAAAAAAAAAATTAAGGAAAGGAAAGGAAATTATTAGTCATCGCACTATCGAAAATTTTCTTATTATGGGTATATGGAGAATAAAAGTAAGGCAAATTAATAGAAAATTATCCAAGTGCATATTTATAACCTTCCATTTATCTTAATTTCATTTTCCTTTTGCTTTGATTGCATATCATTCAGCAAAGGGGAGAATAAGTATAAAAGATGTCATTCCTAACAAATCCATTAAGGTTCAATAATGAAATGTCACAACAGACACGCTTGCATTAATGTCAAGTAGGAGCTGTACAGAATTGAAATGCCCATTCGAGCATTAATACAACCATCAGCCGCCTTATTTACAAACTTGGACAGGGCACTGCACTAGAATAAATTGAATACATTGAATGAATCTAAAGTGACTAGTCTCCTGACAAGCATGGATTGACTTATTCCATTGAAGTGTGAACTTGACACTAGGCAAGTAATCAAATGAAATATCCAAGTAAAAAAAAGTAATTAAAGGGAATATGCTTATCCTTTGAGCGAGGAGTGTGCGTATCAAGGTACAATCCGAGCAAGTATAAACTTAATGAATGCAAAGTTTATTTGCAAAATGTTTCCTCATGTTTTTTTTTACATTAAAGTTTAAAACAAGAGATTGTCTTATAGTAACATAAAAACATTTCACATTAATATTTTTCTACAATGTAAAAAGTGCAAATGGGCTGTGTTAAGAACACCAACGATACATTTCTAGGTAGATTTTGGCAACATGCATCAATATATGTATTATGAATCAAACAATGGATAAAAGAAACATATGATAACCAAATAAAGGGCATAATTCTGGTCATATTTATTCTTAACATTTGAACCGCCACCTTGATCACTAACTGATGGAGCATCTAAAGATTGATACAGAACACTCGGGACAGAATCGGCCATTCAGCCACTACATGTCTTATGCATCTCACTTGCCCATTTAAAGAATTAAAGTTGCAAAGTGAAGAGCTGTTCTACCGGTAAGATAATATGCTTTTGTAACCTAAAAGCAACAGATCAAAATAATTTGCATCTGAACAGGAGAAGAGTCTGTACAACCTCTCAATGCCCGTGTCGACATACTTGCATCAAAGCCGTCTTCACAAACAACTCCAAAGCCATTCATATATCAGATTCGATATAAACTCATGGATTAATAACTCCATGTGCAAATCTAAATCAATGTTTTTTTTTCTTCTCAATAAAAAATTGTCATTACACAACCAAAATCCTAGCCAATTAGATGTCCCAATCCCAACCCTTTTTTATTTTTAAAGTAGAGAGATAATAATGAAGTAATGAAGAATACCCAGAACGTGAAAAGCATCATCGCAAGGGCTAACCTGGCCACAGTAATCTCTAGAGTTCACATCACATCACGGCAGAAGACAGATCAGGGTATGACGGTAGCAAGCCGAAGCAGCGCCAACAAGTCCGCCGCCCCTGAGAATCTGGACCTGGAGGAATCCCGACGCCGGTTCCACCAGAGCCCAAACTTTAGATCGCCTGTCAATCTCCCAAACACGCCGGTCGAGGAGCGCGGACTGGTGGTGAACCCAGTTCGCGAGCTGAGAATCCGCCGCCGTCTCTGTTGATTTTGTGTGGCTCTGGTCGTGGTCGGGAACAACCCACCGCACCGGCACCGGCACCGAACAGAGAAGATTTGTGATGAATCAAGGCCGCCGACACGAATGGCGACCCGATCGCCCGACAATCACCTATACAATCGCGAGCGGCGTAGAGATCTGGGTGCTGCTGGTCAGCAGTCCCGTTTTTCTTCCAAACGAAACGACGGATTAACCTGCGTTTGTTTATTCCTCCGTCGGATTAGACGTTGTGACGACGTGTCATCATCGCAACGATTGTGAGCAAAGTGCCAGCGAATCCGAATCCCTAAAGGCTAAAGCCCCGCGGGGGGTGGAGTTCGACTCCAGTCGGGATTGGGGTGTAAGGAAATCTGAGCTCCCGCGGTGGCCGCGCGCGACCTAGGTTGGTGTGTTTCAATTTCACTTCATTACCTAGTTTGTTTTCCCCGATTCGATCATACAACGTAACAGTGATTCCATCGTATTTTCTAACTGTACTGTCTGTATTATTTTCTTGTGCTTTTTTGTTTCCTATATATAATATATATATAAATCTTTTTGGCTGCATTTTTTGTGTTATTATATGTTGTCTTTGATATTATATATTGTCTTTGATAATATCTTTAAATTGGTGTTTTGTGTGTGTATGCCATTTTTTTTTTCTTGGCTGCATGTATTGTACCGACCTGATTGCTCTCTGACTGCTCTTTGATAATATTTTATATATCGTATGTTTTTTTTCCGTCGCCGCCGCTCTCTGACTGCGTCGCTACTCTCTCTCTCTCTCTCTCTCTCTCCCTTGCAGCCTTCGTCTGGAATCGAACGGTGAGTGACTGAGTTCTTAACTGTTAAGCTAATATTTAATTTAACGTTTAAAATATTAAATGGAAAAAAAAATACCATTTTTAAGCATTGATCGCGTGGCTTCATTGTAGTCATGATTTAAGTTATTTAACTCTAAATATTAATAATTAAGCGTGCTATCAATATTGTTGTTTATTTTTGTCATTCTGTGTGATGGTTCATGGTTGTAGGGACTAGGGAATGGCTACCAATGAAAATATTACTGGCAATGGTAGGGCTGATAGCACTGCTGCATCTTCATATAATCCAAAATCAGATTCAAAGCATAGGGCAAAGTCTAATGATCCTGGCTAGAAATATGGATATTGGCCTGATTTAAACATTTCATCTATTTCAATGTTGTAAACTTATGTTAAATTTCCTAATTTATGCACTAAGTTCAATTATTTTTACTTTTTTTTTCCTCCATATCTCTATGCTCTAATGTTTAGAAATGCCCAGCCCGGACCCTCATACACCCAGATCACCTTGGCGCTTTGAAAACTATGAATTTTAAATTTAAATCTATACTTTTTTTATTTTTAAATAGGGTTAATGTTTGTATTTTATAAATTTTAGTTGCTTAAACTGCTTTTGCTTTCCTAAGCTGTATTTAAAGCAATCTCTATACTGTTTCTGCTTTTTATCATAAAAAAGCAGAATTTTTTTATAAATGATTTTTAAAAATTTACCAAACAAATTTTGCTGTTTGTAGGGGCCATTATTTTTTGAACAAACAGGATGTTACTTATTATAACCATAAACATGTTTCAAAAATGGCTCTTAAGAAAAAAAAAAAAAAACTCTTTTGTCCTTGTGTTAAATGGTTGTTTATAAATATATTTTTAAAAAATCATACAAACACCATGCATGCGTGTGGCATGTGTAATTTTTTGATTCGTAACTTGAATTCATGGAGCATTGTGTAAGATGATGACAAAGGGCCATACTAATGAATTAGAAGGTGATGTTTTCTCTTATAGAATACATTGTCATCTGAGGAAGAGAAGAGAACAATGCCTCTCTATGATTGTGTGCTTCTGTTGAAGCCTCATGTAACTAAGGAGTCTTTGATGAACTTGGTTGCTCGAGTTGGGAAACATGTTTGCCAAAGAAATGGTGTCCTGACTGACGTGAAATCGTTTGGGAATGTTCATTTGGGCTATGGGATCAAAAAGCTGGATGGAAAACACTATCAAGTGAGCCTTTTTATTCAGCATTTTTTGTTGCTTTCAATCAACGATTAATTTTATCTCACGTTTGATTTGGTTAAATGGTTAATAGTTTCATTAAATCTTTAGTTTATGCTTTCTTACTTATCAAAAAAAAAAAAGATTATGCTTTCTTATGAAGCCATATTACTTTCTTTTCTTTTCTTTTTCTCGCAAGGAAACTTTACACTCAAAACTTGGTTTACTTATAAGTTACAAACCATAGCAGTTAAAGTTTGATATTCAATTCTGTGGCTGAATGGATCCTCAATTTGATTTGAAGTTTTTATATGGGCAACAGATATCAGTAATGAATAACACAAAACTACCAGCAACTTGCAATAATAATAATAATAAAACTGTAACCAGTTGATATTTACCTTAAAATGTTTCAGATTTTATGTATTGAAGTTTGACTTGAAATTGTTATCTGTGAGGTTAAACATAACGAGATAGATTGTCCGTATACCATTGAATGCCCAATATTGGCCACTGAAACATTGCAGGCTTCTTTGCTTGTTTAGGTGTTTTTTATTGGCGTTTACGCACTACAGAATTTCTCCATTTCTAAGCTTATTTAGAAAGCTAGCTTTGATTTTGGAACATGTGTTCTTTTGATGTATTTGTAAGGTAAAACACTATAATGTATTAATGTATAAGATAAATAGAGTAGTGTAATAGTGAAGCTTAGGCATGTTCAAGACACTAGCATTTGAAAAACATGTATAATCTTTGTCAAAATGTCTGAGCAAACCAAAGCAATCGGTGGGAGATTGAACACCTTAGAAATTAAAACGTCCACTTAAGGGCTCACTAAGCAACCAAAACCAAAATGTTAATTAATATTAGTATAAACTCCAAAATTTTGAACTATATTAATCCATTTTCTCCATTGAAGTAACACAATAACAAATTATCAAAATTGCAATGATATAAAAAATTTTATTACATCAATTTAATTCATCAATATTCAATACCACTAACAAAACAAATAAATCCAAATTATTAATTGAACTTTCATATAATAACATCAACTTATCAAAATGCAATCAAATCAATCGATGTGTGTGAGAGAGAGATAGAGAGAGATCAAACAGATATCCATTACCAAATTAAATCAAATGCAATATATATATATATATATTGTAGAGAGATTGAGGACAATTGTAGGAGAGATCAAAGAGTTCAACACTGGGCTGGTTAATTGGTCATCCGATGTGGTTGAAACTGATAGCCATGCCGAGAAAGAAGAGCAGCCGTTGTCTCCAAGGGTGGAGAGTCAGAGTCATCACCATTGTTGTTGCCGTTGGTAGCTGCAGTCAACTCACTAACACGTAAGGTTTTTTCAGAAGATCTCTACACCAACTGTGAGCTAAGGCCGTCACCAATGCCAAGAAGGGAGAGCAGCCATTGCAGTTGAGGGAGGAGGGCTGTCACCATTTCTAACTATCTTCGACTTGCCGACATGTAGGGTTTTTCTATGAGAGCTGTGCAGTGAGAGATGGGATGAGGGATCGATCTCACAACAGGAGGTCTTGGCCTTTCATCTGTCATCCTTTTTCTTTTCCCCTAATTACACTACGTGCAAACGACATCATTTGCATGTGGTGAAGTCATCCCCAAGGGTCGCTTCAGACACTTTATTGACGCTTGGCCATCCAAAGTGACATGCTTTTTCTCTTATTTTTGAAGCATTGCGAAATGGAGTGATGCAATGTAGCCTAAATGCTTAAGTGACACATGGATAACTATGCTTGTCAGTAGGATTTTGATATTGGTCTGTAGATCAATATCATGTATCATATAATTTATGTGTAACTATGAGCCGGACTACTTTTCAAAATTACCTAACACTACACTTTTGTTTTGGTTTTTTGGGCATGCAATGCAAGTACCGAACATTCAAGGGGCTTAAAATGGATGGGGATCTAAGCTTAAATAGTATACAATGGATGTTCCAAAAAGAACAAGCAAACTGGTTTTTCAGTATTTAAACTAATATATGACCTTTGTATTTCAAAGGTCTTGAATGGGACTGGCCAGTCACTGTAGTGGGAAGAGCCTTCTAGTCATGCTTGTTAAAAACGTGCTCTGAATTGGAAAATAGGGTGATTTTAAGGCATTTCCCTATGTAATAACAAATTTTGGGCAGCCCTTTCATTTCGTTGTTGTTGTCCTCTGCTTTTTTTAATTAAAAAAAAATATTGTCCTCCACGTTTTCCTGCTTGTCATTTCTATATGTTTCTTGATATTACTAATGTTTAGAATTTTTACTGCACTACCGTGCTTCTACTAACAGCATTATGACAAATAAAAAAAATATTATATGTTGGTTGCGCGTGGTGATTTCTTTTATTTAGGGCCAGCTGATTCAGATGACAATGATGACCACCCCCAACTTCAATAAAGAGCTGCAATATCTAAACAAGGAAGACCGATTGCTGCGATGGCTTCTTGTCAAGCATCGAAACAGCAAGTATGGAGTGGGATTTCTGAACGAAGAAGATGGGAAAAATGAGCTACGTAAGATCCGCAGTAACAAAATAGCTGATGATGACAGCGATGTAGATGACAATGACGACGAGGATGATGAGGATAATAAGATGCAGAGCACAACGGGGCAGCACTTCTTTCCCTTTACAAAATGAAGAGGACAATGAAATGAAAAATAAGTACTACTTCTTCTGTGAACTAGTACTGGGATTTTGTTCTGTGTTGCTTTGGATTCTGGAGTTAATGAGGGACATTGAATTGTGATGCCCAGCATGTTTGTCATACTTGTGGCCTCACAATTCTTTTATTATTATTATTATTAATGGTGAAACAGACCGACCATAAGGAACCCATTGCCATTGGTTTAAGAAGTTGAAGAAACTCGGGACATTGTACATTTTTGTGAAGGTTTTTCATTGGGACATTTTTGATTTATATAATCTTATCTCCAAGGAAGTTGGAGTACAATAAATTTCATTGAGGCTCCATTTCAATCGGACTAAAACGTTTTAGGAAAAACATTTTCAGCTGGGCTGAGCGTTTGTACACGGAAAAGTTTTTTGTATGACTGAAAATGGATATGTATGAAATTATTTTAAAAAATAATATTATTTTTTAAAAAAATCATTTAATATATTTAAAATTATTTATGAGTGATATAAATTTATTTTAACTTATAGTTTTTAAAAATAATATAATTTTTAAAAATAATTCAACTAAATCAAGAGTAGTCTAAAATTTTACAGAAAATTTTTTCATAAATTATTTTTTAATCTCTTTTATAGACTTACTTGACTTATTCACTTTTCCGATAAGCATTCACTCTTATCTTTCTTATAAGAGCACTAGTAGTAGATTTCCTATAGAAATATGTTTCTTTTTATTTAGGGAGAAAAAATTAAAAAGTTATAACATTATTCCTACAACTAAATCTTATATTTAACTTTATTTATAAAATTTAAATAGTATTTTTTAATATATTGGAAAGCATTATTCACTCCATATATTAATTGAATTATATAAAAAAAAATTCTCACCTCTTTCTTTCACGTTTCCCAAAACTTTCACTTTTATTTCATATTAAGTTATAAAAATAATATTAAATAAAAAATAGTATAAAATATTATTTTAATTATATAAAAAGTGATTAAGAGAATATATTGAGGTGTATATTTATATACGAAAACAAAACATAGTTTTAATATGTAAAAATAGGACAAATGGTTGGGTATCTGCTGTGATTGCCCTAAGTGTTCTCTCCCTCTCTCATAGACCATGTTTGGGCCGACACCACCACAAGATAAATGACATGTTATTATTAAATGACACTAATTCATATTGGTTGCATTTTATGTGAGAATGTACAAATAGTAGGGGTGAACATCGGTCGGTTCGGTCGGTTTGTGTATAATTTTTAAACCAAATCAACAATATTCGGTTTGAAAAAATCCAAACCAAAATCAACCAATAAATGTTAAAAACTATCGGTCTTGGTTTGGTTTGGTGCATAAAAATTCATTCGATATCCATTACCAAATTAAATCAAATGCAATATATATATATATATATGTAGAGAGATTGAGGACAATTGTAGGAGAGATCAAAGAGTTCAACACTGGGCTGGTTAATTGGTCATCCGATGTGGTTGAAACTGATAGCCATGCCGAGAAAGAAGAGCAGCCGTTGTCTCCAAGGGTGGAGAGTCAGAGTCATCACCATTGTTGTTGCCGTTGGTAGCTGCAGTCAACTCACTAACACGTAAGGTTTTTTCAGAAGATCTCTACACCAACTGTGAGCTAAGGCCGTCACCAATGCCAAGAAGGGAGAGCAGCCATTGCAGTTGAGGGAGGAGGGCTGTCACCATTTCTAACTATCTTCGACTTGCCGACATGTAGGGTTTTTCTATGAGAGCTGTGCAGTGAGAGATGGGATGAGGGATCGATCTCACAACAGGAGGTCTTGGCCTTTCATCTGTCATCCTTTTTCTTTTCCCCTAATTACACTACGTGCAAACGACATCATTTGCATGTGGTGAAGTCATCCCCAAGGGTCGCTTCAGACACTTTATTGACGCTTGGCCATCCAAAGTGACATGCTTTTTCTCTTATTTTTTGAAGCATTGCGAAATGGAGTGATGCAATGTAGCCTAAATGCTTAAGTGACACATGGATAACTATGCTTGTCAGTAGGATTTTGATATTGGTCTGTAGATCAATATCATGTATCATATAATTTATGTGTAACTATGAGCCGGACTACTTTTCAAAATTACCTAACACTACACTTTTGTTTTGGTTTTTTGGGCATGCAATGCAAGTACCGAACATTCAAGGGGCTTAAAATGGATGGGGATCTAAGCTTAAATAGTATACAATGGATGTTCCAAAAAGAACAAGCAAACTGGTTTTTCAGTATTTAAACTAATATATGACCTTTGTATTTCAAAGGTCTTGAATGGGACTGGCCAGTCACTGTAGTGGGAAGAGCCTTCTAGTCATGCTTGTTAAAAACGTGCTCTGAATTGGAAAATAGGGTGATTTTAAGGCATTTCCCTATGTAATAACAAATTTTGGGCAGCCCTTTCATTTCGTTGTTGTTGTCCTCTGCTTTTTTTAATTAAAAAAAATATTGTCCTCCACGTTTTCCTGCTTGTCATTTCTATATGTTTCTTGATATTACTAATGTTTAGAATTTTTACTGCACTACCGTGCTTCTACTAACAGCATTATGACAAATAAAAAAATATTATATGTTGGTTGCGCGTGGTGATTTCTTTTATTTAGGGCCAGCTGATTCAGATGACAATGATGACCACCCCCAACTTCAATAAAGAGCTGCAATATCTAAACAAGGAAGACCGATTGCTGCGATGGCTTCTTGTCAAGCATCGAAACAGCAAGTATGGAGTGGGATTTCTGAACGAAGAAGATGGGAAAAATGAGCTACGTAAGATCCGCAGTAACAAAATAGCTGATGATGACAGCGATGTAGATGACAATGACGACGAGGATGATGAGGATAATAAGATGCAGAGCACAACGGGGCAGCACTTCTTTCCCTTTACAAAATGAAGAGGACAATGAAATGAAAAATAAGTACTACTTCTTCTGTGAACTAGTACTGGGATTTTGTTCTGTGTTGCTTTGGATTCTGGAGTTAATGAGGGACATTGAATTGTGATGCCCAGCATGTTTGTCATACTTGTGGCCTCACAATTCTTTTATTATTATTATTATTAATGGTGAAACAGACCGACCATAAGGAACCCATTGCCATTGGTTTAAGAAGTTGAAGAAACTCGGGACATTGTACATTTTTGTGAAGGTTTTTCATTGGGACATTTTTGATTTATATAATCTTATCTCCAAGGAAGTTGGAGTACAATAAATTTCATTGAGGCTCCATTTCAATCGGACTAAAACGTTTTAGGAAAAACATTTTCAGCTGGGCTGAGCGTTTGTACACGGAAAAGTTTTTTGTATGACTGAAAATGGATATGTATGAAATTATTTTAAAAAATAATATTATTTTTTAAAAAAATCATTTAATATATTTAAAATTATTTATGAGTGATATAAATTTATTTTAACTTATAGTTTTTAAAAATAATATAATTTTTAAAAATAATTCAACTAAATCAAGAGTAGTCTAAAATTTTACAGAAAATTTTTTCATAAATTATTTTTTAATCTCTTTTATAGACTTACTTGACTTATTCACTTTTCCGATAAGCATTCACTCTTATCTTTCTTATAAGAGCACTAGTAGTAGATTTCCTATAGAAATATGTTTCTTTTTATTTAGGGAGAAAAAATTAAAAAGTTATAACATTATTCCTACAACTTAAATCTTATATTTAACTTTATTTATAAAATTTAAATAGTATTTTTTAATATATTGGAAAGCATTATTCACTCCATATATTAATTGAATTATATAAAAAAAAATTCTCACCTCTTTCTTTCACGTTTCCCAAAACTTTCACTTTTATTTCATATTAAGTTATAAAAATAATATTAAATAAAAAATAGTATAAAATATTATTTTAATTATATAAAAAGTGATTAAGAGAATATATTGAGGTGTATATTTATATACGAAAACAAAACATAGTTTTAATATGTAAAAATAGGACAAATGGTTGGGTATCTGCTGTGATTGCCCTAAGTGTTCTCTCCCTCTCTCATAGACCATGTTTGGGCCGACACCACCACAAGATAAATGACATGTTATTATTAAATGACACTAATTCATATTGGTTGCATTTTATGTGAGAATGTACAAATAGTAGGGGTGAACATCGGTCGGTTCGGTCGGTTTGTGTATAATTTTTAAACCAAATCAACAATATTCGGTTTGAAAAAATCCAAACCAAAATCAACCAATAAATGTTAAAAACTATCGGTCTTGGTTTGGTTTGGTGCATAAAAATTCAGTTCGATTCATCGATTTGAATCGATTTTTGAATTTTTAACGTCAAATAATAAATACATTCATTTTAATTTTTAAACATCATCACCAATCGGCTAAGTTTACGACTCTACAAGTAGATCTGACAGAGATAAGTGGAAATTGAGAAGTGGGAATGTCAACCTTTGGCCTTTTTATTTCGAGAAAGCGTAAAACTAAGAGATGCATGAGAATTGGAAAGTGAAAAGTGCCGACGTACCGAAGTGGTAACGTATGTTCGGTCGGTTCGGTTAACCAAACCCCCAAAACTGTGAACCGAACCAATAGCATTAGTTCTCCAAAAATAAAAATCAAATAAACCAATATAATTTTAAAAACCAGCTTTTTTCGGTCCAAACGGTTTGGTTTGATTCGGTTCATCGGTTTGGTTCGGTTCTTGATCACCCCTAACAAATAGTACATGTAGTATGTTTGTTTTGAAACAACATCCATTGTATATTTTCTATTAAATGTTAGTCATTAATCCTTTGATTTTTTTAGGTGTAGGCATGAGCAATCATTTACGTGGTTTCAGTGTTCAAGAATTTGAAGACGTGACAGGGAGGAAATACATAATACATAGTGATAGGAATTTTTTTCTCGAACTTGACATACACTTGAATTGTTTGTAGGTCTTTGTGCTAACGGATTACTTTCAAATTGAGTTTTCTTGATTATCCAGTATTTGATAATGATTTAGAATATTGAATAGTTAGAGTTTAGTTTTCTAATATGGATGCACATTTTGCACCACTAAAATGTATGAAACATTTGAATTTGATTAATTTATCATGAATTTATGCATCAATTGAGAAGTGCAAATTTATAATAGTTGTGATTCTATTTATTTCTAAGTTATGCTTGAACATTAAGTTGTGAAATATTATATATATCATTACAATTAGTCATGTCAATACTTTATTTTTTCTTGCAATGAGGATTTACATGAGTTAAACTTGTGGATGCAGAGAGAGAAAATAAAAATAGAATAATTCATAAAGGGATAGCATAAAATGCAATATTATAAGGTTATTATTTTAAAAATAAAGACATTATTAAAATAGAAAGATTTAGCTTGCAGAATGTCATCCTACTTGGGAATTGATCCCAATGAGCTTATCCATGATGCATAGTGTTATAGCTTGGTACCCAAAGACCCTTCATGATCTAGGGGAGGCCAGATTGGGACCTTGTACAAGGGTAGCATGGATCGTTGCTACTAAGTAAGTATCGCATAACGTTTTCTATAAAAAGAAGTTGGGAAAAAAAGGAAAAGTTCAAAAAAAAGTGAGAAAAATAGAATAATTAGTCCATTGCATATATATTGTTTAGCTTTAAGTAATTTTTACCCATTTATTTTACTTCAAATATACATATGGATAATGGCATTATGTTTGGAGTATGGAATGGCTATTATATTACTTTTTTAGTATTTTTGATCTTAGATAGTTGGTTGATAGTTGCATATTTATATGACTTGATTGAGTATCATAAATGAAAGTTAGAGTGAGAAAATATGGGAATTGAGAAATGTTTAGTTTCAAATACTCACATCCATATTGGAACTCAACTCATTGATATTTAAGTTCTTCTATCTATATATTTGAATTTGCATAATTTTTATTTATAACTAATTTGTTGTTGTTAAGAGAGGAACAACAATTTAAGCATGGGGGAGTGATAAAACCCATTTTTTGCAGTAATGTTATGCTTTGTTTTTATGATTTTATGAGTACTTTATCTCATTTGAATTATAATATATTTGTTATAATGCTTAATTTTTAATACTTGATGAGTATTGACAAGTATTTAAGTGTTTTAAAGCAAAACAGGCGAATACTAAGAGTTCCTATTTGAAATAATGAGTTATGGAGCAAATTTGGGCAAGAACGGAGGAAAAAGATATAAGTCAATGGTGACCCACACTTTGTGGCCGTAGTGTACATACTTGTAATCACACCGCTGCAATCTATGAACATTAGAGGCTATGGATGCAACATGTTATCTACAATCATGGCTGACGTGGTCGTCTTAGGCTTGTATAAAGGTCTAGTTATGGAGTATGTATGTTCAGTTACGATCAAATATTAAAAGAGCAAACCTGATGCACAAAGCACTCGTGAATGGCGAAAAGAGGCTATAAGATTGTGCCATAAGACCGTGGTGGGGGATATTAAAATAAAAAAAGAGGCAGCGGCCGCAAGCGTAGAGTGTCAGCCATGACCGTTTATCGACATGTTTGTTTCCTTTTATAGTTTTCACTCCTAAGGTTAAATGAAATAAATATCTAAATATGAAATATCAATGAGACAAACGCCTAGGGTTAGAGGTTTTACCATTATCCCAATTTCCTAATCTTGTATTAGGTTCATTATTGTTATGCCTTTCTCTATTACTCAAGGGTGATTAATCTTGATGGAAACATCAACTATGTGCATTCTGATAATCAATGAGAATCCTCTTACAGCTATGGACTACTGTCATGCCTCATAGCTCTTAAGTCTCAACTTAGGGATCAAGTAATTGAATTTCATTTTTAATCTATCATTTAATCAATCATAGATTGCAAATAAATCACAATAATTCAGCATGCTAGGTAGAGATTGAGAGACAAAGAAAATGGAAAATCAATTAAACCATACAACAAAGATTATTCAATTGGGATTAGGCTACTCCCAATCCCTAGACAAGAACGACTAGCCACGCATGGCTGGAAAAACAATTATACAAAATTCAGAAAGTATTATCTTACAATTGGTTTGGAAGAAAGAAAGAACAACTTGACTGTCACATTCCAAAGTAGTCAATCCCATTTTTCCAATGATGCACAATCCAACCTCCCATGTATTCCTGGTAGTTGTCACGTCCCCCTATTTGTCCTCCTGTCTCCTTTTTCATACTCACTAGCCCTAGGTTTTTCCTGCCCTTGAAAAGATCGAATAGCCACTGCAAGTGTGCATTTTTCTGTTCATCGGTCGCAGCTGACCATAAAAAGTGGAATCCGCTCTGATAGAATTTGGTTAACCGAACCGATCAAACAGACGTTACCACTTCGGCACGTCGGCACTTTTCACTTTCCAATTCCCATGCATCTCTTAGTTTTGCGCTTTCTCGAAATAAAAAGGCCAAAGGTTGACATTCCCACTTCTCAATTTCCACTTATCTCTGTCAGATCTACTTGTAGAGTCGTAAACTTAGCCGATTGGTGATGATGTTTAAAAATTAAAATGAATGTATTTATTATTTAACGTTAAAAATTCAAAAATTGATTCAAATCGATGAACCGAACTGAATTTTTATACACCGAACCAAACGAAAAAGGGTTTAAACCCCCTTTTGCTTTAAGAAGGGTTTACAAGGTCGGCCACTATTGGGGTTCATCCGTTGCAACCTACAAAATTTAGGATATCCGCTCTGATGGAATTGGCCATGGCCGGCCATTGTCCGCCGTGACATACAAAAAGTGGAATCCTTTGAGTTAACTCCGTCACGGCAAGCTAGGTGCTAGTCATAGCCAATGATTGGAGTCTTTGAACCTTCAAGGGGTCGGTCGCGATTGACCATATCTCGGTTGCGACCTACAAAACGCTTGATGCTTCTGGTAAATTCGATCGTGGCTGGTCCACCTTGTAACAGCCCAAGTCTCTCGTAACACGATATTATTTGATTCAGGGTCCAAGCCTAATCCCCGGTTTTGTTATTGGCAGTGCCACTCAAGCACCCCAAAAGGCCTCATGCCAAGAGAGGTCTCCATGCCCTCTTAAGAGGCACGCTTTGTTCTCTTCCTTAGTCGATGTGAGACTTGCAAAGTCCTCAGACTTTACAATCCACCCCCTTAGGAAGCCTACGTCCTCGTGGGACTATGGTACACCGACTCGGTCCCCAACTCTGATACTATCTGTAACAACCCAAGTCCCCCGTAGCATGATATTGTCCGGTTCATGGCCTAAGCCTAATCCTTGATTTTGTTCTTGGCAGTGCATACAAGCACCCTAAAATGCCTCATGTCAGGAGAGGTTTCCACGCCCTCTTAAGAGACACGCTTCGTTCTCCTCCCCAGCCAATGTGGGACTTACAAAGTCCTCAGATTCTACACACCTCGGTTGCGGTTGATAGTGATGTCACATGCCCTGCAAACATTGGTGCGGCGGGACTTTCCTTGGACGCGGCCAAAAACTATAGCAGCAGCCGATCTGTGCCTTTTTGCCCCATTTGGCATCCTTTTGCTCCCAAAACTTACAAAACACACCAGACCACACAAAAACATGGCAAAACACTACAAAACACTAAGAACACATACAAAATCATGTTAAACACAATTAAAACACTATAAAACTACACTAAAACCAAAATAAAGTAAGGGATCAACACATGGAAAATATGTATATAAAATGGGTTGATCAGTGGGAGGTTATTAAAATAAAAAAATAAATAGCTGTCGTAGGTGTAGAGTGTCGACCATGACAGCTTGTCGATGTGTTGGTTTCCTTTTATACTTTTCACTCCTATAGATTTCAAAAGTTTCTCAATTCATTATAATAAGGCTATGCAGGTCTTTTATAATTATTTTAACGTTTTAATTGTCTTTTTAAAGCCGTATATAAAGAATGAAAACTCTTGTTTATAAATATACATGTTATGGTCTTGAAACATAAGTTTTGGATATTCTTCCAAAGGTGGAATGGCTAGGAGGCTATAGAGCTGAGTAGAAATGTTCCTAAGAGAGGAAATGGCTGATGCTGCTAACTGCATGTTCTTTCTCTCTTTATAGGTTTTCTTTCATAAAGTAGTATTTTATAATTGACTTGACTTCACTACTTTATTTGTTGTTTTGAATCCATGTTTTTATTTTAATATCATATTCATGTATTATGGTTTGAATTTCTTACATCTATTGTGTTTGAATATTGATGTTAATCTTACAAGGTCAGTTGAATGTTATTTGTTTAAAGGCCACCTGTTTTAATTTAATATAGGACATTGATGGTTTTATTTGCATAGTTTGGATTGATATCACAACATCTGATTCATTATTGTTTATAGGTTTGAAACAAGTTTATAATTTAATTAAAATATTATAATTTGATTCATTTAGACTATGAAATTATGAATGTGTTATTTATCTTTTAAGGATCATGGCAGACATTAATTGAGTATGATGTTGAATCGATTGCATCTTAGTCAATTACATCTTAATTGATTACATGCTAGTTAATTTCATTCTCGCATTAATTAGTTTTTATTTTCCAACAACCAACCTCTTAAATATCTAACTTAGCTTTAGTTTTTTGTAAGGATAAGTTGAGTTTAAATACATAAGTCATTTTGTTAGTTAATGATCTAAGTTAGTTATATACTATACTTAGTTTAGATTTATTTAGAGAGCATGTGCGATAATGCCCTTTCCAATCATCTATAAAGTTCTTTGTTTATTTAAAAGTTTTTTAGTCAATTTTAAAGTTCTATGTCTACTTTAAGAGTCATTTGATTCAACTCTAAAGTTCTTTATCAACTTCAGGAGTCTTTTATTGAACTCTTATATCTTATGTTTACTTCAAGAGTTATTTATTTGACTTTAAGCGTTGTTTTTATAATTTAAGAGACCTCTATTTACTTCAATAGCATTGTGATGAATGCTAATGTCCTTTGATTATGTTTCACGACACTTTATCTTGGTAGTGTTTTCTCAACACTTAGACCTGATGATTTCCAAGGTTTACTTTAACATTTTGTCTTAATCTCTAAGACTCTCTTTGTCACGCCCCCGAATTCCAGGGAACCCGGAACCGGGTACATGACTTCCCCTTGCCCGCACCCGATAGGTCAAGGGGTTGGTGACTAGCACCAATAGAGACTACACTGCGGGTGCTGTCTCAAATATGCAACCCTGTACAGTCATACATCAAGGGTAATCCTATACTTTCCCATATATTATCATGCATACAATGAGTCAAACAGTCATACAGACATCACATCATACATTATGCAAATACAACTGTCCACAGACCCATGTCCGGGATATCACATAAAATAATACAGAATATAACTGTATCATACATCGGAGTAGTGGGCGTCCTCCTGGAAGAAAGTCCTCCACTAGTCTCGGGTCACGCCTGAAAAGGGTAAACAACAAGTAGGGGTGAGCGACAAGCTCAGTAGGTGACCCCAAAACTCCACATCATGCAACACATATAAGTCTATACTATATGCTCAGTGTACTCGTGCACCGTGTAGTGTGCATAATCATCAGGACTCAGCCTGCAAACAAACATCAGGACTCAGCCTGCTCACACAGGACAACTTGTCCATGATCCTCCATGGGATCCCAGCTCGGGGCACTCAGCCCTAGCTCCACGAGCTCAACGGCTCAACTCAGGCCTTAGCCTGTCCACAACGCAATATGTCCGGCCACAGTCGCCATACAGGCCTGCCATCGGTGCATATGCCTGTCACGTCAACCACATAACACCATCGGTGCATCACGGTGAGAACCCAAACAAGTCACGGAGTCTATGCCCCAATACCTCACACCAACATACTAACATTAGTATGGTATGCCATTCTCAACATTTCCTTTAGAACTGTAGCCAGTCTTCACAAGTAAATCCTCAATCCTTGATTTATGAAGAAAGTACCCATAGCAGCTATTTTCTTGAAATGAAAAGTCCCGGCATTGGGTTCTCATATCATAAATAAGATAATCTGATTTTTGGGGATTTTTCTGAGATGTCTAACCCCACTTTCCAAAAATTCACCACTACGAACTTTTGGGTTTTTCCGAGATTTTACACTAAAACCCAATTTTCACATTTTGAAATAGTGGGAATTTATTTTTCTAGTATTTTTCTTTGAATCCAAATGGGGGGTATTTCGTTATTTACATAGTAACTTAAAAATGTGTAGATGGGTATAAGTTACGATGTAAATAGGTCCAGTCCAGTGCTGTCCAGTGTCCAGTTACACTGTTGGAGCTGCGACTCGTAGCTCAGAACCTACGACTCGTAGCTGCGGAACGGCGACTCGTAGCTGCGGAGTGCGGAGCTGTACCGCGCCTCGAAGACTCGAAGCGAGGCTACGATCTTCGACCTTCGGACTACGACCCTACGAACTACGAACCTTCGAACTACGAACTTCGAACCTTCGAACTACGAACCTTCGAACTACGGGTCTACGAACTACGACCCTACAAACTACGAACCTTCGACCTACGAACTACGGGTCTACGAACGACCCAGAACTTCGGATTTTCGTTAGTTCGACCCAGTAACGCGCCCAGGGTAATGTTCATCGTCGTTTTTGCCTGTTCTTCGTCTGGAACACGCCCAGAAACTCCCAGACGCTCACTAACACCCCTATTTCGCAACAAACTACGATATTTACCTCAAAACGCGTCCATAACGCCTCTAAATTGCGCAGAAACAACAGAAATGCATATAAAATTCCAGATTTCCAGAAATCTAGATCTAAACCCAGACTTCCATGGTTGACTTATCAACCCTCATGAAAAACACAGTTAATCAACCCCAAAATCACAGAAACATATATCCACAATGATATAAAACAGTTCTTAACCACAGATCTTATGTTAAATCATTAGATCTAACCCAAAATTGGTTTTGCCCAAATTCTAGGGTTCATGCTCAATTTCATAAATCATGATGAATTCGTGCAGATCCAAAACAAGAGAAGGATAAGAAGTTTAAGGACACCTACTTGAAGTGAATCTTTGAGCTCCACGAACCCAAATCACCAAGGCCTCCAAGCTCTCTCTCAGGCTCTCTCTCTCAAACGCACAAACGTAAAACGTAAAGTGAAAGCTTTTTTTTTGTTGCTATTTATATTTCTGCCAGTCAACTGACCTAGTCAACTATTGACCCAGTCAATAATTGACCTCCCAACACAAAAATTGACCTTTGAGGCCCCGAACTCCAAAATTGAGTCAAACTATAGTCAAAACGCTCGAAATGACGAGCACAACACTAAACAGATATTATTACACCCAAATGACCGCCCAAACGCAAAGTCAACCAATCAACCCCGAGAAGTCAATAATCGGGTCAAAGTACAGTCAAAATGCTCACATCGACGGCTACACTACCGTCCAGATAGTTACATTCCCATAGAATGACTATCTCTCAAAACTACCCAAATACGAGTCTTTACACTCTTAGTTTCTCGATACCCGTCATTCTTCACTTAGTCTCTTATTTTATAAGCTAGACCTGATGGTTGATATATGCACACTTTTGATTGGTTATAATAACAGAAGATATAAAAAAATAAAATAAAAAAATAGAAATAGAAATATAAAATGCGATGTGGAGGGATAAATAAAATATATCAAATAGTAAACTATCCATCTCATAAAATGGAAATGAGTAATATGAATATGAATACTTTAGTGTATATGAGTTAAACAAATCGTAATCTCATACGTGTATATATTAATAAGTCTTTTCACATAAATTTTATATTTAAAAATTTAAATATATAATAAAGATGAGTTTATTTATATATTATTTTGATTTATAGTAATAAAATTAATTATTTTTAAAATATATTTATAAATTATGTATAAGCAAAAAATAAAAAAAACCCACATATTAATGGACATACTAGTAAATTTTAAACAAAAGTTATTAAATATTAGAATATTATTACACAAGATTAAATAAACATAGTTATATTTTTATTAATTCATAACGTAATTATGCTTTTGAACTAATATTTCAGACTTATAAAAGTTACATTAAAATAGATTACAAATTTAACAAACATGTAAAATTGGCAATGAGTATATAGGTGAAAATGGAATGTGAAAAATATTAAAACAATAATAACATGTATGTAAAATTGATTTTAAAAATAGTGAATCCCGATGATTTTAAAGCTATTTAATTTTATAATTTAGTTTTTAAAATAAGTGAATTTCATAGTTTTTTTAAAAATTATTTATAACTATTTTTTGTTTTCAAATCAAAATTCAATCATGTCGAAAGATCTAAATAGTTTTTTTATTTTATCTTTTTATTTTATTACTTGAGGCTATCAAATATTATTTTTAAAAAAATTATTTGGGATTCAATTTTAAAAAATACACATATTTTAAAATAAATTCTCTCTCATATTAAATAAGAATTATTTTTAAATTATAATTCAATATAAATTCTAACAAAGTACAGAAACTATGAGCATGTTTAGTATTATTTTTGATTTTCTATTTCAAAAAGTATTTTTAGAAATTATATTTGTAATCTATTTCCTGGTAAATTAAATATACTTTTTTTATTTGAAATTATTTTCCATGAAATTGAAGAATGTATTATAGGGGAATATATGAAATAACTTTTGTAAAAATAAAAAAAGTAAAAATATTTTTTTATTTATTGAATATGAAAAGCAAAATCCATGGAGAAAAAAAAATTAAGGCCTTATTTGATTATCATGTATTATTTTTTAAAAGATATTTGGTTATCTTGTATTATTTCTAAGAAGATGATTATTTTTAAAAATTATAAATTCAAATAATTTTAAATTTATTAAATCTATTATTTTTAAAAATAAACAGGGAGTAAATTTATCTATTCAAAAATAATACAGTAAATTTATCTACTGTAAATTTATCCTGGCAACCATCCTTGTCCATTAAAAACCAAACACATCCGCGTGAAACCTGTTGTTCAGAGAGTGAGCTCTGCTGTGCACGCGTCAACCGCTGTCTGCTCCTTCCTCGCTCCATTCGCGGAGACGATAACCAGATACAGAAAGTGAGAAGCTGCCTCGATTCTTGCGCAGGTTGTGCGTTGCGTGAACCCTAGGATCGCAGTTCTCAAGCAACGATTTCGCTCCATTCGTGGTCTGGAACATCGGTTGAGGCGTTTAGGTTTTAGTCGTGCAGTTGGTAAGTCTTATGTGGTTGTCAGTTGATCTCTTTTTGGGGAAATTCTTATTATTTTTTGTATACTATATTGTTGAAATTCTTGTACTTTGTAGGATTATGCATAGCTATAGGCATATGGCTATTTAAATGTGGAAGCATTGGTGTGTGTGTGTGTTTGTGTATGAATTCGGCTCATGTTAGTAGGTTTTCCCAAAAAATGTAATTTATTGATAATAGAAAGTATTTAGGGTTTTTCAGAACAATGTAAATGTGTGGGTAATCGAAGACTAAACCGCAATCCAAAGTTTTATATCTCATCTTTTGCGTGAAAATGAATTTTTGAACACTCTATTCTTGAAGTTTAAAATTTGGGTTTTTTATTTGTTTGTTTGTATTTTGCTATAGCTGTTTTATTGTGCAATTGTCCGCATGATTATGTGTGCCTGTGCAATTGCTTGTGCAATTGTTTTCTCAAAAATAAAAAAAGGAAAAAGTCCTACATGATTGAATTTTGATTCAAAGGAAAGAAAGTGTCAAGTTGAAAAATTCACTTTAGAATGTCTTTCAAAAGATTATGTGCTGTGATTGGATCAAATAATCCCTTATAGAATAAATATTTGGACACTTGCGATCCCTCAGGTTTTGTCTTATTTAATGTTTATTCAATTACCCTTTTACTTGAAAATGCAATATAAATATTTGGTTAATAATTTTTTTTGATGGATAATAAATGGCTTTTATTAAGAAGAGAGCACACAAGAAATACACAAAGAGTAACAAACAATAGGGGAAAAAAGAAAAACAAGCATCAAAACGAACATCCTGTAATTACATCCAAAATACTAGAGAAATAACCCTCAAGCATTGTGCGCACGCTAAAGACATCAAATAATGCAATGAGGAGCAACGTGCCAAACCAAAGAGCGCATACCCATCGATCCAAACCAACAAAGGGAAAGACTAGCAAGGGTTGGAGGCATCACCCATTGCACCCAAAACAAATTCAAAAGCAAAACTCATAGCATTTGAGCTATCGAATAGTGAAGAAGGATGTGGTCCATTGTCTCCTCTGCCGCCTTGCACAAATAACACTAGCTAACTATCAACTCACGATGATGGACATTATTACTGGTTAAAATCTTTCCCACCACAATAGACCAAGAGAAGAAAGCCACATTGGGAGGAATCTGCACCTTCCAAGTAATGTGCTATGGGAAATAGCTAGGCCCGATTGGGGTGAGAGTAGAATAGGACTGCACTTGAAACCCTTCGGAGTGATTTGGGCACCAACACATCCTGTTGGGGGTAGGTAGATAGTCGAGGCGTAATAGAATATAACTGCACAGAAAATGAAGAGAAAGCCTCAAGCTTTCAATCCTGAGCTACTCTAGAAAAATGCACCAATTTATTCTGAACAGTAACATGATCTTTTACTATAGCATCTGTTAAACAGGCAAAGCGAAACAAATCTAGATAAGCCTACTTCAAGGAAATCTTGCCATACCACACATCCTCCCAAAACGTGGATCCATCACCAATCTCAAAAGCCATCAAGGAAGAGATGGAAGACTATTCCGCCTGGATATACTTCCATAATCTCACGCCATGAGGCCTTCTAGGGCAAAAAGAAATCTACCTGCCTATAAAGGTACCATATTTTGCCACAATAACCTTTCACTATATGGAATCCCTCTCCTGACCGAAATATCACAACCACTTCCCAAGAAGAGCTTGATTGGATCTCTGCACCTTCTTTATAGTAAGCCCTCATTGGGAAAGAGGTTGACAGACCAAATCTCAATTAATCAAATGAAAATGCCTCCCTTTCGAAGAATTCCAATGGAAAGTTCATTGCATCTTCCAATACGAGAAACCACTGCAATTGGATTTGGAAAATGAGATAAATAATAGGATGGAAGCCTCCTCCCTTTAAAAGATAAATTCATTTTCAGCTTGCCAAACGACGCTCCATAGTCTCAATGATTGGTTTCCATAAGGAGGATTTAAACTTGGCCCCCAACGGAAACCCCAAATATTTAAGGGACAGCTGCGGGACCTGATACCCCAAAATCTCAGCAAGCGCCGCCATGCCATGTACCACCCCAATAGGAGCCAACTTTGATTTATTCAAATTAATGCGTGGCCCTGATGCTACTTCAAACCAGACAAGGAGCCCGTGCAGATGGAAGAGATGAAGAGGGTTTGTCTCACAAAGATGAGAGTATTGTTAGCAAAGAGCAAGTGAGAGAGAACCAGCAGTTCTCTATTTAGGCAGCCCACAGAAAGGCCCGATATCAACCTAACAGAGGTAGCTACATCAAGCGAACCTTGATAACAATAACAAACAATAAAGGGGATAAAGTATCCCCTTGACAAAGCCCTTTGGAGCTCGGGAAGAAACCACACGGGCTGCCATTAATCAGAATGGAGAACCAAGCAAAAGAGATATAGAGCAAAATCCAATGCCTCCACTTCTCCGAAAATCCACACCTCTCGAGCAAATTGAGGAAATTGCATTTGACATGGTCATAAGCCTTTTCCAAATCTAATTTACAAAGAACACTAAGTAGGGAGGCTTTAAGATGATAGTCAATACATTCATCAGCAATAAGGACTGAGCTAATGCACAAAAGCACTCTCAGACGGAGAGATAAAATTACCAAAGACAGTCTTCAATCAATTTGCCAACAACTTGTAAAAGATTTTATACAAACCACCCACAAGGCTGATAGGATGAAAATCCTTAAGATCAACGGCCTCATGCTTCTTGGAATAAGGGGTATGAAGGTAGCATTTAAGCTCCGATCAAAGAAACAATGGTCATGAAACTCCTGACAGACCGCAAAAATAGCATCAAAACAAACCCATAAAGCACAAAGCGCTTGGACTTTCTTACTGCATGCATGCTCCTGACTAGAAAGGGCAGCACTAGCATACTTTATCAAATGAGTTTTTTTTCCCCTACTATAGATCCCATACTATCTCTATAAACTAAAAATCCATCACCCCAACTACTTTGGGAATACCTTTTAGCTGTCTTTTGCCTGTTTGAACATCATGTTATTTTTTTGATAAAAATAGATTTTTATCAAGTTTTTCCTTTGAATGAAATTCAATAGGGTCCAAAGATATCATGTCTTCATCCATAGGATACCAGATACCTGAATCAATCAAAGGTTCAATTCTATCCAAACCTACTCATTTTCAAATGACATTCAAATTGTGTGCAAATTTTCACTTTTGACTTAAAAATAATTTCTTATAATTTAATTTATAATAATTTTCGCCTTGAACTTATAAATTTATGTATTTTTGAGTTACATCAAGATCATTAGAAATTTCTCTTATAGTTAAATCATTGACATTTGTGCTAGTTCTTATACTAAAATTTTTGCTTTCATTATCACTACAAATAAAACTATAAATATAAGTGTTTCCTTAGTTGCCACTATCACTAAAAATATAATTATGAACAAGGATTTGAGAATGAAGATAACTTTCAAGTTTCAATGAATATAATGTGCTTATTCCAATTAATTTTAGTATCATACATGTAATGAACATAATATGAATCATCACTTTGGTATTCATTATTATGATAAAGAGAATCCTCATAAATATAAATAATATTTTTACTTAGCCCACACCCATGCTCAAACTCTTAGACATGAAGCATCATTTTTCCAGTACTTTCTTGACCTCTAATACATGAAAAGACAATAGATGAAGTCATTTGATAATTTTTTTAAAAAGATATACTTTTTTTGCAAACCAAAATCAGCATGATGAAAACAATTATAAATATTCACAATTATATAGAATATAAAAACTATAGAGAAAAAAATATAAATAAAATAAATCACTTTAATCAAACATTAAAGAGTAAAAGACATGGGTGCATTTAAATCACTTTATAGTCATATGTGTTTGTGACTTTGTATATTAGGTTTTTGCAAAACATTTTAAGTTGATTGCTAATAAAACTGTAAAAGGCATAAGACATAGATACAAAAATTAGGATTATACCTTATCTTTTTTTTTTTTGAAAATTATTTTATGTATACTCTATTCTTTTTCTTTAAGTTTTAGGAATTTGAGGGATTGTATTTAGTTATAGCTGTTAAATTTGTGGTTGGTTCTTGCTTGTGTTCATTCAAGTATTAATTTTTTATGATTTTTTAAGTGTATTGCTAATACAACACTTGAATGCAAACTAAGGTATTATGAGTAAATATGTTGCTAAGGTCGACCTTAAAGTATTACAGGGGCCCTTCCAAAAAAAGGCATTTATTTCATGAAACATCATTAAACTTGAAAGATTATGTTGACTTGCTTATTTTCTGGATATTACATTTATTGCATACTGAATTGTTTGTGCCTAATGGTTAAGATTTTGAGTTTAAACTTTAAAGATTATGGTTCATGTATATTGTGCAGATTTAGCGCTGATGGGTGCTTCAGATAGAAAACTGGAGGCATTATTTGGTAGCAATGATGTGGAAATGGATGAAGATATTGATGAAGGATCTAAGGAAGTTAGTGACTCAGATGAAGAGTTTTTGAAAACAGTCTGTAAAATGGCTTCCATTGCATTTTTTCAAGAATATGGTCTGATCTCTCATCAAATAAATTCCTATAATAACTTCATTGAGGAAGGTGTTCAAGTGCTGTTTGACTCAATTGGAGAGATCAGAGTTGAGCCAGGTTATGACCCGTCAAAGAAAGGGGATAAAGAATGGTGCCATGCTTCAGTGAAATTTGGAAAGGTCACAATTGAGCGGCCAAAGTTTTGGTCTGGGAAGGAGACACAAGAGAGTAGTAATAAAGATTTGGAATTTTTGCCTCGGCATGCGAGACTTCAAAATATGACATATTCATCACGCATGCAAGTGCAAGTTGCTGTTCAGGTAATTGTGGGTTTAATGGTGCCATATAGCTCACATGTTTACGTTCGGATTAATGCCCCTATTTGATATGGTTTTCTGAAATATGTTTGCTAATGATCTGTTATTGTGTTAGAATTAAATTTTAGACTTCTGTATGATTCAACAAATCTTCTTTTGTTGGTCAAGTTGAAATTAAATTTGTCAGGATGTTTTAAGCTTTTATGACCTTTTCTAAGTTGTCTTGGTCAAAGCTGTATAGTTTTCATGTATATTTCTGAAAAGAAAGTACTAAAAAGACTCCGGTCCAGTTTAGAGGAGCAGTTTTTTCACATAATTTCAGGAGCTCTTTCAAAAAATAGGGTTTTTTTGGCCCCAAAACAGCTTTTGAATAGTCACTTTTTGAACTTCCATTTATATTTATTTATTATAATGGTAATTCTATCTTTCTACAAATGCCTTTACCAAACAGATTAGCCAAACAGCCCTTTATATGTTAACATTGAATTCCTTAGTGTCTGTCAAAATCACTAGATGCCGACACATGTATATTTACAGTAACACTGTTCTCTTCATCTCTTGGCTACTTCATGACCACCAGTTCATTCTTCTTGATTAATGCCAATATCTTGTAATTTTGTTCTTTTTCCGTAATTAAGGAAGATCTAAATGTTGCAATTGGACTTTGACCATCTTTATCTGATGCACTTTATTTGAATTCAGACACTATCAATTGTGTTTTCTTAGAGCACTTATAGTGGAATAGCCAAATGTTTCAATAAATTTGCTTATGTGAAATAATATTGGTCACAAATTCAACTCGAGATATGTGTTTTTATTAAAAATTATAAAATATCAAACTTTGAGGCACCGGCTGGTCAAATTTGGCGAGCTGGTGCCTCAAAGTTTGGTATTTTATAAAATTTTTAGTAAAAACACATATCTTGAGTCGAATTTGTGCCAATATTACTCCACATAAGCAAATTTATTAAAATATTTGACTATTCCACTGTGAGTGCTCTTAGCATATAGTTTGTTTCTTTTCACTTCTTTAAACACTAAGCTTTTTTGTTTCTTTATAATGTAGTTTTTTCATGCTTAAGGTTTATATGAAAGGCTTGTAAATATATTAGTACAATAATATCAATACTAGCAAAGGACTAGAAGTTATTGTGAGATCCAAAGACATAAGGACAACATTTAGGTTTTCCTTTGTTTTTAACTTATCCAAATTTCGAGTTTTTTTTTTGTTTCTTTAGGCTGTAGATTTTTCATGCTTTTGATATTTCAGGTGTATACAAAGAAGCTTGAAAGAAGCGACAAATTTAAAACCGGCAAAGAGGAATGTCTTAAAACGCATGTTGTAAGTGATGAGCTCAAGGAAATGATGATTGGGAGAATCCCTGTGATGGTTAACTCTAATCTTTGCTGGATGAGTGGAAAGGAGAAAAGAGATTGCGATTTTGATCACGGGGGCTATTTTATAATTAAAGGAACCGAGAAGGTAAGGCCTCAATTTATTTTTAAAATGCGGTGTATGTTGAATGTGAGTGATGCACAACTTATTGTATTTAAAATTTTGATTTGCCTCCCAACTTTGTTTGTTCTTCTCATCTTGTTGGTCTAGTATGGGTATGACTATTAATAAGTTGAACTAAGTTATGCCTTAAGGAAGTCAAGTTTGTTTAAAACTATGCAAACCTGAGTTTGAGTTGAGCTTTGAGGTGACCTTAAAATTAGGTTTAAGCTCGTTTGAGCTTGGGCATGCAAGCTTGTTCAAACTTGAAATATCAAGCATGTTTTGCTTAAATTAGTTAACGCAATATAATAATATAATATTATAATCATAAATTTAATATTAATATACTAGTATAATAAATTAGTAATATAAAATTTTGTTACAAATTATTCTATATAATATAAGGTCACGGGGCTAATGCTCAAGTTTGGGCTTGTTAAGCTCACGAGCTCAAAATAGGCTTGGGTTTGGGCTTTTTGCAACAAGTAATAAAATGAGCTTTTTATAAGGTGTTCCTGAGCCAAACTTTGGCTTGCTAATAGACATGGATATGAGAATATGCAATTATGTTTGTTTCTTATGCTTCTCATTTTTTATTTGGAAGCAACCCATTTCTTTTGTGTAAAACTTGACAAATTAAGGTTCTCTTAGGGAGTCTCATTGCTTTCTATGTTTTATCTTATAAAATTACTCAACAACAATCGAGCCTTATCCTAATTATTAGGAGTCAACTATACGAAGCCTTATCCTAATTGAGCCTTATCCTCAATAATAATTAAAACATATTAAGTTGGATACATGAATCTAACGACAACACTTGCTTTATCTATTGTTTTGATGTTTATTCAATTTTAAAACACTCATAACCTTTTTAATAATTTTGATTTAAGTTTTAAGCGACTTAACCTACGCTTTTTATTGGGTATGTATTGTTTGTCTTACTCCTTGATGTTTATACAGCACGTTTGGTATGATGTAAATTGCGGATTGTTTTTTAAAACAGTGAATTTATCCTAATTTAATAATAATATAAATTTCAAAATAATTTTTAAAAATGATAGGCCTCATAGTTATTTTTAAATACTCTTTGTAACTATTTTCAAATTTAAATTCAATTTTGTCAAGAGATTCAAATAATTTTTTATTTTTTATTTTAATTTTTTTCTCAATTTTATTACTTGGGCCTACCAATTTTTTTTTCTTTCTATTTTTAACTCAATTTTTAAAACACATTCTTTCTCTTATTCAACATAAATTATTTTCAAATTATAATAAACTCTAACAAAATTCAGAAAACATAATACATAAACAAAAACTTATATCAAATAGGCCTATAACTTTTTTTATATAGCTTTCCTTTCAACTTTAAAAGTATGTTTTGGTAAAGAGTAGGCTCAGATATAGGTCACACAATACACATCAGTGTTTTATTTTTTAATTTAAATTTCCTGCTGCATGCAAAGCAACATCATTTTGTATATGACTTTAGTTTTCTTTGTTTTTTGTTTTAAATTGCAATGTAACACGCTTTGCTGAGGAAGCATCCTTGAGCATCTAAAGCATCGCTCTAGCAACGCTTTGCACATCAAGGCATCCCCTTTACCCCTCATTTTCAAATCGGAGCAAAGCAGAGCACTTGAGAACCGTTTGGGCAACTATGCATAATGTTGACCTTCCTCTTATGATCCTATATTGCTGCTTGCTAGCATACTTATCCTTCTGAACTAACTCCCTTACCACACGTCTATTTAGGTGCAAGGGCCCTTGCTTATTTGTCTCTCGGGCCCTAGTTTGGCACATTGCTTTTGGGCAATTTATAAAACTACTATTTTAAGAAAATATTTTTGTTGCAGATCTTCATCCCACGATAAAAAATTCTCTTTTGTAGACTATGGGTTTCTATTAAATGTAGTTCTCAAAGCGTCAGTGTTTGAGCTGTCCAGTCCATGCAAAGTGAAGTCACGATCTATTATGATATTGACTTGTGTTATTTTAATTTTTCATATTTAATATTTTCTTTGCTTTCTTATGTAATTCTTATTAGTTTTCATGTAGTATTGAGGATTTATATTTCTGTCAATTATTTTATGTTTCGGTCACTTTGTTGTCATTTACGCTTCCAAGTTTCCACCCACGGCCTTTGGTGCTTGGACAGCTATGGCATTAAACCAAGTTAGATGATTGCATGTCGTCTAGTGAGAAAGAAAGAAGAAAAATCTGTTTTTTTCTGACACTTCTTAAATAGGCTCTGAAGTTCTCTTTGGGATTGCCAGAGTTTTTTTTAATGAATATATTATTCTAATATATTATGTTTGTTGCAGACTTTCATTGCACAAGAACAAATTTGCTTGAGTAGACTGTGGGTTTCTATTAGACCGAATTGGATGGTTGCATACCGTCCAGTGATAAAGAAAAAAAGAGTTTATATCAAACTGGTTGACACGCCACAACTTGACAATATTAGTGGTGGTGAAAAAGTCCTTTCTGTTTATTTTTTTTCAATTGAAGTTCCTATCTGGATATTGTTTTTTGCCCTTGGCGTGAAGTCTGACAAAGAAGCAGTTGATATGATTGACTGTTGCATTGATGATGCTAGACTCGCAAATATTCTGATTGCTTCTATTCATGATGCTGACAAGAACTGTGAAGGTTTTCGGAGAGATGGGAGGGCTCTAAAGTTGGTTGATAAATTGATAAAGGATTGCAAATTTCCTCCAACCGAGTCTACCGAAGAGTGCATCGGCAATTATTTGTTTCCCAGCCTCACTAGCTTCAAGCAAAAGGCCCGTTTTCTTGGGTATATGGTGAAGAATCTGCTACTGGCCTACACTGGGCGTAGGAAATGTGATAACAGGGATGATTTTAGAAACAAAAGATTAGATCTGGCTGGTGAGTTGCTCGAGCGAGAGCTGCGAGTTCACATTAAGCATGCTTTGAGGCGCATGATTAGAGCAATGCAAAGAGATCTTTATGGAGATCGTAATTTGTATGCTATTGAACATTATCTGGATGCTTCAATTATTACTAATGGTATTTCTCGGGCATTCTCTACCGGGCAGTGGACACATCCTTTTAAGAATATGGAAAGAGTGTCTGGTGTAGTGGCAACACTTAGGCAAACAAATCCATTGCAGGCAACAGCTGATATGAGGAAGACACGGCAGCAGGTTCAGTACACTGGGAAAGTGGGAGATGCTAGATACCCGTAAGTAGTTTTTGAAATTGAAATAATCTTCCATATTCTGTGATGGTGCTATATGTATTGACTGTAGAAGCTCTTAGTTTCCGCTGCTTGGTTTGCCAAACTTATTGTCCTGAAACTGTTAGGTCATTGAAAATTTTAGATTCACGGTACTTGTTCCTAGCTAATTAAGCCATCAATTATGAAGCTTTTCATAATCCAGACGTTCAATGAACATATCTTATTGCAACTTTAGTTGGTGCTTATGCTAACTTATAGTATATGGAAACATTTAGTTAAAAAAGTATACTTGCCTTTTGCGTACAGAGGAATAATCCTTATTTTTTTGGTAAGCAACGTGAAGTGTCCGTTCGAAATGTTCAGTGTTTCTCTATTTGGAACAATTTTGTTTTTTATGTTATTTGGATATCAAATGATTAATGTTGTGGTTTATGTCACCTAAGTTAACTGTTTAATTTGTAAGTCAGCAAGTTGAGCCTAGTATTGCTGACCCTGAAGCTCACATATTAATGTGTCTCTATATATGTACTACTAGTGCGAATAATATTCTGTGAGTTACAATTGTTTTATATTTCATGGTACAAAAGCCAATCCCTACTGCATTATTTTTTTGGGTGTTCTATTTGTTGGTGTTCCTTCATTCTCTTTGTGCAATTGCATCATGCCTCCATTGTACTATTGTTGTATTCTTCGTCACAGTCAATTGCAATTTCTACATCATACTTTCTGCCATTGCCTTGCCTCGCCATCTGCGATGCAGTTTGGTTTTTCTTGATTTTGTCATATTGAGTGATATTTTCTCTTTGCTATATTTGTTATGATGGGATCCGCAGAAGATAATTTAGTTTCTTCCCTATTACACCTTACGTCTGGGTTTGCTAATTTAGCAATCAACTTGATCAAACTTAATTGAACTAATTATCCTTCTTGGTTTAAGGCTGTTCATATGTATCTTATGGCTACACAGAAACACAATTTTCTTGTGGAGAATAGGCTGGATGAGAAAGATAAATTGGTTCAGTCCTAGTGGGATTCCCTGGATGTTGCGATCAGTACTATGATGTGTGGTAGCATGGAGCCTACTGTTCGTGATCAGTTATGGATTGTGACACTGCCTGTGAGATTTGGGATAAGCGTGCACTCATTTATTTTGGTAAGGATAATATGAGTCGTGTTTTTGATGTTTGGGAGGACTTGTTTGAGCTATAACCTGACCCTATGACATCCAAGTTCACGTCTCTGATTCAGCTATTGCATTTCTATTTTTCTTGTTTCACGGATCCCAAAGAATTTAACAAGCTCCAAGATTGATGTGTTATGCTTTTCTTGAAGGGCTTGAGTCCCAGTTATCTTCTCTCCAACAACTCACTTCTCAGGGTTCGCTTCTCTCTATTAATGAGGTGTTCTTTAACACTTAGGGGTACGCATCTGATGAGAATGTTTCATCACTTCCCAAGACTGGTGATGTGGTTGTTCAATCTGCACATGGACATATTCAAGTCTATCTTTCCTCTTATGGTTGCTCAGGGTTGAGTGGTGGTGGTCAAAATGCTGGACATGGCTATGCGATTTGTGCTCATTGCAAGAAATCTGGCCTCAAGATTGACACTTGCTATGTTCTTCACCGAGGCTGATGACTTTCTTTGAAGACCAGTTATATTATGGAGTGACATCCCACTTTGAGTTGCCTATTGTAGAATTGACTACTGTGGAGTTTCTTGTTGAGCCTGTCCCTTTATAGGAGTATACATATAAAGTAGTATCTAGGATATGGGCATGTTCTTAGACTTCATTTGGTGATGCTATCGTCTCTTGGTGTGTTGTTCGCGTGTTAGATAGGGGGCATGGGGTGGCATTCGGTGATTTAACAAGCTGTTCCTCATTGTCTTTGGAGTCTTTGGCGAGAGCAAAATACGTGTATATTTGATGATCAGAAGCGGCCGACTATTAAGTTTTGTTTTTTAATATTGTTTGAGGGAATGGATCTTTGCTTTTGACGTGTTTTATTTTTCTTCCATTTGTGATGTTAATGAGTGTTTCTTTTGAGTTTGTTATTGTATTTCTGCTATTCACGTATTTTTGTGGGCGATTTTTTTTTAATAAATTTTTTTACTTGTTATTTTTTTTTATCTAGGTGGCCTTATATAGTCCAGGTTCATTACAATTGAAAATCCTAATATTAATGATTCTTTTGTCCTTATTTAAATATTGAATAATATATAAATATTTAAAAATAGCTATAAATTCTAAATATACGAGACTCTAAAGTCTATTTGAATCATATACACAAAATGTGCTCGACAAGCCTTCTTTTTCTTCTGCATGAGACGTTGAGTGCTCGAAACATCTGTCTCCTTTCTACAAAAATCATGCACTGCACAAGATGTCAACCCTTCCTCTGCATGAATCATGTACTCCCCGAGTTGAACTATGCTTCGTGTTGTGTTTTGTCGGAGCTTTAATTTGTAGAGTCGCATTAACTGCTTTCTCTGAGATGAGGTTTCCTACTCTAATGCTGATATTGCTCTCTCACAGTTGAAGTGGGCACTCGTTATATTGGCAGATGTTGGGCTCTGTGATTGCAAGTAAGCCTATGGATATTCTCTTGTACCCTCTTTAGAAACTTGATAATGAGCATAGGGGATCTCCTTCATGATCTAGAGAAGTATCATAGACTAGAGGGCAAGTTGAATCATCAAAGATTACTTAGGATATTTGAAAAGTGCTCCTAAACAAGGGTTGATCTTTTGCGATTGAGAGCATCATCACCTGGGTTTGGGTATTTTGATCAAAGTCTAGATCGCTCGGAAGCAGTAGGATATTCAGGTCCAGATTGGGCAGGATGTCCTATTGATTATCGTTCAGCTTTGGCTATTGTGTTTTATTAAGTGGAAATCTTGTATCAGAGTAAGAAACAACCTATAGTTTCTTGCTCAATGTGAGGTTGAATATCGAACCATGGCTATTGAACAGGAGAGTTATAATGGGTTTAGATGTTGCTGGCTGAGATTGGACTAGATTACCCACTACAGGGATGTCTACTTTCCATTGTGATAACCTATCTATTAATAATCTATTTTTTTATGAACGCATAAAGCATATTGAGATCAACTGTGACTTTATTTGTGAGAAGGTGCACAACAATGATATTCAATTAGTTCATACTAACAATTGGCTAACATTTTCTCAAAGCCTCTAAGGCATAGTCATATTTGTAACAAATTAAGTATATTTGAATTATATATCCCAATTTAAGGGGGAATGTTGTTTTTGTCACTTAAGTTAGTTGCTTTAATTTGCAAGTGAGAAAGTTGGGCCTAGTATAGCTAATCTTAGAGCTCACGTGTTAATGTATGCCTATGTATATGTACCTCTAGTATGAAATAATGATTCGAGAGTTATAATTGTTTTATATTTCAAATGTCATCTTAGCTGAAGCCGTAATTTGTTTGATTTCCTTTCACCCCACCTCAACTATGGTGTTTAATTGTATAAAAGGTGTCATCACGTGCTTCCCTTTCCTCTAAAAAATTTGCTGAATGCAGGCACCCATCACACTGGGGAAGGATTTGTTTCCTCTCTACTCCAGATGGTGAAAACTGTGGGCTTGTAAAAAATTTGGCCATTACAGGACTTGTTTCCACTACTTTAAAGGAACCCCTGGTTGAAATTTTTGTGAATTGTGGCATGGAGGCACTGACAGACGATACTCTACTACAGGGAAAGGATAAAGTTTTCCTCAATGGGGACTGGGTTGGGGTTTCTGTAGATTCTTGTTCATTTGTTGCCGAGCTAAGAAGAATTCGACGTAGAAATGAACTTCCGCGCCAGGTATTTCTTCTTCTTCTTTTCTTTCCATTTTCAGCTTATTTTTCGTTTCAGGATCCTTTATTTGGTAATATTATAGTTCTTTTTTTCCTTTGCATTATCTCATTTTGCATTTTTTTTTTGAAGTTTGGATAAGTATTTGAGTTATGATTCCCTACTTGCTTCCTTTCTTGCTGAACTCATGACAGGTTCCAACCGGAGAAAACTGATTGATTCAATTTTTTTTAAAAACTAATCAAACTGGTTGATGCTTTACTTGGTACCTTTCTTGCTGATTGGATCTTGATTTAGTTGTCAATTTTTTGAAGTCATTCTCTTCCCTCCACCATACATTTAAGCGGTTAGTGTCAACATGTCAAGTGATCTTAGTATTTTAGGTTTACGTTAGTAAGTCAGGCATAAGATTGTCATAAAATAGTTTTACCTTTAAAATAACTTTTGTTATTTGTTCTTGGGGTGGCTATGCAATTAGTTATAAATATCTGTTTATTTCACTTCAATATATTTTGGTCTGTTCTCTTCAGCATATGTTTTCTTTTACAGGTGGAGGTGAAAAGAGATGAACATCATAAAGAAGTGCGTATATTCTCTGATGGAGGAAGAATTCTACGGCCACTTTTAGTGGTTGAGAATCTAAAAAAGATTAAAGCTTTTAAAGGGGAATTTTATAACTTTCAGTCTTTTTTGGAAAAGGGTATCATTGATTTGATTGGAGTCGAAGAAGAAGAAGATTGCCCCACTGCTTGGAGTATCAAGCATCTTCTATGTGGAAGCGCAGGAACCCCCCCTGTTAAATATACTCACTGTGAGCTTGATATGTCTTATGTATTGGGTTTAAGTTCTGGAATTATTCCTTTTGCAAATCATGACCATGCAAGGAGAGCTCTCTATCAATCCGAGAAGCACTCTCAACAAGCAATTGGTTTCTCAACTACAAATCCAAACATAAGAGTTGACACTCTTTCTCACAGGCTTTACTATCCCCAGAAGCCACTTTTCCGATCAACAATTTCTGATTGTGTTGGAAAGGATTTAAAGGCTTCACGAATGGAATCATTGATGCTGTCCAGGCCTGAATACTTCAATGGCCAAAATGCTATTGTTGCTGTAAATGTTCACCTGGGGTTCAACCAGGAGGACTCCTTGGTAATGAACCAAGCTTCATTAGAGCGTGGGATGTTCCGGTCAGAGCACATTAGAAGTTATAAAGCTGATGTTGATAATAGTGAAACAGTGGACAAGAAGCGGAAAATTGAGGATATAGTGAATTTTGGGAAAATCCAAAGTAAAATTGGACGTGTTGATAACCTTAATGATGATGGTTTTCCATTCATTGGTGCTCACCTGCAGAATGGTGACATTGTTATTGGGAGATGTGCTGAATCTGGAGCTGATCACAGTATCAAACTGAAGCATACTGAAAGAGGCATGGTTCAAAAAGTTGTGCTATCTGCAAACGATGAGGGGAAAAACTTTGCTGTAGTATCTCTAAGACAGGTAATGCATCTATTATGTTAGTATACCTGAATGCTTAATTAGATGGATATATGCATGCTTGTTGTGGGAAATACATACAATCAAATAGAACTTAATAGCTAGTAATATTTTAATGGGAAAACATAAGAAAAATTTAAAGCATGATTGTTTTGTGTTTGCATTTACCGAAATTTTTCACATCTGCTACATTTCTTGTTTTTCCATGCAGGTTCGCTCTCCTTGTCTTGGAGATAAGTTCTCAAGCATGCATGGACAAAAGGGTGTTCTGGGTTTTCTGGAGTCCCAAGAAAATTTCCCTTTTACGATTCAAGGTATAGTTCCAGATATTGTAATAAACCCACATGCATTTCCTTCTCGGCAAACTCCGGGTCAGCTACTGGAGGCTGCCTTGGGAAAGGGGATTTCCTGTGGCGGTTTAAATAAATATGCTACTCCATTCTCAACAGTTTCTGTTGACGCCATAACAGACCAGCTTCACAGGTAAAAATTTCATATCCCAAGGATCATTATAATTATTTTTAAATGTCCACCTCCATCCCTTTGTTTGTGGTGCTGATTCGCATGTTTTGCAAATGTGCATTTCAGGGCTGGATTTTCAAGATGGGGAAATGAGCGAGTGTATAATGGCCGAACTGGTGAAATGGTCCGTTCTCTCATATTTATGGGTCCTACATTTTATCAGCGGTTGATCCACATGGCCGAAGATAAAGTGAAGTTCCGTAACACAGGGCCTGTCCATCCCCTCACTAGACAGCCTGTGGCGGATCGAAAGCGTTTTGGTGGAATCAAGTTTGGTGAGATGGAGCGTGACTGCCTTATTGCCCATGGTGCGGCTGCCAATCTACATGAACGCCTCTTCACGCTTAGCGACTCATCACAAATGCATATTTGTCGTAGTTGCAAAAACATTGCAAATGTAATTCAGCGCGGGGTGCATGGTGGCCGCAAGATTAGGGGACCTTACTGTAGGTTTTGTGAGTCAGCAGAAGACATTGTAAAGGTAAATGTACCGTATGGGGCGAAATTGTTGTGTCAGGAGTTATTTAGCATGGGCATATCTCTGAAGTTTGACACAGAGTTCTGCTGAACCAGAAGGGTGTTGTTATGTTTTTTGATACAGCTCCTGTTTTATTTAGCAAACCTTTGTTTTAAATGCTTAAACGGAAGATATTTTTTCAGTTTAATGTTCGTGGCATTCATATAATTGAAGTAAATATGATGTCCGTAATGTATATTCAATAAATCCATGTTTATCACGTCCGTCAACACAAATGGATACTGTTCATGGCCGTTTAAGCAGTGCACATTATATGGCTATTTATGATATTTGGCATGAGGGCTCATTTGTCATTTGTGTTTACCGTAAACATAATTGTGTACTCTCACACACATATAAAACCGTCAGATATCGACAGGGCCGAAATAGGTCCAATTATTATGGTAGTTAGTCTTGCATGCTAGTGAATTCAGAATTATAATAGTGTTTGAGGTGGAGAGAGCTGCATCATGAATGTCTTATTCGTGAAATGCGTTTTGTGTAACTAAAAAATTTGTGGTTTAATGAGACGACATATCTGTATTTGTAAACTCCTTTAGTCTTTACAAGCCAGATGGCAAAATATATGTTATGGTTCATTTGGATATCCGGTTTCGAGTTTCTTGGGAAATGTTAAAATGGTCAATGCTTTAAATGATTCTAATACGGTGGCATTTCAAACTTAAGTTGTGTTAGTCGGTTTGTATTAGCTTGTGAATTATATTTATGTGATTCATTATTCGGACGATAAATCTTTTTTATATTTGTATTTATATTTGTAAACTTTACAAAATAAGTATTTTTTACTGCACTCAGTATATGTGTGAATATACATGTATAAGGCTATTTTACAAGTGAGATTTTGGACAATTGAGTTCGCATTCATATACTTGTCCAAAAGTGCACTTCTAACAGGATCTTTATGACCTCTCATCGCCTCCCTGTATTGCAGGACGGTAATTGGTAGTTGTCTTAACTCGATTGAAGTTGCCTAATACTACTGTAGCAGCCTTGTTCCAGCCATGCCGTCTTCCACGCGATTCGGTACTTTCACTAAGGAAGATATTTAGATTGTGTTAGTGCATTAGCATTTGACTTATCAAATGTTTCTAAATTGTATACATGTAGCTTACATATGACTATAAAGTATCATCAAAATTTGCATTTTAGCTAAAATTTTTAGCAAGTTATGACTTTTACTTAGGGGTGTAAAAGTGGACCAGTCCGTGGTCCGTGCGGACCGGAGCGGATTGGACTAGAGAAATTCTGGTCCATTAGGCCCGGTCCATGCGGATCAAATCCGTGCAGACACGGACCGGTCCGCGGATCGGCTTTTTATTTTTTAAAAATAATTTTTTTAAAACTATTATATATTTTACTTAATATATTAGTACCTATAGCATAAACCTATTAATTTTAAAATAAATATTTAGAAATATAAGTTATTAAATATAATTTTTAAATTAAAATTTTAAATAAAATTAACTTATAATAAGTTTTTAAATAAACAAATAAATATGGACCGGTCCGCGTCCGCATGTGGATCGGACTGGACCAGAAAAATTCTGGTCTATTAAAAGTGCGGGCCTAAATGGGCTAGCCCGTTTAGGCCCGCTCCGTCACAGACCGGACAGGACCGGACCGGTCCGTTTTACACCCCTACTTTTACTTCATTGGTTCTCCATAAATTCTACCCTTCTAGTGTTTTGTTGCCTTTTGAATATTAAATGGTTAAAATAGAGAAACGAAAGCAAACCACCTGAGTTTGGAACAAAAATGGTGAAATTCAAGAAAGTATTGAAAGCTCAGTTCAAGTTGAAGACAATTATCTCAAACTAATTCAACATTAGATTACTTCAATATGTTGAAGTAACACGGAGATGTTGAGTTTGAGTTCGAGATGAGAATTATATTTTAAAGTATTCTTTCATCTCAAAGTAATTTTAGAGTACATAAACAAAAACTTCAAGATAAGGAATTATATCTCAAACTAGCTCTCATCCTAAAGTAATCCAAATGCTGATTAAGGAGTTCGAGACTAGGACTACAGTTCGACTAGGTTCCATATCTCGAAGTAACCCACATGTATGTCTCATAGTCGCCTTCATCTCGAAATAATCAACAAGTCACTATCCCAATACGTATCTCGGAGGACTTCGATATAAGAATATTATCTCAAAATGGATTTCGTATCGAAGTAATCCCATTACATATCTTGAAAAAGCCTAACTCGAAGTAAGCTTCAAAGCAACCTAGTTTTGACACCATACACATGATGACTAATTGTTCACTGGCCATGCCCTATTTACTGTGTTATACATGATATGTTGCCAACCACTGCTCATATATTGCCGACAAGGGTATTGGTTGTATCTCCAAGATTCTAACAATTTGGATTCTTTTAGTAAAAAAGATGTATGGGGTGAAACCTAAGGTATGAGAATTGAATAATTTATGCAGAAAATGACAATAGTTAGACGGGATGTTTTAGCTTTATATAGGGGAGATGGATGATAGTGGGGGAGATCAATATTATAGATTGCAACAACTTTATTCTAGCACTTATGAATAAGTTAAAGTACGTAAAAGAGAATAGAGTGACCTAAGAAGGAGATACGCGGTTAGAGTAAATTACCACCACACATAACAACATCCAACAAAATAAATACCAATACCCAACCGTCACTACACATTGATATGAGACATTCAAAAATAAATAATATCACAAGTGAATGAACACCCGAATGCTCAACCAGTGACTTAACCAATGACACTAACAAAGTCAAATATTAACAAATACATCTATATTGTAACAACATAACATCAAAAACTAATAAACATATCTATATCAACAATATACCATATAAATAACATACCTTAATCTAGGGAAAGGTCTTCATAGCTCCTATATATCGTAGTTCATACAAAGTGTTCTAATAATAAAGTTATAAGGATCTGATATTGGGATAGCCTTGTAGATAATTTATATTTGATGTTGGGGACGTGACAAAAGTCCCCTTGCTTTGACTCCTAGAGCCTTCCATAGAGTTTGGTACACTTCAGAACTCCACGCAGAGATAAATCATCTGCTAGACTCACTTTTTCACCAGCAAAAGTTCTCTGATTCCACCTTTAAAAGCCTTCTAATTTAAATACCAATAAGACTCTTCTGATTTAAAGTTCTTTGACTTTAAAAGTCTCTTTGGTGCAAACTTAGACTTTTGATGGCAATGGCCCAGTTTGGCATTGCTTCTGGAAGGCTACTTCTGCTTATTTTATAAGCAGAAGCAGCAAAAGATGTTTGGTAAAGTAGTAAAAAAGTGCTTATAAAAAAAGTTTCTGTTTTTTTTTTGATAAAAAGCAGAAGCAATTTCAGGGTTGCTTTTAAAAGCTGCTTAACCAAAAAGCAGTTTTTAAATTTTTTATATACCAATTTTATCCTTGTAACCTATGTTGCCTACACTGCCTACGCCCAGCGGCTACGCCCCAACCCCACCTCGCCAACCCTCTCTCCAAGCCCCTTCCTCAACGCCTCCACCAAGCACCAGCGGCAGTGATGGACGGTGGCTTGGGCGGTGGGCTTGGGAGGCTTGGGCGACGGGCTTGAGCAGCGAGGAAGGGGGGCAGTGATGGGCGGCAGACTTGGGGGGACGGGATTGGGCGGCGGGGAAGAGGGGGCAGGGTTGGGCAGCGGGGAGGGGAGGGTTGGGCAGCGGCGGGGTTGGGCAGCTGGGGAGGGTTAGGCGGCGAGCTTGGGGCGACGGGGAGGGGGCGTTTGGCGACCGGCTTGGGGGGTAGGTTATTAGGATAGGATTAAAAAATATATTAAAATTATAATAATAAAAGGTAATTTTTGACTTTTTCATATTTCAACAGCAGTTTTATTTTAATTTACCAAATACCTATTACCTGCTTTTAAATTCTACAGCACTTTTAAAATCATATTTTACCAAACACTCACATGCTTATTTTCACAGCAACTTTTTTTTTCCAGCACAGCTAAAAGCAGCTTCTCTTAAAAGCGCAGCATTACCAAACTAAGCCAATGTCTTCTAGTTTTAATTCAAACCCTTCTAATTGTAACAAATTTTGATAGATTTGAAAGTTTTCTGATATCAAACCCAATTGATATATATACTTTGAGTAGGATGATGTCATTTTGATATCCTTTAAAACCTTCTAATATCAAACTTGTTTGATATATACTTTAAGTGGGATAATATCATTATGTTATCCTTTAATGTCTTTGGATATCATTTCTACTTTGCTAAGCAAAAACCTTCTAGTAAAACTCTTCTAATCTTTAATTGAGATGACATCATTATGATATTTAAGGCGAAAAGTTTTGTAATTTAAACCTTTTTATTTATCACGCATGCTGATGGGCTCCAAATGCCTTCGGATTTGAAAACTTAATGATTTTTAAGTCATATGGTGAGAGTCAATTTTTAAAGTTCTTCTTTTCTTTAAAGTCCTCTAATTTTAACTTTATGACTTAAAAGTGTTATGTTTTCTAAAGCTATCTCTTTTTAACTTGAAATCCTCTAGTCATTTAAACTCTTCTATTTTTCTCGAGATCCCTCTTATAAACACTTAAGTTTTTTTCAAAGTTACCCATATTCTTTCGTAGTCCTTTGATGAACCCATAAGTTTTCTAATAGGCTTTAAAGTTGTCTACTTTTTGTAAAAAAAAAAAACATAAGTTACCAGATTTCTCCATCATCATATGTTTTATTTTAGAATGACTTAATTAAATTTAAGTTTACTGATTTCGAAAGTTGCTAGCTAGTTGAACTTAACTCTTCTTTCCATTGAAGTCTTGGACTGCTACCTGCCAATCAATTCTCCAATCTTGTTGACAATAGTTGCAACTTGCAACTATCATACCCCCGATTTTAGGAACCTAGAACCGGGACGTGACTTCCCTTTGCCCGCACCCAAAGGTATACAAACAAACATATCACACCGTACCTCAGAGTATCATAAGAGAAGGTCCTCCTGGAAGCCTCCCACAGCCTCAACAATACTTGAAAGGCAAACAACAACAAAGAGCTAGCCATAAGCTCAGTAGGGAATCTATAACTCTACACCCTACCATGCAATACATGCTCAATGCAAAACCAAATAAACAACAAACATCAGAACTCAGCCTGAAGTGAACCACCATCAGGGAATGGATTCCCAACTCAAAGTATTCAACTCTTACAATAGCTCTCACAACATCACATCATTACAACATCACACCAGAACATCTTATCCACACTAGGACTCAGCATGTCCCAAACGATATGAAAGGATCACCAACAGATCACATCATCAAGATAACCTATCCATAAAGGACTCATCATATATACCATGATCCCAAATAAGATCCACAACATATCAGGACATAACTTGTATCAATCTCGGGACGTAGCCTGTCCACATTAAGACATCTTATCCATGATCCTCAATAGGATCCCAATAATCGGACGCAACCTGTCTTCACTAGGACATAACTTGTTTGTGATCCTTAGTAGGATCTCATCAATACAACATCAGCTCATCAAGAGTTCATCAGGCCGTAGCCTTACCTAATAGGGTACATCACAATCCCAGGGGCCTTAACCACCTATCACACCCATGTAAGGGTACATCCGCCTCAAGCTTAACCATCAAATATGCCACTAGGCAGAATCAAACATATTACATGGACCCTGTGAGGACCTTCCCTGAGGTATGAGTTATGTTTTATGCATTTGTTTTGCATATGTTGTTTGAGATATGGTTTAGCTCGTTATTGTTGGATCTTGTGCCCAATGTGGGTTCTGTTTGGCTTGTTGTGCATTGCCTTGCACATGTGTGATCGGTGATCATGTTTTATGTTTTGTTGTTGGGACATTGAGCTTGAATTTTGCTATGTCCTTCGGGCATGTGTTTTATTTTCGAGGACGAAAAGTCCTAAGGTGGGGAGGATATAAAGGCTCGTGTTTGGATAGTTTTGAGAGATAGTCATTCTATGGGAATGTAATTATCTGGACGGTAGTGTAGTCGTCGATGTGAGCATTTTGACTGTACTTGGGCCCGATTCCAAGTCGGGGCCCCGTTTGACCCGATTGTTGACTTTTCGGGGTCTATTAGTTGACTTTGCATTTGAGCGGCCATTTGGGTGTAATAATATCAGTCTAGTATTGTGCTCGTCATTTCGAGCGTTTTGACTGTAGTTTGACTCAATTTGGAGTTCGGGGTTTTAGAGGTCAATTATTGACTGGGTCAATGGTTGACTAGGTCAGTTGACTGGCAGAAAAATAAATAGGGAGAAAGAGAGCTTCCACGTTACGTTTCAATGTTTCTGCGTCTACGTTGGAGAGCTTAGAGAGAGAAAGAGAAGGAAGCTTGGAGCCTTCGATTTGGGGCGTTTTGAGCTCGTTCGAACATCAAGAATCATTCCAGGTAGGTGTCCTTGAACTTCTTATCTTGATTCTATGCTTGGTATGCACGAATTTATCATGATTTATGAAATTGAGCATGAACCCTAGAATTTGGGGAAAACCAATTTTGGGTTAAATCTAATGGTTTAATATAAGATTTGTGGTTAAGAACGGTTTTATATTATTGTGGATATATGTTTTTGTGATTTTGGGGTTAATTAATTGTGTTTTTCATGAGGGTTGATAAGTCAACCATGAAATTCTGGAAATCTGAAATTTGATGCGTGTTTCTGTTGTTTCCGTGCGATTTAGAGGCGTTCTTGGACGCCTTATGAGGTAAATATCGCGATCATTGCGTAGATGCGTGTTTGGGCGTGTCCGGGGGTTACTGGGTTGATTCCAGCAAGAACAGAACGAAGACGATAACGACGATGGGTGCGTTGCGGTCAGGGTCGAACCGACGAAAATTCCGAGTCGTAGGGTCGTAGTTCGTAGACCCGTAGTTCGTAGGTTCGTAGTTCGTAGTTCGAAGGTTCGAAGGTTCGTAGTTCGTAGATTCGTAGACCCGTAGTCCGAAGGTCGAAGTTCGTAGCCGAAGGATCGAAGTTCGTAGCCTCGTAGGTCGAAGGTCGTAGCCTCGCTTCGAGTCTTCGAGGCGCGCTGCAGCTCCGCATTCCGCAGCTACAAGTCGTGGGTTCTGCGGTTAGGCCTTGGACACCGTCTAAGATCGGACTGGACCTATTTACATTGCAACCTATACCCATCTACACATTTAAGTGTACTTAAGTTACAATGTAAATAACGAAATACTCCCCATTTGGATTCAAAGAAAAATACTAGAAAAATTAATTCCCACTATTTCAAAATGTGAAAATTGGGTTTTAGTGTAAAATTTCGGAAAAACCCAAAAGTTCGTAGTGGTGAATTTTTGGAAAGTGGGGTTAGACGTCTTAGAAAAATCCCCAAAAATCAGATTATCTTAGTTATGCTATGGGAACCCAATGCCGGGACTTTTGATTTCAAGAAAATAGCTGCTATGGGTACTTCCTTCATAAATCAAGGATGAAAGACTTACTTGTGAATACGGCTACGCTTAAAGGAAATATTGAGAATGACATGTCATACTAATGTTAGTATGTTGGTGTGAGGTATTGGGGCATGGACTCCGTGACTTGTTTGGGTTCTCACCGTGATGCATTGATGGTGCTATGTGGTAGACGTGGCAGGCATATGCACCGATGGCGGCCGTGTGGCGACGTGGCCGGGCATATTGCGGCGGGGACCGAGCTAAGGCCTGAGTTGAGCCATTGAGCTCGTGGAGCTAGGGCCGAGTGCCCCGAGCTGGGATCCCATGGAGGATCGTGGACAAGTTGTCCTGTGTGTGCAGGCCGAGTCCCGATGTTTGTTTGCGGTGAGTCCCGATGATTGTGCACACTACACGGTGCACGAGTACACCGAGCATATAGTATGGACTTATATGTGTTGCATGATGTGGAGTTTTGGGGTCACCTAGGCCGACTTGTCGCTCACCACTACTTGTTGTTTACCTTTTTCAGGTGTGACCCGAGACTAGTGGAGGACTTTCTTCCAGGAGGACGCCCACTACTCGATGTATATACGTTATGTTCGTATTGTTTTATGTTTGTATCCCGGACATGGGTCCGTGGACGATGTATTTGCATACCGTTTGTGATGTGATGTCCGTATGACTATTTGACTTATTGTATGCATGATGATGTATGGGAAAGTACAGGATTACCCTTGATGTATGACTGTACAAGGTTGCATATTTGAGGCAGCACCCGCGGTGTAGTCTCCATTGGTGCTAGTCACCAACCCCTTGACCTATCGGGTGCGGGCAAGGGGAAGTCATGTACCCGGTTCCGGGTTCCCTGGAATTCGGGGGCGTGACAGACCCAATGGCCTCATATATCACACAGAGATATGCAAGAAACCATAAAATATCACAATAGATCCAAAGGTCTCACACAATACACATATGTACAAGCTAACCATAATAGCCAACATAACATGAGGCTTTTATAGTGCCGCCCACCCTCACTACCCACCGACACCTTAGCCCTCATGGCTTAAACCGTAACATCAAACAAACCATAACAAACCACGATTTCGTCATACAACATCACTAGGCTCTCATAGTGCCAATTGGCACGCCATGGACTATTTTAAGCTCAAACCTATCTTACACAATTCACGACGAAGAACATCATGTTTCTCCCTCATTGATTTTCCCATTTGGAACATCAACATCAACCTACCACATAGATCCTAACCTCCTCCAAACACGAAGCTAAACACACCTACTGTGAACTGAACAACACTGTAATATAGCTAAACAACTCATAAAACACTAAGGGAATGACCCCTAAAGTCCACACTTGGTCCCCCAACGTGTTCAAAGCGAAACAGAGGCGAAACAACAAAAACAGACGAAAACAGCACAACCACTTAACCTAGGCCTCAGACTAATTCATAACAGCCTAACAGCTGCCTCACCCAAGATGGTACAATATTAGCTCACCAAGAGCTCATCTCAGGCCCCAACTAGTTACATCCAACTAAAGGGTATACTAACTCGGGGTACCTCAGTTCAAGGGGGCTCCTAGCCCCCCATCAACACAAGCTTAATTGCTAAATATACCAGTTCAACCACTGAATACTAGCAAAATAGCCACCCTCCAAGCCTCTGAAGATTATGTGGAGCTAAATCCAGAACCGCATTCAAATCACCCAGCATGCTATGCCAAGTAAACACCTATATCATATACGATTTATTTTATATCCAAAACATGGGTTATAAAGCTTTGGATCACTGGCAACTGCACCAGAACAAAACTGCCCAACTGCTCGAGCCTCATGCTCAATGCTCGATGCTTAATGCTCCTGCTCAACGCTCGACACTACAAGACTCGAACAACACACAAACGTTCTACTCAAGGCACACTACTCGATACTTGGCTCAAGGCTGGCTATACACTTGAGTCTCAAGCAAACATTGAGTAGCCTAGTGAAATCCAGTCCAAAGATTTTGTTTGATGAAATCCAGTCCAAAGACCCCAAAAATGCAGTTCTAAGCCTTAATCAACCTCAAAATGGATTTCTAACACATCCTAACCATATTAAGATATCATAACAACCTAAATTCAAGGTTAACAAGCAAAATTGACTTTCCCTAAATTCTAGGATTCATCACCAATCATGATTTATACCCAAATCATGCATTCTAATCTTACTAGGATTCATGTAGAGAGATAGAATCACCTACTAAGAGGTACTATCACAAATCGCCAAACTATGGCTCCGAACTCTAAGCTCCAAGCTCTCCTCCACGCACAACCTCTACGCACAACCCGAACGAATGCAACTGCGTTCTCTTTCTTTCCTATAGTTATTTATATTTCTTGATATTCTTTAATTAATAAATGCCCAAAAATCATAAATGACCTCCTGAGGTCACGAATTCCAAATTAAGTTCAACTACAGTCAAAATACTTGAAATAACAAACACATCACAATCCGAATGTTGTTATATCCAAATGACTACTCAAACGCAAGATCAACTAATAATCCTTTGAATGACAATTATATACCTCACATATCCCTATAGATATAGAGTTATAATTATCAGTACAACACTCCCCTCCCCTCCCTCATCCACAACATGTTCAAATGCTTAATTTTTATGTTACATTTTACAATACCACTTTTTTATAATGAGTCGGTTTTTTTAAAATGTTATAAAAGAAATATCGAGGTCAAGATCATAAATGAGTCAAACAAGTCAAAGTAGAGAGAGACCCATATCGTCTCCTCTCCACCCACTGTTGTTTCCGTTTCTTCGGCCATTCTCGCCATGGTCGACGACGATGGTCCTCCTACTTCTTCTCAACTGCCGCCGCCGGAGTTTCGAAATGAACAAACTAACCTCCTCACTCCACCGCCCCTACACCCTCCGGCGTCGGTGGCGGAGAAGGAGACATCGGCTCCTCCTTCCATTGGAGAAACCCTAGCCTCGCCTTCGGTCGGGAGCAACCGGGACGGCGGTTACCCTTCGTTCTCAGAGCTTCTCGGAGGCGTGATTTCAGCGAATCGTGTATGTTTCCAAACGCTTTCTCAAGACCACCAGACGCTCCGAGGACCTCTACGCTTTGAGGTTCGATGTGCGCGCGCTTTTTTTTTAATGACCAGAAAATCTCTGTTTGTAGTTTCACTGATGTGGTTTTGGAAATATGTATTGATTTGCGCTCTTTAAACAAACAATGTAATTGAAATGCTAACCGGGCTGTGCATTGATAAAATGGGTTCCTTCATAGTTCAGATTTATCGTCCAGTTTTCAGTTTTACAAATTTTCAAAACTTCGGTGAATATTTCATATTTGTGAGCTTGAGATGGAATTTAGAAATTTGGATATTGGTGTTGACATTCATAGTTCAGAACTTTTGCGGTTGTAGATGGTTTTGGAAACCTTCGTGCACTCTGGTTTGAACTGTTTAGAAACAAATTTGCAAATATTTTTGCAACTTTCTGTGAGCTACAACCTAACCAGAGTTCACGACCAAAGGACACCAGGGCACCAGTTTTCTATATTTTTCCAACAATGTTAATGAACATGAGAGCATAGTAACCTAAGAAAGTGGTTTTTATCTTCTACTAGTTAGATTCAGCAACAAACGATCTCATTCCTGATTCCATATGAATCGATAGAAGACACATCTGTGAGTGCAATTCTGACTGTTGGACGTTGTCTTTTCTCATGCAAATGGGGATGGATTTTTTTAGATTAAATTAAATGATTTTTGAATTCCATTTTGTTTGATTTATTTTAGTGGCTCCTGTTTCATTTAACAGTGTAAATTTGATAACCGCATTAGGGGTGGTCTATAATTTGCAGAGATGATCTTTCAGGGAAAATTTGAGATGTCTCATCTAGAAGCTTTAAGTACTGTGACTGCTGAAGCTGTTCGAGATAAAAAATGGATGGAACCTCAGGCCCCGTCTCATAAGTCACCTGTGACATCCTCTGAAGTATGCCAACCAAGCTCAACACCTGTAAGTCAAGAGCCATCATTTGTACCTCGAAAAGATGCCCATATGCAAGAAGTGGACCAACTGAACTGCTCTAACATTCAGCTTCAAAGCAAAGATTCTGATATTATTATGAAGTCGCCTGCCTTTGACAGGTTTAACTGGAGGAAATATGGTCAGAAACAGGTGAGGAGTTCAGAAAGTCATAGAAGTTATTACAGATGCTCTCATTCTGATTGCCATGCAAAGAAGAAAGTTCAACATTGTGATCACTCTGGTTGTGTTATTGAGGTCAATTATAAGGGTGAGCACAATCACGATCCTCCTCAGAAAATAAGATGCCCCAGATCTAGAAGATATGTTTCATCTACCGAGGCTTCCATGGGGAGTGATGTGGTAGAATCTCCATCCCAAAAGCTAGATGGTCCAGGTTTGTCTGTGCCTCAGAGTAGGGCAGAGCACTCACCATTATCACTACCAATGCCTGAAATGGAAAGAATGGAATCACAGGACTCTAGAAATTCCAACGATATTTTGAGTATTAAAATGGAGGAAGTTGTCAATAACCTAGAGGCAAGGTAAAGGCAAGCTCTTTTAAGATTCTGATTCTCCTTGAATTGCCTGCAACCCATGCATATTTTCTTACTTTTTTTCCTTCCATTTTGTACTTCTGTTTATTATTGTTTTCTAATTATTTTAGGCAATTTGATTTCATATTGTGTACATAGAAATAAGCCCCCCCTAAAGATGGTGCCACGTAAACGCAAGAAGTTCGGTAATGCCGATATAGTCACTAACTTTGAGGGTGAAGAGCAGTGTAGTGACTTTGATCCAAGGTATGTATTATTTCTTTGATATCCTCTTTTGCTGCAAGAAATGTTTTTGGACAAGATATATTATCATTTCTAATTGATCTTCTCCTTTCAATTTTTTTTTTTGTCAATCTGAAGGATGAAAGAAAGCCCTGTAAAATATTCAGATCCTCTTTTTAGAAGTCCCAAGGAACCTAAAATTATTGTGCATGCTGCCACTGATGTGGAAATCTCAAGTGATGGCTATAGGTGGCGAAAGTATGGGCAGAAAAAGGTGAAGGGGAATTCTTATCCGAGGTGAGTTTATCAATCTGAATTGATCTTTTTTTAGCTTCATCTTTGTATATGGGGTGATAAAATATTAAAATATCCGTATTGTATTATGCATGGTTGCAAATTTACCATTAGTCATCAGTGAGAAATGAGTATCTTTGGTTGCATCTAATAAAAAAGCAACACATGGAGAGCTGTGATGCATACATTCAGGTTTATATCACTAACAGATGACTTAGAACTACTCAATTGTAGTTAATAGAACTACAAGCATTTGATCTTGCTATGATCGTCCTGTTTTTCTATTCCTGAAATCTGATAATTCCTATATTAAAAGTAATTTTGTTCACTTTGGAATGCCCTTGACCTTGTTTTTGTTTTCCTTGTATAGTTGTCTGAAAATGGCTTCAAGATTTACATCATTTAGTTCAACAATTCTTTATCGATTTTATTTTTGGCTCTTGCATAAAATAGTGGACTTGTTTGGAATATTCTTCTTCAGGTTGTTATTTATTGTTTGTTACTGTGGTGGTTGAATGGGGATTTGTTTTCATTACCTATAGTCCTATAGTCTGCGATGTTCTTAAATTAAAAAATAATGCGAGAGTACTTAGTACTTACCTATGCTAGTTCTGTGGTTTTATAAAGTGTTATTATATGATTTCTTGAATGATCCCTGATATTATCCTACCTTATGTTCCTGTTGTCTCTGTACACTCTTTAATACCACAATATTCATAGAACTAAAAGAGTTTTCTTGGGGACTGCATGAACATCGAAAGTTTTGGTATCTAAATCTTTTTCCTGTTTATTGTTTAATTTTATTTTCCAAAATCCATTAATGATTTTTTTGATTGCATTTATAAAATTTTGATTATCCCCACATTTTTAGGAGCTATTACCGGTGCGCATCTGCTGGATGCCCTGTCCGAAAACATGTTGAGAGGACTTTAGAGGAAGCAGCAGTTATAATCATAACATACGAAGGGAAACATGATCATGACATGCCAGTGCCAAAGAAGAGTCATGTTCCACCTATTCTTATTGAAGCTGCAGCCATGAATAATGTCCAGAAGAGAACTGAATCTTCCTTAGATTTAATATCTCCAACTGGTTCGCCTGTGGATATGGAAAGTGATTTAACTGGTGATAAGGCCTTCGAACTTGCAGGGGAGCGAGCACTGTAATTATCTTGAACAGTTCTGAACTAATGCCTATGAATGCCACAGCTTTACTGTGGGAGAACTGCATAGAACTTCACCCTCGCCACAGAACTCATGGACAACGCCCCCCTGGAACTCTGCAGTCTTCCCCACTGGATTCTGGTTGCGATAAACATGGGCACATGTTGCGGGGTTAGATTTGTGGGTCGCACGAGTTTTGGGACCATCGTTTTCTTCACTTCCTGTACCCAGGCCGTTCTAGACAATTCAAATTACTGTGTATTCTACGCAATTGTATTGCTTTCGGTTTTTGTAGCAACAAGACTGCATTGTAATGTCCAAATTTGTTGAAATGGTAAAGAAATAGGTAGCTTGTTAAAATGTTAGTTAATAATTGTTGGATTGACATTCTACACTTTAACGAGTAGCTAGTCCAGCTGAGTTGGTTAACTGTTGGATGTTCATATTGAAGAGTCTGGGGCTGATGCTTGCCTTGAGCTATTTTTACCGCCGGTTGTTTATCTCGTTTTCCTTATCTCATTGAAACGAATAACACCTTATAAGTGATCATTTTAGTTTTTATAGGGGCAATAAGAAATTAACAACATTGAGTTCGGTAAGGGAATGTCTGTCAAGTGGCCCTGAAGCTGGGCTACAGAGTAGGCTGGAAGCTATTAAGGTGGGCCTGGAGTGCATGGACGGCCCTGAAGGGTTCAATTGGCCCAAACAACGTGAAGTGCGTAACCAATGATACATTCAGAATACGAAACTACAGAAAGAAAAAAACATGTACAGCAGTAAGATTGATTATATTAATTGGTGACCCTGCAATAGCACAGTTTCTGATATCCCATCACAAATCTCACAGCTAAAACTGCAAAAAAAAAAAAAAAAAAAACACTAGAAAGAAACTCAGCTCTAGACAGAAGGCTCTCGCACTGCCACAGGCAGATTCAGCTCAGGCTCAAATTCGCTCAGGGGTGCAAAACTACTATCTACCATGTCTTTAGTTACTTCCTCAATGCTTGGCGGGTCCCACTATAAGACGACACCAAATTTCATTAGCATTGTACAAAAGGCAAAAAATTCTATAGTTGTGGGAGGTGTTTAACCGAGCACAAATAAATGGGTACCTTCGGAGCGAAGTCTTTATCCACTAGACGCGCCCGAACACCCTGTATATAGCAAATGAAAATTAAGTGACCAAAGGGTAATAATGTTTAGGTAGACCATTGAATCTGAGAAGGCACATACCTCACAGAAGTCATTAGAGACTCTCTTTGAGATAAAGTTGAGGGAAATGCGATATTCACGTGCCAGACACTGGTCAAGAGTTTGAAATCTCCCATGGCGTATCTAAGTGGGAGTGAAAGAACAGTCAACATAAAATCAAACCAAATCAACAGTCTTAATCCCAATAAAATAGGGTGGATTACACAATGAAATGGGATGAAAGTAATACTCACGGAATGTAATGTGACTTTCAAGCTCAATGGAGATGCTTCCCTTAGTTTCTTAAGGACTGTAGAACACCAGTAATCATAAGAATTGGTGGCCTCATTTTCCTAATCAAGTATAGGAACAAATCAAGAATCTCAATCAGGATTTACTTAATCATCAGCCAAAAGGCACTATTGAATAGGCTTGAATTTGAGCACTCGCGAGTTTAAGGCACAGTGACATTTCTAACATCCAATAATTTAAATTAACTTATTTGAGGACAAATTAAAATTAAAATTAATTTAAAAAAATTACAAGGTTTGACAACAAAAATTAATAAAAACAGCTATATGATGCATATGAATGCACTGTGCATCATACAGTTTAATTAATATATCTCACAAATCCGTGTTATAAAAATGAAAAGAAAAGGAAATATAACTAGCACCAAACTTACCAAAGCATCGATAATTTCCTCCATTGTGTCATGCCCAAAACATTTATCAATAATTTCTAACCTGAATCAGGCAATAAATAGTTTTAAAATGAAGTCATGATCTAGTCAAAGCATTCAAATGCAAACTATTTACTACAAAATATGTCAATATAACTTCCTCAGTTCATCCATGAATACTGAGATGCTAGTATAAAGATGACAGTGGAATGAATCAGGGCACTGGTATGTGAGCAGAAAACCACAACCAAAGAAGGGCTGCTTAATAAGTTACCACAAAATACTAGAATCAACACATTGGGACACAAAAATTGTCTGGGAAGCACAAATTGCATGGAAGATTAGAAAGTTGCATCATGTAAGCAAGGTTCAACAACAGATCCAAATCATGGTGAAGCTGTTACATTTTCAAGGCAAGTTTATTTAGCTTTAAAGTTGAGCATTTATTAGGCGACAGATCCTGTTTGGTCTTGAATCAAATATAAAACAAGCCATATATTTTTATATTCAAGCACAAATGAATAGCAAGTCAAACATTTTAACTACGCATAGAAATTAGAAAGACAAGTTAGTGTAATTAAATGACCTTCAATGAGTCCTTGCCAAACCAAATTAGTATCATTTAAGAAAGTACATACACATGCAGTTGTGCATGTACATATAGGTTACTAAGCCTATAAATATCTATTTAGATTTGTCCATACAGTATGCATACTTTGGCAGCAGACTACAAACTGATTGACATTTGAATAGGATGTTTACGACATATCTTTATAAACCATATTGAAAAGCCCTCACAGTAATGCCAAGTCTCAAATGTATACAGGTTAAAGGGCAATTCTTCAAACCCCAAAAACATTAAACACACAAAGGAAAAAACTCAAAAAAAAAAACACTTAATTACATATTTTAGACCATAACCATAAATAATCTATAACTTAGACAAATGAATCATTAAAAAAAAACTGAAGTGATATATTTTTAGATAGTAAATTACCTATAGAGAACACTTTTCTTATCTGGATAGACCAGGTCACTATATTGATTTAGAGAAGTCTCAATAACAGAAGGAGCATCTGTTATCAGTTTCCCAAGATGTTCATCAATTAACGCAAGTCTCTGCTCAGGAAAAAAAAATTAAAAGATAAGATGAAAGCAACATAAATGCAGTGCCTGAACTAGGAATGAGTGAAAGAGAACAAACTGCTTTGAGTGTATAGTGTGTAGCAAGGCCACATGCAATCATTTCTACACCATTAAGCTTTTCACCTGTTAGAGCTAGATATTCCCCTGTAAGAAAGAAACATTCACAATTTGCAATAGTTAAGTCTAAATTAAAGGAAGGGAATTTCCAATTTAAAGCATACATCAAGGGCCTAATGTAAATCAAATTCTTTTAAGATTAAAGTTTTTTAAAGCCTATACGGAATGCAATAATTTTTATACGGCTGACAGATACTTTTGTTTCTTAAAGGGCACCAATAGTTCAACACCACAAGGACACCTGATGCTGTTGTCTGATAACAGCAGCATGACAATAATATAAGGGTGATACCTAAATAGCCTGGCAAACGAGAAAGATAGAAGGAAGCCCCTGCATCAGGGTGAAACCCCATTTGAGCCTCTGGAGTAGCAAAAACCTGCGGGTCTTTTATGTAAGTACAATACCCTCATTAATTTGCATTCAAATAAAACAAAGTGACTGTCTACCCAAAATAAATGCAAAAAGAGTGCTACGCAAAAGTTACTCAAACAGCAAATAATAGACAATCTGTTTGTAACATGTGATTTTTAGAGAATTCTGTACAGCGCATTGTGTAATTACCTAACGTTTGTGGCCAGTTTAGTATGTTGGGAGAACATAGACGTTTCTTAGATTGCTCCATGTTTTTGACTTAGCTCATGTTCATGTCACGACAGGGATGAAGCAGTAATGAGCACGTGGAAGGTATTTCCTACGAGTTGTTGCCTCTTGGGCGGAAAGAAATTCTTAAATTGATCATCATTTAGCTTCCATCTTGGTATGTCATTTTTTAACTTCCTTGCAAACTTATGTTGACGCACTGCAAAGGATGTGCTTCACTGATTTCTAGCAGTATCAGGAATTACAAGATAAGTGCTTGTTTTCTGTTCACTGCTTTTTTTGTTTCCAATTAGGGCGCCTTATATCCTCCTACTTCCTAATGAATTCTTCTTTCCAGTAAACTTATTTAAAATTGGAGAAGGAGAAGCAAATATGGGATTGAATTGAAACTACACTAACTTGAAAGAAAAGCCCATTAACATGTGCAAAACAGTACAGATAACAAGAAGAATATGTAAAATTCACTGTTAAGCAAGGTTCTAAAAAACGCAATTTACTGATGATTAACCAGTGATGAACCGTAATTTGTTGATGAGCTGTATGGATTTATTACATGGAAACTGAAGAAAAACAGGAAAAATGCCACATAATCGCCGAATAATCAGCTACACAGAGATTATTCAGCATGCAGCTGATGAATCTCTGGGTAATCGTGGTTTACAAAGATTACCTGATGTTCTTTTATTTCAAAATGAGTGTACCCCAGCAAAATGGAGCCATTTTGATGGGGCTTTTTTAAAGGAAAAAGAGCTGTTGGTGTAGAGAAATTGAGAGAATACGGGATTACAGGGAAACAAAACTTTCATTCAATGAATCACAAACTCCTTGTGCGACAGCAGCAGTGCTAGCACGACTTCCTTGTTGTGAATGATCGGTCAACGGATTACAGGGCAGTGAGAGCAGCAGCATGATCTTCTGATCTCCCAGCGGCCAGCAAGCAGTGGATCATCCCTTCTCTGAGCAGCCAGCAATCTGTTCGTCTGTTGTGGGCTTCTTCTTCACCGTTGAAGATAACTACTACAATTGATCTTTGAGTAGCCAGCGCATTTAATATGTTATAATTGATCTTCTCCATCGATTTAAGTCGTATAATTTATCTTCTCCGTTAACAGTAAGTCCTATAATCTTAGCATTTTAATTCCTTAAAATTAAACTTTTGTCTTAAAATTTGGTTGCCTAAATTCCTTTATACAATTATTTAATATGTTTATGTTATAAGTATTGTTTTATAAATTCTTTTATAAAATTCCTTTTCAGTTAGCACTCATTTGAAAGAAAAGTCGATCAACATGTGCAAAACAGTACATATATGGAGAAAAACGTATAACATTCACGCTGTTATGTAACATTTTTTCATTTCATAAAGTACAAATCACATACCGTCTTATCAGTTACCACTCGGAACATTCCTGGGATTGAAATTCCAGCCCCAGCCCCCATAGTGATGCCATCCATCAAAGCCACCTATAAAGGATTGCAATCAAATCATAGTTAAAGAGAAAAAATTGAACGGTGGATGATCACAATCTTGCAGATAAAATCCATGAATCAGAAATATATGCATCTAACATTATCTCCACTTCAGTATCATTATAAAGTTGAAAGCTTGTCATAAAAGATTCATATATATATATATGACATGTTTAGTGTTGTATCTAGTTTTTATGTTCTTAAAAACTATTCTCAAATTTTGTATTTAAAAAGTAGTTTTATCGTAATTAAATATATGTATTTTTGTTTGGTGATTATTTTTACTAAATAGATTGTACCTTGGTCTCACCAAGACCAACAACACCTAGAGTGAGCTGCCGATTCTATGTTCTTTATCATATGCCAATGGTGTCGATCCTGGAGCCTTCATCATTTTTTAAAACCTTTTTCTTGCAAACAACGGGAATCTTGAAGACAACGCCAACACATCCAAGGTCGGAAAGTTTAAGGACAAAATAAACTACCCAGGCATAGCCTTGACGCCGCCGCCGCCATCGGCCTTGATACCACACAGTGACACTAATTTGTGCCTCCTGGGCCAGTCGCCTAGTCTGGGAGGAGCGTGTAGTCTAAACTTAGTGCAGTGGTCAGAGAAGACTCAGGGAAGTAGGCGGCAGCAGCATCAGTTGCAACAACAATTACAGCCTCAGCCTCAACAATCTGTTTTGTCTTCTCTATTGTCTAATGACTTAGCTACCTAAATCAAACAACAGAGAGACAAATTGGACCAATTCCTCCGAGCCCAGGTATTGATTCTCTACCTCCAAAAAAGAGTCTCGAATTTTTTAGTTTTGGATCAAGTAGCAATGATGGGTTGATTCGTTTTCACTCAGGGTGAGTAACTGCGGTGCACATCAGTGGAGAAGAGGCAATGGCACTACCATTTGCTGTTAAGGGCAGCGATCATACAACTCGGGGAAGCAGATCAGCCGCTGGGGGAGGGTCATCCCGTCCCCTGTAAATTCTGAATCTTGTTCCACCACCACAAGCATGCTTTTGCATTAAGTAATTGCATGAGAACCACTGTGGCTTCCAAAACACACCACTGAGAAATCTTATACTGCACTGCAGGTGAGACCACGCACTCCCAACAGCGCCTATATGACGTCGTTTTGGGGTGCATAAGGGAGTAGGCCATCCAATAATATTATTCCGGATAGCCTACAAGTTCGTGGGAGGATTCACCACTAGGGAGGTCAGCCACTACTAGGTTGAACATCAGCCTCTCTTCAATGATGACAATCAGATAGTGGTGGCGGAAAACAGTTTTTGCAAAATGAAAATAACAAAAACGTGTTTTTATTTTATGAGATTTAAATACCATTTGTTTTGGAATATGAAAATCAAAAACAAACAACAAAGGAAAAAATACACCCGTTTTCTGCTTTCAAACACAGAAAACTGTGTTTGAATACAACAACTAAACATACCAATATCCTCATTTTTTTGTTAGATACTAATTCCTTATTTTTTTGTTACCAACTACATTTAAGTTATTTTTTTGTCTTCTCTTCAAATTTTTTCCTTATTCCATGTCAATTTTTCTACCTTCATAATAAGTGCATCTATTGGCCTATGTCCTAAATCATTAAACCAACATAATCGATTCTTTCTCATCTTAGCTGCAATCAGAGCTACTTCAACAACATGACAAATATTCTCACTTCAAAAACATTTTCAAACCCCAATAGGAATCGCATCCAGGCCTACCGCCTTTCTAGTCTTCATACAGTGCAAGACCTTTTTAACTTGTCCAAGTCTTAGCCTACGTAGAAAATCACAATTTAATTACTTTGACAGTCTATTCTTAATAATTCTTTTTACTTCTTCGTTCGACCATGTGTTTTTATCTAGCGGTCCCCTACCTTTAAATTCACCAAGTTTTTCTTTAGCCACCCGTTAAATATAATATGTCATTTTATTCTATATCACACTAGAATTAATTTTTTTGATAGGTGTATCACACTAGAATTAATCTTATCTTCCTAATTTACCTCAATTAATTTGCTAAGAAAAGGTGTGATCGTACCCTTCTAACTTTCACATTTGATCCTACGATTTAGAACATATTTCAATTTCTTATAAACTTTTTTAAAAGGAATATTTAATACTAAAAGTCTATGTTGCATAGTTATACATTCTCTTAGTATAACCTTATAGTCTGTGTAAAAACCCCATACTCTTCTAATCAAAACAACATTTATTTAGCTAGCTTATTTATGTGAGTATTTCATTTAAAAATTACCAATGCATGCATAGAAGGGAAAGCATAAAGTGGAGAATCTATCAAAAAAAAATTTATTTTTACTTTATATTTTCAAAACTACTTATACAATTTGCATTTAATTATTAAACATCAAAATTTCTATTTTTGATACTTTAATTTTTTAAGACAAATTTTATTAAAAAAAAAAGTTAAAATACACGAAGAGCATAAATATAACAACCAGCTCAAAAGAATCAATCATTAACATCACAAATGGAAGAAAAACAGTACACGTTCTAAGCAAACATCCCTTCCCCCAAACAACATAAAAAAATAAAAGAAAGCTCGATAGCATACCTCTCCCGATCATTAAATACAAGTGCATTCCACTCTCGTCATAAACTCCACAAAAGGCAATGAGGGATAGCTCGCCAAACTACCAAATGCCGCCCCACACTCCCTAGCCAACATGCAAACAATGCTCCAATAGCCGAAGGCATCACCCATAGAAGGCCAAACAAGCTCATGACCATATCCGAAAGCCTCCTAACATATGGACAGTAAAGGAAAAGATGATTTACGGATTCCATCGAAGCCTTGCATGTATAACACCAGCTAACAAGAGTGAAACCCCGGCGCCTCAAATTATTAGCAGTAAGAATCTTACCTAGGACCACGGTCCAAACAATTATAAATGGCACCCACACCTTCCAGACACCTCACCGAGCAAAGCTCCCAATTCGGGAAGGCGTGGAGTAAAAACTCTTGACCTGGTAGGCTCGTTCCTAATTGGGACACCAACACATCCTATCCGCAACAATTCTTGCAGGAGGAACTAAATACACCATGTTAAAAAATGAAGAGAAAGCTTTCAATTCCCAATTCTGAGCATCTTGCGAAGACAACACCTTCCACTGCATGGTAGTCCCTCAAAGACAACAAAGGGCAGCTACAAAAATATCAGGAGAGCACGCAAGCCAATATAACTCCGTGTAAACAAGCTTAGGGGGAGAATCATCACACTAAACATCATGCCGAATGCAAATAGAAGCATCATTCCCCAACTTAAACACTACAAAACGTCAATGAATTTCCATAACCCTATGCCATAGGGTCCGCAGGGCATCAAGGAGATCCAACTCCCACCGATAACCCCATACTTTATCGCAATCACCTCCCACCACAGGGCCCCCATTCTAATCCAACCCACCACAACCATTTCCTAAGAAGAAAAACATTAAACCGGCACAAGTTCTTAATGGCCAAACTTATGTGAGAAAGAGGACGACACACACTATCCCATTTAATCAAATAAGCTTTAGGCACACCCACATCGGATCCCCAAAGGAAATTCCTTTAGACCCGCTCAAGTCGAGAAGCTACAGCCACAGGAAGAAGAAACAGAAAAAGGTAGTAGGTCAGCAAGTTGAAAAGTGTGCCAACCTCCCTTGGAAAGGTAAATACGCTTCCATCCAGCCTAATGGTGTTCCATCCTCTCAATAATCGGGTTCTAAATAGTAGTGCCTTAAAAGATGCCCCCAAAGAAAGACCCAAATATAAGAAGGCAGCTGTGCAGCTTAGCACCCTAAGATATCAGCTAGCTCCAACAAATGAGGCACATCATCAACTAGAACCAAAACGGATTTGACATCAAACTAGATCCCATGAATAGCAAAACGATCAAGTCGAGAAAATGACAGCTCAATGCAATTATTAAATCACATGAAAGCCACACCAACCATCGTAAGATCAACCAAGCCCAAGGCATCAATAAAATCAGAGAACCCAACCATCGAAGGAGTAAATCCCATCGAATCCATCTTCTCATAAGGGAAGCGCACCACAATCAAATCCCCTCGAGACACAACAACACCTCTCACCAGCAATGCAAACCAGTAAGCTCATCCCACATTAGTCTCTTATCACTGGTAAGATGAGGACCATATACCACGAAAAACATCCACAAACTATGGTCTCTAACATTCTGAAACTTGCAAGACACAGAAAACTAACCCACAACATCATCGAGCTTGCGAACAACGTGATTGTCTTACATAAAAAAATGCCACCGGATGCCCCCACAAATCCAAGAAATAGCCAATCTACAAAACGACATTGCCACAAAAGCTTCACAAAGTCCTCCATCACAATCTCTAACTTAATCTCTTGTGGACAAATAATGTCAGCCTTCCACTCCTGAAGCAAATTTCTAATGCAAAGGCACTTCGCCTAATCATGGAGCCTCCACACATTCCACAACAGGAGTTTCAACCCATTAGGCTAACTCAAGGTTTCCCCGAAGAGCCAAACCAGTCACCTACCCTAACCTAGAGGTTCGAAAAACCCTCACATAATAATGAATCAAAGAGACAAACCTTTTACGCTCTCTCATAGCTTTAGGCCCCAGGCTCACGGGCTACCAAGAAAGGCCAGTAGCCTTCCGAGCAAGATGTCGAGCTTCGATAACCTACAACAAATTAGAAATAACATGTTAAAACACCTCATAATTCACCCTCAACAAATTAGAAATACCCACTTTGACTCCGACAGGTAATCTAAAACACAAGCAGTGCAACAAGGATGTCCATATAAAGCATCAAGGAGCAAACCAGCGGCTGAACGGCCTAGCCACCCAGCTGATCTGCCCCATGCAGCACCACCATCTCACTAGTAGACACAAATCCTTCCTCCCATGCCTCCGAAAAAGGAAAACCGTCACTCCCAGACTGATCACAGCCATCCTGGGATACTACCCCTACAACGCATGCCCCTTCCTCCTGGACAGTTGGGTATCCCCCCAAGCCAGATGACCCCCACCAAAGTCACCAACAGCTTCAATAGCCACAACCCCCACTGGATGGGCCCCCACCCACAACCTAAATTTTTGGGCATGCTTTTCAGTTGGGTATGCCTGATGTCATCCCCTTCCTTGAAACGCCAAGGTTGAGGTGACCCCTGGCCCTAAGAAAGTACCCCCACGCCAGCTGCAGCAACAATCACCGGCACCAGGGAGAAAGCCCCTAAACCTTGTCAAAACAGATGGCTGAAGCGGCTTAGGGACCATCGTAGGAGGAGACACCAAATGAGAGGCGCCATTCCCAGCTGATTACTTAGGAACCACATGTGTTGACCACTGATCATTTGCCCCGATCCCTGATGCCAAACTTCACCCAAATTGACACGTCGACAGTCGCGTAATTGTCAACACTACATGCTATTGCTCATCCGACACCAACTTTCCCAGACACCACATCGTGAAACGAATGAGTTGCACGTAAAAGGGGAATGCAAGACCTACACCACACCGACCACCAAGCCCCTCGTCTATCAAGGTGTACAGACCAGTTCACCCGTGAGCTCTAGGGCTAGCAGGGATCAAGAGTGTCCCCTCGAATCTGAAAGGGCCGACGGCAAAGAAAAAGAGGAAACTTTTGTTCCAGTTACACTGCCATTGAGCCATATAGACCGTGGAACTCTCTTGGAAAATCAAACCTTAAATTGGGCAAGAGGAAGGCCGGCCATCTCTACAAGCACAAAGCTTTGCCAAGACACAACGGCCCAATTGAGCGAGACAACACTGATCCATGTTTGGCTTCTCTCCACGATACTAACCGATTGACCGAGAAGCTTCAACTCGAGCGTCTTGGATTCCACACGGATGACTTGCGAGGAAGTCATGACTCCGTCGCAAGCATTTCGATGAGACGAGAAAAGGGTGCCGCTCCACGAGTTGCCCCATGCCGCCAATGTGATGGACCACCACAACCCGACAGTCGCCTTCAAGTTGCCCTTTGTAGTGCATGTGCCGCACATAGTGCATCTCTATTTATCACCATATTTATACTAAAGATTTGCACCAACACACTATAATACACACGCCAACACACACCCTAGAGTAAATGACTTTGTCCAACAATACATATTTTAGGATTATATCCGCTTAGTAGAATCGAACATCGATTAGACATGAAATATTTTTGATACTTGATAAACTGCATAGTGCCTCAAAACTGAGTGTACCAACTCCTATATTTCAAAAAATATTTCATATCTTAACTAGCACATCAATTAGATAACTAACACATTGAATGTAACAAATTTCAATTATTTACCTATTTCAGTATTCATTCTCGAGTCTCAAAACTTTCTAGGAAAGCACACATACAAATGAAAGTTGAAAAACAAACTAATTTACATCACAAACTTCACATAGGGAGCTTGCAAATTTAAATACTCACATGTGGCTTTAAATAAGTACCTAGAAGGTATATAAACTTATATAATGTCCCAAAAAGATTCTTACATTCCTCAACTTTTCCTGCACATAATCATAACAGTCAAAGACAATTTCAGGATCATTTAAATTATTTGTTTCAAAATTAAAATTCAAAAGTTATGAATACACACACTGATGTAGGACAAGACTAAAGATCATGCACAAGTTGGCTCCTATGCTGCCGCTAGCTATGCCCAGCTTGTCCTAAAGATAATTTAATTGGCCTCTTGTTTACTATCTTCATTGAGAAGTTGCAAAAATACATTGACTCTTCTATGTTTTCTAGTCAAAAGATTAGTTGGGTTAAACCCTATAGGGAGCAATCCAGTGTTGTCATTTCTTGTTGCTATGTTTTTGGCTTATTATAAATAGGTAATTGGGATTTTTGAAAGGAGTTTCAATCCTCGTCAATAAAAAAAATTAGCCTGTTTGTAACTATCTCAAGAACCTAGCATTGTCTTGATTAGTTATAACTTATAACACTACAATATATGATACCTAATTTGTCTCACATCTTCAATTGGGGAAGCTTAGGCAAGTTTTAAGAACAAGCATGCCCAAGGTGTTACAATGCATTTTTAAGTCGTTTAGACTAATGTGGTAAGCCCTAACAATATTGTTACACGCGATCGAACTTGCATATTAATCCAATGCAACAAGTTCACATCAGTGTTTCTATGCAGGATTGACAGAATTACTGAAAGAAGTGAAGCTAAAAGATACATCTCTATGAGCAATAAAAAATCAATAGAAGTTGAGGTGATTGGACATTTTAAATTGTTATTAAGAACTAATTATTATTTGAATTTATTAGATAATTTCATCGTATTGTCTTTCCGACAGAATTTAATTTCAATTTCTTTATTAAACAAATATGATTATTGTTATTTATTTAAAAATAATCAATTCAATTTATCTATAAATTGAAGTATTGTGGGAACTTAATTTTTATGCTTATATGACAATTTATAATTGTTTAATACAATTGCTTTTTATAATAAAACATTGCAGGTAAAATCAAGATGTACTAAACATAAACTGAGTATAGATAATTCTATTACATTATGATACAAATGATTAAGTTGCATATTTAGAAATAGAATTGAGAGGCTTATGTCTGCTGAAATTTTAAATTCACTTGATTTTGCAAACTTTGATATTTGTATTAATTATATCTAGGGAATATATCAAAATAAATAAATTAAGTGCTAGTAAAACTATAAATGTCTTAAAATTGATACATGGATATTTGTGGCCCATCCCCTATGACTTATTTGAATAGTCAATAACATTTCATATCATTTATAAACGATTATTTATGTCATGAGTACTTATTTCTTATTTACGAAAAATCTCAATCTCTAGGCATGTTAAAAACATTTAAAACAGAAGTTGAGAACTAACTCAACAAAAATATAAAGTATGTTTGGGTTGATCGTGAATGGTGAATACTAGGGTAAATATGATAATTCAAAACCATTTGCATAACTCCTAGCGGAATGTAAAATCGTCTCACATTACAACATGCTAGGATCACCTAGCATAAATGGTGTCGCTGAAAGACAAAACCAAATACATAAGGATATGATAAAGAATATGATCGGTCATTCTACCTTACCAGACTTACTATGAGGAGAAGCACTAAAAACAACCTATGAAGTCAGGCAAAAAATCTAGTATAAATCACTTTCATATTTGGGGATATCCAACTTACCAAACTCACTGTGAGGAGAAACACTAAAAACAACTTATGAACCCAAGCAAAAAGTTTAGTATAAATCATGTTCATATTTGGAGATGTCCCCTTGAGGCACAACTTCATAAGTCATATGAAAAGAAATTGAACTCCAAAACTGTAAGCAATCACTTTATTGGCAACTCTGAGCGAATTAGAACTAAATTTTATGATCTCACATTTCAATCTATTTTTGAGACAGAAACTGCAACATTTTTTAGGATGTCGAGTTGGGAGAAAGAAATAAGGTTAGAATCATTATTTCTAGGAAAAATCAATCTCGATTCCCATTATTGTTGTTGATAATATACAAAAAATTTTGCTTATCATTGATAAAAAAGTAAATTCAAATCCTTAGCTAGACAATGTTGATCAAAATCTCATTCATGAAGCACAAACTCAATAACCTCTAGAGCCAGTATTATTAAGGCAATCTACTAGAGAAAGAAGAAATGATATTCTGAATGATTATATTATATTTCTTCATAAAAATGAAAAAATCATAGGATTAGTGGAAGATGTCATCAAGCCATGTAAGGTTTCAATTTTCAAAAGTAAAATGATACCATAAATATGAAGTATAAGTTTATTGGGGATAATAAAATTTTAGAACTAGTCCCATTAGCAGAAGGTACAAAGCTCATTAGCTATAAATAAATTTTTAAAACCAAAAAGATTCATAAGATAATGTAAAATGGTATAAGATTCATTTTGCAGCAAAAGATTTTACTCAAAAGTAAGGGATTAACTTTAAAAAGATTTTCTCTTCAATCTCAACAAAAGACTCCTCATAGCACTTGTTACACATTTTGATCTTAAATTATGAATGTCAAAATAGCATTTCTCAATGATGACATTAATAGAACAATTTATATGATGTAACTCGAAAATTTTGAATTGGGAGACCTAAAAAATATTATTTACGAATTAAGAAAATGTATCTATAAACTCAAGTAGGTTTCTTGCCAGTGATACTATAAAGTGATTATCTTGTTTGATTTTAAGACAAACATTATTAATAATTGTGTATATAACAAATTCAGTTATAGTAAGCTTATATTTGTGGTTTTATATATTGATGATATACTGTTTGTCACAAATAATATAGACATGTTGCACGAAACCAAAAAACTTTTATCAAATAATTTTGAAATAAAAAATCTTGATAATACCTTTTTTTGTATTAGGAATCCAAACACAACGAGATCGCTATCAATATATTCTTGATTTATTACAAAATAGCTATATCAATAAAGTGCTTAAAGATTTAGCATGTAAAACAGCAAAACAGGTGACACTTTTGTCATTAAGAAAAACAAATTTAGTCTCAATCAATACCCTAAAACTAATCTTGAAATCAAGGAAAAGCAAAAGATTCCTTATGCATCAACATTAGAGTCTAATGTATGCTCAGGTTTGTACGCATTCAGATATTACATATCGTTAGTATGTTGAATAGATATTTAAGTATCACTAGAATGAATCATTGAAAAGCAATCAAACGGATTATAAGATATGTATAAAAAAAATATACTTACATATAGAAGATAGGACAATTAAAGATCATAAGGTATTCTAACTTTGATTATACTGGATATCAAGATAAGGAATCAACTTCAGGCTACATATATTCGTTAGATGGTGGAACTATATCTTGGAGTGTCAAACAGGCATTAATAGCTTCTTCTACCGTGCAAGTAGAATTTGTAACATATTATAAGACCTCCAATTATGAGATATGACTGCGAAATTTTGTCATTGAACTGTGCATTCTAGAGGGCATAAAAAATTACTCAAACTATATTGTGACAATAAGTTTACAGTGTAAATGTTTTTCTAGTCAAGTCATATTGGCATTAAGTACCTAATGATGAAGGAAAGAGTACATGAGCATATTGAGACAAACTTCATAATTGCATATCTCCTTACAAAGGAATTGCCACCCAAAATCTCTCATGAACACACTACTCATATGGGTGTCATTTTATGTGAGGATGTCATATTTTAGTGAGAACTTGTAATATTTTGTATTTAATTGCTCTATGTTTAATTTTAAACATTTTTATATATTTATACATTTATGTATTTTCTGATAAAAATAAATTATTTAGTTTATTATATTTTATTACATTGTGTTAAATTTTTATTTCAATAAGAAATTAAGTAGGGGCAGTTAAAAATAAACACGTATAAATCACATTGCATGTAATTTTCATGCTACACATCCATAATTGATCTATATCATTTAGTTATGGTATTATATAAAACTATTGATGAGTTTAATCATGATAAATGTGACAAAAATCACTTTGATCATATAACATCATAAACGAGATTATTCAAATATACCATAAGATTGAGATCATGGTTTGAAAATATGGGCTGAGACACCGCCTTGAGGCGGCACCTCAGAGGATACACAAGCCAGAACGGGCGCCCCCTAGCACTGGGTTCATATTAAACTCTGAAAATCAACATTACGTAAATTCTAGAGTCCAAAAACCAACAGATAATTAATATCAATAAAGTAACCAACCTTCATTCAGTAAATGATAGATAGATACAACATCTACACCAGCGCAGAAAGCCCTGCCATTCCCCTACAAATAATCCAAAACAGAAGCATATTGATTAGTACTTTAAGGACTACCATTATCGGAGCTCAGAACATCTAAGGTTTCCATGTCACATTTGAGACAATAAAAAATGTCATCCAAATAATACATTATTTAAAAAAAACAAAAAACAAATGGAAACAAGTGTTAGATATCGAATCAATGATTTCAAACAGGGATCACCTTCATCGCGATAAATCCAAGATCTAGATTATCTTCCCATGACTCGTACAGCCTATTAAGCCGACCAGCCTGCGGGAATGAGTAGCCACACGCAATGAAATAAGACCCAAGCAGAGAAAAGAACATATACCCAGATGAAAAAATCGATGAAATAAAACGAGAAAGTTATCAAACCATTGGTAAATCGAGGGCGTTGAGTGCTGATGGCCTGTTCAGAACGGACGTTCTCGTGTTCGATCTACCTTCGACTAAAACCTGAATAAATAAATAAATAACACAACAAAGTAACAACATTTTTGGGTCAAACAAAATAGTGGGTTTAGTCCCAGAATTGAAGATGGTAGAGAGAGAGAGAGAGAGAGAGAGAGAGAGAGAGAGAGAGAGAGAGGAAAATTGACCGGGATATGGTGATCATCGTACGGGGAGGGGATTGGTTGGGCTTGAGCAGAGTAACATCCAATACGAGACACGGAACTAAGTCCCTGCAAGGAACGCCTCCATGGAACCAAAGCGTTGAGTCTCTGCATCTCTCTCTCTCTCTCTCTTGGAAATGGTTGGGTTTAGGCGGCAGTATTGGGGTTCCACTGAGCGAGCGTGTTATGAATTTCCATCCTAGGGGTTCGATTCTGTTTAATGATGTTTCGTGACGCATTTAAGCCAAACTGATCTCGGCCGTCCACTTCAATGACCATGAAATTACATGGTCACCCTTTCCAATCAAGTTCTATTTCAAAGAGTTTTTGTTATATGAGATGTACTCTCAAAAATATTTCTTTATAAATTTACTTTTAAAATAAAACATATCTCAAAGAATCAGATTGTTTATTTATTTGATATCTATCAAACTTCTCGATATGATATGTTATTAAACATATTCTCTTGTCGAGTAATCAACAACTCAAGTAACTTTTATTGACGTACTTTTAAGTTAGTCATTTTCGAACTTTAACTCTGTATTTCATCTTCAACTTGAAGAAGCAAACAACTTAAGGGATTAGATAGCTCATTTGTTCAACACCTGTCATGTCATGTTACTAAACACTCTATTTATTGAGTAACTAATTTGTAATATTTGAATTTCTGCTTAATATGCATTTTCCCGTTACTCGACATATAAAATATCGCATACTCAACATCTCAAGCACTCTATTTATTAATCAATTAACTTATAATATTTGAACACATAGTCGATATGTATTTCTCACATTGCTTGATATATGAGATATGGAGCACTGAGTATTTCAAGCGTTTGAGTTTTAAGAGTCAAAGACTATGCTCGATTCATCATGTCACTCAAGCGTTGCACTTTCGAGCGAATGACTCACTTTCGAGTAAATCGGAAATATCATAATTCAAAGATATATCAATGTTATATTTGTAAATTAAAGGGGTTTTATTTATAATGTTTTTGAGATATTTGTAAAGTGAATGTATTTACAAATGATAGGGTATGAATAAGATAACTCATTTTCAAAGTGAACACTAAACTTTGTATAATTACACCCTTATTTAAAAAAAAAAAAGGTCCTTTCCCAAACACAAAAGGAGTACATTATAAAAATTAATCAAAATTGTGTAAGAAACATTAAATTTAATTGGTTTGGCCTACATATATAACAATTGGGACTTGTTTTTGTATTTTGATTTTATGATTTAAATCTTTATTTAAATTAATACTTAAATTTTAAAAGTTGAAAATAAATTATTTGATATAAGAGAAAATATATTTTTAAAAATGTATGTTTTTTAAATTCAGATTTCACAAAAATTATAAAAATAAAATAAAATCTAATGGGCTCAAATAATAAAATAAAAAAAAAATAAAACAAATAATTTGAATTCCCCTTCAAAATTAAATCTAAATTTCAAAAAAGAAAACAACTAAAACTTATTTAAAAAAAACTATTACCGCGCCCACCTATTTTCTAATCGCACTTTAAATTTAAATACCGAATCACGTGAACCAAACACAATTCCAACGCAATTTTTGATTTTCAGATTTAGAATTCGCTGTTGAGAATGGCGAACCAAATAAAACCAAGCCGGAGCATTTTTATACAGCTGCAGTTCTGAGTAATGCTCTGATTGTTTTCCAAGCAATTTCTAAAATCTCATATTTTGAGAGAGAGAGAGAGAGAGAGAGAGAGAGAGAGAGAGAGAGAGAGAGAGAGACGTGTACTCCTGGGATCAAAGACACCCAACACAGGCAATTCAACAATGATAATACAACTGAACTAGTTAGCCCGTGGTAAGTATTCAACATTAATATACTGAAAATTGGCCTTTAAAAACATAGAATTACAGCCTAGGGTATCTGTACAACGGATAAAGTACTCAGCGGATGGAAAAATGGCGCTCTTGCCCTAAGGGTTCAACCAGAACAGCATATGGTGAATTCCAGTCAGCGTCAAAGATCTCCTGAAGCTGCGCAACAATGGCAGCATTGTAGGTCCCAAAGCTGATGCCTGCTGTTGTATAGAAATAATCCCATATGAGATTGCTGGTCCCAATATGAGCACGTACATCACTGACCGCATATTTGCCATGGTTGACCCTGGTATAGCTGGGGAAAATGTTCCCAGTACTACTCCCCTTGCTTAGAGCGGGCCCAGTTAGGTTAAATCCAGGAACCTCATAGTACTTGATCTCAATCTTGCCAGAGCATTTGTTGTACTTGGACGAAGAACAGAGGACGTTGGAGTAGAGGAGGGACTTTAGATACTGATCCGTGTTGTCGATGAAATGTGCCCAGTATGCTACTAGTATCTTAACTTTGGCATTCTTGGAGAATATAACCTATAACATGTAATAGCATGATGTCCGACACTTTAAATGAAGGAAGAAGCATGTACATCCAATAAATCAAACAAGAGAGGATGTTTTTGGATTAGAATTGGAAATTACTTCAGTTATTGCAGAGGACAGGGAAGACCAGTAAACAGCTCGGTTCATGTATTGGGATTGACCAAGCCAGTCCATAGTACTAACTCTAACAGTTGCTCCAGTTTTGACAGATTTGATTGTATCAACCCATGCTTGTTCATCTGTTTGGTACTTGCCGAAGGACAGCTGCAGATACAAATTTGCATGAAAAAATTTGCAAGAAGGGAGCCAATTCACTACAGTGATTGCATTAAGGACACATCAAAAATAGATATAAGCCCTGGCTGATGGAAGCTCTGTACATCAGATGTTTAATTTACCAAGACGAGAAATAAAAACAAAAACTAAAATAATCAAAACATATTGCATTTTTTTCAAAAGATATGGGCATGCCCCCATTTTACTTTTCGGCATTGGCATGAGTAATGAGTTCATCAGTTAAAGAAAGCACTATTTCAATTTCAAGGTTTTTCAAAATTATGATATTAGGGTTTTGTTTAACAGCGACTGAACCAAAGTAAGAATTGGCCCGCACCAGCACCACTGACCTCTAAAAAACAAGACAAACAACAATTTATACTGGACACGTATAGGATATTAGGATCATACGAATTACCTAACAGCTCAGGAAATTGCTACTTACTTCCGGAGGAGCGAAAGAGAGGTAACTGGATCCACGCTGCATAGTTGAGAGGTTAGATCCAGGAGTCTCAATTGGCATGTGAAACATGTGAGGGTCTGACAGTTTTTGATAGCCAACTACATGGGGAATTTGTACATAACGAGGGAGTGGTGATCTGTCAACAAATACTATTCTATTAAGTAAATACACACACACACAGAGTCAAAGATACATACATTTAACAGCAATGAAGCCGAGCCTTAATCCCAAAAGAAGTAGGGGTCAGCAACATGAACTAAGCAAGGCCACATTGCATAGGGTGAAAAGCTTCACTAAGATCATTTCTATGAAGTCACCTATTCCATTAATTCCTATCCAAAGCTATGTCCTCTTCAACCTCAATAACATATCCTCTCAATTTAATTTTCCTGATTAATGTAGGGCAATAGAAAAACATGCAAGTTAGAAAGCCAAAAACCAATTCAGTAACAGAACCAACCTTTTCAAAAGGGGTTTCGCAGACAGGAGACTAAAAATCCTTCATAAATAATTTATGGCGTGAACTAGAGCACACATAAGACTCTCATTCTTGCTTAATATCAGGTTCATCAATTGAACTGACTGTAGAGTAAAACTTAAAACTCTTAACAGTTCCTTTTTAAAATTGGTCATCCCCACCAGAAACAAGCAAGGTTAATCTACATAAATCAGAAGAAGAAAAAAAAGAAAGCTCTATCTAGATCAAATTTTGAGGTAACCATACTAGAGTTCTTCAGAAAAGATAGCTATTTAATAACTGCACGGGATGGGTGTTCTGGTCATTTAAACTTTTCAACTACATAAGTTTTAAAAGAACATTCATTAAACAGTCATAAAATCAATATGGGTGCCTCACAAACCTGCATCTTGCTTTGTGATTAACAAAGTGTGACCAGCAAGGAACTTTTCTGCTGATCTGCCATTGCTGATCCCATACTTTGTTGTGTAGTTTGTAACATTGAGAGAAGCAAGTTTCCACAGGTTATTGTAGTAGACCTCAACTTTTTTTGCTACTTTTCGACAATTTACAAGATAAATTCCAGCTTCCTTCACCTAAAAATAAGTAAAATGCAGTGCATCCTCAAACAGTTGTTCAGAAAGTGCGGAAAAAAAAACGTAACGCAAATAAAGGGGACAAATTACAAAGGAATTGTTGCAGAAGCTTTAGACCTTAATTTCTGGGAATAATTCTGATATACTAAAATATTACTTTATAACAGAAGACAACCAAAGACAACACGACGCAAATAAAGGACACAAATTTAAGGTGGTTCACTAATAATAGTTAGCTATGTCCAAAGCTTTATTAATTGTAAAAGATTACAGATTATAAAGATTTCACATCACTCTATCGTGAGAGATGACCAAAGAGAATATATATAAAGCCTCCTAGGATAACAAAAGACAAAAAAACAAAGTTTCCATTTTTCGGACATCAGACTGCTCGATATCTTAGGTCTGCTTGATAACCCAAATCAGCTTGACACAATGACATATTGAGCAACAATCACACAATATTGAACATTAAACAAGACAGATATTGAGTTAAACAGATGCTCGAGCACGGAGATATCGAGCAAAACAGATACAAGGCATTCTGACATATGAAATTGCCAATGATGCACATTTATTGAATTGGAAGAGGAGTGATGCATTGTTTCACTGTAGTCGTTACACATTTTGAGCATTTAGCAACATAAATAAAGAGTACCTGAGAGAGAGATTTCCAGTCATTATTTGCGGACCCAATATAAATGTCTCGTTTATCAGATATCCAGACTTTTGCGTGAACAATACCCGAACCCCACCACTTTCTAAGCAGTAGAGTCACACTCTTCACATTACACCTTCCTGAAGCAAGGTCAGATGGCTCTTGAGTAAAATCGGGATACACTCCAGAGTGCTGCAATAGCCTAGATCAGAATCAATTTAACAAAAAAAATTAGAAATGATTAGTTTATAAATATGTAAACTAGAAAATTATGCTACCTCTTTCTGATTAACCATTACAAATAATATCATTTAACTTCTATTTCTGAACATAGGTTCAGAGTATTTATCAAATGCATATAAAACTTATCTTGACTAGTAAAATCACTGTTTACACAACTCAGCATACACAATTAGGCGGTTTAAAGTTTTAATGTCAACATGCTAATGAACAATAGCTACCAGAAAAACGTCTTAGTAATTTTCATACTAGTTATCAGTAGTTTTCTGTCAACATCAAAATAGGATATAGTGGAACTAAGAAAACCATGAAATCCTTCTTCTTATCTCAAGCCCATTTTCATTCAACAGCTATTGTGGGATTCATTATGAGAATCCTTAAAAAAAGGAGAAAAAAAAACTCTCTCGAGTGGAATTCAATTCATCATGAGAATCCTGTGGTCCTCAATTGTCTTTTTCTACCCATTACATCAGATCAAATGCATAAAAAACAAGCATAAGTTATCATTAACTTTATTTTTTTAAAAGTAATTATATTAAAAGAAATTGAGCAAGTCATACAACTAAAGGCACTAGGCCCACCAATGGGGCAAGTCTAACCCCAAATAAATATTAAGATTATAAATGAACCAAATATTCATAAATATTTTCGAGATTGATTCGATAAAAACTTGATTATGTTCGTTCTAAAAAAAAAAAATTATCATTCGCGGATAAAATTATAGTTTCATCAACAAGTTTTCACGAATAATTTTTAAAATTAGTATTGAACAGACAAATAAAGTTATTTTTATTAATATAAATATATATTTTAAAACATATTAAACACCAATACTGTTAAGTCATCACATTTTTTGGAATAAGTCTATGGTTTGAGTTCCCCTAGTAGAACTTTACAATTATACAATTAATTTAGTAACTGTTTGTTTTTTGAACAAATGTATTAATAAATATTCATGAACAGTAAACCTTATAGTTTAATACTCATGTTCAATTCAGTTCATTAATAAATAGTGCTAACAAGTTCAAACACTTGACAACTCAACTCAATTTGATTCGTTTACAACCCTAACTAAGATTGATTTGATTCGTTTACAACCCTAATTAAGATTGATTAATTGATGCCAAAGACAAAAAACTCTTACCTAAACATTGCATAACAATTATCAAAACTAGATCCAAAATAGCTCCTACCTAAAAAAATATAAAAAAAACTTCTTAGGCCCATATTGACGTTCAAATGTAGCTATTCCCAAGACCCATGGTAAGCCAAACAAGCACAGGTATCCATGTGTAATAGAGAAGGAGGATAATTTGTTACACCTATAAAAATTCCTCTTTCATACAAAATAGTAAATATAACTTCCTTATATATCTAGGGTTCAATTCTATAGGTAAAACAAACTAGATAATTCAGAATGACAAAAGTATAGAAATCACTACCCACTAATCACGACTCTACCCAACGTCATCTTTCAGATGCATTGCCTATTTTCACTTAGTTATGGTTCTTTTTTAAGGTCTTTTTCTAGATTAGAGTTTATTTTTAGGCGATTTATGGTACTTTGATCGGTTTAAATAAACAAAAAATATAAAATGCACAAAAGATTAAAAAAACACATAATATACATGGTTTGGTCAAAATGACCTACTCTACGATGCTAAGGTGTTACCTACATTAAGTCTAATCTATTACTTCTCAAAATAAAATTCACAAGAACACTGCCTATCAACTCTCTTTTTCTTTTAATTACAATTTACTAAAGTTTGCATTGATATTAAGAACTCACTCACTATGCTAATTCTCTTCTAACTCAATTAATCTTTGTATGTTTATAATTATCTAACTCAACTTATCTGTGATCAACTACAACAAATTCTCAAACAATTCTGAAAGAAACTAGAATATGGTTCCTACAGCAAGAACCCTCAAAAATTACTTTAATCACTCTCTCTTTCTTGAGGGAACTTCTCTCAAACGATTTCGAATGAACCAAAATGACTGAACCATAAAAACTAATACGAAATCCTTCAATGCAATATATAGGACTGTGTATCTAGGTTTCCTTGCTGCTAGGGTTTAATGTCGAATTGTCCAAAGAAATTCCAGGATAATGCCACGTTGAAATAAATACTATTCACAATTGCATCTTCGACTCTTCCAATGAATAAATGGAACGACGTCGTTAGCCTAACTATTCGTTCGATGAGTGCTCCACTCATATGTAGATCACATTATGAGTCCACCAACCACTAACGAGGAGACACCAACTCACACACTACTTGTCTTACGAGTGCACCTCTTGCACATACGCGAAACTACTCGCTTGTGAGTAAGCACGATCGTTAGACAAGTTGACTGAATAGTCAAACGATCCAAAACAATCGCACACTCCTCCAATTGTGACAAGTGCTCCAATCGTCTAACAATTAAACTCAATCATTTGTTGAGCAATTCCAATTGCACGCTCCTCCAATAATGACGAGTGCTCCCAATCATCTAACAACTCAACTCAATTGTTTAAAAAGTCATTTGGATTGTGATTGTCTAACAAGTCAATTCAATCGTAAGACAATTACACTCACTCGCTTGGCAATTCTTCTTAATTGTACGAAACGCTGATCATGAGACAACTCCAATAAAGAAAATGAAGGCACTTGTGCTAAAGTAAACCCCTCGATTAGCTCACTCAAATGAGATTACTTTACAGAATTATCTAAGTACATTGGACCTAAACTTTATTGTTGCTTGCCATGACCTACAATTGTTGACAACAATTACAATCAATCACAACTTCGTGGGAACAAAAATCTTCCCTTTTATAATTGTTAGTAACCCTTTCACACAAAACACTAAAATATAGCAGGCAAACACCTGTGGAATGAAACATGAAACAGAAAACGGTCTCAATTCTTCTTGTACTCAACCTACCTCCCCCTCTACAACTCCCCATGCACTGTAGCAAGGCTGCTTCAAAACTATGCTCTTTAATTGTATAATAAAAGCTGTCTTATTTTCCCTTCCGCCATACAGAGCACACATGCTCTCTATCACTTTATAAATCTAAGATATTTTTGATTACCTTGCATGTTTCAAGTTTCTTCATGTTTTTCTGATTCAAATATCTAGTCTTCTATGCCAGAATTCATTCTCCTCTTGTTTCGACATAAGATAGTTGTGGGTCTTTATTTCATTAATCACATACAAATACCCATATGTCCTTCCAACTATAACTGTCTTGCCATTTTTGCTTATCACTTGGCAACTAGTCTTTGCGAATTTAACTTCATGACCTATGACACATAACTGACTAACTAATGCTAAGTTATATTTTAAGTCTTTTACATAGAGCACGTCCTTCAATTTATTTGTATACCACTTTGCAGATCCCAGACCTCTAACCTTCAATGAGCTATCATTTTTGAATCTTAATTTTCCTGATTTACTATTATTCTTCGTCTAGGATCATCAGAGATGAACATGCACTATTAAGGATCCATTGCTTGTCCTTGTTTAAGCTTTTAATACAATTTTAGCAACATGAGCTACCTCTTTTCCCTTAGCGTTATAGACTTCCTTTGCATTTGATGTGGAGCATTCAACTTTCTTATTATTCAATTGAGTCACTTTGCATTCTTCATAGTGCCCTTCGTTTTCTTCTAAGATAATACACTTTTTACCTTGTAAGAAAACTACAAATGCATCCTTTATGGCCAACCTATTCTTTAAGGAAGTTATAAGGTTACATGGAATATCCAAGACCATTACATCTTATTGCCATACGAAGTTTCTAGGTTAGTTTTGGATAACGCTTTAAAGGATGTTTGATTGATCATTGAATTTTAATAGTACAATACATTTACAAACCGATGTACAAACATACGTGGTTAATAGTCCTACTTGAAGTATTTGTATGAATAAACTGAAACAATGAGATTTTGCTATAGCACAGTAAAGTTTGCTTACGGCAATGTTATTCACAATATCAGATCTCCATATTCTATACATGAAGTCTCCTGACCATGCTCTAGATTTGGTGAAACTTTCAAAGGTCTCAAGAGTTAGCATGACGTCTAGTGATCTTGTCAAACATGTTCAAAAAGTCTAAGAGGATGTCAATATTAAATTGAAAGAGTCAATATAAAATACAATGTGGAACTAGATAATCTTAGACGGTTTAAAGTATTTATTATTGGAGATGAAGTAATAATATTTCTTAATAAATGAAAAATGCAGAGTGATATGCATAGCAAACTCAAACTGAAAAAGTATAGACCATACAAAATACTGAAAAGGATTAACAACACCGCTTATGTGATGAATTTAACAGGTTGAATGGGTATTTCTAAAACATCCAATGTTACTGTTCTTACAATGTTCCAACTGAATATGAGTTTGGAATATCTTGAAGATAACTCGTAGATAAGTTCTTTACAAGTAGAAAATCCAAGCAGATCGATGGAAATCTAAGAAGATGCAATCTTGAGCAGCTGTCAAATCTGATCAGGCAAGTCCCGTACAACCACCAGATCTGACCAGATGGGCAGTTTTGATCAAATTGCAACAAGATCCAATCAAGGGCAGTCTCAAACATGGGAGGAGTCTCGAACAAGACCAGTTTAGAACAGATCCATAGCACTTTCAATCCATAAAAGGAGTCTTGCATGTGTTGTGTGAATGTGTGTAGCGTTAAAATGGGAAGGAAGGATCAACTTCTAATTTCCTTTTTCTTTTTAATTTCTTTTTATTTCTCTCTAATTAAATATTAATTGGTTTTCTTTCCTTTAATTTATCTTGTAACCCTAATTATGGATATATATATATATGGATGCTAGGGTTTGTTACAACAACATACACAATAATATAGAATGTTTTCGAATTCTCTTTGAGCTTCCCTTTGTTTTATCAAAATCTCTTATATGAGACGAGTTTTTCTTAAATTAATCAATGGTGTGTTGATTAATTAACCAACATGTTGCATTATATCTTGTCCCAGGCCGATGCAACACTAAAAGAGCTAGAGGAAATTACAAACGAGTTGTCAGCATTGTTAACAAGTTTTCATCAATGTATCATGCATTCATGGTGAAAGGCACTGGTGACTAGTAAATTCCAATTTAACACTTTCTCCCACGAACAAAATTTAGAATATACATCCGGTGTAGTGCTCGTCAGCCTATGACCCATGATTGCAACTAACCTCCAAGCACTACCAGTCCAACGGGTCTTATGTTGCCCTTCTTACAAAGGTCTTGCCCTTCAAAGACAACCAGCCCCACTATATCAGCTCGTCATAGCAATACCGGAGCTCCTAAATTATTAGGAAATGTCGGTGCCATGTTTCTAACCATGGCATTCCTTAATCAGTATCCCTACAATGCCAAGCATTAAGCTCCATCTTGGGGGTTAGTCGCCACCATGAACTATCGGCTGGGGCTCACTGCATCAACATCCAAATTTTAAAGCGAGACATAAAAATATACCTGACGCTAACATTGCGATCCGCGGAATCTCTGATTGCATTATAAACACCAAGGCCATCTTGAGCCCCAAATTCACCCATTTTGGATTCAGAGTACCCGTAGTCCCCGGAACGAGGATCATCTGGCTTCGCTACAAATTGCCAGTACTGTGCCATGATGTCCAGACGCCGGGAAGAGTTCCCGGCAAGCCACCGGAAAACATCAGCTAACAAACAACACCATCCACGGGAAAACATAAATAAATAAAGCTTAAAAACAAAAATTCGAATACATAACTAGGAGGAACAGAGCTAAGATTATAGTTCAACAAAACTTGGATATCGATCATGAACAACCAGAATGATCGTAACTAATTGAGATCAACATAATTACCGGTGTTGAGGACGCCAGACACGCGGGAGAGATGAGGCATGTCGGTGGGGATGGATTGGACAAGCCATGCTTTGCAGACGTCGGAGCTGTCGAGGCCGTACGCGACAGGGAATAGGAGAAGGTCGATGAAGACGATGCGTAGTAGAATTGTAGTCCGTATCATTTTCGTGCCTGGGGCTGGAGCCTGGAGCCGAGGTCAGCATGTGAGCGTCGCGAGCCTGCGCCCGGCCCGAGTTTGGCTTGCGAGGCTTGGGAGTTGGGAATGTGTTCTTAAGTTGTTTTATTTATTTATTTTTAGTATTTTGTAATTCTATAATAAAATTTGAAAAGAAGAGTTTGTAGAAAAAATAAAATAGAAAGATTAATTTAATATTAAAATAATTTTTAAAATATGTTGGAATATTTTCTTTATATACATATATATCATTATTAAAACATAAATTATTTCCTTGACATGTTTTTTTATTATTTAAAAATATTAATTTCTTATTATTTGAAAATATTATTAAACAGTCGAAATAATAAATTACAATAAATTTTTTATTTATTTTAATAAAACAAACTTAGCAAGTAAAATTGAATTTACGCTTGTGAGGCTTTGACTTAAGTTCAAGAGTCTAAGTCGAGCTTTAATCTAAGTTTAATTTAAAACTCATCTAATAAAAATTTTAAATGAGTCTAGCCAATTTAAGCTAAAAATTTACTCAACTTAACTTAACTTAAACTTTTTTAAACATAGGGATAAAATTTAAGAAAAACTTCAAAATATGCTCACATATGAATTCCTAAAAAAGAGTATAGATATATGAAATAAATAGTGCTTTCATATAGTTGAGATTTACTATTTATTCGCTTAAATGTTTCCTATGTTTTTTTATATTTTAAATGTTGTAAAAAGTAGAAGATAAAGGAATATATATATATATATATAATATTATTATTATTAAAATAGAATAGAAAAATTACTTGGAAACGAGATATAAGATGTTTTTTTAAATGAATAAAATTTTAGTAAATGTCATTTTTACCTAAAATGTAGGAAAAATTTAATGAATTCAAAATGAATTATTTTAGACGTGTCATCAAATTTATCATAATTGTAACGCTACAACAGGAATATGTCTTTAAGTTTAATACCATTGAGGGTTGTTATTTGTAGTCTAAATTTTATAAGGTTAGTTGGCCTTTTATTTTTAGTCCTCAAAATTATATACATGCTCAATGTATGCACACAGTATAGTATTCTAGGCTATTAGACAACAATCACATCATTTACAAAACAACAGAAAACATCACATCCATTAGTTGCTACTCCTATGTTGAACCATGAAAGTGAAACTATCTCATAGCTAGCCATATTTGGATACACTGCTCCAAGCAAATCATGTATGAGACCTTGTCTAATTCTTTTATGAGTCATCAAAATGTAAGTACGTTGCTCTAAGATAACAACATATATGTGGGATCACCACTCCAGGTTAACCACATGCGAAATCTCAACATACTTCTATCAAGCGGTCATATGTGAGTTTGCTGCTCCAAATTATCCACATATGATACTTTAATTGGGATCCCCTGATAGATACTCCAATCAATAGTATGCTACAAACATCACCAAACAAATGACTCTCATCATAGGGGTTCAGGTCCTGATACAGACATATCACACAAACATAGCCAAATAGGGTTTAGGCCCACAATCAGTTCATTGCCACATCACATCATACTAATATATTTATTTTCCTTTTTATGTGGATTCTATTATTTTATGTAACGAAACATAATTTTGAATAGTATGGTATATATTATTATATAAATCATTTCGAATAAAATTCATATAGTGAGAATTATATTTTTTTTCTGAAAACAATTATATTATCCATGATAATAATAATCTTCTTCTAGGAAAACATAATATAATTCGCTTATAAAATTATTAGAGTTAGTTTTTTCTAACTTTTAGAGATTGTGTACTCGATTTGAAGTAGTATCTAAAATCTTCTGAAGTTTAAAACATTCTTCGCTTAGCATTTGTTTGCATAATGCTATTTTTTCCACACTTAGCCACGAGGTACCACGTCTATTTTCCTATAATGTTTTTATACTCTCTTTTTGTATGAAAATTTATGGTGTGCGGAATTTTTAAGTGTTTACCTTTCTTTTTTAGCTTGGGAGGAAGTGAATTCCGATTTTGAAATGCACACCACCCCCATACATCTCTCTCTCTCTCTCTCTCTCTCTCTCTCTCTCTCTCTCTCTCTCTCTCTCTCTCTCTCTCTCTCTCTCTCTCTCTCTTCGATTTTATCTAAAAGAATATGTCAAATCTATGTTTCTAATCTTAGTAAATATGATGTTTGCTTGCGTCCACAAAAATGAAAGACCAATTGAATTTAAGCCAAACCTAATCAGCTGTCAAGGAGTTTGGTGGACCCTATAATATAATTGATTGTATTTGTATTTTCTTACTTTCCCCCTTTATATATATAGATTAGAGAGAGAGGGGGCGATAGACAGTGAATTTAATAGGGTTTCCTTTTTTCAATCAAACAAATGTTTCCATTATTATAAAGTTGCCATTATTATTAAAAATGGGTTTCAATATATAAATTTGGTTCACTTCCAGTCATTCAATCAGACTAAATGCGTCGCTCCGCCATGTCGTTAAAGCTAATGGATGCTCGGTCCTTCATCGAGAGCTTAGAGTCCGAGTCGCCGGAAACATACCGGCGATTGCTCGCCCTCATCCGCGAACCTCACTCTTGGTTCAACGGCTACTGCGATTTCGTCGCCCACCTCCTCTCCAATCACAACCCCAACTTGATCCTCCACTTCAACGCCCTCCTCCCCGACGCCTACAAGATCGTCCCCGACCGCCGTCCTCCTCATCAACTCGCACCTCCACCGACAACACCGCCCGCCTTCTACGATGTCATCGACTTCGTCAACATGCTCAAGGTTCGTTTCCGGCGAAACGAGGGCCTCTACGAATCCTTCCTTCACACCGTCAAGAACCACGCCAACGACAGCGACGGGTACGCCGCCGCATGGCCGGAGTTGGTCCATCTGTTCCGCCATCACCAGGACGTCCTCGACCCGTTGCGTAAAATCCTCTTCGGAACGGTCTCCCCGCCGGAGGTTGAGAGCGGCGGCAAGAAGGATTCGGGAAAACGGAAGCGGTCGCCGGAGCACGGCGAAGCAGAGCCTCCAGCGGCAAAGAGGAGGAATGGGGATCATGGGGTGGACTACGGAGACAGGGACAAGCATTGGAGGTGGGAGGAGGAGAGGTTCGAGATGGACATGCTGGGATCGTATCTCAAGTCCACGGTGGAGGCGGCGAAGGCCTGCTTGGAGTTGGTTGAGATGGGAGACGACGGCGACCGAGGGACGGTGATGGAGATGGAGCTGGAAACCCATTTCACGATTCATCAGAGAAGGACCATTGAGAAGTTGTACGCCAGAGATCACTGCCTTGAGGCCATGGAGGCGTTGCGCCGGAATCCCCGGAGGAATCTTCCGGTGGTGTTGAGGCGGTTGGAGCAGAAGTTGGAGAAGTGGAAGAGAGACAGCCAGTCAATGAGGAAGATTGGCACCTGATGAATGATCATCATGAATGTTCGGATCTTTAGCATATATACCCTCTGTCTGTGTATTCGCTTGTCTCATGGGAGCACGTTCAAAAGTTGAAAACCATTGTTATTAAACGTGTATCCAAAAAAAAAAAAAAACTTTATTAGTTATTAGACATTGAATTCCAACCTGTTTAATTTTTACACTCCATAAAAGCATATATTTGTATGTAACGTCCTGAATGAATGGAATGGGAACATGAGTATTGATACAATGACCTCTGACTACACGCATCCGCATTCTGCTCTATGTTGGGACTCAAATTAAAATAGTTAGTTACCGATACACGCACACACACACTCTCCATTGTTATCATTAGAAAACAAACCCGAATTCTCAACAAAAATACATGAAAAGTTAATATTTAGAAGTTGGTATCAAGAATAGAATTCCATTGTTTCAAATATAGGATCCAAATCAAAATCGAAACACTTTTAAGAACAACCCGAATGAGCTTGCAACGCGTACATACCATGCTACCCAACCACCACTTGAGCCTGACAAAGCATATAAATAACCCCTTGCCTCCGCCAATAATGTCATTGTCCGAATCGAAACTCAGTTAATATTGATATGACTAGCCACGTCTCTGCTTTCCTGTTGGTGGCTTTCCTCGCCATAGTCGCCCACCTCAGCGCTGCTACTGTTATCCCAAGGAACAAGGTCATTCTCAACCGCTGGTTCCAAGCCAGTGTGAAGAGCTACGGTGCACGTAATGGCACACTCGACCCGGTCCTTTTTGCGGCGGAGGCCGACGCCAAAGTGATCAGCGTCAGCAAGGACGGGTCAGGCCATTTTGAAACGATCACAGCCGCCGTCAACAGCATCCCAAGCGGCAATAAGCAGCGCGTTATCATATTGATAGAGGGTGGCGTATACCAAGAGAAGCTGACGATTGGTCGTGACAAGCCCTTCATCACTTTCTATGGGTCGCCATCCGGCAACAACTTGGCAACCATGGTGGCTGGTGGCACCGCAGCGCAGTACGGCACTGTCGACAGCGCCACATTAATCGTGGAGTCTGATTACTTCATGGCCGTTAATATGGTCTTTAAGGTACCTTAATCTGACGACCTTTGTATGCTATATGATGTACAAACAAATATGTTATATTGGGTCATGCGCGTACCCATATATGATTAATGATTTTACCTGTATATGTTTACGACACGTGTAGAATGCTGCGCCCCTGCCCCGTGGACAAGCAGGAGAACAAGCCTTAGCGTTGAGGATAAGCGGGGACAAGGCGGCATTCTACCACTGCAGAATGAACGGATTTCAAGACACACTGTGTGATGACAAGGGAAACCATTTTTTCAAGGATTGCTACATTGAAGGAACTGTTGATTTCATCTTTGGAAATGGAAAATCAATCTTCTTGGTACGCTCGTATGCATATAATAATTTGTCATAAATTAAATATAAAGAGTTAGATTAAGGCTTAGACGTGCATCGACGTTAAAGGTATTGACTCTTTGTGCTTGCAGAACACAGATTTGTATGTACTGAATTCTGGGGGAGACACGATGATAACGGCGCACGCAGGGAAGACCCCAAATGAGGACACTGGATACTCGTTCGTGCACTGCTCCATTAGTGGTACTGCTACAAATACGGTGCTGGGAAGAGCTTGGATGCCTTGCCCTAAGGTGGTATTCTCTTACACTCAAATGAGCAATGTCATCAGCCCTGTAGGGTGGTCCGACAACTCCCTGCCAGACCGCGATAAGTAAGCTCTCTCTCATTCACTCCTATACTCTCTTTCTTCTAATTTTTTGTAAGGTAACAAATTATTACATGGGAAATGCAGTGTCCAACACACCTGTAAGTATTAAAAGTATATGTGCTCTTTCCCAAAACCCGCACAAAATGCTTGGAAAAATAGTTTTTGGCTCGATTTACTATAATGTAAAACACATGAAATTATGCATTCGTCATCTTACACTCGGTGAAAACAGCTTTTGCCTTTATGGTTTGAAACGGACACCTTGAGATGAAATATGTAACCTTTATTACTCAATATATGTATAATCTTCTTACTGTGGTTTGAAATATTACATGATCATTCAAATTCTATATTTTCTCGCTTCGGTCCTATGTCAGTATAAAATTTACTTTCAATTATAAAAGGATTAAATAATTTTGCAGGATGCTATTTTTTGGGGAATACATGAACATGGGACAAGGAGCCAATAGAGCGAAAAGAGCTCCTTTCTCAAAGCTGCTCAGTCACGAAAGTGTCCAACCCTACCTCTCTCTTGAGTGGATTGGTGCTTCTAATTGGTTGCTTCCTCCTCGCATGAAGTAATGCCTCCATGGCTCATGCAAGAGGAAAAATAATATGTGGTGATCTGAAATCATTTTTTTTCTTGCAAAGCGGTTCCATGGGTCAACTTATTTTGTAACCCTATGTTGAAAAAGGTTGCCTTTTGCTATTATTATTTTTTATTGGGTTCATTTGCCACAAATGATGTAGTTGATATTCCTAAATCATATGGGTGTAGTTGTAATTAGAGCTGCAAATTTGGGAAGCAAATAAATAGTAGCCTTGTTTTGATATTATAATTAATTGTATTGATTCAATCCATGGTTCAGTTTCTTTGCAAATGAAATGAATGAATAGTAAATAATATCATTTGATATACATTTCTCCACTTAATGGAAGACAATTTTAAAGACAACCTCTGGAACTACTACTCATGCTATATTTTGAAGTCCTCAACCCAACCAGTTGAGGTTTGTTCATATTTAAACTTCTTTTATGAGTTCACTTAAATGAGATCATTCAATTTTATGAATTTATTTGGTTATACTAACGCTAACCTCTTTAATTAGTAACATATGTTGATTGACTAATAGACTTCATATGTTAACACTTCATGGTCTTCTTTTCATGTATTGCTTGCTTGTCACCCCATTACCATTATGTAACAATAACTACGACCAATACAAAGCTGAAACTAACAATCTCCCCTATTTGTAACTTTTGGCTAGGGGTGGTTAGAAATATATCCAAACCAATAAATTGTGTCGAAGTGAACCGTATAAATTGAAAATACATGGTTTTTAAAATTGATATGGTTTATTTGGTTTGAAATGTTGAGAAATTGATATATTATGGTTTAACCAATTTAGTGACTAAACTTATCGAATATAATATAATATATATTCAAAGACTTCATCTATGTCATGAATGGATATATCGGGGGTGTTAATAGTAAACAAATTGTCCCATGCTGATTCCATATCTATTTCGTAATACATAGCCAAGGCGCTCTCTAAAGCTATTAGTATGTCAATTGCTACTTTGGTGATTCTTAATTGAGCATTAGTGGTTAAAAATTAATGGACTGAATCGAAAACTTATGCACCAAATTGAGAACCGATAGTTGTTTACTATTATTAATTGATTTTTATTTGTTATTTCTCCAAACTGAAAGTCTTTCGTTTAGTTTAAAAAATACTACATAAACTTATCAAACTAACCATTGCTCACTCATACTATTGGCAACACAACCATACTACAATTAAGTAGCCTTTAGTTTCTATTATATGAGTTATAACTTAGAAGCAGATGGATACAACTCTTCCCCTCAAATAATCTCCCCCTCATTAGCTTACCAAGTAAAAAACTTTATCTAAAGGCAAAAAAATGAGATAAAGGGACTTGGAGCACGCACTTCAGACACAAATCTAATCAAGTTACTCATGTTCATCTACCATTGATAATGCAATCCTAGCTATATAGGTTTCCCAATTTTCATTAACCCTATAGACCTTCTTGAATTTAGGATTGGAAAAAGACTATTCACTCTGCATGATTAGATTTGTTATCTCCATTGTTCTCTTTAATTAGTCTCTTCTTTTGCTCAAGAAGAAGAGTTAGACATTTTGTTATATTGACATTAGAACCCACACCTTAAACTGCCTTTAAGTTTAATATTATAGCAAACTTATTCCTTGTATTGATTGTTATAAGATTCCACCAATAGTTTGTTTTTGAATGTCCTTGATTTTGACGGTGGGCTTCTTATGGTTGCTCCTCTTTAGTACAATCTCCCCTTGGACACTATACCTCTCCTTAGTTTTGGAGACATAAACAAATTCTCTCCACCAACAAATATGAGCTTTGTGTCTTTCATCAATTCCTCTTTTTCCAAATTTTTTCAATAAAATTCCTTTTCAAACAATTTTTTTTTCTTAAACTGAAGGTCATTTTTTTAAAAATCAAAAGGGTCTCCCCTTGTCCTCTCCTTCAAAAAACCCAAAAATAATGAAGTTGTGATTTAGGGTACTCTTGTTGTCTAGAATTGTTCCATATTATTTTTTATATTTGTAATAAACATCTTGAATTAAACTCTAGGAATATACCATAGCACTCTAAGAATGAATCAATTTAATCTTAGTCTTAATAAATAACTTAGGAAATTTAAAAAGTTAGAAGCCTTAAGCTATCTTTTGGTCCAAGACATTAAAGGGGTACACCCGAGAAAATTTGAGAAGAGAAAATCGCGAGAAAGGAAATAAATGTCTATCCCACAATGGTTTGGACCCATATCAAAGGTTTCAAAGGTGTTAGAAATCTTAATCCCTTCGAGAACAAGTCATACTTTACCATAAGCTATGAATATTCCAACATTTTTAGCTAAAAAAGTACATAATTTTAGACAAGCAAACTAAGGAAATAGGTACTGTTTTAGGGCATTATTTTAAAGATTCATGTTTTAGGTGACCATTTGAGTTAGCCATTCTTTAGTGATGAAAATATCTAAACAATAATGTGATCGTTTGATACGAGTGTTTTGATAGTACTTGGACTCGATTTGAAGTTGAGGCCCTGAAAGATTATTTTTGTAATTTATTGGATTTGTGAGGTATTTTTAGATGACTTTGTGCATTAGCTGTAATTGGAGGATGATGATATCTGAATGGTAATGTGTTTATCTATACGAACATTTTGACAATCTTTGGATCTAATTTGGAGTTCTAAGTTCGGACCGCAAGAGGCTAATTATTGATTTTTGAGATTTATTAATTTAATAATACGCATATATATATATATATATACATATATATATATATATATATATATATATATATATATATATATATATAGTTGGATTGGAAGTCATCCCATTTTTGCAACATATGCGTGAGAGGAAGAGGAGAAATTTAGAGGATCGATTTTTGGTGTTTTTGACTCGTTTAATCTCTAAAATAACTTTTTGATAGGTATTTGTATCTCTCTACACCATTTAATTGAATTATGTATGCATGATTTGGTAGAAATTTAGAAATCAGAGAAAACATGAAATCGAGTTTAATTGGTTAATCTGATGGTTTTAAGTGTTGAGACTTTGATTTCTATCTTGTTGATGTTGATTGCATGTTAAACAATGAATGAAAATGTTGGGATAGAGAAATCTAAGGGTTGAGTATGGTTCTTATCAAAAAGGACCTAAGATTTGATATAACTTGACATAAGATAGTTATAATTCTTGATAAAATTTATTTATATTTCATGTGACCGATATGAGGTTGTATGTTGATGAAATTTGGCATCTGGAACCTTAAAGTTGATAAATTTTCAATGGAATATGGGCTTTTAGGTTCTGTCAGTCATGGCGGATGGAGGCCAATTGCGACCAACTGTTAGAGTGTTGATGTGTCTACCCCCATCAGCCCAGGACCAATATTGGGGCCCGATCACGGATGGACATGTTATTTGAAACTGTGGATGGTGTTTTAATCATGTTTCAGGATTTTGTTAATGTTATAATATTATACAACTTTATATAATGATAAATGACCCGATATGACATGTTTGAGGACTCATGAGTCATGATTGTTTAGTTTAATTAAGTGTGTAAAATGAATCACTGGTTCACGAACTATGCCAATCGAAGCAAATTGGACTGCTCCAGTTAATAGCTCATTTAGCATACCCTCTATCTATCTATTCGCGAGTCTCATGTTTCACACTGGAAAGCAAATACTTGTATGTAACGTCCAGAATGAATGGAATATGCAAAGAAAGAGCACTGGCTTGTGTTTCAATCCAGATTAGTTAGTACATACATTGGCATTTGGCATGTTGTCTTTTTTTTTTCTTCAAACAAAGACATTTAGTTAAATAAAGATTTGAGATTTTAACACGAATTTCACAATTTTTTTGAGCTATGTAGTTTTATTTAAATAACTAATTAGTGGCAAGACTTCTCTTATTTGATTAGTTGAGTAATTGGTAAGTGATGCTCGTGAACTTTTACTTTCCAATTTTGAAATGGATTTTAGTATTTAACCAATACTAGCGGTGCATAACTAAAATTGTAATCTAATTATACCAGAGTTATACCAGAGTTCTCGCAAATTGGGTTTTCTTCTGTCATGCATTTGGGTAATATGGGTATTCTTCAAATTTGGAAGTTTTTTAACGAATTTGTGACCTATTATATTAGTGGGTGCATTATTTCACATTTGAAGGATTAAAATCTGGCAGACTTCACTTCACATTTACTTCTTTCCTACTGATTGAAATCTACGATTACCCAATATTATCGGGTGTTTTGTTACTGCATTTAATTTACATGGGACGAGATTGAGAGGTCATTAATGTTTCTATGGAGACAATTTTAACGATTTATCTCTAGAGCTTTAATAAACAAAAACATTGTCTCCGGAAGACAATAAAAATCTTTATCTCAAGAGGCTTAAACTGAATTATAGCTTTCGAAAGCTTTTGTTTTAGATAAGATTATTGAAAATGAGCATCAGAGGCTTTATGTTTCTCGAAACGTGAGTATGAGCAAAACTGAATTAAAATGAACAATGACAGCATGAACATCATTACTTTTCAAATTTATAGATCTTACAATAACATTTGCATATACTTCGGAGCCCAACTCTGATAGAAATGCAAGAAGCTAAATACTCATTTGCGAAAACCCATTTAGGATTATACTTAACCAATAGTGTTTTAAGTACGGTTAATAATTTCAACGAAACAGATACATTAATGATAATATTAACCATAAGAAACAACATACAGAAGCTTATTATCTGCAAATATTAAGATGGATGTTTGATCAAACTCGGGTAAATATAATTATAAATTAAAATATTTATTATTTTAGTAGCTACAATGAAAGATAAAATAAAAGAGAATTGATTCCATTTTGATCATTTAGAACATAAACAATAAATGCATCATAACATGAGGATGACTGTAAAAGAGTAACATTGAACAAGATAAAAAAATTATGAGGATGACAAGGACAAAGGCCTACACTGTAAGTATAACACGACGTATTCATATACTAACTAGATAACTACGCAACCTTTTGTGGCTGAAGTTCCAAAGTCACTAACAATCATATAATAAATTACACAAGGGCGAAGGCCTGCACTAGTATAACACCATGTATTCATGTACTAGATAACTATGCTACCTTTTGTGGTTGAAGTTCCAAAGTCACTAACAATCATATAATAAAATTACACAAGGACGAAGGCCTGCATTATAACTGAATTTGTGCAAGAGCATCAATCAAGAAAACGAAAAAGGATGTGAATCAGCGCGAGCAAACTCAATGGCCAGCAAGGAAGGAGACATTGACAGTATGAGGAGGCCAACTGATTTAGAGAGGAAAAGGAAAACATTTGTGTGCGGGAAGAAATGAGGGAGACCAGAAGGAAATCAGATACATTCTTCCAGTCAACCTCGGCTAGCAAGCAGATTAAACGTGGGCAGGATCTCAGTCATTTCCAGTTAAGAACCAAAGACATGATAGGGTCTAATAAAATTCCAGTCATATCAAACTGCCCTATCAGTTATTCCAAATATTTGACGGTTCAAATGAATTTTCTAACATGTGGTCGTTCCCAAGAAACAAACATATCAGCACCGCCAAATTGAACATAGCAATTCATCACATCAAATGAACATATGAACGCAACCCAATGGTCTTTCATGCTCCCAGCACAAGGACGTGATTAATAATGGCACGTCAATGTCCAAATTGAATTAGTAATGCATGTTAAAATTGTTTTATGCAGACCAAAGTGGACAAGTAGTCATTAATATTCCGAAAGCAGAAGCTAGTCAAAAGTAAAAATGGTTAAGCAATTTTTAAAAAATTGTGGGCAGAACCAACTAGTGTGTGTTTGAACTATCTCTTCTTCTTTCCACCCTTCCCAGACTTGGAGGGTCCCGCATTGGAGCTAGATGCAACCTCCTGTTTTTTGTTCCGCCCAGCATGTCTTGGTACCAACTCTGCAACATGTAGCATCAATTGTTTTCCTGCAACATAATGACATATGAAGATAAGTCGCAAGCAAAAAAGGAAGAAAGAGAAGTTGAATACTGACTATTATTCAAGAGCATATGATGATAAAATATAAGTTGCTGCAAAACGGGCAACTACCCATGTGTTAGGCATCCATTAGCATGGTATGTGACCTTGCACCAAAGCCAAATCACCACTTAGACTTTGAAAAATACAACCATTAGTTTGGTGCATTGAAAATCACCAGTCAAAAAAGTTTAGAAGGATATTTTTTAAATAATGCAAAGTTAATCATCTAATGATTTTTACTGCACTCCAATAAGTTATTCATTCCAAAAATAAAATGAAAATTTTTGAGTAGGCAATAAAGTGAACAGGACAAGCGTCAAAGCTAAGTGTTTTTTAACAAGAAATCTTTTATGGGTCAGTGAGTAAATGGGTATATAGATACATCATAGATAATGGCAAAAGCTGCAAACAAAGTTGAGATTCAAATATTCTGACAAATAAGTTCATTATTTATCAGAGATGCACATTTTTTGTCATTATACTGGGGCCAAAATACTTCAAGATCTTTTGAAACTATGGCACATATGGGCAACAAAGTCAGAAATATATGTGAACAATAACTCCTACTCACTAGAAGAAATGGCTGGGTTGAAAAAGGTTCCGTCTTCCTTCTTCAGCAGTACTCTAACTCTCCCTCTTTGCATGAAATCACGTGGATATGCCTTGTCAGGCTTCAGTGAAACGAGACAAATAAATAAATTAATTAAAGGGATGAAATTGTAAAACTGCAGTCTACTGAGATGGAAAGGGTTAATACGATTAAACCTCAATTGCATATGGAAGCTTGAGGTGACCACAGCAATCGGCAATTTCAACACATGTTGGGTTTTCACAGGCTTTCGCCGTGCGGATACGCCTGCCCTCCGCTATAGTTTTCTTAGAATTAATGTAAATGGGATAGAATACAATCCACCTCTTTACGTTCTCACCATCCATGCCTACAACTAAACACCCAAGAAACTATCTCCCATTGGTTAGGATTATGAACAACAAAAATCAATTAATCCCAGAAATTAACACATTGATTGTCAGATGGCATCACTTCTGACTTGCATTTAAAAGTCAATCACAGCAGTCATGATGATCAGGAATCAACAATGCATGCAAAAATACATTGAGTGGAACGTTTTTCAATCAATTGATTATTTTTTTCCTACATTTAAATAGAAATATTGTGAGAGCTTGAAACGAAAAACTAAACAAAAACACGCACAGCAAAGCAACAAGCCTCTGATAATAGTCATAACTCATAAGTCATAAAGTCACAGGTAAATCAATACACAAAGAACAAACGAAAACCATCAATAAAACCCAAAAAAATTAAAGAAAGAAGGAACTCAGATCCGCATCAAAATCTAGCAGATATGATAAATTTTATTTGCAATCAAACAATCAGATGTTTCAATTAAAATTTTGAAAAAAAAAACTGTGAATAAAACAAAACAGGTCGACAAGCAATCGAAATTGGAATCAAGGACACAAACACAGTAAAGAGATAATGGGAGGGAGGGAGGGAGGGAGGGAGGGAGGGAGACAGACCTGGGTTATCGACACTGCGCCCACTTTTGTCTGGAAGATCACTCTCCAAACAAAAAAGAAAAAGAAAACATAGAAACGGTCAGCCGGGCCGAGGGATGAACAAATTTGGAAAGTGCTGAGTGCTGCCGGTTCGAGAAGGTCCATGTGGTTACTTCGTAATCGGTTCGGGTAGGGCATCAAACTGGGCGACCCGAAACCCGATAATCCGTCATTACTGTGAAACTACATCAATTAATTAATTAATTAATAAGGGAAAAAAAAGGCTATAATAATTGCAACTTTTTTTGTTGGTTTTTCCAAAAACAAAAAACAATTTAATGCATCCTCACCCGTGGACGTATATATTATTTTATTTTAACTAATTATTTTAACTCATAATTTAATTCAATTATAATCTTTATTTATTTCAGTTAATTATATAATATTTTATTTTATTTCTTAAAATTAGTTTGAAAAATATTTTTATAATATAATTCATTAATATTTTATTAAAATAAAATAAAATATTTTTAGCTCCCGACCCAAGTGAGCTACCTGACATTCCTGCCCGGACTCTTTTCTCCGGCATGGCGGTTATGGCCCAATTGGGCTTCTCCATCTTTACAACCACGCGAGTCTCATGGTGGATTTCTTTTCCCCACGTATCAAATTTGTGTTAAAACCAAGCCACAAACACGGGCACGGTGTGTGATATGCGATAATATTATTTTTAAAATGTAATTATTTTATGAAAATAAATAAATTTAAAAGTATTTATAATTAATAAAAATTTATATTAATTTTTAATTTTTAAAAACAATTATATTTTAAAAGATAATCTATATTTATCAAAGAATATAGGAAACACGAAACCCAAATATAGAATCCAATTTTGAAACTAGGTAACAAACAATCGCTTGAATTTTATTAGTAGTAGGAACAGGACCAACAAGCCAAAAACCTGCAATTACCTGATCAATGCCATAAAGCTTGTGGGCTGTTACCATTTGTTGTATTTAACCGAAATAAGAGAGCAAAGCGAGCATGTTTGGTTGCTGTTTTTGTTTTTGGTTTTCTGTATTTTAATACAGAAAACGTCTTCGTTTTTTTGTTTGGTTCACGTATTTGTTTCTGATTTTTAAAAACAAATGGTTTTGAGAACGGAAAACGAAAACATCTTTACGATGTTTTCGCTTGTTCTCGTTTTGTTTTCGGTCAACACGCTGCCCCTCGCCCGGTGCGACACCATCCCTCTCACCCTCCTCGCCCACTGCGACGCCATCCCCCCCGCCCCGCCGACGCCATCCCTCCCCCTGACGCGACCATAGCATCCCCCCCGACGCGACCACATCGACCGAGCGACGCTCACCCCTGTGCTTCCAGATCTCGCGCAACCTTCCTCCCAGCGCAACGCCCCTGCTGCCAGATCTCCCTGTGATGACCTCCTCCTCCCCCTCCCTCCCACCCTGCTGTGCCACTTCCGGTGAATGAAGAACAAAAACGGAAAACAGCAACCAAACAACAAAAAACATTTTCAAAGAAAGATTCTGAGAATACCCAAGTATTAATTTTCAGAAACTGAGAATCGGGTATCGGTGCCAAACATAGCGGGAGAAGAAGCAAAAGAAATACTTGAAAAAGTAATCAAATAGTTTGGGATAACAATTTTCAAATTCAAGTATTGATTAATTTCCGTAAAAGTAAGCCTGCATGACAAACAGTTGCACACAATTTATGCCAAAATCCTACACAGAATGCCATGAATAGCATAAGCAAGGCAATAATGCTAAGCAATGCTATCAATCAAGGAGTTCTTCATCTCATTCACAATTGCACTGGGCTGCGCTGTTCTCAACTTGAATACGCTCTCAATCACAGACAGTTCAGTGGCGGTAGTGTCCGACCCGCAAAATGCTGTCCAGTCGTTCACCGTCATCCCAGCAGCTATCACATCACTCCCACGGTTCACAGTACCAGCCACAAGAGGAACCTGAAGGAGTGTGGAGAGTTCGTCCAAGTCTTCAATGGAGGTATGGGGATGGACCTGAACCCAACAGCACAAGCCATATTAGACGAAAGCAAAGGCAAAGTAACATTCTACGATGAAAATTTCCTAAAAAAATGAGTTTATTTATCCAGTACCAGGCCACCGCGGTTTGAAAATGCACAGTAACTGCCAACAAGGATATTGCCAGCTATTGTCTGTCTGAAAACCTCAACCCCAAGAACATCTGCAATCATCTCTTCGGTTTCCTACTCAAAATAATAAGCAATCTCAAAAGTCATAAACAGTGAGGTGACAGGCCTACAGAAAGATCAAATGAATTGATATTAATAGGCAAAAATGCAAATAGATATTACCCGGTCAAGATCAGGGTGTGTAAGTGCAACATGGTCATTGCATGATATGCAGTTTCCTAAAGCAGATAGCTTCTCTTCAATACGCTGAACAACAACATGATCAGGTAGACTGTTCCTCAGGTGTTGAAGTTCTGCAAATTAGCAAGAGGTCAATAAGGAAGGCCCACAACAGAATTGAAGGGAAAAAAGATCCAGTCCAAAAGAATCATCAACTACTAGCTACCCTAGAGAGCTGCAAAGAGAAAAAGAAACAAATATGAAATTGTAATTTTTATAAATCTAGTTGCCAGTGCAAGTGCAAAATATTGTAATGTTTCATACTAGAGAACAAAAGAATGACCAAACTCAGTGCAATAAAACTGTTTTCCCAGTTAAATAATTTTTCTAATTAATGCATAATACCCTGTCAGTTAAATGATATCTGAGCATAACAAATTTACGGCATAAACTAAAATCAAAACATCAAGATAATTACAATTATAATGAACTTCAAATTTTTCTTTGCGTGCATGCATGACCATAATTAAGAGGGAAATTGGATCCTCATCTGATCAAATTAATAATAGTGGGTGATAAGCATGGAGGTTGAAGGGCGAGCTTGAAATCAGGGCTAAGGAGTGTTGGAAGGTAGTTCGAAGGAAGTTGCAATGACCAGCCTCGAACTCGAAGGAAGTCTCGATGACATCTTCGAAGAAAGGGAGTTCTGATCCAGTATTCTAATTTATTAATACAGGTAGTTAGAAAGTTAATATTGTAGTTTCCAAGACTCTTTAGTTTCCCATACTATAGTTGTACTTTTTTTCATTGTATTAGGTGATTGGTTGTATGCTTCAGGCAGGTTATGTTTTTCTTCTATTTGAGATGTTGTCAATTATTGCTCCTTTTAATTGGATTAATGCATTCAATTTGTAATTTCGCATTTTTGCGTACTTTTTGTGGGTGATTTGTTTCTGTTAATAAAATTATTCTTACTTATAAAAAAAATTCTAAACTATAATTATTAAATTGACTATTTAATTTTCCACACTGTATTTAATATTTGTATTTATAATTCTAGTTCCTAGATGTTTAATTATTATAAAACCAAAAGTAGTATATATATGTGTATATCCATTGTGTTAACAATACTAATGAAATATTTTTTTTATTTTTTCACATAATATTAGAGCAAGTTCTTAGAAAAACCTAAGTTAAGATTGTAGTTTTCTAAACTCTTTAGTTTCCTAGACTATGATTATTACACTCTTTAGTTTCTCACACTGTATTTACTATTTGTATTTATGATGCAAGTTCTTAAGTGTTTAATTTCTTGCTAGGTATTAATTATTATAAGACCACTAGAGTGTATATATGTGTATATCCATTGTGAAATATTCCTTATTTTTCAGTTCAATCATAGTTACGGAATAATATTAAACTACAAATAAAAATGCATAAACTCGAGAACAGGAGAAATATTCAAAATACAAAACTAAAGGCAATAAAATCGAGACTATAGGAAATAAAAAAAAAACCCAGAGATATCATTAGACAATATTGTGCCTGTGAAACAAGGCCAAATATATAGCCTTCAAAAGACAGAAAGGCATTAAAACATTAATGGAGAATAACTGTTTTATAAGGCCAGCAAGGGACAGCCATAACATTTGAAATTTAATGTTGAAATTCGTTTTTAAAAAGTCTATGAATTGGGACAGCCATAAAATTTGTGGTTTGACAAAAAATCTCCACTATTCGGGCCTACAGGTGGTTGCAATGTGATGCTGTAATTATTAGCATTAAAAATCAATTTCAAACTTGATTCAGCTTTTCAATCCTTGCGATCATGTTGCAGCCAATGAGAAAATTAGAATTCCATATGGACTGGAAATTAAAACTCAATTCTGAACTGTGAGCTAGCTATTTTGGATTTGCATGGGCTTGGGCCTTATCTTGCTTAGTAGAACTCATCAGTGGGCTTAGTGCAGTTATTTTAAGTCTATTTCATTTTCTCTAAATTCTTCTTCCCCTTTATCTCTCCTTTGGTATGATGCATGCTCTCTAGTATACTCCCTTCATTAAAATAATAATTAGATTAGCTTGTGGAAATGTAAATTTTAATTGTTAATGTCTAAAGTTAATTAGAAAATATCCATTAATTATAAGCAGTTTCATTTTAAGCCCACACCTTAAAGCTAAGATAAACATTTACTATTATAAATAGTGCAAATGTATTTTCTTCATAATTTCAGGCAACCTTCTTACATGGAAGTTCAAGTTGAACCAAACCCAAGGAAACTCAATACCAAACCAAAAATCCAACCCCAAATATTAAGGAAACAGCCACTGTAACCAGGGAAGAGGAAAAACCTGATAAGAAGCAGTTCTCTATATGGAATCACTTTCAAATATTGGACCCAAAAAAACTTCCATTTGTGGCAACATGTAAGTGGTGTAAAGGCACATGTGGCTGCTACCCAAGGAACAATGGCACTAGTGCCCCTGGAAAAGTGTGTGCAAAAAATACCCTGATATGCTTCACAACGATTTAAGAAAACAGAAAATACTATCCTGGGAAGCCAGGAAAGAAGGGGAAGATGGTGTGGGTACCATCAAAATAGCGGCCTATGATCCAGCTGTAATAAGAAAGAAAATTTTCTTTTGAGTAGAAAGAAGGATTTAAGGAACTTCTTTATTGCTGTGAACCAAAGTTTCAAGTACCATCACATGTGACTGTTGCTAGGGATGTTGGGAAGATGTTTTCATAGGAGAAAGAAAATTTGAAAAATATTATCAAGCCCCATTGAGTGTGTCTGACCACTGACACTTGGACATCGATTCAAAATATTAATTATTTGTGCTTGACAGGCCACTGGATGGATGATGACTCGAAACCACAAAACAAAATTAGGGCATATTTGATTAGACCGTTTTTTATTTTCATTATCAAAATGCGATAATTATTTTTGGATAAAAAATTTAAAATTAAAAACAAGTGCCACCAAAATTAAAAATAATCTTTTATTGTTTTCCATTTTTTTACTTGAAAACAACTATCACATTTTGAGAATGAAAATAAAAAATAACTCAAACAAACAAGCCCTTATAAACTTTGTCCAAGTTTCTAGCCACAAGAGAGAGACATTAGTAAGTGTGTAGGGCAATGTTTACTATAATGGGGCATTGTTAATGTGCTTACAATTCCTGTCGAAAATGCTAGCTCCAACGACAAAGTACTATGCGCTATAATAGAAAGCTTAACCATGGCATTTTGAAATTTTAATTGTGAGTTTTTGCACATGAGATGTTGTGTGCACATATTAAAGTAGAAAAGTAAGTCCATTAAAAAAAAACATAAATGCAGTTAGATATGTTAGGTATTCCACAGCAAGGTCCATTTGATAAAGGTATTGAGAAGGAAAAATTTGATGGTAAGAATCATTTGAGCCTGGATGTGAAAACTAGGGAGAATTTCGCTTATAAAATGTTAATAAAATACCAATTTGAGCAATTTGTAAGTTAATAAAATACCCTGGTCAGTAGTGTTGTGCGGCAGAAGAAGACCATTTTTGTTACCTGCAGTGAGGCACGAATAGTGACTACTGAGTGAAGTTTACATATAAATAATATAGACATGAAAAATACAAATTGAAGGTGACTCAGTTAAAGATTCTAATACAAAACTGGAAGAGGTGTGAAAATCCTCACCAGCACACAGTCGTCCAACAATTCTAGTTCCAGCAATGGAGGTTTTAATCACAGGGATCACATCGGCTAATTCGGATTCAAATACACTGCATGCGGATAGAGAGGGAAATCAAATACAAATTTATACATAAACTTTACATATCAAGTATCAACCCAAAAAAATAAAAAAGAAACACACTCCCAAACCCAAACCTGTAGAAGTTCTCTGATCCTCCAATTGCAACTAAACAGTAAGCATTGGTGAGTTTAGAAAACACCCCAATTTCACAGTTATTCTCAAACTGAACTCCTGCAGAGTCAAAGGGTGTTCTGATGAGTTTTTTTTTTATAAAGAATTAGATAATCTGTTGTTGAACACAAACACATAACGAAACATATGCTTATAAACAAACAAGAAGTAAAAACAAACTACCATCAAAATCGTACACTCAAAACACTCTAAATTTAACTACCATCAAAGGTGAAACTCACTGGTAGCCATGATGCAAACAAGAACCTTCTCAAACAAATCCCTAGCGAAGAAGCTGTGCAACCTGCGATCAAATAAAAAATAATAATAATAATAATAATAATAACAACAAATAACAGTACAATTTCATCACACAAACGCGTATAAAAATCCAAGAACACGCACAAGCTATGCGAAGAACAAGCAAGAAATTAACAAATAAATAAATAAAAGGTAGAACGCAACTACACCACAAGAAACCAAAAAAAAAAAAAAAAACTCAAAAACCCTAGACAGAGGTGGGAGATGGTGACGTACCGGAGCGGAGAGAGAGTGAGAGGGGGGGATCTGGCAAGAAGATAAGGAGGGCTTGGTTTCTTCTCTTCCAATCTTCCAATTTCCCACGGCTTAGGGCTTCTTTGTTTTTTTTTTTTTTTAAATTCAACTAATGAATTAATTAGGGGAAAAAAAAAACTATAGCAAATGCAACTTTTACAGCGTTTTCCTGAAACCCACACTCCGTTCGTAACAACTATTAACGTCCTTGTTGAAGAGTGTGGGAGAGGCAACGGTGTCGTTTTATTCATTAACTAACGTCATCGCAGCTGTTAGTTGAATTGTTTTGTTTTGTTTTGTTATTATTCGGTTGTTGTATACTGTTGTAACGTCCTTGTTTTTTGTTAGCGGTCGTTAACGCTGTATGTATTTTAAATGAATGAAGTTGTCTCTTCGCGTGTTTTTTCTTTCTTATTGAATTTAGGGATTGTGAATCATTCTACCTACAGTAGAAAAAGGTGAAGAAAATTAATTGGAAAGAGGATGGAAGGTAAAAAAAAAGATAGGATAAAGGGATTATTTGATTGGGGTAGAAAAAAATGTTGAAAATTTATTTTTTTTATAGTTTAATATTAGAATTAGAAAAAAATTGTATTGTTTAAAATATTATTTTTTGTATATAATTGTATAAATTTATAGTCACACTAATTCAGCAGATTTTTAGCCATTAGCCGAAGATCCAATGAGGAGATGACATGTAATGTAATAAAAAAAAATCAAATGCTCAAAATTAGTTTTCAGACAAAATTCCAAGCTAGCTTTTGGAGCAAAACATGAAAAGTTGAGAAAAAGTTGTATGGTTTAAAATATTAATTTTATATATAATTGTGTAAAGTTGTGTAATGAGAGTCAGACCGGTGAAGCCCATTTTTAGTCATTAGCCCGCGAATGAGGAGATGACATTGACCATTCGTTTCCGGTTGCCAGATTTAAATGTATACGATTCTCCGCGGGTATTGATTTGATGCATACAAGAGACGATTCACATAAGACAGAGTCAACACACTCTCTCTCTCTCTCTCTCTCTCTGTTTTTCCTTTAGTTTCCTTTTTTTATTGGAGTTCCATCATGTGATGTTTGTTGGTTTCCTAGTCTCGTTAGAAAACGAGCTTTGTTCTTTCCTTTTTTTCTTTCTTCCTAGCTTATTGATAACGTACGATAATAGTTTCCATAATTTCGCACGTAACGTATAACCTAAAAAGCAAAAAAAAAAAAAACAGAAAAAGAAAAAGGAAACCAGGTAGTCTATATATATATACATATATATATCCTTCCAGTCGTGTGTTTGTGAGCATAGTGTTTGTGTCTCGATGAACAACAACAACATGAAGAGCCTCGAAGAATCGACGCAGAATATGAAAGACGAAATTTGTTTCGTCCAACGAGTCAAGACCACCTTCAAAGACAAACGACACTCCTACGACCGGTTCGTCGCCGTCCTGTGGGAATTCAAAGGCCGCAAAACCGCCGGCGACAAGATCGACGACCTCGTCGACGACCTCAAAGATTTGTTCAAAGACCACCGCCCCTTGCTCCGCGACTTCGATGTCTTCCTACCCGAAGGTTGCGAGATCCTCGCCGCACACCTGCCGCCGATGCAGACCGGGCCGCCGCCTCCGTCGTCTCCGCTCACGCTCGACGACGTCATCGCATTCTTCAACACGCTGAAGACCCGCCTCCGCGACGAGGAAGGCCTCTACAGGTCGTTCCTGGAGGCCGTGAAGAGGCACGCCAGCGACGACAACTCCGCCGCTTGGCCCGAGTTCGCGGAACTGTTCTACGACCGCCACCCGGAATTCCTCCGCCCGCTGCGCGAAATTGTGTTCGGAGAACCAACGGAGATGAATAACGGCAAGGGCCGCTCGAAGCGGAGGAGGTCACCGGAAAGCTGGGAAGCGGAGGCGGAGGCTAACGTGAGGAGGAGGAGGACGGCGGAGTACTGCAGCCATAGGAAGGAGGAGGGAGGGTTCGAAATGGGGCCGCGTCTGATGTCGACGGCGGAGGCGGTGGAGAGGCTTTTGAAGGAGATTGGAGTGGGCGGCGGCGAGGGGACGGAGATCGAGCTTGAAGAACATTTCACGGCGGAGCAGCTGAGGACCCTAGAGAAGGTGTACGGAGCAGAGCGGTGGGGAAAGCTGAAGGAGGCCTTCCGGCGCGATCCGCGGTGGAATTTTGGGGTTGCGCTGGAGCGGCTGAGGAGGAGGATGGAGATGTGGGAATCGACGCACCGGAGGGCGTCCCAGATTACTACCATGTACCTGAGTCCACACCTTAAATCCTCTTCATACCGCGCGTGATTCAAGGCTTTTTGTTTTTACGTTTGTGTGCATGCAAGCACATATGTACATCTTCAATCTTCACTGAGCCAACCAGTACACCAGCAGGGTGAACCAGTACACCACTCACCCTAAACAGAGTATGTAACACCAGGCATGCAGTCTGGTTTGTGTGCGTCTTAAGCCTAAACAGAGTATGTTGATGTTGATGCGTTTTCTGATAATGGAAGTGCATGCATGTCCATTTATAGCAATTTGTGTAGGATCGATGCTGGCATCAATTGTCTGTAACTAGCTAGTTGTCATGTATAGGCTTGCTTTTTGACGCATCGGCCACTAACCCTTCTGTGCTCATTTCACTCGAATCAATCAATATATGAATTTGAAATTTGTGATCACACACAAACTATTGGATTCCTTTTTAAGTATTTATATATTTTGCACTGATGCTCCTTCTCCCGCATCACCCCCAAAACCATTATATATATATATATATATATATATATATATATATATATATATATTCAATTGTAAAACTTTGCTCACTACTTTCGGTTAAATACAAACAAATGGTAACAGTCCACAAGCTTCAAGGCATTGATTAAGTAATTGGAAGTTTTTGACTAAATGACAGAAAAAGACTGATGACATCCAGGGCTCACCATCAGTCCTGTTCCTACTATATCTTATCTATATTGAAGATGGATTTGTCTAAATTGCTAAATAGACAATTATATGAAGAACATCAATGAAATAGCATTGTATGGTATTTATAAAGAACATCAAAGAAATTCATTGATTAAGTAATTATATTAATATGCATTGTTAGAATCAAATCTAGACAAAGGCTCAATTAGGTGTCATAATAGTCTTAAAACTAACGACAGTCAAATAATGTATTAGTATGCATTGTTAGATTTATAACATTAATCTTCTCAAAATACTACAAATTTTATGTAGATTTAATTTAAAGTCTTAAAACCAACGACAACCCAACAAGATGATAAAATCATAGAATATTGAGGCAAGTACTATTACATTAATATTAGCTTCGATAAGTTCACAACACACACATGTAAATCTAATAAATAAATAAATTTGTCATCAGGTAATAAATAAAAAGCAGTTAGAATAGAAAGCAAAAGATGTTCTCTACTTTAATTTTGCCAGAACTAATTAAGAAGCAGTTAGAAGCAGCCAAGTCCAATGGTGTCACTGTTAGGGCATTGGTGGTGATAAATCCCGGAAACCCAACTGGTCAGGTTAGGTAATACGAAACATACTGTGTTATTTTTGGTCTCTTGTGGATTCTGATTTATGCTTCTGCAGGCTCTCTATGAACAAAACCAGTGTGATATTGTAGAATTCTGCAAGAACGAGAACGAGGGCCTTGAACTTTTGGCAGATGAGGCGATCGTCTGCCCTCATGAATTTAACTGGCTGAGCCTAGTTTTTGGTTAATATGGTTGAAAACTGTTCATCAGAAGCTAATACATATGAGAATAGAAGTTACTGTAAACCAGTGTTTTTTGTTTGCTTGTGGCATTTCTATTCCCAATTGACTTGGGGGGGTCGAAAACTTGAAATAAATGATTGAACATACAGTATGTCTGTGTGATAACACCCTCACGTATCACAGGGGACGGAAGCGCCAACGCCAACTCATTTCTACTTGATTCTATTTTCAAATTTCGAATTTCAAATATTCCATTAAGTTGTTGCTTTTTCAAATTCAAATAAGTAGAGATTTTCTCTACTAGTCTTTAGGAGTTTGTTAGTTTGTTAGCCTTGATCTTAGGAGGTTGGCCTGGTTATTTATTTTACGGATGTAATGAAGGAAGGCATGGTGAAAGTAATAGAAAATTGCTGGAGATACTCCTTTGGCTCTTGCACATACTAGCTGATAAGATTCTTTCAGAGAGTAGGCCGCAGGAGAGCACTGACTCGTTCTAGACCCTATCATTTTAGTATCAGAGCCAAGTTACGATAAAAAAAAAAATGGTGACCACACGTTCATCCGCTGGTGATAATCCTGCTGAAGATCCCTTGGCAGCTATTGCAGCGAAATTGGATGCTTTGGTTGAGCTTAAAGAAAAGGTTACCGCATTGGAAGAGCGAGCCTTAAGATCAGATCGAGGAAAAGGAAAAGCGCGACAATGGGTGGACGATTCGGAGGAGGAGCCTGATTACCGTCGAATGCGACCTCCACATGCCAAGATTGAGTTTCCTAAATTTCAAGGGGGAGATCCGCGAGGTTGGATCCTTAAAGCTGAAAAGTATTTTCGGTACTATGAAATACCGGAAGATGATAAGGTGGATGTAGCTTCGATGTACTTGGAGGGAGACGCTTTGGATTTGTTCTCGTGGTTGAATTCCCAAAGAACAATGTTATGTTGGCCGGAATTGGTTAAAGCACTTGAAGAACATTACGGACCGCCGGAATTCTTGAATCCTGATGAGTATTTATGCAATATCCAACAATCGGGCACGATGGCCGAATACCGACAGGAGTGGGCAAAGAGGGTGGCGCGTGTCTTAAATTGGCCGGAGCATTGTCTTCTTGGGGTTTTTCTAAATGGCCTTAAAGAAGAACTCCGATCTGAGGTAAGAGTTCACAAGCCTCGTTCTGTATATCGGGCGGCAAGCTTGGCTTTGGAATTTGAGAAAAAGACAGCCCAGCTTAAGGGACCACGGCCCAATAGTTGTTCTTTTCCCCGGTCCACACCCACGGTTAACCCCATACGCGACAAGGTTGCCACGCCAAACCTAGGTTCGACGCCTTATTCTTCTGCCACTTTGACCTTTCTTAGGTAAACTTTTATGTTTTTAAAATATTTATTTACTTTCTGCTAATATATTTTTAGTTATCATTATTTTTTTCTAATGCAGAGTGTCTTTTCTCTGAATAATTATTTCACTTCAATTCAAGCTATCACTGAAATAAAAGAAATGAAGAAAATAATCATAGTAATAATTTTAAAAAAATTGGATAGTTAACGACGTGATTGTAACATACATTATTCATAAAATTTTGTAATTCTTTGGAAAAAATTATTTGTGAATTTTTTTTATATACAGTTATATATTAAAATTTGATTGCAAAACTAAGAAATAAATAATTGAATTTATTATTTATTATGGACCTATACCCACAAATTGTCGTTACTATAGACTCTATACGGATGGAATTTATACCAATAGAAAGCGCTGCTGACAGAATAGATTATGAGGTGTTTAGCAACAGACTATAGGCCTATGCGGAAGGACTATCATTAATATAGACCTTATATTAACAAGATTTATACCGGTAGAAAGACTTTCTGTCAAAATAAACCATAGGATCTATGCCAATGGAAAAACTGTCCATTGAAAAAACGGTCTATACAAGATTATTAAGTTTTTTTTAACAATATATGGAGTAATGTGCAATATTATTATTAAATAAGGCTATATATATTTTAAATAAGTTTAATTAAAGTATTTGACAAAGTTTTAGAAATCTTGGACCTAAATGCATCAAAATAAAATGTAGGTACTTATGTGCAGATATCAATTTATAATTTATAATTACTAACGGACCAATTTTAAAATATCAAAAGTTAAAAATTAACTTATAAATATGGTTAGGGACCTTAGGGTCCCCCAAATCATACATATGTAACATATCACAGTTTGCTTTTTGTACAAGAATGGTAACGGGACAGGTCAAGACCGAATAGTAACTAACCGAAATTAACCTGCTCTAAATGTATACGGGTCAGGGAGGACAGAGCTAATGACTACGGAGGATTGGGACAGGATTGAGTTAGGGTGGGTAAGATCATATATTTTAAGGTAAAACTGTTTAAAAATATTTGAAAATATTGGATTGGGGCGGGCGGCTAATACCCGTGACTGTCCCGTTATCTCATCGGGGCAAAGCAAGTGAGAGAAAAGGAACCCGGGTCAGAACCGGGTGAAATAGTTCGGGCCAGAATTGTCGTTCCTAGTTCTATATACATATATTGTCACTCATTTTGTCTGTTCAAATCATCTACGATTAATATACATAGTACACCGGCCAAATGGCATTGTTTTAATGCTGTTTTTTTTTCTTTCCTTTCTTAAAAACATAATAGGCCTAAGACGATATCATTTAGGGTTATTTTGGTTTACTGTATTCCTGTAGCAACTACAAAGGATCCGTGTTCCTTTTTTTTTATGGGTATTAGGCAATTTGTTTCTAGAAAATCACATAACATATATCCTCAACATATATATATGTACACGTGTATATTATGTTTCTAAAATGTTAGATTAGTTAATTTATCTATTGAAAATCTCCTTCCTATTTATTGTTTCAATAAAGAAACTAATTAATGGGATTATTTCATCCAGGAAAGCCCGATGTATTACAATCTTATCTACAGATAATTGATATGCGGAAAAAAAATATTTACGATTCACATGCCGACATATTATAAGCATCTCGACTCCAAAGCTCTTATTATTTTATCATTTATTTTTATAGTAAGTTTTATAGTTACCAATGTTTTCAAAAAGACTTTAATATTCCAAGCAGGATAATTAAAAAGAAAAGAAAAAACCCAAAACAGTTAAATTTGATTAACTAACATGTTTCCTTCTTTGTTGTCATTAAAAATAGAATTTTGGGACTAAAAACAACTTATAAACGCGAAGGGAGAGGACAGTCGGCGGCATAATATATATAAACCCTTCACTATATATATGCTTCTCCAAATTGTACGTAGAAAGACTCCTTGCGGCATGAACATGAACCCAACCGAGGAATTCGAGACGAAGCTAGAAAACGCTCGTTCTTTCATAAAAAATCTCGAAGTTGTCTCCCCGGACACCCACCGGCAATTGGTCACCATCATCCATGACCCCTACGCTTGGAAAATCGGCTACGACCACTTCGTTGCCCAACTCATCAACAACAAGCACCGCAACCTCATCCTCGAGTTCAACACCTTACTGCCCGACTCCTACAAGATCCCCGCCGCCAACGAAGCAACAACAGTCGCGCTTGACGACGTTGTCGAATTCCTCAACGACATGAAGATCCGTCTCGATGAAGGCCTATACACCTTGTTCCTGGACATTGTCAGCAACGAAAACGCTGCCTCCGCCGCGTGGCTGAAGTTGTCGGACTTGTTGTGCGACCACCCGGACGTCCTCGACGCGTTGGGTAAAATAGTTTTCAGGAAGCCGCAGGAATACAACACGGGGTTGAGACGGACGAGTGAGGAGATCAGAGCGATGGACACAGCGAGGGAATGAGAGGAAACCGATATGATGTCTGCCTTATTTTCTTCTGCTATTGAAACGAAGTCATGCAATCGGTTCGTGTAATGGATTGAATGATTATGATTTTTTTTTCTTCTTTACCCTCCAATTATATTAAGCATTGCTTGTTTTTTAAAGTTTTGAATTGTATGAGTAAATCATGCATACATGTATACTGGAATACTTATAAAACTCAATCTTTGATATTTAGGATCATGTGCAATATTGTGTACCTTTTTCATGTAACTAGCAATTTACAAATCATCCAAGCAATATATATAGTTTGGTTAAATTATTTTAATAATTTAAACTATTTTCTTCCAAATCAACTAGTTTTGATAAATTATTTTAATAGTTTATTTTATTATGATTAAACTGGTTAAATAGTCTTGAAATTTATTACCTTTTAATGCTTAACACATATGTCTATACCTTATAATATCATGAGCACAAGTATATTAGTTTTGCACACGTATATTATCAGGAAAATGATTCCATTCGACTAATTTTATGTAAGAATAATTAAATCTCTTAATTTCTTGATTAACATCGTGTTCCCCATACTCAACTAGTTTAGCACGTCTACGAATGAGCTATATCTATAACTCTTACACCAAATATTTGGAGTCTTTTGTTGCACACCAGTAATACTTTGCACAACAATTATACTTTCCAAATCAACTAGTTTTGATAAATTATTTTAATAGTTTATTTTATTATGATTAAAATGGTTAAATAGTCTTGAAATTTATTATCTTTTAATACTTAACACATATGTCTATACCTTATAATATCATGAGCACAAGTATATTAGTTTTGCACGCGTATATTATCAGGAAAACGATTCCATTCGATCAATTTGTGTAAGAATAATCAAATCTTTTAATTTCTTGATTAACATCATGCTCCCCATACTCAACTAGCTTAGCACGTCTATAAATGAGCTACGTCTATAACTCTTACACCAAATATTTGGAGTCTTTTGTTACACACTAGTTATACTTTCCACACAACTCGCACATTTGCAAATTTAAGGTGTGCCACCAAAACTAAGGTGTGACAAATCCCCGCACACTTGTTGCGCACTTGGCATCTTCATCATGATGCTCACCGCTCGTCCAATGCCAACAATAGATGAAAAACTTCCAAGATGGTTCAACACATTCCTTGTTACGTACTCTCTTGCCTAATTTTATATATATCACCCCTTAAACATTCCATCTATGTAGACACAAATGTATATATGCAAGACTCTTCTAGTCAACTTACCCTTATGAGCTCCCATGTTGGGATCACACCACTCATGAGAATATTTAATGAGTTTTTGGAATATGAGCCAAATTTGACTTTAATATCATTTGTGTTATAACAAAATATAAGCAAAAATGAATTTGTCAGATTGTCTTGAATTTGCTTGCTCGATCGATAGTATGATTTTTGTTCGATATTTTACTTTATCAAGCATATCGTCAGGTTTTATCGTTTGAAAATTAAAAACATTGTTTTGTTTTCTGTTAACCTAGACTATTTATATACACACATACATACATACATATATATATATATATATATATATAAAATTTAGGCTGTCATAATATACAGATATTTCTCTAAACTGTATTTCACTACAATTAATCATGTTATTAGTGAACCACGCTAAATCTGTTTATATTTTATTTGTATTCTTTGTTATTTTTCTTTGTCTCGTTCCATAGTTATAACATATAGCCATATGCAATTAAAAAAATTGATAATAAAATTATGAAAAATAATCAATTCAACTTTTTTTAAAATAATCATTAGTTAGTAGAGGTATAAATGTAGTCAAGTTAATGCATTCAATTTTAATTTTTACGAGATTGCTGCAGGAATAAATTGGTAGGGCAATGGTAAACAAATTTCACTTTGTACATGTCACCACGATACATGTATATGGATGTATTTATGCGTTGCTCACCAACTGTTACATTAATTTTAGTTCTCACAAATCAATGATCACATTAATCAATTTGATGGGTCATACGATCCATCACATCATATACGACTAGAGGTGTGTGATCAGAGGATCTATCGATCGAGTAGGTGCACGGCCCAAGCTCTTCTTAGCCTCTACGATCAACGTACAGTTTATATTGGCGTAGAATCATGTGATCATGAGCTTCATGTGTGTGATTTGTTCTAGCGTGGTGATAACGGTAGAGAAAGCCTGCAAGAGTTTTCTTTTAATTGAATTAATTAATCTAAAATTTTATTAAATAATTATTAAATTAGATTTTATTTATTTATCTATTAGTTATTTAACGATCATTATAACTCTCATAGAGGCTATGCTAAGGCCACTGGATTATTGTAATAACAAATCATCACTTTACTACATTGAATGAATTTGGATTTTTCTTGAGCTTTTACTTTATTTTATTATAGCCTTTTAGGTTTAGGGATAAATTTTTGTTAATCAATCAAACGTGTATTGATTGATCGATTGATTAACATGCTACGTTATAACAACTGAATTGGAAAAGAACATACAACATATTGTTACAAACCATTTTAAATAAGCAACCAATTTGTAGACTGAAACTACTACTTCATATAATAAAGACAATTTGTTCATCTTCCATCGGTCTAGACTAGTTGCGTGTTGAGGATTGTTTTGTAGGCTTGATTAGGCATATACATTTGCTCTCTAGAATTAGGATTTTTTTATTGGAGTGAGATCAGTCGTTTAATTAATTAATTATCATGATTAATTAGTCAACAAAATGTTTAAGAGAAACATTTATTTCTTTTTTCTTTTTTTTTTATATTATAACTTACTTGCTATTCTATTCAAAATTCTCCTTACCCCTACCCGGTTGGTGATTGAAGTCAAACCCTCAATCTCCTATTGTAATGTTACTGGGTCAACCATCCAAACAAGTTCCACAATGCCTAATAAAATTTGATTCTATTGGAAAATTTTCATTTTATGATATCACACGTGTAAATATTAAATATACTATAATATCTTTTGATTTTAAGTCTAAATTAAATTTTAAGAACTAAGGATATAGTGATCATGAAATTAATATATAAATACTAAAGCAAAGGCTGCTCTATGTTTAAATGAACACACACTCAATTTCATGGTGATCATGAAATTATTATATAGTGATTATATTTATTTGAGATAACACCTGCATTATTAAAATGTTATATTAAATAGAGTTAATCACCAAATACTCAAGTACAGTTAGAGCATGTTTAGTGGGTGTTTTCAAAAGATATTTTCTGTAGTTAAATACAAAAAATAATTTCTTTTTTTTTGTTAGCGTATTTGTTTTGAGTTTTCAAAAACAAAATATTTTAAGAATAAAAAAATAAAAACAACTTCACGATATTTTTCAAACTGTTCTCAGGGTTTTCGGTCAACGCAACGCTGCCCCCCTCGCCCGGTGTGACTCCACCCCACCCCCTCCCCTTGCATGCCAAGCCCTGTGTGACGTGACTGCTACCCCTCCCCCCGCCGTGTGCCAAGCCCGCGATGTGACCGCTGCTCCTCCCCCCCACCGCACTCCAAGGCCATGGCGACACCCCCCCCCCCCTTTCGTGCGAAGCCCACTACAATGGCCTGCTACAACCCTCCCCCGCCCAGTGTGACCTTCCCTTCTGGTGTGATGTCCTCCCGTTGCCAGATCTTCCCGCCCAACATGACCTCCCCCACTGGCGCGGCACAATGCCCCCTCCCTCCTAACACTAAAACTATAAAACGAAATACAGCTTACAGAAAACCCACACCAAACACAAAATGTGTTTTTAATAAATAATCTTTTATTATTTTTAATTTTATATTTTCTGTATATGAAAACATTTATCATATTTTAAAATTTAAAATATAAAACAATCAAAACAAACATGATCTTACCTTTTTTTATAATATGATGCTATTTTTAAAAATAAAAATTTTCTAATGTTTGATACATATATTTTATAAAAGTAATTATTTTAAAAATATCTTTGAATTATTTTATGTTTTTAAATTAAAATTTATTTATTTGTGAGAACTAATATATATATATATATATACATATAATATTCTCTTTTGTTACATGTAATTATCACATATATTTAAAAAAAAAATTTGAAAGTCGAATTTTTTAAAATATTTTATTTTAAAAAAGTAATAAAATTCATTAACTTTATTTCGCATCGAACATAATTTATTTTATAAAATTAAAATTTCAATAAACCAAAGTTCCAAAACACGCACGAAACACACCCACTCAGATTCCGGAAATTCTCCCGATAGCTAGAGAACTCCGTTTTAAAAGACGACGGATGTCTCAATCAAATCCACTCGATGCTACTCTCGATCCAGGCGTCTACGGTCTACCTTATCGCCTTCGCGACTGGGGTGTCCAACAACTTTACGCTTGGCCGTAGAGGATAACTACCTTTATCTCCCAAACATGGAGCCAAAGTCGGAACAGAACAGCGAGTCAAGCACAGAGTCGCGAGGGACCTGGTCCCATAAACGCTTTCTAGTTTCTAGTTAATGTCCCCCCTGTCTTTCTCTCTCCTCTCCCGTCTCCAATTGACCAATCACACTTCACACTTCACGCTTCACGCTTCACCCCCACCCCCACCACTTGGAAATAAAATAAAGTAAAACCACTAAACAGAAATCTCCAAGTTTCTTCGTTGCTGAGCGGTGAGCGTTCGTTTGCAGTTTGACTATTCAAGCCGCGAGAGTTGACTCCTCTCCCGATCAGTACGTGGTGCTCTACTTTCCGATTGATATACCAACATTGCGGAAGCTTCCTCTGCGATTCAACCCATCCATCAACAACAACACCGGTGTGAGCTCTGCTCTCGGGTTAGTGTTTCCATTACTTCATGAATACATATATATGTATTATTGAATATTGATGGCCAAGTTATGGTTGGTTCTCAATTAATTGGGTTTGGTTTTAGTTTTCATTCACCCTTTTTTTTTTTTTTTTAAGAAAAGACAAGATAAAAACATTGTTTCAGGGTTTGTGTTTGTTAGATCGAAGAACCCGGGTGTGGTTTTGACTTCTGAGTCATGGGACGGAACAAGGATGCCAGGGCGAGTGTTTTTTGGGGTTGCAACTTGATGATGTTGTGGGTGTTGCTCTATTGTCGGGTGGTGACCATTACCGGCACCGAAACCGATGTGTATTGCTTGAGAACCCTGAAGGAGTCATTGCAAGACACCCTCAACTCCTTGAGGTACTCGTGGGACTTCAACAACAACACGGAAGGCTTCATCTGCAGGTTCGCGGGTGTAGAGTGTTGGCACCCGGACGAGAACCGGGTCCTCAACATCAAGCTGTCTGACATGGGCCTCAAGGGTCGGTTCCCCCGGAGCCTCAAGAACTGCTCCACCATGACGGGGTTGGACTTCTCCAACAACCAGCTCTATGGTAGCATGCCTGCTGACATCAACGACACCCTCAAGTTTGTCACAAATCTAGACCTCTCCAACAACAATTTCTCCGGAGAAATTCCGGCCAACCTGTCCGGCTGCAACTATTTGAACTCCCTTAAGCTCGACCACAATCGGTTCACAGGCCAAATTCCCTCGCAGCTTAGCATGCTCAACCGGTTGAAGACATTTACGGTGGCTGGCAATTTGTTGACAGGGCAAGTCCCAAATTTTGACGCCAAGGTTATTAAAGCCGACAGCTATGTGAATAATTCTGGGCTATGTGGGGGCCCCCTTCCGGCGTGTCGGGAGCATCCCAGCAAGTCCAACGTTGGAATTATAGCTGGAGCAGCGGTGGGAGGGGCGACTTTTGCAGCTATTGTTGCCGTCCTCGGTCTTTTGTACATCTTCAGGCGCAGGGTGTCCGTACAGAAGGAAGAAGACCCCGAACAAAATAAATGGGCCCTGAGTATAAAGGGAACCAAAGGCATCAAGGCAAGCTCACTTTTTGTTTGCTTTTGTCCTTATGAGCCGTATTTATATCCGCCCCACTGTGCTCATCATCTCATGGTAATGTTTTGATTTCAGGTTTCCATGTTCGAGAATTCTGTTTCCAAGATGAGGCTGAGCGATCTGATGAAGGCTACTAACAACTTCAGCAAAGACAACATCATTGGGGATAGGAGGACCGGAACTATGTACAAAGCACGCCTAGAAAGCGGGACTTCCCTCATCATCAAGAGGCTGCATAATTCTCAGCACTCTGAGAAAGAATTCTCTTCTGAAATGGCTACTCTGGGGAAGGTGAAGCATCAAAACCTTGTAACTCTGCTAGGGTTTTGCATGACCAAGAAGGAGAAGTTGTTGGTCTATAAACACATGCCTAATGGCAGCCTGTACGACTGTTTACATGCTACAAGTGATGATATAAAGCCTCTGGAATGGTCTTTGAGGGTCAAAATTGGGATAGGGGCGGCTAGAGGTTTAGCATGGTTGCATCACAATTGCAACCCCCGCATCATCCACCGAAACATAAGTTCCAAATGCATTTACTTGGATGGTGAATTTGAGCCCAAGATATCCGACTTCGGACTCGCTAGGCTTATGAATCCAGTGGATACACATTTAAGTACGTTTGTGAATGGGGAATTTGGAGACCTAGGTTATGTTGCTCCAGAGTATGCACGAACCCTAATGGCCACTCCTAAGGGGGATGTTTACAGTTTTGGGGTTGTGCTTCTTGAGTTGGTCACTGGTGAGAAACCCACCCATGTGACAAGAGCACCAGAGAGCTTTAAGGGAAATTTGGTGGAATGGGCTTTGTGGCTATCTGAAAAGTCTCAACTAGTTGACACCATCGACCCATCTTTGGCTGGGGACAGTGTCAAAGATGAGGTTATGCAGTTTCTTAAAGTTGCTTGTAATTGTGTGGTTCAAAACCCCAAGGAGAGGCTTTCCATGTTTGAAGTGCACCAGTTTCTACGAGCCATCGGGGAGCGATACCATTTCTCCGTGGATGATGAAATCATGCTGCCAACGGATACGGGTGATGTTGCTACGGTGGAACTCATTGTATCTCGTGAAGCTTAGGGGGAAGCATTTAGGAAATGGCGCCACTGCTTACCAGTGAGTATGGTACTTACGGAATTGCATGCTAGATGCATGTTCCGTACATATAGTACTTGTTTACTCTGTTATAGGTTTGTTTGAATAAATCCATCAGGTTGAAGTGGTAGGGCCGGACATTAAAGTCCGAAGTTCAACGTTGCTCTGCTGTGTTCTTGGCTTTGAAGATAGATATGCAGTGAATCCAGATGCAAACTGGAATATGGGAATTTGAAAAAAAGGTTTCCTGTGGGAACTATAATTCTGAAAGTATTTGTAAACCTATGTAACTGAGGTATTTTGGAGCTCCAATCGGTTTGAGGTACGTTGTGGTGGTTCGGGCTAGGTTTCGGAAGGATGTCTGCTTTGAGCAGCACCCCAAGTATGTCACCCATTTTAGTAGGGTGACATACTCAATTTACTTGTATCAGAGGTTGGGAAGGCCTATAGGAATGGGGTGGGATGCCAATTTTACTATCCTTTGACCAATTGTAAAAGGGATTTAAAAAATGCACATGATGGGAAGTACTAATCAATGAATTGACCACTTCTCTGATCTCTCCTTGTTGTTTACAGAAGCCACAAACTGAAACTACCAAAACCAGAGCCACTATTATCCAAAAACTTGTATAAACAGAGGTTTGGTATAAGCTACGATGACAGGATAACTTATCCAAAGCTAATAATAGGTTATCTAGCTAACAATAGTAAACACACTGCGCTTATCTGATCAGGAACATTAAGTGATCATCACCCACATCAACAATGGGAGGTTAGTTTCATTACATGCCATGTAAAAAGTGAATCAAAGATGACCATAAAGAGATATTAAGATAATTTATATGCGAATCAAAGTAACAATGCTCCAAATTTAATTTCATTTTACTTGATTTCATAGTTGTCCACCACTTCCACATGCTTTTTGGTTTGATAATGTTTCTTTGGCTTCACTAGATTCGGACTTGGGACAGCGTAAACAAAATATATGCAAATCAGGTTTTGAAGAAGAATGTAAAGAGTGAAGTAAAATTCTATTCCTTCAAATGTGAAACAAGGTACACACTTCCAACTTTTGAACGTGCTCACATGAGACAAGCGAATAGACATACAGAGGGTATATATTGATGATGATCATTCATCAGGTGCCAATCTTCCTCATTGACTGGCTGTCTCTCTTCCACTTCTCCAACTTCTGCTCCAACCGCCTCAACACCACCGGAAGATTCCTCCGGGGATTCCGGCGCAACGCCTCCATGGCCTCAAGGCAGTGATCTCTGGCGTACAACTTCTCAATGGTCCTTCTCTGATGAATCGTGAAATGGGTTTCCAGCTTCATCTCCATCACCATCCCTAGATCGCCGTCGTCTCCCATCTCCACCAACTCCAAGCAGGCCTTCGCCGCCTCCACCGTGGACTTGAGATACGATCCCAGCATGTCCATCTCGAACCTCTCCTCCTCCCACCTCCAATGCTTGTCCCTGTCTCCGTAGTCCACCCCATGATCCCCATTCCTCCTCTTTGCCGCCGGAGGCTCTGCTTCGCCGTGCTCCGGCGACCGCTTCCGTTTTCCAGAATACTTCTTGCCGTCGATATCAACCTCCGGCGGGGAGACCGTTCCGAAGAGGATTTTACGCAACGGGTCGAGGACGTCCTGGTGATGGCGGAACAGATGGACCAACTCCGGCCATGCGGCGGCGTACCCGTCGCTGTCGTTGGCGTGGTTCTTGACGGTGTGAAGGAAGGATTCGTAGAGGCCCTCGTTTCGCCGGAAACGAACCTTGAGCATGTTGACGAAGTCGATGACATCGTAGAAGGCGGGCGGTGTTGTCGGTGGAGGTGCGAGTTGATGAGGAGGACGGCGGTCGGGGACGATCTTGTAGGCGTCGGGGAGGAGGGCGTTGAAGTGGAGGATCAAGTTGGGGTTGTGATTGGAGAGGAGGTGGGCGACGAAATCGCAGTAGCCGTTGAACCAAGAGTGAGGTTCGCGGATGAGGGCGAGCAATCGCCGGTATGTTTCCGGCGACTCGGACTCTAACCTCTCGATGAAGGACCGAGCATCCATTAGCTTTAACGTCATGGCGGAGCGATGCATTTAGTCTGATTGAATGACTGGCACTGAACCGAATTTATATACTGAAACCCATTTTCAATAATAATGGCAACTTTATAATAATGGAAACATTTGTTTGATTGAAAAAAGGAAACCCTATAAAATTCTAATATATTGCCGCGCTCTCTCTACACATATATAAGGCGGGAAAGGGAGGAAATACAATACGATCAATTGTGGGGTTCAACAAACTCCTTGACAGCTGATTAAGTTTGGCTTAAATCCTATCCGGTTCTTCATTTTTGTGGACGCAAGCTCATATTTACTAAGATTAGAAACATATTTATTAAGATTAGAAGAATATTTACCAAATCTAAAAAAAACATGTATATTTAATAAACATATTTATTAAAGCATTATGTTTTTGGTTTATTTGGAATAAACGTAATGATTCTAAATAACATGGTTTGCATTTTTATGAGTATCAAGTCATTTGAAAATTTGATATATTAATTTTTTACCTCTCAACTAGTCTTGTTAGATATCAAAAATCAATCTTAATTATTTTTACCGTTCTTCTCATATTCTTCCTTTGCTTTTTTCTAGGCCTATTTACTGAAAGTCAAACTTACTTGTGATTGTTTTAAACTTAATGTGGATGGGCATTTCAACTACTCTAATGGTAAAATAAGAAGTGGGGGCATTGTGAGGGATTCCAAGGGCAAGTTACTTTTCTTCTTTTATATTCCTTTTCTTTTGGTGGCTAAGGATGCTTTTGCAATGGAAGTTTTAACTCTACATAAAACCCTTAGCCTATGCCTTGAATTCAATATTGGTTTGGATATATTTCTAACCACCCCTAGCCAATAGCTACAAATGAGAGAGATTGTTAGTTTCAGCTTTGTATCGGTCGTAGTTATTGTTACATAATGGTAATGGGGTGACAAGCAAGCAATACATGAAAAAAAGACGTTGAAGTGTTAAAAACTAAAGTCTATTAGTCAATCAACATACGTTACTAATTGAAGATATTACGGTTAATATAACCGAATAACTTCATAAAATTGAATGATCTCATTTAAGTGAGCTCGTAAAAGAAGTTTAAATATGAACAGACCTCAACCAGTTGGGTTGAACTTCAAAATATAGCATGAGTAGGATGTGTTCCAGAGATTGTCTTCAAAATTGCCTTTCAGGCATTAAGCTATCAAAAAAGTCTTGTATACAACATAAATGTTGTAAGACCCTAAAATTTTTAGCTATTTAAGTTCTTACTTAAAGAGTAATAATAATAAAATAATAATAATGTTATTGTTAACAATAGTTAGAAAGGATATTTTAGATATTATCACGATAAAAATAAGCACCCAATATAGTCATTCAAATAGCATGTGATAAGTAGCCGTTATGAATAGTATCCGTCCGTTATGAATAGTATCTGTTTGGACTTCCATAAATAGGTATGAGCATGAGATTTTATTTATAAGAAAGTATAGAAGTAAGAAGAATAATAATAAGAGTTATGGCATCAAGTTCTCAAGTACTGCCATCCGAGAATAGTGTACGCGATGAAGATCGGCGAGCAATACGACTTGAAGTTACAAAGCTATGCTTTGCTATAGATGAGCTAAATGCTCGTGTCCAATGGCTGCAATATAATGCAACGAGATACAGGGAGAAGTTTGAGGTTATTCGTGCGACAACCACGACAATGTTAGCCGAAGGGTTATGCAGCTCTATTGCCGAAGCACAACACGTCTTACGCACATACGCTAATATAATTCAAGAAATTTTACGAAGGCCATAGAATATGATATTAATGTTTATGTTTAGGATTATAATATTTTATGTTATAATGTTATCTTACTTTATTGTTTATTGATTATGCAATTATATTATTTTATCCGCATAAATATTAAATATGTTATAAAAAAAATTAATAATAAAATAATTTCTTATATGTCATAAAAATTTTAGATGCTATATATTATGTCATTTAGTTTCTTAAACCAAATTACTATGGGTAGGTAAGTATTACAAGCCTTAACTTTACCAAAAGTATAAAACATAGGTAAGGCCCAAAAATTTGAATGAGGCAGATTCTGGAGGTCCCATTCAAAAATTCATAACTTGAGTTATATAGATCCAATTGACATAAAACCAAAGCCCATTTGTTCATTTATGACTTAGCTAAAACGTGTAAAAATTTCAGAATTTAATATGAAGCCAATCAATTCCAGAATTTAAAATACTACACATAGGTTTAGTATGAACGGGTAAACATTTTAGTATGACTTTAAAATTCAATAACTTTTGTTATACATATTCAAAAATTATAAAATTGATACCCATTTGTAGATATTTGAGTTAGTAATGCAATACAATTGGCCATTTGTCAAAAACTACAAAATTAAAAACGTTATAATTGAATTAGTAGGGAGTACACCAATGTGGACTTTTGATGCCAAAGGAACCTTCTAGGTTGAAAAGTCTTAAAACATTTTTTAAATGGTAGGAGAAGATACCCACGTTTTAAGAGAGGATAATAGGAATAAAATAAAGTATTTTATATATTTTACATAATTTAATTTGATGCCAAAGTCAAATTCATACACTACTTTCACACTACACACCTACCACCATCCTTGCCTATATAAGGAGTGTCTTGCCTCTCCTCTTAAGCACAAATCCCTCAAGCCACACCACGAAATTTCCCTCTCAAAACACTCCCTTAAGCCCTCTTAACATCCCAAATACTCTACTCAAATCCTCTTTTGCTTTTGGTACTTACCAAGCGTCGAAGTTCTACGAAAGGTAATACTTAAGATTTTTGAAATTTTTAAGTCGCTTCTTATTTAATTTATTTTATTTAGTTTAGGTTTAGTTTAGTTTAATTTAGTTTTAGTTTAGGTTAGGTTTTTTAGTTTTTTATTTAGGTTTTTAGTTTATTTTAGAGGTTTCAAATTTGGGGGCGTTACAGTTGGTATCAGAGCGAGGTTTAGTATAGGTTAGAGACTGAGTCTTAGAAATATGAAGTGTGATACGTAAGTTGAAGGTCTTAGAATGATAATTTTGTATAAAGCATAGAAATAAAGTATAGCACGCTACAAGAAATCAAAATTAATAAAACTTTAAGTAAACGCATAAGATTATTGTTAGGAAATTATATTTCGTTTATTGATGGACTAACGGGTATTTTGTGTATATATCTCGAAAGAAGCAGACATGGTGAAATTCTAGTAAATGACACGGTGAAAGGTATGTTATCAAGTCTTCAACGTGATTTTAGGACAACACACTCGTGAAAGGTACGTCATTCGGCACGCTACAAAATAAAATAATAGTAGTGTATATCACACACAACCACAAATTATTTTTATTCAGAAGGAAATATTACATAACGAAAATTACACCAACATTGCGATAATATAGAACAGATAGATTGTCATCAGGAACGGTATGAAAATTGGACTAAATACTTCGTCCATGAAAAATAAAAACGTTACAAAAATAACAAGAAAGGTAAACAAGATCTTGACAAGGGAAAACATTTTTGTAGCGAAGGGAAGGAGTGGTTGTTTTGCCGGATTGAAGCCTGTCGTAAGAATAACACGTTCGTCGGAGAAATGATAGCAATCAAAACTAGTTCGTAAAGCGTTAGTTAGCAAGGAAATCAAGTCATCAAGGTTGAAAAGAACATCACCAAGCAAGTCTTCGACATCAACATGGATTAGCCGAAGTCGGTGATGCTAGATGAAGAATGGCGAAGCTGGTGTAGCCGAAAGGGTGCGGGACGACGAAGCTGAAGATGCCTATAATGGAGAATATGTGGTGAGGGTTAAAAGTATGAACATGTGGTTGAAAAAAAAAAATAGAAAAGGAAAAGTAAAATAATAATAATAATAGAATTTTAAATAATAAGGTGGAGATTCACGTTCACTTCAACAATAATTGCTAGCCCAAATCAATTATAGGCCTACCGAATTCGGGTATATGTAATTAGGCTCGAACCAACTCGGATAACAAGCGGGCCTCGTAAGTGGCAAATCATCAACCACTACTCCAGAGAGAAACGCATATGAACCGAACCAAGACGTTCGGAATCTTCAAACAAGGTGACACCATTAGGCCACCTCCCAAGCAAGATACAAGTAAGTAGCCCGATTTAACGTAAGGACTATAATGCTCGGTTAGAGAAGCAAATAAATGATGACCCCTTAATTTAAATTATGAAATATCACTATTATCACATGTTATGTTTAACTTATGTTACCATTTTAAGTTTAAGTTACCCTTATATTTTTTTATATACCACGGTTATTTTATTTTTGATATATATTCCTTTCTTTAATGCCCAAGTAAATACCTATCATCTTGTTCCATGCTTTAAGTTAAGAATCCTAACTTCAATATTGCGGCACGCTGAAGCTACATAGGTATAGATTTACCGCACGTTAACGTTATATCATGCATGCCTTATACAAGACGCCAAAGGCACTCACCCATGCTCTTGCTATATGTAGAAGTTAATGCTCCCATGCTTCTAAGACACGGTCAAGTTATCTTTTAGCTTGCTTTTTCTTACACGCTAAGTTTACCCACCCCAACGAATAGCACTATAAATGGAAGTATGCGCCATTTCCATAGTTCTAGACCTAGACAACAATTTCTATTTAGTTGAAAAATGGCTTCCTACTATAAACTACCGCGAAACTCAAGGTTCCAACGAGTTGGTGTTCTTGGAGGAAAAACCATTGGGAAGAAAGAGTGTTATAAGATCGCAACCATAGAACTCGGTGAGGAACTTGTCTCTAAAGGGTTAGACGTTGTCTGCAATTGCGAAATTATTGGACTTCTGGCGCTTTTGTCTCAAGTCGTTCGCTCGGCGGGAGGACATATATCTACACATTCGAGCATGGAAACGCAATCTCGAACTCCAAGAACGAAAGGAAGAAGTCGCCGGACTCTCTCGATTGCTTCATTATACTTCCTGGAGACCTTGGAGCTATGGAGGAATTCATGGAAATCGTCACTGGGCTCAACTGGGTATCCATGATAAACCCATAGGCTTACTTAATATAGGTGGATTTTTCGACCCCTTTATAGCCCAAATCGATATCGCCATCGAAGAAGGTTTCATTAAACCATCACAAAAGAAGATCATCATCGTAAGCGGTGGCGCGAAGGATCTATTAAGGAAAATGGAGGCATATAAGCCAACACGTGAAGGTGCTATTCCAAAGGACCTTTGGGAAGTCAAGCTGGATCATCGAATCTAGACAACATCTAGAAAACCGCTTAGCTCCATCATAATTTGAAATCGTATGGTGTATTTTATTTCACGTATTTTATTTTGTTTTAAATAAATTATGCTTTTAACCCTATGTCATCATAGAACCCTAGAGTTTTTAAGAGTGATATCATAAAAATAATAAATGAAAAGTAATAATATTGATGATAATGTCTAGGACACGTTTTATAATGTGAAACCGCAAATCTTAGTCAATATTTTATATCTATAGGAAGTGATTGATATGATTTTGATTGATGATAGAACAAGTCTATTTTGACATTTGAGAACCTATATCGATTATAATATCATTATCATTAGTCGTACTCTAAGCAAGTGCTATATATATAAAATATAAACGAAGGAGAAGATAATCTTTAGGAAGCGGTGCAACGATATGGCATCATCCAACTCTCATGTGTATATACTCGAATCTAGCACCACGCGAGATGAAGATCGACGAAGGGTGCGGGCTGAGATTACAAGACTACTCTTTACCTGGTAGATGAACCGACGCCCGTAATCATTGGCTACTATTAGAGCAAACAAGGATGAGGGAAAAGGCTAATCTCATCCGTGCGACCACTTCGGCAATGTTAGGAGAAGGACAATGTGGCTCTGCTGCGAAGCTCGCTTAACCCTCAGGGTTTATGCGGATACAATTCGTGAAATATTGAATAGGCCGTAGAAAGTAATTATAATTTTCTCCTTGGGACCATGAGCTTTTGTGATAACGAAGGTACGAAATAATTTCGAGGACGAAATTTCTTTAAGGAGGGTAGGATGTAAGACCCGCAAAATTTTTAGCTATTTAAGTTCTTACTTAAAGAGTAATAATAATAAAATAATAATAATGTTATTGTTAACAATAGTTAGAAAGGATATTTTAGATATTATCACGATAAAAATAAGCACCCAATATAGTCATTCAAATAGCATGTGATAAGTAGCCGTTATGAATAGTATCCGTCCGTTATGAATAGTATCTGTTTGGACTTCCATAAATAGGTATGAGCATGAGATTTTATTTATAAGAAAGTATAGAAGTAAGAAGAATAATAATAAGAGTTATGGCATCAAGTTCTCAAGTCACGCCATCCGAGAATAGTGTACGCGATGAAGATCGGCGAGCAATACGACTTGAAGTTACAAAGCTATGCTTTGCTATAGATGAGCTAAATGCTCGTGTCCAATGGCTGCAATATAATGCAACGAGATACAGGGAGAAGTTTGAAGTTATTCGTGCGACAACCACGACAATGTTAGCCGAAGGGTTATGCGGCTCTATTGCCGAAGCACAACACGTCTTACGCACATACGCTAATATAATTCAAGAAATTTTACGAAGGCCATAGAATATGATATTAATGTTTATGTTTAGGATTATAATATTTTATGTTATAATGTTATCTTACTTTATTGTTTATTGATTATGCAATTATATTATTTTATCCGCATAAATATTAAATATGTTATAAAAAAAATTAATAATAAAATAATTTCTTATATGTCATAAAAATTTTAGATGCTATATATTATGTCATTTAGTTTCTTAAACCAAATTACTATGGGTAGGTAAGTATTACAAGCCTTAACTTTACCAAAAGTATAAAACATAGGTAAGGCCCAAAAATTTGAATGAGGCAGATTCTGGAGGTCCCATTCAAAAATTCATAACTTGAGTTATATAGATCCAATTGACATAAAACCAAAGCCCATTTGTTCATTTATGACTTAGCTAAAACGTGTAAAAATTTCAGAATTTAATATGAAGCCAATCAATTCCAGAATTTAAAATACTACACATAGGTTTAGTATGAACGGGTAAACATTTTAGTATGACTTTAAAATTCAATAACTTTTGTTATACATATTCAAAAATTATAAAATTGATACCCATTTGTAGATATTTGAGTTAGTAATGCAATACAATTGGCCATTTGTCAAAAACTACAAAATTAAAAACGTTATAATTGAATTAGTAGGGAGTACACCAATGTGGACTTTTGATGCCAAAGGAACCTTCTAGGTTGAAAAGTCTTAAAACATTTTTTAAATGGTAGGAGAAGATACCCACGTTTTAAGAGAGGATAATAGGAATAAAATAAAGTATTTTATATATTTTACATAATTTAATTTGATGCCAAAGTCAAATTCATACACTACTTTCACACTATACACCTACCACCATCCTTGCCTATATAAGGAGTATCTTGCCTCTCCTCTTAAGCACAAATCCCTCAAGCCACACCACGAAATTTCCCTCTCAAAACACTCCCTTAAGCCCTCTTAACATCCCAAATACTCTACTCAAATCCTCTTTTGCTTTTGGTACTTACCAAGCGTCGAAGTTCTACGAAAGGTAATACTTAAGATTTTTGAAATTTTTAAGTCGCTTCTTATTTATTATGTAGATCTATATGGTTGGTTTTACCACCTCATATATACTATATTCATGGTTGGTTTTACCACCTTACATATGTTATTTATATGATTAGTTGTACCACCTCGTATATACATACATGGTTGGCCTTGCCACCTCATATACATACTGTGTAATTATTTTAAATTATAGTATTTTATCATAGCGTTGTCATTCTATAATTCAAGTGAAAAGATGAGAATATTAACTTATGTTTTTATTTTTATTTTAAGGTTCTAGATATCGGAAGATTGTAAGGAACGACTTCCAAAATGAATTCCCCCGACAATCGCCCTTCTTCTTCTGCAACCCCAATTGTTAATGCTTCAACCTCACAAACTATCCCCATCCTTATCTCCTCCTGATCTTCCCTTTAGACCCGTGTCTAATATCCCCTCATGGTTAAGATGGAAGACACGTAGGAAAAATAAGCTTATCGCACGTCTTTTCCGTTCACCCAATACAAGAAGTAAATCTTATTCAAAAACTCTCAAGGCATATAACCTAGTTAGTGCACAACTCAAGGCTTATGATGCATGGGATCGAAATAGGATATGGAACAACAATAGAAGTGGAAACCCAAATTAATATTCAACCCCACAAGCACGGTATGCCTATTAAAAGATATAAGTTAAAGTATGATATATATATATATATATATATATATAGGTAGATATATGTATATATATAAAGGAGATATGTGTGATATTGAACTTTTCAAGCATTAATGCTAATTTAGTGTTTTGATATTTTTTTTTAAGGTTTAGAACGCGGAGAACGACAAGCGGATAGTAAGGGTTTTTCTTTTCTTTATTCTTACTTTTCTCTTCCTCTTTATCTTGTTTTATTTGGAATTATTATTGTAAGAGTTTTATGTTTCTTATTCCATTTTATTGTTGAGAAGATTAGATTAGTCTCTTTTTAATCTCTCTTGGTAATCTATGCTATTGATTGGGGTAGATAACCATTTTGATATTCGTGGTTATCCTTGTTAACCATGAATGTTTTATTGGAATTCTATAATATGCCTCATGTTATGTATGTTAAAGTTGTTATAACCTCTTATGTTTAGACAAAGTAAGTTTATAATGGGTGGTTCCAGGAAAGACCTCCAATGCATTGGGTAAAGAACATCACCGGAGAGTGTCAATCCAACTGATAATATGTTACGTTATGTTATGATACGGTATCTGAGTGGTTAACCTAGGTCATGATGTTATGATACGATTTCTAAACATAATCTTCCATGTTATGATTTCCTTGTGAAATGTTGATCATGTATGCAAATGTTATATGGTATTTCCTATGTTCGATATCTTCATGATTTTCCTTACCCGCTTATTTTACCCTTACTGGGCTATTTGAGCTCACCCTTTTTATGATTTCTTTTCCAACCCCAGGAAATTAAGGGATGGAGAAACTAGGATAAGGAGTCGAGAAGTGCTTGGAAATAAAGTTGTGTGAAATTTTAAAGATTTATTAAGTTGTTTTCTCGTGTGCTTTGTTATGTAATAATGGGTTATGGACACTTAGTCTCTAAACCCCTAAACCTTAAAGATCTTGGATTGAAATTTGTAATAATGAATGGTTTGTTTGATTAATTAAGTAATAGTTTGAAATTGATATAAAATTTGTATATTTAATTTCCGCTAACGCACCCAGTTTGGAGGTTTCAAATTTGGGGGCGTTACAAATGTATATGAAATGATATTATTTACTATTAATTAATTTCATTTGCCGAGAAATTGAAACATGGATTTAAGCAATACAATTACAATATCAAAACAAGGCTATTAATTATTTGTTTCCCAAATTTGTGGCTCTAATTACAACTACCCCCATATGATTTAGGAAATCAACTACATCATTTGTGGCAAATGAACCCAACAAAAAATAATAATAACAAAAGGCAACCTTTTTCGATATAGGGTTACAAAATAAGTTGACTCGTGGAACTGCTTTGCAAGAAAAAAATGATTCCGAATCACCATGTATTATTTTTTCTGTTGCATGAGCCATGGAGGCATTACTTCATGCGAGGAGGAAGCAGCCAATTAGAAGCACTAATCCACTCAAGTGAGAGGTAGGGTTGGACACTTTCGTGACTGAGCAACTTTGAGAAAGGAGCTCTTTTCGCTCTATTGGCTCCTTGTCCCATGTTCATGTATTCCCCAAAAAATAGCATCCTTCAAAATTATTTAATTCTTTTGTAATTGAAAGTAAATTTTATGCTAAGATAGGACCGAAGCAAGAATATATAGAATTTGAATGGTCATGTAATATTTCAAACCATAGTCAAAACATTACACATATATTGAGTAATAAAGGTTATATTCTGCATCCAAAGGTGTCTGTTTCAAACCGTAAAAGCAAAAAATATTTTCACCGAGTGTAAGCTGATGAATGCATAATCTCAAATGTTTCACATTAAAATAGATCGAGGCAAAAACTATTTTTCAAACATTTTGTGCGGGTTTTGGGAAAGAGCACATATACTTTTAATACTTTTAGTGCATCGGACACCGCATTTCCCATGCAGTAACTTGTTACCTTACAAAAAAAAGGAGAAAAAGTATAGTAGTGAATGAGAGAGAGCTTACTTATCACGGTCTGGTTGGGAAATGTCAGACCACCCTACGGGGCGATGACGTTGGTCATCCGAGTGTAAGAGAATACCACCATAGGATCGGGCATCCAAGCTCTTCCCAAAGATCGCGTTTGTAATAGTACCACTAATGGAGCAATGCACAAATGAAATGTCTTCATTTGGGGTCTTTCTGCGTCTTGCTGTTATCGTCGTATCTCCCCCGAAATTCGGGACATACAAATCTGTGTTCTGCAAGCGCAAAAAGTCAGTACCTTCATCATCAACGCAAGTCTCAACCAAGGGCAACTCTATGATTTTTTGTTAGGGTATTCAATATTTATAACGAAGATTGAATATGACATTGTATTAGGCAACAAATGGCAAATTGATAATAGATAAAAATATAATAATAGGTAGTTAAATAAATAGATTAAATACCATGAACATCAAACATTAAAGGTTCATGCATTTTGAAACTCTTTAAATTAAAACTCTAATAATTAAAATTTTAATTGAATTTATTGATAGCGTAATATCAAATAATCAATTATTAAAAAATAATGCAAAAGCAACAATTAAAAAAAAACAAATTAAGGAAGCCAGAACCAACCATTGTAGAAGTCCAATACAAATTATTTGAATAGAGAGATAATTACTGACCGATAAAATTGTCTAACACTAATCAAAAATTTAGAACAGATTGTTTAACGGTAACCCGCTAATGCAAGGAATAATTCAAATGTAACATTCTCATAATATTTAACTAACCAAAATAATCTATAATCTTAATTTTTAAATATTTAATTAAACTTTTTATTTATTATTATTTAAAAGAATGGGCCAGTTGTGCAGCTGCACACACTTACGTACACATAGCACACCCATTGTTCTCAACCTTAATCTAACCTTTCATATTTAATTTATGGAAGATTATTATATGTATACCAACTTACCAAAAAAATTGATTTTCCATTTCCAAAGATGAAATCAACAGTTCCTTCAATATAGCAATCCTTGAAAAAAATGGTTTCCCTTGTCATCACACAGTGTGTCCTGAAATCCATTCATTCTGCAGTTGTAGAACGCCGCCTTGTCCCCGCTTACCCTCAACGCTAAGGCCTATTCTCCTGCTTATCCACGCGGCAGGGGTGCAGCATTCTGCACGTGTCGTAAAAATATACAAGTAAAATCAATAATCATATATGGGTACGCGCATGACCCAATATAACATATTTGTTTGTACCCAATATAGCATACAAAGGTCGTCAAATTAAGGTACCTTAAAGACCATGTTAACGGCCATGAAGTAATCAGACTCCACGATCAATGTGGCGCTGTCGACAGTGCCATACTGTGCTGCGGTGCCGCCAGCCACCATGGTCGCAAAATTGTTACCGGACGGCGATCCATAGAAAGTGATGAAGGGCTTGTCAAGACCAATCGTCAGCTTCTCTTCGTATACGCCACCCTCAATCAATATGATAACACGCTGCTTATTGCCACTTGGGACACTGTTGACGGCGGCCGTGATCGTTTCAAAATGGCCTGACCCGTCCTTGCTGACCCTGATCACTTTGGCGTCGGCCTCCGCCTCAAAAAGGACCGGGTCAAGCGTGCCATTACGTGCAACGTAGCTCTTCACATTGCCATGGAACCAGATATTGAGAAAGGCCTTGTTCCTTGGGATAACAGCAGCAGCGTCGAGGTGGACGACAATTGCGAGGAAGGCCACCGACAGGAGAGCAAAGACGTGGCTAGTCATATCAATGTTAACTGGGTTTGGAACAATTAATGACATCGTTGGCGGAGGCAAGGGGTCATTTATATGCTTGGCGGGTTCAAGCGGTGGTTGGGTAGCGTGGTATGTAGGCGCTGCAAGCTCATTCGAGTTATTCTCAAAAGGTTTTCGTTTTTTATTTGGGCCTATTTTTGAAACAATGAAATTCTATTTTTGATACCATATTCTAAATATTAACTTTTCATGTATTTTTGTTAGGAATTTGGGTTTGTTTTCTAATGATAACAATAGTGTATGTATATATATAATATATCCGTAACTAAAATTTTAATTTGAGTCCCGGCCAACACAACATAGAGCTGGAATCCCGCTATTCGGATCTCTAATAATGCGGATGCGTGTAATTACAACACAACACAACATTTTCCCAACGTTACATACAAATATATGCTTTTTATAGAGTGTAAAACATAAACAAGTTGGAATTCAATTTGTCTAATAAGTAAAGTTTTTTTTTTTTTTGGGATACACGTTTAATAACAATGGTTTTCAACTTTTGAACGTGCTCACATGAGACAAGCGAATAGACATACAGAGGGTATATATACTAAGGATCCGAACATTCATGACTATCATTCATCAGGTGCCAATCTTCCTCATTGACTGGCTGTCTTTCTTCCACTTCTCCAACTTCTGCTCCAACCGCCTCATCACCACTGGAAGATTCCTCCGGGGATTCCGGCGCAACGCCTCCATGACCACAAGGCAGTGATCTCTGGCGTACAACTTCTCAATGGTCCTTCTCTGATGAATCGTGAAATGGGTTTCCAGCTCCATCTCTATCAACGTCCCTCGGGGAGGACTGAGGAGGGCGTTGAAGTGGAGGATCAAGTTGGTCTTGTGATTGGAGAGGAGGGTGGGCGACGAAATCGCAGTAGCCGTTGAACCAAGAGTGAGGTTCGCGGATGAGGGCGAGCAATCGCCGGTATGTTTCCGGCGACTCGGACTCTAAGCTCTCGATGAAGGACCAAGCATCCATTAGCTTTAACGTCATGGCGGAGCGATGCATTTAGTCTGATTGAATGACTGGAACTGAACCAAATTTATATACTGAAACCCATTTCTAATAATAATGGCAACTTTATAATACTGGAAACATTTGTTTGATTGAAAAAAGGAAACCCTATTAAACTCTAATATATTGACGCGCTCTCTCTATACATATATAAGGCGGGAAAGTGAGAAAATACAAATAGCGATCAATTATAGGGTTCAACAAACTCCTCGACAGCTGATTAAGTTCGGCTTAAATCCTATCCGGTTTTTCATTTTTGTGGACCCAAGCAAACGTCATATTTATTAAAATTAGAAACATATTTATTAAGATTATAAAAATATTTACGAAATCTAAAAAAACATGTATATTAAATAAACATTTTTTAGTTAATTTGGAATGAACTTAATAATTTTAAATATTGTGGTTTGGGTTTTTATGGTAATCGAGTTATTTGTAAACTTGATAGATTTATTTTTCACCTTTGGTGGTCTTATTAACCATTGATAATGGAGATATGAAAAATAAATCTTAATTATTTTCACCGTTCTTCTCATATTTCTCTTTTGCCTTCTTCTAGGCCTAATCATTGAGTCAAACCTGCTTATAACTGTTATAAACTTAATGTGGATCGAATTTTCAACAACTCCATTAATGGTAAAGTAGGTGGCGGGAGCATTGTGAGGGATTTCAAGGACAAGGTACCTTTCTTCTTTTATATGCCTTTTCTTTTGGTGGCTAATGATGCTTTTGCAATGGAAGTTTTAATTCTATATGAAGCCCTTAGCTTATGCCTTGATTTCAATATTTATCTGGATATATTTCTGACCACCCCTAGCCAATAATTAAAAATGGGGGAGATTATTAGTTTCAACTTTGTATTGGTCGTAGTTATTGTTACAAAATGGTAATGGGGTGACAAGCAAGCAATACATGAAAAGAAGACGTTGAAGTGTTAAAAACCAAAGTCTAATAGTCAATCAACATACGTTACTAATCGAAGATGTTAGGGTTAATATAACCGAATAACTTCATAAAATTGAATGATCTCATTTAAGTGAGCTTGTAAAAGAAGTTTAAATATGAACAGATCTCAACAGGCTAAGTGAGGACTTCAAAATATAGCATGAGTAGGATTTGTTCTAGAGATTGTCTTCAAAATTTCCTTCCAGGCATTAAGCTATCAAAAAGGTCCTGGATACGACATAAATGTATATCAAATGATATTATTTACTATTAATTCATTTCATTCGTAGAAAAATTGAACCATGGATTGAACCAATACAATTACAATATCAAAACAAGGCTACTACTTATTTACTTCCCAGTTTTGCGGCTCTAATTACAACTATGAACACCCATAAGATTTAGGAAAACCCACTGCATCATTTGTGGCAAATAAAACCCAATAAAAATAATAATAGCAGAAGGCAACCCTTTTCGATATAAGGTTACAAAAAAAGTTCACCCGTGGAACCACTTTGCAAGAAAAAAATGATTTCGAATCACCATGTATTATTTTTCCTCTTGCATGAGCCATGGAGGCATTACTTCATGCGAGGAGGAAGCAGCCATTTAGAAGCACCAATCCACTCAAGAGAGAGATAGCGTTGGACACTTTCGTGATCGAGCAGCTTTGAGAAAGGAGCTCTTTTCGCTCTATTGGCTCCTTGTCCCATGTTCATGTATTCCCCAAAAAATAGCATCCTGTAAAATTATTTAATTCTTTCATAATTGAAGGTAAATTTTATACTAACATAGGACCAAAGCAAGAAAATATAAAATTTGAATGGTCATGTAATATGTCAAACCACAATAAAAACATTACACATATACTGAGTATCAAAGGTTATATTCTGCATCCCAAATCGTAAAGGTTATATTTCAAACTGTAAAGGCAAAAGCTATTTTCACCGAGTATAAGCAACACAAGCATAATCTTAGAAGCTTTACATTGCAGCAACTCGAAGTAAAAACTATTTTTCCAAACATTTTCACGAGTTTTGGGAAAGAGCAAATATACTTTTAATACTTACAATGTGTCGGATACCGTATTTCTATCAAGTAATTTGTTACCTTATAAAAAATTAAAAGAAAAAAGAGTATAGGAGTGAATGAGAGATAGCTTACCTATCACGGTTGGGCTGGGAGATGTCGGACCACCCAACAGGACTGATAACGTTACTCATTTGAGTGTAAGAGAATACCACCTTAGGGCTGGGCATCCAAGCTCTTCCCAGGATCGCATTTGTAACAGTACCACTAATGGAACAATGCACGAACGAATATCCTGTGTCCTCGTTTGGGGTCTTTCTTGCGTGCGACGTTATTGTTGTATCTCCCCCAGAATTCAACACATACAAATCCGTATTCGCAAGCGCAAAGAGTTAGTACCTTCATCCTCGATGCACATTTCAACCTGAATCTAACCTTCATATTTAATCTATACGACAAATTATTATATGCATACAAACTTACCAAGAAGATTGATTTTCCATTTCCAAAGATAAAATCAACAGTTCCTTCAATATAGCAATCCTTGAAAAAATGGTTTCCCTTGTCATCACACAGTGTGTCCTGAAATCCATTCATTCTGCAGTTGTAGAACGCCGCCTTGTCCCCGCTTACCCTCAACGCTAAGGCTTGTTCTCCTGCTTGTCCACGCGGCAGGGGCGCAGCATTCTGCAAGTGTCGTAAAAATATATAAGTAAAATCATTAATCATATATGGGTACGCGCATGACCCAATATAACATATTTGTTTGTACCCAATATAGCATACAAACGTCGTCAAATTAAGGTACCTTAAAGACCATGTTAACGGCCATGAAGTAATCAGACTCCACGATCAATGTGGCGCTGTCGACAGTGCCATACTGTGCTGCGGTGCCGCCAGCCACCATGGTCGCCAAGTTGTTACCGGATGGCGATCCATAGAAAGTGATGAAGGGCTTGTCAAGACCAATCGTCAGCTTCTCTTCGTATACGCCACCCTCAATCAATATGATAACACGCTGCTTATTGCCACTTGGGACACTGTTGACGGCGGCCGTGATCGTTTCAAAATGGCCTGACCCGTCCTTGCTGACCCTGATCACTTTGGCGTCGGCCTCCGCGGCAAAAAGGACCGGGTCAAGCGTGCCATTACGTGCAACGAAGCTCTTCACATTGCCATGGAACCAGATATTGAGAAAGGCCTTGTTCCTTGGGATAACAGCAGCAGCGTCGAGGTGGACGACTATGGCAAGGAAAGCCACCGACCGGAGAGCAAAGACGTCTCTAGTCATATCAATGTTAACTGGGTTTGGAACAATTAATGACATTGTTGGCGGAGGCAAGGGGTCATTTATATGCTTGGCGGGTTCAAGTGGTGGTTGGGTAGCGTCGCATGCACGCGCTGCAAGCTCATTCGAGTTGTTCTCAATTTTGATTTGGGCCTATATTTGAAACAATGGAATTCTATTTTTGTTACCTGCTTCTAAACATGTATTTTCGTTGGAAATTCGGGTTTTTTTTTCTAATGATGATAACAATAGTGTGTGTGTGTGTGTTATATATATATGTGTGAGTATGTGTGTGTATATATATATGTATGTATAATTTATCCCGCACAACATAGAGCTGGAATCCCGCTATTAGGAACTCTAATAATGCGGATGTGTGTAATCGATTGGTTTAATTTGTTTAACCTGTAAATCCTGCAAAGTCAGCAAAATTAAATAACTTTACTGCAAAATAAGAAATGCTCTTCATTTTTTTTATTATAATTAATTTTCGGATGTTAAATTTATTTTTTTCCAAAATTAAACTTCGCAAGCTGACAAGCAATTTTATTTGCAAATTACTAATAATATTTAATAACAAATATAGTAAATACATATTTGCTATGTTATTTATCATCACTCTATTATTAATATATGTATCCGTACGTTTATCAACGATATATATTAACACATACATATACTTAATCTGGTACTAAATATAAGTATACATTAAATATCTATTCGTGCATTAAAAAGTGATTTGGTGTATTCTTTATAAACATATTTATTAAGTATGTTTGATTTTAACATATTTAGTATCCAAGCACGCCCAAAGATTTTAGCATACATACTCCCAAGATTTGACCCAGATAGTTCACGTGACTATCTGAATCAAACAATGAACATTATTTATTTACTGATATAGTGAGTTTGACGTATTGAACTCAATTTCAGAGTTTAAAGCTCAACCAACCAACCGTGCTAATACATGTATTCGCTAGTGACTGCTTTGCTTTTATTACTGGGGATGATGATATATGTTCCTTCTGAGGTACAACTTACAGTCAAAGAAACAGATTGTATAATTGAAATCAGCAGGAATAACAGAAGATAAAGCACCCAACAAATAATAGGCAACAATTTTTACTCAGCCAACCCCCCATTTTTCGTGACTCACTGTGCAGATGGATCGGAGGCATCCCATCTACAACACCTACAACAACAATTTCGTCAGACACAATGTAAAATCCAAAACATGGCAGCCTAGGAGATAGAATGTCTCCTGTGTCTTGATGAGCAAGAGGATTTTATCTCCCCCTGGTATTGGGCTATGAGAACTGCCCGATGTCTCTGAGCCCTTATTTTCTCCCTGCCCCCTACCAGTGACAAATAATTTATCAAAGATTCTCTTCGACCGAGAGTGCAGCAGCTGTATACCACCACCTAGCTGGCTTTTTCCACTCTTCAGAGATTTTGCATTTCTTCTGAATTCATCATCCTGATCTCGCTTGCCTTGTGAGAGATCTGAAACTTCCGGGCTCAATCTTATTCCATTCTTCCTCAGTGTTCGTTGTGCAACGATGTCTGCTTTGAGCAGCACTCCGAGTATGTCACCCATTTAAGTAGGGTGACATACTCAATTCACTTGTATCAGAGGTTGGGTAGGCCTATAGGAACGGCGTGGGATGCCAATTTTACTATCCTTTGACGTATTGTCAAAGGAATTTAAAAAATGCACTGGATGGAAAGTATTAATCAATGAATTGACCACTTCTCTGATCTCTCCTTGTGGTGTAAAGAAGCCACAAACTGAAACTACCAAAACCAGAGCCACCATTATCCAAAAAACTTAGCATAAACAGGTTATCTAGCAAAAACTTAGCAGAAACTTATCCAAAGCTAAGAATAGGTTATCTAGCTAACAATAGTAAACATACTGCGCCTGATCAATGAATTGACCACTTCTCTGATCTCTCCTAGTGGTGTACAGAAGCCACAAACTGAAACTACCAAAACCAGAGCCACCATTATCCAAAAACTTAGCATAAACAGAGATTTGGTATAAGATACGATGACAGGATAAGTTATCCAAAGCTAATAATAGGTTATCTAGCTAACATTGGTAAACACACTGCGCTTATCTGATCAGGAACAGTGATCAGCACCCACATCAACAATGGTAGGCTAGTTTCATTACATGCCATGCAAAAAGTGAATCATAGACGATCATAAAGAGGTATTAAGATAATTTATATGCGAATCAAAGTAACAATGCTCCAAATTTAATTTCATTGTACTTGATTTCATAGTTGTCCACCACTTCCACATGCTTTTTAGTTTAATTTCATTGTACTTGTTTTCATAGTTGTCCAAATTTAAACAAAGTAACAATGCTCCAAATCAGGTTTTGAGGCGCAGTTAAAGAAGAAGAAGAAGAAGGAGGAGGAGGAGGAGGAGGAGGACAACTGGTACACACTAATAGAACTGGTCAGAAATACATTCCAATCCGGCGAAAGCCAAATAAATGACAGAAGAAAACCCACTTTACTGGAAGAGCTTTAGTTTAATCTCTATTTAAGTAAATGTATTTGTTTCAAAAACAAAACAAAAAACAAAAACAATTCGGATGGATGTACTAATCACTCAAAAATTGACCGAGGTCAGCGGCCTTTGCATCAATACTCATGTTCCCATTCAATTCATTCAGACGTTACATACAAATAAATCCTTTTTTGGAGTGTAAAAAATTAAACAAGTTGGAATTCAATTTGTCTGATAACTAAAGTTTTTTTTTTCAACAACAATTTCTCCGGAGAAATTCCGGCCAACCTGTCCGGCTGCAACTATTTGAACTCCCTTAAGCTCGACCACAATCGGTTCACAGGCCAAATTCCCTCGCAGCTTAGCATGCTCAACCGGTTGAAGACATTTACGGTGGCTGGCAATTTGTTGACAGGGCAAGTCCCAAATTTTGACGCCAAGGTTATTAAAGCCGACAGCTATGTGAATAATTCTGGGCTATGTGGGGCCCCCTTCCGGCGTGTCGGGAGCATCCCAGCAAGTCCAACGTTGGAATTATAGCTGGAGCAGCGGTGGGAGGGGCGACTTTTGCAGCTATTGTTGCCGTCCTCGGTCTTTTGTACATCTTCAGGCGCAGGGTGTCCGTACAGAAGGAAGAAGACCCCGAACAAAATAAATGGGCCCTGAGTATAAAGGGAACCAAAGGCATCAAGGCAAGCTCACTTTTTGTTTGCTTTTGTCCTTATGAGCCGTATTTATATCCGCCCCACTGTGCTCATCATCTCATGGTAATGTTTTGATTTCAGGTTTCCATGTTCGAGAATTCTGTTTCCAAGATGAGGCTGAGCGATCTGATGAAGGCTACTAACAACTTCAGCAAAGACAACATCATTGGGGATAGGAGGACCGGAACTATGTACAAAGCACGCCTAGAAAGCGGGACTTCCCTCATCATCAAGAGGCTGCATAATTCTCAGCACTCTGAGAAAGAATTCTCTTCTGAAATGGCTACTCTGGGGAAGGTGAAGCATCAAAACCTTGTAACTCTGCTAGGGTTTTGCATGACCAAGAAGGAGAAGTTGTTGGTCTATAAACACATGCCTAATGGCAGCCTGTACGACTGTTTACATGCTACAAGTGATGATATAAAGCCTCTGGAATGGTCTTTGAGGGTCAAAATTGGGATAGGGGCGGCTAGAGGTTTAGCATGGTTGCATCACAATTGCAACCCCGCATCATCCACCGAAACATAAGTTCCAAATGCATTTACTTGGATGGTGAATTTGAGCCCAAGATATCCGACTTGGACTCGCTAGGCTTATGAATCCAGTGGATACACATTTAAGTACGTTTGTGAATGGGGAATTTGGAGACCTAGGTTATGTTGCTCCAGAGTATGCACGAACCCTAATGGCCACTCCTAAGGGGGATGTTTACAGTTTTGGGGTTGTGCTTCTTGAGTTGGTCACTGGTGAGAAACCCACCCATGTGACAAGAGCACCAGAGAGCTTTAAGGGAAATTTGGTGGAATGGGCTTTGTGGCTATCTGAAAAGTCTCAACTAGTTGACACCATCGACCCATCTTTGGCTGGGGACAGTGTCAAAGATGAGGTTATGCAGTTTCTTAAAGTTGCTTGTAATTGTGTGGTTCAAAACCCCAAGGAGAGGCTTTCCATGTTTGAAGTGCACCAGTTTCTACGAGCCATCGGGGAGCGATACCATTTCTCCGTGGATGATGAAATCATGCTGCCAACGGATACGGGTGATGTTGCTACGGTGGAACTCATTGTATCTCGTGAAGCTTAGGGGAAGCATTTAGGAAATGGCGCCACTGCTTACCAGTGAGTATGGTACTTACGGAATTGCATGCTAGATGCATGTTCCGTACATATAGTACTTGTTTACTCTGTTATAGGTTTGTTTGAATAAATCCATCAGGTTGAAGTGGTAGGGCCGGACATTAAAGTCCGAAGTTCAACGTTGCTCTGCTGTGTTCTTGGCTTTGAAGATAGATATGCAGTGAATCCAGATGCAAACTGGAATATGGGAATTTGAAAAAAAGGTTTCCTGTGGGAACTATAATTCTGAAAGTATTTGTAAACCTATGTAACTGAGGTATTTTGGAGCTCCAATCGGTTTGAGGTACGTTGTGGTGGTTCGGGCTAGGTTTCGGAAGGATGTCTGCTTTGAGCAGCACTCCAAGTATGTCACCCATTTTAGTAGGGTGACATACTCAATTTACTTGTATCAGAGGTTGGGAAGGCCTATAGGAATGGGGTGGGATGCCAATTTTACTATCCTTTGACCAATTGTAAAAGGGATTTAAAAAATGCACATGATGGGAAGTACTAATCAATGAATTGACCACTTCTCTGATCTCTCCTTGTTGTTTACAGAAGCCACAAACTGAAACTACCAAAACCAGAGCCACTATTATCCAAAAACTTGTATAAACAGAGGTTTGGTATAAGCTACGATGACAGGATAACTTATCCAAAGCTAATAATAGGTTATCTAGCTAACAATAGTAAACACACTGCGCTTATCTGATCAGGAACATTAAGTGATCATCACCCACATCAACAATGGGAGGTTAGTTTCATTACATGCCATGTAAAAAGTGAATCAAAGATGACCATAAAGAGATATTAAGATAATTTATATGCGAATCAAAGTAACAATGCTCCAAATTTAATTTCATTTTACTTGATTTCATAGTTGTCCACCACTTCCACATGCTTTTTGGTTTGATAATGTTTCTTTGGCTTCACTAGATTCGGACTTGGGACAGCGTAAACAAAATATATGCAAATCAGGTTTTGAAGAAGAATGTAAAGAGTGAAGTAAAATTCTATTCCTTCAAATGTGAAACAAGGTACACACTTCCAACTTTTGAACGTGCTCACATGAGACAAGCGAATAGACATACAGAGGGTATATATTGATGATGATCATTCATCAGGTGCCAATCTTCCTCATTGACTGGCTGTCTCTCTTCCACTTCTCCAACTTCTGCTCCAACCGCCTCAACACCACCGGAAGATTCCTCCGGGGATTCCGGCGCAACGCCTCCATGGCCTCAAGGCAGTGATCTCTGGCGTACAACTTCTCAATGGTCCTTCTCTGATGAATCGTGAAATGGGTTTCCAGCTTCATCTCCATCACCATCCCTAGATCGCCGTCGTCTCCCATCTCCACCAACTCCAAGCAGGCCTTCGCCGCCTCCACCGTGGACTTGAGATACGATCCCAGCATGTCCATCTCGAACCTCTCCTCCTCCCACCTCCAATGCTTGTCCCTGTCTCCGTAGTCCACCCCATGATCCCCATTCCTCCTCTTTGCCGCCGGAGGCTCTGCTTCGCCGTGCTCCGGCGACCGCTTCCGTTTTCCAGAATACTTCTTGCCGTCGATATCAACCTCCGGCGGGGAGACCGTTCCGAAGAGGATTTTACGCAACGGGTCGAGGACGTCCTGGTGATGGCGGAACAGATGGACCAACTCCGGCCATGCGGCGGCGTACCCGTCGCTGTCGTTGGCGTGGTTCTTGACGGTGTGAAGGAAGGATTCGTAGAGGCCCTCGTTTCGCCGGAAACGAACCTTGAGCATGTTGACGAAGTCGATGACATCGTAGAAGGCGGGCGGTGTTGTCGGTGGAGGTGCGAGTTGATGAGGAGGACGGCGGTCGGGGACGATCTTGTAGGCGTCGGGGAGGAGGGCGTTGAAGTGGAGGATCAAGTTGGGGTTGTGATTGGAGAGGAGGTGGGCGACGAAATCGCAGTAGCCGTTGAACCAAGAGTGAGGTTCGCGGATGAGGGCGAGCAATCGCCGGTATGTTTCCGGCGACTCGGACTCTAACCTCTCGATGAAGGACCGAGCATCCATTAGCTTTAACGTCATGGCGGAGCGATGCATTTAGTCTGATTGAATGACTGGAACTGAACCGAATTTATATACTGAAACCCATTTTCAATAATAATGGCAACTTTATAATAATGGAAACATTTGTTTGATTGAAAAAAGGAAACCCTATAAAATTCTAATATATTGCCGCGCTCTCTCTACACATATATAAGGCGGGAAAGGGAGGAAATACAATACGATCAATTGTGGGGTTCAACAAACTCCTTGACAGCTGATTAAGTTTGGCTTAAATCCTATCCGGTTCTTCATTTTTGTGGACGCAAGCTCATATTTACTAAGATTAGAAACATATTTATTAAGATTAGAAGAATATTTACCAAATCTAAAAAAAACATGTATATTTAATAAACATATTTATTAAAGCATTATGTTTTTTGGTTTATTTGGAATAAACGTAATGATTCTAAATAACATGGTTTGCATTTTTATGAGTATCAAGTCATTTGAAAATTTGATATATTAATTTTTTACCTCTCAACTAGTCTTGTTAGATATCAAAAATCAATCTTAATTATTTTTACCGTTCTTCTCATATTCTTCCTTTGCTTTTTTCTAGGCCTATTTACTGAAAGTCAAACTTACTTGTGATTGTTTTAAACTTAATGTGGATGGGCATTTCAACTACTCTAATGGTAAAATAAGAAGTGGGGGCATTGTGAGGGATTCCAAGGGCAAGTTACTTTTCTTCTTTTATATTCCTTTTCTTTTGGTGGCTAAGGATGCTTTTGCAATGGAAGTTTTAACTCTACATAAAACCCTTAGCCTATGCCTTGAATTCAATATTGGTTTGGATATATTTCTAACCACCCCTAGCCAATAGCTACAAATGAGAGAGATTGTTAGTTTCAGCTTTGTATCGGTCGTAGTTATTGTTACATAATGGTAATGGGGTGACAAGCAAGCAATACATGAAAAAAAGACGTTGAAGTGTTAAAAACTAAAGTCTATTAGTCAATCAACATACGTTACTAATTGAAGATATTACGGTTAATATAACCGAATAACTTCATAAAATTGAATGATCTCATTTAAGTGAGCTCGTAAAAGAAGTTTAAATATGAACAGACCTCAACCAGTTGGGTTGAACTTCAAAATATAGCATGAGTAGGATGTGTTCCAGAGATTGTCTTCAAAATTGCCTTTCAGGCATTAAGCTATCAAAAAAGTCTTGTATACAACATAAATGTTGTAAGACCCGCAAAATTTTTAGCTATTTAAGTTCTTACTTAAAGAGTAATAATAATAAAATAATAATAATGTTATTGTTAACAATAGTTAGAAAGGATATTTTAGATATTATCACGATAAAAATAAGCACCCAATATAGTCATTCAAATAGCATGTGATAAGTAGCCGTTATGAATAGTATCCGTCCGTTATGAATAGTATCTGTTTGGACTTCCATAAATAGGTATGAGCATGAGATTTTATTTATAAGAAAGTATAGAAGTAAGAAGAATAATAATAAGAGTTATGGCATCAAGTTCTCAAGTACTGCCATCCGAGAATAGTGTACGCGATGAAGATCGGCGAGCAATACGACTTGAAGTTACAAAGCTATGCTTTGCTATAGATGAGCTAAATGCTCGTGTCCAATGGCTGCAATATAATGCAACGAGATACAGGGAGAAGTTTGAGGTTATTCGTGCGACAACCACGACAATGTTAGCCGAAGGGTTATGCGGCTCTATTGCGAAGCACAACACGTCTTACGCACATACGCTAATATAATTCAAGAAATTTTACGAAGGCCATAGAATATGATATTAATGTTTATGTTTAGGATTATAATATTTTATGTTATAATGTTATCTTACTTTATTGTTTATTGATTATGCAATTATATTATTTTATCCGCATAAATATTAAATATGTTATAAAAAAATTAATAATAAAATAATTTCTTATATGTCATAAAAATTTTAGATGCTATATATTATGTCATTTAGTTTCTTAAACCAAATTACTATGGGTAGGTAAGTATTACAAGCCTTAACTTTACCAAAAGTATAAAACATAGGTAAGGCCCAAAAATTTGAATGAGGCAGATTCTGGAGGTCCCATTCAAAAATTCATAACTTGAGTTATATAGATCCAATTGACATAAAACCAAAGCCCATTTGTTCATTTATGACTTAGCTAAAACGTGTAAAAATTTCAGAATTTAATATGAAGCCAATCAATTCCAGAATTTAAAATACTACACATAGGTTTAGTATGAACGGGTAAACATTTTAGTATGACTTTAAAATTCAATAACTTTTGTTATACATATTCAAAAATTATAAAATTGATACCCATTTGTAGATATTTGAGTTAGTAATGCAATACAATTGGCCATTTGTCAAAAACTACAAAATTAAAAACGTTATAATTGAATTAGTAGGGAGTACACCAATGTGGACTTTTGATGCCAAAGGAACCTTCTAGGTTGAAAAGTCTTAAAACATTTTTTAAATGGTAGGAGAAGATACCCACGTTTTAAGAGAGGATAATAGGAATAAAATAAAGTATTTTATATATTTTACATAATTTAATTTGATGCCAAAGTCAAATTCATACACTACTTTCACACTACACACCTACCACCATCCTTGCCTATATAAGGAGTGTCTTGCCTCTCCTCTTAAGCACAAATCCCTCAAGCCACACCACGAAATTTCCCTCTCAAAACACTCCCTTAAGCCCTCTTAACATCCCAAATACTCTACTCAAATCCTCTTTTGCTTTTGGTACTTACCAAGCGTCGAAGTTCTACGAAAGGTAATACTTAAGATTTTTGAAATTTTTAAGTCGCTTCTTATTTAATTTATTTTATTTAGTTTAGGTTTAGTTTAGTTTAATTTAGTTTTAGTTTAGGTTAGGTTTTTTAGTTTTTTATTTAGGTTTTTAGTTTATTTTAGAGGTTTCAAATTTGGGGGCGTTACGGTTGGTATCGGAGCGAGGTTTAGTATAGGTTAGAGATCGAGTCTTAGAAATATGAAGTGTGATACGTAAGTTGAAGGTCTTAGAATGATAATTTTGTATAAAGCATAGAAATAAAGTATAGCACGCTACAAGAAATCAAAATTAATAAAACTTTAAGTAAACGCATAAGATTATTGTTAGGAAATTATATTTCGTTTATTGATGGACTAACGGGTATTTTGTGTATATATCTCGAAAGAAGCAGACATGGTGAAATTCTAGTAAATGACACGGTGAAAGGTATGTTATCAAGTCTTCAACGTGATTTTAGGACAACACACTCGTGAAAGGTACGTCATTCGGCACGCTACAAAATAAAATAATAGTAGTGTATATCACACACAACCACAAATTATTTTTATTCGAAGGAAATATTACATAACGAAAATTACACCAACATTGCGATAATATAGAACAGATAGATTGTCATCGAACGGTATGAAAATTGGACTAAATACTTCGTCCATGAAAAATAAAAAACGTTACAAAAATAACAAGAAAGGTAAACAAGATCTTGACAAGGGAAAACATTTTTGTAGCGAAGGGAAGGAGTGGTTGTTTTGCCGGATTGAAGCCTGTCGTAAGAATAACACGTTCGTCGGAGAAATGATAGCAATCAAAACTAGTTCGTAAAGCGTTAGTTAGCAAGGAAATCAAGTCATCAAGGTTGAAAAGAACATCACCAAGCAAGTCTTCGACATCAACATGGATTAGCCGAAGTCGGTGATGCTAGATGAAGAATGGCGAAGCTGGTGTAGCCGAAAGGGTGCGGACGACAAGTCAAGATGCCTATAATGGAGAATATGTGGTGAGGGTTAAAAGTATGAACATGTGGTTGAAAAAAAAAATAGAAAAGGAAAAGTAAAATAATAATAATAATAGAATTTTAAATAATAAGGTGGAGATTCACGTTCACTTCAACAATAATTGCTAGCCCAAATCAATTATAGGCCTACCGAATTCGGGTATATGTAATTAGGCTCGAACCAACTCAGATAACAAGCAGGCCTCGTAAGTGGCAAATCATCAACCACTACTCCAAGAGGAACGCATATGAACCGAACCAAGACGTTCGGAATCTTCAAACAAGGTGACACCATTAGGCCACCTCCCAAGCAAGATACAAGTAAGTAGCCCGATTTAACGTAAGGACTATAATGCTCGGTTAGAGAAGCAAATAAATGATGACCCCTTAATTTAAATTATGAAATATCACTATTATCACATGTTATGTTTAACTTATGTTACCATTTTAAGTTTAAGTTACCCTTATATTTTTTTTATATACCACGGTTATTTTATTTTTGATATATATTCCTTTCTTTAATGCCCAAGTAAATACCTATCATCTTGTTCCATGCTTTAAGTTAAGAATCCTAACTTCAATATTGCGGCACGCTGAAGCTACATAGGTATAGATTTACCGCACGTTAACGTTATATCATGCATGCCTTATACAAAGACGCCAAAGGCACTCACCCATGCTCTTGCTATATGTAGAAGTTAATGCTCCCATGCTTCTAAGACACGGTCAAGTTATCTTTTAGCTTGCTTTTTCTTACACGCTAAGTTTACCCACCCCAACGAATAGCACTATAAATGGAAGTATGCGCCATTTCCATAGTTCTAGACCTAGACAACAATTTCTATTTAGTTGAAAAATGGCTTCCTACTATAAACTACCGCGAAACTCAAGGTTCCAACGAGTTGGTGTTCTTGGAGGAAAAACCATTGGGAAGAAAGAGTGTTATAAGATCGCAACCATAGAACTCGGTGAGGAACTTGTCTCTAAAGGGTTAGACGTTGTCCGCAATTGCGAAATTATTGGACTTCTGGCGCTTTTGTCTCAAGTCGTTCGCTCGGCGGGAGGACATATATCTACACATTCGAGCATGGAAACGCAATCTCCGAACTCCGGCAAGACGAAAGGAAGAAGTCGCCGGACTCTCCGATTGCTTCATTATACTTCCTGGAGACCTTGGAGCTATGGAGGAATTCATGGAAATCGTCACTGGGCTCAACTGGGTATCCATGATAAACCCATAGGCTTACTTAATATAGGTGGATTTTTCGACCCCTTTATAGCCCAAATCGATATCGCCATCGAAGAAGGTTTCATTAAACCATCACAAAAGAAGATCATCATCGTAGCGAGTAGCGCGAAGGATCTATTAAGGAAAATGGAGGCATATAAGCCAACACGTGAAGGTGCTATTCCAAAGGACCTTTGGGAAGTCAAGCTCGGATCATCGAATCTAGACAACATCTAGAAAACCGCTTAGCTCCATCATAATTTGAAATCAGTATGGTGTATTTTATTTCACGTATTTTATTTTGTTTTAAATAAATTATGCTTTTAACCCTATGTCATCATAGAACCCTAGAGTTTTTAAGAGTGATATCATAAAAATAATAAATGAAAAGTAATAATATTGATGATAATGTCTAGGACACGTTTTATAATGTGAAACCGCAAATCTTAGTCAATATTTTATATCTATAGGAAGTGATTGATATGATTTTGATTGATGATAGAACAAGTCTATTTTGACATTTGAGAACCTATATCGATTATAATATCATTATCATTAGTCGTACTCTAAGCAAGTGCTATATATAAAATATAAACGAAGGAGAAGATAATCTTTAGGAAGCGAGTGCAACGATATGGCATCATCCAACTCTCATGTGTATATACTCGAATCTAGCACCACGCGAGATGAAGATCGACGAAGGGTGCGGGCTGAGATTACAAGACTACTCTTTACCGTAGATGAACCGACGGCCCGTAATCATTGGCTACTATTAGAGCAAACAAGGATGAGGGAAAAGGCTAATCTCATCCGTGCGGCCACTTCGGCAATGTTAGGAGAAGGACAATGTGGCTCGCTGCGGAAGCTCGCTTAACCCTCGGGGTTTATGCAGATACAATTCGTGAAATATTGAATAGGCCGTAGAAAGTAATTATAATTTTCTCCTTGGGACCATGAGCTTTTGTGATAACGAAGGTACGAAATAATTTCGAGGACGAAATTTCTTTAAGGAGGGTAGGATGTAAGACCCGCAAAATTTTTAGCTATTTAAGTTCTTACTTAAAGAGTAATAATAATAAAATAATAATAATGTTATTGTTAACAATAGTTAGAAAGGATATTTTAGATATTATCACGATAAAAATAAGCACCCAATATAGTCATTCAAATAGCATGTGATAAGTAGCCGTTATGAATAGTATCCGTCCGTTATGAATAGTATCTGTTTGGACTTCCATAAATAGGTATGAGCATGAGATTTTATTTATAAGAAAGTATAGAAGTAAGAAGAATAATAATAAGAGTTATGGCATCAAGTTCTCAAGGCATGCCATCCGAGAATAGTGTACGCGATGAAGATCGGCGAGCAATACGACTTGAAGTTACAAAGCTATGCTTTGCTATAGATGAGCTAAATGCTCGTGTCCAATGGCTGCAATATAATGCAACGAGATACAGGGAGAAGTTTGAGGTTATTCGTGCGACAACCACGACAATGTTAGCCGAAGGGTTATGCGGCTCTATTGCCGAAGCACAACACGTCTTACGCACATACGCTAATATAATTCAAGAAATTTTACGAAGGCCATAGAATATGATATTAATGTTTATGTTTAGGATTATAATATTTTATGTTATAATGTTATCTTACTTTATTGTTTATTGATTATGCAATTATATTATTTTATCCGCATAAATATTAAATATGTTATAAAAAAATTAATAATAAAATAATTTCTTATATGTCATAAAAATTTTAGATGCTATATATTATGTCATTTAGTTTCTTAAACCAAATTACTATGGGTAGGTAAGTATTACAAGCCTTAACTTTACCAAAAGTATAAAACATAGGTAAGGCCCAAAAATTTGAATGAGGCAGATTCTGGAGGTCCCATTCAAAAATTCATAACTTGAGTTATATAGATCCAATTGACATAAAACCAAAGCCCATTTGTTCATTTATGACTTAGCTAAAACGTGTAAAAATTTCAGAATTTAATATGAAGCCAATCAATTCCAGAATTTAAAATACTACACATAGGTTTAGTATGAACGGGTAAACATTTTAGTATGACTTTAAAATTCAATAACTTTTGTTATACATATTCAAAAATTATAAAATTGATACCCATTTGTAGATATTTGAGTTAGTAATGCAATACAATTGGCCATTTGTCAAAAACTACAAAATTAAAAACGTTATAATTGAATTAGTAGGGAGTACACCAATGTGGACTTTTGATGCCAAAGGAACCTTCTAGGTTGAAAAGTCTTAAAACATTTTTTAAATGGTAGGAGAAGATACCCACGTTTTAAGAGAGGATAATAGGAATAAAATAAAGTATTTTATATATTTTACATAATTTAATTTGATGCCAAAGTCAAATTCATACACTACTTTCACACTACACACCTACCACCATCCTTGCCTATATAAGGAGTATCTTGCCTCTCCTCTTAAGCACAAATCCCTCAAGCCACACCACGAAATTTCCCTCTCAAAACACTCCCTTAAGCCCTCTTAACATCCCAAATACTCTACTCAAATCCTCTTTTGCTTTTGGTACTTACCAAGCGTCGAAGTTCTACGAAAGGTAATACTTAAGATTTTTGAAATTTTTAAGTCGCTTCTTATTTATTATGTAGATCTATATGGTTGGTTTTACCACCTCATATATACTATATTCATGGTTGGTTTTACCACCTTACATATGTTATTTATATGATTAGTTGTACCACCTCGTATATACATACATGGTTGGCCTTGCCACCTCATATACATACCTGTGTAATTATTTTAAATTATAGTATTTTATCATAGCGTTGTCATTCTATAATTCAAGTGAAAAGATGAGAATATTAACTTATGTTTTTATTTTTATTTTAAGGTTCTAGATATCGGAAGATTGTAAGGAACGACTTCCAAAATGAATTCCCCTGACAATCGCCCTTCTTCTTCTCGCAACCCCAATTGTTAATGCTTCAACCTCACAGCCTATCCCCATCCTTATCTCCTCCTGATCTTCCCTTTAGACCCGTGTCTAATATCCCCTCATGGTTAAGATGGAAGACACGTAGGAAAAATAAGCTTATCGCACGTCTTTTCCGTTCACCCAATACAAGAAGTAAATCTTATTCAAAAACTCTCAAGGCATATAACCTAGTTAGTGCACAACTCAAGGCTTATGATGCATGGGATCGAAATAGGATATGGAACAACAATAGAAGTGGAAACCCAAATTAATATTCAACCCCACAAGCACGGTATGCCTATTAAAAGATATAAGTTAAAGTATGATATATATATATATATATATATATAAAGGAGATATGTGTGATATTGAACTTTTCAAGCATTAATGCTAATTTAGTGTTTTGATATTTTTTTTTAAGGTTTAGAACGCGGAGAACGACAAGCGGATAGTAAGGGTTTTTCTTTTCTTTATTCTTACTTTTCTCTTCCTCTTTATCTTGTTTTATTTGGAATTATTATTGTAAGAGTTTTATGTTTCTTATTCCATTTTATTGTTGAGAAGATTAGATTAGTCTCTTTTTAATCTCTCTTGGTAATCTATGCTATTGATTGGGGTAGATAACCATTTTGATATTCGTGGTTATCCTTGTTAACCATGAATGTTTTATTGGAATTCTATAATATGCCTCATGTTATGTATGTTAAAGTTGTTATAACCTCTTATGTTTAGACAAAGTAAGTTTATAATGGGTGGTTCCAGAAAGACCTCCAATGCATTGGGTAAAGAACATCACCGGAGAGTGTCAATCCAGTGATAATATGTTACGTTATGTTATGATACGGTATCTGAGTGGTTAACCTAGGTCATGATGTTATGATACGATTTCTAAACATAATCTTCCATGTTATGATTTCCTTGTGAAATGTTGATCATGTATGCAAATGTTATATGGTATTTCCTATGTTCGATATCTTCATGATTTTCCTTACCCGCTTATTTTACCCTTACCGGCTATTTGAGCTCACCCTTTTTATGATTTCTTTTCCAACCCCAGGAAATTAAGGGATGGAGAAACTAGGATAAGGAGTCGAGAAGTGCTTGGAAATAAAGTTGTGTGAAATTTTAAAGATTTATTAAGTTGTTTTCTCGTGTGCTTTGTTATGTAATAATGGGTTATGGACACTTAGTCTCTAAACCCCTAAACCTTAAAGATCTTGGATTGAAATTTGTAATAATGAATGGTTTGTTTGATTAATTAAGTAATAGTTTGAAATTGATATAAAATTTGTATATTTAATTTCCGCTAACGCACCCAGTTTGGAGGTTTCAAATTTGGGGGCGTTACAAATGTATATGAAATGATATTATTTACTATTAATTAATTTCATTTGCCGAGAAATTGAAACATGGATTTAAGCAATACAATTACAATATCAAAACAAGGCTATTAATTATTTGTTTCCCAAATTTGTGGCTCTAATTACAACTACCCCCATATGATTTAGGAAATCAACTACATCATTTGTGGCAAATGAACCCAACAAAAAATAATAATAACAAAAGGCAACCTTTTTCGATATAGGGTTACAAAATAAGTTGACTCGTGGAACGCTTTGCAAGAAAAAAATGATTCCGAATCACCATGTATTATTTTTTTACATTGCATGAGCCATGGAGGCATTACTTCATGCGAGGAGGAAGCAGCCAATTAGAAGCACTAATCCACTCAAGTGAGAGGTAGGGTTGGACACTTTCGTGATCGAGCAACTTTGAGAAAGGAGCTCTTTTCGCTCTATTGGCTCCTTGTCCCATGTTCATGTATTCCCCAAAAAATAGCATCCTTCAAAATTATTTAATTCTTTTGTAATTGAAAGTAAATTTTATGCTAAGATAGGACCGAAGCAAGAATATATAGAATTTGAATGGTCATGTAATATTTCAAACCATAGTCAAAACATTACACATATATTGAGTAATAAAGGTTATATTCTGCATCCAAAGGTGTCTGTTTCAAACCGTAAAAGCAAAAAATATTTTCACCGAGTGTAAGCTGATGAATGCATAATCTCAAATGTTTCACATTAAAATAGATCGAGGCAAAAACTATTTTTCAAACATTTTGTGCGGGTTTTGGGAAAGAGCACATATACTTTTAATACTTTTAGTGCATCGGACACCGCATTTCCCATGCAGTAACTTGTTACCTTACAAAAAAAAGGAGAAAAAGTATAGTAGTGAATGAGAGAGAGCTTACTTATCACGGTCTGGTTGGGAAATGTCAGACCACCCTACAGGGCTGATGACGTTGGTCATCTGAGTGTAAGAGAATACCACCATAGGACTGGGCATCCAAGCTCTTCCCAGCATCGCGTTTGTAATAGTACCACTAATGGAGCAATGCACAAATGAAATGTCTTCATTTGGGGTCTTTCCTGCGTGCGCTGTTATCGTCGTATCTCCCCCAGAATTCAGTACATACAAATCTGTGTTCTGCAAGCGCAAAAAGTCAGTACCTTCATCATCAACGCAAGTCTCAACCAAGGGCAACTCTATGATTTTTTGTTAGGGTATTCAATATTTATAACGAAGATTGAATATGACATTGTATTAGGCAACAAATGGCAAATTGATAATAGATAAAAATATAATAATAGGTAGTTAAATAAATAGATTAAATACCATGAACATCAAACATTAAAGGTTCATGCATTTTGAAACTCTTTAAATTAAAACTCTAATAATTAAAATTTTAATTGAATTTATTGATAGCGTAATATCAAATAATCAATTATTAAAAAATAATGCAAAAGCAACAATTAAAAAAAAACAAATTAAGGAAGCCAGAACCAACCATTGTAGAAGTCCAATACAAATTATTTGAATAGAGAGATAATTACTGACCGATAAAATTGTCTAACACTAATCAAAAATTTAGAACAGATTGTTTAACGGTAACCCGCTAATGCAAGGAATAATTCAAATGTAACATTCTCATAATATTTAACTAACCAAAATAATCTATAATCTTAATTTTTAAATATTTAATTAAACTTTTTATTTATTATTATTTAAAAGAATGGGCCAGTTGTGCAGCTGCACACACTTACGTACACATAGCACACCCATTGTTCTCAACCTTAATCTAACCTTTCATATTTAATTTATGGAAGATTATTATATGTATACCAACTTACCAAAAAAAATTGATTTTCCATTTCCAAAGATGAAATCAACAGTTCCTTCAATATAGCAATCCTTGAAAAAATGGTTTCCCTTGTCATCACACAGTGTGTCCTGAAATCCATTCATTCTGCAGTTGTAGAACGCCGCCTTGTCCCCGCTTACCCTCAACGCTAAGGCCTATTCTCCTGCTTATCCACGCGGCAGGGGTGCAGCATTCTGCACGTGTCGTAAAAATATACAAGTAAAATCAATAATCATATATGGGTACGCGCATGACCCAATATAACATATTTGTTTGTACCCAATATAGCATACAAAGGTCGTCAAATTAAGGTACCTTAAAGACCATGTTAACGGCCATGAAGTAATCAGACTCCACGATCAATGTGGCGCTGTCGACAGTGCCATACTGTGCTGCGGTGCCGCCAGCCACCATGGTCGCAAAATTGTTACCGGACGGCGATCCATAGAAAGTGATGAAGGGCTTGTCAAGACCAATCGTCAGCTTCTCTTCGTATACGCCACCCTCAATCAATATGATAACACGCTGCTTATTGCCACTTGGGACACTGTTGACGGCGGCCGTGATCGTTTCAAAATGGCCTGACCCGTCCTTGCTGACCCTGATCACTTTGGCGTCGGCCTCCGCCTCAAAAAGGACCGGGTCAAGCGTGCCATTACGTGCAACGTAGCTCTTCACATTGCCATGGAACCAGATATTGAGAAAGGCCTTGTTCCTTGGGATAACAGCAGCAGCGTCGAGGTGGACGACAATTGCGAGGAAGGCCACCGACAGGAGAGCAAAGACGTGGCTAGTCATATCAATGTTAACTGGGTTTGGAACAATTAATGACATCGTTGGCGGAGGCAAGGGGTCATTTATATGCTTGGCGGGTTCAAGCGGTGGTTGGGTAGCGTGGTATGTAGGCGCTGCAAGCTCATTCGAGTTATTCTCAAAAGGTTTTCGTTTTTTATTTGGGCCTATTTTTGAAACAATGAAATTCTATTTTTGATACCATATTCTAAATATTAACTTTTCATGTATTTTTGTTAGGAATTTGGGTTTGTTTTCTAATGATAACAATAGTGTATGTATATATATAATATATCCGTAACTAAAATTTTAATTTGAGTCCCGGCCAACACAACATAGAGCTGGAATCCCGCTATTCGGATCTCTAATAATGCGGATGCGTGTAATTACAACACAACACAACATTTTCCCAACGTTACATACAAATATATGCTTTTTATAGAGTGTAAAACATAAACAAGTTGGAATTCAATTTGTCTAATAAGTAAAGTTTTTTTTTTTTGGGATACACGTTTAATAACAATGGTTTTCAACTTTTGAACGTGCTCACATGAGACAAGCGAATAGACATACAGAGGGTATATATACTAAGGATCCGAACATTCATGACTATCATTCATCAGGTGCCAATCTTCCTCATTGACTGGCTGTCTTTCTTCCACTTCTCCAACTTCTGCTCCAACCGCCTCATCACCACTGGAAGATTCCTCCGGGGATTCCGGCGCAACGCCTCCATGACCACAAGGCAGTGATCTCTGGCGTACAACTTCTCAATGGTCCTTCTCTGATGAATCGTGAAATGGGTTTCCAGCTCCATCTCTATCAACGTCCCTCGGGGAGGACTGAGGAGGGCGTTGAAGTGGAGGATCAAGTTGGTCTTGTGATTGGAGAGGAGGGTGGGCGACGAAATCGCAGTAGCCGTTGAACCAAGAGTGAGGTTCGCGGATGAGGGCGAGCAATCGCCGGTATGTTTCCGGCGACTCGGACTCTAAGCTCTCGATGAAGGACCAAGCATCCATTAGCTTTAACGTCATGGCGGAGCGATGCATTTAGTCTGATTGAATGACTGGAACTGAACCAAATTTATATACTGAAACCCATTTCTAATAATAATGGCAACTTTATAATACTGGAAACATTTGTTTGATTGAAAAAAAGGAAACCCTATTAAACTCTAATATATTGACGCGCTCTCTCTATACATATATAAGGCGGGAAAGTGAGAAAATACAAATAGCGATCAATTATAGGGTTCAACAAACTCCTCGACAGCTGATTAAGTTCGGCTTAAATCCTATCCGGTTTTTCATTTTTGTGGACCCAAGCAAACGTCATATTTATTAAAATTAGAAACATATTTATTAAGATTATAAAAATATTTACGAAATCTAAAAAAAACATGTATATTAAATAAACATTTTTTAGTTAATTTGGAATGAACTTAATAATTTTAAATATTGTGGTTTGGGTTTTTATGGTAATCGAGTTATTTGTAAACTTGATAGATTTATTTTTCACCTTTGGTGGTCTTATTAACCATTGATAATGGAGATATGAAAAATAAATCTTAATTATTTTCACCGTTCTTCTCATATTTCTCTTTTGCCTTCTTCTAGGCCTAATCATTGAGTCAAACCTGCTTATAACTGTTATAAACTTAATGTGGATCGAATTTTCAACAACTCCATTAATGGTAAAGTAGGTGGCGGGAGCATTGTGAGGGATTTCAAGGACAAGGTACCTTTCTTCTTTTATATGCCTTTTCTTTTGGTGGCTAATGATGCTTTTGCAATGGAAGTTTTAATTCTATATGAAGCCCTTAGCTTATGCCTTGATTTCAATATTTATCTGGATATATTTCTGACCACCCCTAGCCAATAATTAAAAATGGGGGAGATTATTAGTTTCAACTTTGTATTGGTCGTAGTTATTGTTACAAAATGGTAATGGGGTGACAAGCAAGCAATACATGAAAAGAAGACGTTGAAGTGTTAAAAACCAAAGTCTAATAGTCAATCAACATACGTTACTAATCGAAGATGTTAGGGTTAATATAACCGAATAACTTCATAAAATTGAATGATCTCATTTAAGTGAGCTTGTAAAAGAAGTTTAAATATGAACAGATCTCAACAGGCTAAGCTGAGGACTTCAAAATATAGCATGAGTAGGATTTGTTCTAGAGATTGTCTTCAAAATTTCCTTCCAGGCATTAAGCTATCAAAAAGGTCCTGTATACGACATAAATGTATATCAAATGATATTATTTACTATTAATTCATTTCATTCGTAGAAAAATTGAACCATGGATTGAACCAATACAATTACAATATCAAAACAAGGCTACTACTTATTTACTTCCCAGATTTGCGGCTCTAATTACAACTATGAACACCCATAAGATTTAGGAAAACCCACTGCATCATTTGTGGCAAATAAAACCCAATAAAAATAATAATAGCAGAAGGCAACCCTTTTCGATATAAGGTTACAAAAAAAGTTCACCCGTGGAACCACTTTGCAAGAAAAAAATGATTTCGAATCACCATGTATTATTTTTCCTCTTGCATGAGCCATGGAGGCATTACTTCATGCGAGGAGGAAGCAGCCATTTAGAAGCACCAATCCACTCAAGAGAGAGATAGCGTTGGACACTTTCGTGACTGAGCAGCTTTGAGAAAGGAGCTCTTTTCGCTCTATTGGCTCCTTGTCCCATGTTCATGTATTCCCCAAAAAATAGCATCCTGTAAAATTATTTAATTCTTTCATAATTGAAGGTAAATTTTATACTAACATAGGACCAAAGCAAGAAAATATAAAATTTGAATGGTCATGTAATATGTCAAACCACAATAAAAACATTACACATATACTGAGTATCAAAGGTTATATTCTGCATCCCAAATCGTAAAGGTTATATTTCAAACTGTAAAGGCAAAAGCTATTTTCACCGAGTATAAGCAACACAAGCATAATCTTAGAAGCTTTACATTGCAGCAACTCGAAGTAAAAACTATTTTTCCAAACATTTTCACGAGTTTTGGGAAAGAGCAAATATACTTTTAATACTTACAATGTGTCGGATACCGTATTTCTATCAAGTAATTTGTTACCTTATAAAAAATTAAAAGAAAAAGAGTATAGGAGTGAATGAGAGATAGCTTACCTATCACGGTTGGGCTGGGAGATGTCGGACCACCCAACAGGACTGATAACGTTACTCATTTGAGTGTAAGAGAATACCACCTTAGGGCTGGGCATCCAAGCTCTTCCCAGAATCGCATTTGTAACAGTACCACTAATGGAACAATGCACGAACGAATATCCTGTGTCCTCGTTTGGGGTCTTTCTTGCGTGCGACGTTATTGTTGTATCTCCCCCAGAATTCAACACATACAAATCCGTATTCTGCAAGCGCAAAGAGTTAGTACCTTCATCCTCGATGCACATTTCAACCTGAATCTAACCTTCATATTTAATCTATACGACAAATTATTATATGCATACAAACTTACCAAGAAGATTGATTTTCCATTTCCAAAGATAAAATCAACAGTTCCTTCAATATAGCAATCCTTGAAAAAATGGTTTCCCTTGTCATCACACAGTGTGTCCTGAAATCCATTCATTCTGCAGTTGTAGAACGCCGCCTTGTCCCCGCTTACCCTCAACGCTAAGGCTTGTTCTCCTGCTTGTCCACGCGGCAGGGGCGCAGCATTCTGCAAGTGTCGTAAAAATATATAAGTAAAATCATTAATCATATATGGGTACGCGCATGACCCAATATAACATATTTGTTTGTACCCAATATAGCATACAAACGTCGTCAAATTAAGGTACCTTAAAGACCATGTTAACGGCCATGAAGTAATCAGACTCCACGATCAATGTGGCGCTGTCGACAGTGCCATACTGTGCTGCGGTGCCGCCAGCCACCATGGTCGCCAAGTTGTTACCGGATGGCGATCCATAGAAAGTGATGAAGGGCTTGTCAAGACCAATCGTCAGCTTCTCTTCGTATACGCCACCCTCAATCAATATGATAACACGCTGCTTATTGCCACTTGGGACACTGTTGACGGCGGCCGTGATCGTTTCAAAATGGCCTGACCCGTCCTTGCTGACCCTGATCACTTTGGCGTCGGCCTCCGCGGCAAAAAGGACCGGGTCAAGCGTGCCATTACGTGCAACGAAGCTCTTCACATTGCCATGGAACCAGATATTGAGAAAGGCCTTGTTCCTTGGGATAACAGCAGCAGCGTCGAGGTGGACGACTATGGCAAGGAAAGCCACCGACCGGAGAGCAAAGACGTCTCTAGTCATATCAATGTTAACTGGGTTTGGAACAATTAATGACATTGTTGGCGGAGGCAAGGGGTCATTTATATGCTTGGCGGGTTCAAGTGGTGGTTGGGTAGCGTCGCATGCACGCGCTGCAAGCTCATTCGAGTTGTTCTCAATTTTGATTTGGGCCTATATTTGAAACAATGGAATTCTATTTTTGTTACCTGCTTCTAAACATGTATTTTCGTTGGAAATTCGGGTTTTTTTTCTAATGATGATAACAATAGTGTGTGTGTGTGTGTATATATATATGTGTGAGTATGTGTGTGTATATATATATGTATGTATAATTTATCCCGCACAACATAGAGCTGGAATCCCGCTATTAGGAACTCTAATAATGCGGATGTGTGTAATCGATTGGTTTAATTTGTTTAACCTGTAAATCCTGCAAAGTCAGCAAAATTAAATAACTTTACTGCAAAATAAGAAATGCTCTTCATTTTTTTATTATAATTAATTTTCGGATGTTAAATTTATTTTTTCCAAAATTAAACTTCGCAAGCTGACAAGCAATTTTATTTGCAAATTACTAATAATATTTAATAACAAATATAGTAAATACATATTTGCTATGTTATTTATCATCACTCTATTATTAATATATGTATCCGTACGTTTATCAACGATATATATTAACACATACATATACTTAATCTGGTACTAAATATAAGTATACATTAAATATCTATTCGTGCATTAAAAAGTGATTTGGTGTATTCTTTATAAACATATTTATTAAGTATGTTTGATTTTAACATATTTAGTATCCAAGCACGCCCAAAGATTTTAGCATACATACTCCCAAGATTTGACCCAGATAGTTCACGTGACTATCTGAATCAAACAATGAACATTATTTATTTACTGATATAGTGAGTTTGACGTATTGAACTCAATTTCAGAGTTTAAAGCTCAACCAACCAACCGTGCTAATACATGTATTCGCTAGTGACTGCTTTGCTTTTATTACTGGGGATGATGATATATGTTCCTTCTGAGGTACAACTTACAGTCAAAGAAACAGATTGTATAATTGAAATCAGCAGGAATAACAGAAGATAAAGCACCCAACAAATAATAGGCAACAATTTTTACTCAGCCAACCCCCCATTTTTCGTGACTCACTGTGCAGATGGATCGGAGGCATCCCATCTACAACACCTACAACAACAATTTCGTCAGACACAATGTAAAATCCAAAACATGGCAGCCTAGGAGATAGAATGTCTCCTGTGTCTTGATGAGCAAGAGGATTTTATCTCCCCTGGTATTGGGCTATGAGAACTGCCCGATGTCTCTGAGCCCTTATTTTCTCCCTGCCCCCTACCAGTGACAAATAATTTATCAAAGATTCTCTTCGACCGAGAGTGCAGCAGCTGTATACCACCACCTAGCTGGCTTTTTCCACTCTTCAGAGATTTTGCATTTCTTCTGAATTCATCATCCTGATCTCGCTTGCCTTGTGAGAGATCTGAAACTTCCGGGCTCAATCTTATTCCATTCTTCCTCAGTGTTCGTTGTGCAACGATGTCTGCTTTGAGCAGCACTCCGAGTATGTCACCCATTTAAGTAGGGTGACATACTCAATTCACTTGTATCAGAGGTTGGGTAGGCCTATAGGAACGGCGTGGGATGCCAATTTTACTATCCTTTGACGTATTGTCAAAGGAATTTAAAAAATGCACTGGATGGAAAGTATTAATCAATGAATTGACCACTTCTCTGATCTCTCCTTGTGGTGTAAAGAAGCCACAAACTGAAACTACCAAAACCAGAGCCACCATTATCCAAAAACTTAGCATAAACAGGTTATCTAGCAAAAACTTAGCAGAAACTTATCCAAAGCTAAGAATAGGTTATCTAGCTAACAATAGTAAACATACTGCGCCTGATCAATGAATTGACCACTTCTCTGATCTCTCCTAGTGGTGTACAGAAGCCACAAACTGAAACTACCAAAACCAGAGCCACCATTATCCAAAAACTTAGCATAAACAGAGATTTGGTATAAGATACGATGACAGGATAAGTTATCCAAAGCTAATAATAGGTTATCTAGCTAACATTGGTAAACACACTGCGCTTATCTGATCAGGAACAGTGATCAGCACCCACATCAACAATGGTAGGCTAGTTTCATTACATGCCATGCAAAAAGTGAATCATAGACGATCATAAAGAGGTATTAAGATAATTTATATGCGAATCAAAGTAACAATGCTCCAAATTTAATTTCATTGTACTTGATTTCATAGTTGTCCACCACTTCCACATGCTTTTTAGTTTAATTTCATTGTACTTGTTTTCATAGTTGTCCAAATTTAAACAAAGTAACAATGCTCCAAATCAGGTTTTGAGGCGCAGTTAAAGAAGAAGAAGAAGAAGGAGGAGGAGGAGGAGGAGGAGGACAACTGGTACACACTAATAGAACTGGTCAGAAATACATTCCAATCCGGCGAAAGCCAAATAAATGACAGAAGAAAACCCACTTTACTGGAAGAGCTTTAGTTTAATCTCTATTTAAGTAAATGTATTTGTTTCAAAAACAAAACAAAAAACAAAAACAATTCGGATGGATGTACTAATCACTCAAAAATTGACCGAGGTCAGCGGCCTTTGCATCAATACTCATGTTCCCATTCAATTCATTCAGACGTTACATACAAATAAATCCTTTTTTGGAGTGTAAAAATTAAACAAGTTGGAATTCAATTTGTCTGATAACTAAAGTTTTTTTTTTTTTGATACGCGTTTAATAACAACAGTTTTCAACTTTTGAACGTGCTCACATGAGAAAAGCGAATAGAAATACAGAGGGTATATAAAGATCCGAACATTCATCAGGTGCCAATCTTCCTCATTGACTGGCTGTCTCTCTTCCACTTCTCCAACTTCTGCTCCAACCGCCTCATCACCACCGGAAGATTCCTCCGGGGATTCCGGCGCAACGCCTCCATGGCCTCAAGGCAGTGATCTCTGGCGTACAACTTCTCAATGGTCCTTCTCTGATGAATCGTGAAATGGGTTTCCAGCTCCATCTCCATCACCATCCCTCGGTCGCCCTCGTCTCCCATCTCCACCAATTCCAAGCAGGCCTTCGCCGCCTCCACCGTGGACTTGAGATACGATCCCATCATGTCCATCTCAAACCTCTCCTCCTCCCACCTCCAATGCTTGTCCCTGTCTCCGTAGTCCACCCGATGATCCCCATTCCTCCTCTTTGCCGCCGGAGGCTCTGCTTCGCCGTGCTCCGGCGACCGCTTCCGTTTTCCCGAATCCTTCTTGCTGTCGATCTCAACCTCCGGCGGGGAGACCGTTCCAAAGAGGATTTTACGCAACGGGTCGAGGACGTCCTGGTGATGGCGGAACAGATGGATCAGCTCCGGCCACGCGGCGGCGTACCCGTCGCTGTCGTCGGCATGGTTCTTGACGGTGTGAAGGAAGGATTCGTAGAGGCCCTCGTTTCGCCGGAAACGAACCTTGAGCGTGTTGACGAAGTCGATGACATCGTAGAAGGCGAGCGGTGTTGTCGGTGGGGGTGCGAGTTGATGATGAGGACGGCGGTCGGGGACGATCTTGTAGGCGCCGGGGAGGAGGGCGTTGAAGTGGAGTATCAAGTTGGGGTTGTGATTGGAGAGGAGGTGGGCGACGAAATCGCAGTAGCCGTTGAACCAAGAGTGAGGTTCGCGGATGAGGGCGAGCAATCGCCGGTATGTTTCCGGCGACTCGGACTCTAAGCTCTCGATGAAGGACCGAGCATCCATTAGCTTCAACGTCATGGCGGAGCGATGCATTCAGTCTGATTGAATGACTGGAACTGAATGACTGGAACTGAACCAAATTTATATATTGAAACCCATTTTTATTAATAATGGCAACTTTATAATAATGGAAACATTTGTCTGATTGAAAAAAGGAAACCCTACTAAATTCTAATATACTGCCGCGCTCTCTCTATACATATATAAGGCGGGAAAGTGAGAAAATACAAATACGATATTATGGGGTTCAACAAACTCCTTGACAGCTGATTAAATTTGGCTTAAATCCTATCCGGTTCTTCATTTTCGTGCAAGCAAGCAAACATCACATTTACTAAGATTAGAAACATATTTATTAATATTAGAAAAATAATTACCAAATCTAAAAAAAAACATGTATATTTAATAAACATATTTATTAAAAAAAAAATTGATTTATTTAGAATGAAGGTAATGATTCTAAACATCGCGATTTGAGTTTTTATGAGAATCGAGTTCTTTGGAAACTTGATATAGATTAATTTTTCACCTCTCCACTGGTCTTATTAAACATTGGTAATGGATATATATATATATATATATATATATATATATGAAAAATCAATCTTAATTATTTTTACCGTTCTTCTCATATTCCTTTTTTGTCTTCTTCTCGGCCTATTTACGGGGTTAAACCTCCTTGTGGCTATTATAAACTTAATATCATAGGTCAACGGGTCGAAAGTCAACAGTCAACGAATCGAGGTCAACAATTGAAGGTTTAGGATCGAAGGGTCAAAGGTTCAAAAGTTAAAGGTGGGAGGATCGAAGATCAAGAGTCGAAGGTCAATCCTTAAAGACTTGAACGCCTCCTCGCTCGAAGACTAAAAAGGATTCAGGGCTTCGAATAGTCTTTGAGTCTTTTAGTTTAGTTTTTTTTAATAACTTTTTAACTTTTAATTACCCTTTACCCCCACCAAAACGCTAAAATGGATGAACTTTTGAGATTGTTTGAAAAGACCCGTATTCGCTTAAATAGACGTTTTAGATTATTTCACATAAGCACATTTTTGGGCAGTTTGACCAAGGGCATTGACCGTCATTTGAAAAGTTTGACTTTTTTTCGATGCAAATTGTTTTGGCAATAACCTCTTCGTTTCAAGTCGGAATTGAGCACGGTCAAGTACATTAGTCTCCAAATTTCACCCTCAATCATCTGGTGTTGGCCTTGGGGCACTTTAATATCTCGTAGTAGAGGTTCTCAATTTTGGACTTCCCTGTTCGTGTCACAAGTGTATCCATCTTGCACAAATTTGTTTAATATCGGCTCCGGACACGGGGACCGACTCCACGGTAGTGGGGGATCTTCCTATTCAACAAAATATGTCGTGGGCAGATAAATATAAGAAATAGGGTTAGTATTTCTAACCCGGACGAAATGGAGTGCAACAATTATTTTCACCGTTCTTCTCATATTCCTCCTTTACCTTCTTCTAAGCCTATTCATTGGGTCAAACCTGCTCGTGGCCGTTACAAACATAATGTGAATGGGATTTTCAACTACTCCATTGGTAAAGCAGGTCATGGAGAATTGTGAGGGATTCCAAGGGAAAGGTACTTTTCTTCTGTTATATGCCTTTTCTTTTGGTGGCTAATTAATGATGCTTTTCCAATAGAAGTTTTAACTCTACATAAAGCCCTTAGCCTATGCCTTGATTTCAATATTGGTCTGGATATATTTCTATCCACCCCTAGCCAATAGTTACAAATGGGAGAGATTGTTAGTTTCAGCTTTGTATTGGTCGTAGTTATTGTTACATAATGGTAATGGGGTGACAAGTAAGCAATACATGAAAAGAAGACCTTGAAGTGTTAACAATCGAAGTCTATTAGTCAATCAACATACATTACTAATTGAAGATGTTATGGTTAGTATAACCGAATAACTTCATAAAATTGAATGATCTCATTTAGGTGAGCTCGTAAAAGAAGTTTAAATGTGAACAAACCTCAACCGGCTAGGTTAAGGACTTCAAAATATAGCTTGAATAGGATTTGGTTCAGAGATTGTCTTCAAAATTGCCTTTCATGCGTTAAGCTATCAAAAAAGTCTAGTATACGACATAAATGTATATCAAATGATATTATTTACTATTAATTCATTTCATTCAAAAGAAATTGAACCATGGATTGAAACAATACAACTACAATATCAAAACAAGGCTACTACTTGTTTGCTTCCCAAATTTGCAGCTCTAATTATAGCTACACCCATACGATTTAGGAATATCAACTACATCATTTGTGGCGAATGAACACAATAAAAATAATAATAGCAGAATACAACCCTTTTCGACATAGGGTTACAAAATAAGTTGACCCGTGGCACCGCTTTGCAAGAAAAAAATGATTTCGAATCACCGCGTACTATTTTTCCTCTTGCATGAGCCATGGAGGCATTACTTCATGCGAGGAGGAAGCAGCCATTTAGAAGCACCAATCCACTCAAGAGAGAGGTAGGGTTGGACACTTTCGTGACTCAACAGCTTTGAGAAAGGAGCTCTTTTTGCTCTATTGGCTCCTTGTCCCATGTTCATGTATTCCCCAAAAAATAGCATCCTGCAACATTATTTAATTATTTTATAATTGAAGGTAAATTTTATACTGACACAAGACTGAAGCAAGAAAATATAAAATTTGAATGGTCATATAATTTTTCAAACCACAGTCAGAAGATCATACATATATTGAGTAATAAAAGTTATATTCTACATCTCAATGTGTCCATTTCCAACCGTAAAGGCAAAAGCTATTTTCACGTACCGAGTATAAGCCAACACATGCATAATCTTAGAAGTTTTACATTACAGCAAATCGAGGCAAAAACTATTTTCCCAAACATTTTGCTCGGGTTTTGGGAAAGAACAAATATACTTTTAATACTTACAATGCATCAGACACCGTATTTCCCATGCAGTAATTTGTTACCTCATAAAAAATTAAAAGAGAAAGAGTATAGGAGTAAATGAGATAGAGCTTACTTATCACGGTCTGGCTGGGAGATGTCGGACCACCCAACAGGGCTGATGACGTTGCTCATTTGAGTGTAAGAGAATACCACCTTAGGGCTGGGCATCCAAGCTCTTCCCAGAATCGCATTTGTAACAGTACCACTAATGGAGCAATGCACGAACGAGTATCCAGTGTCCTCATTTGGGGTCTTCCCTGCATGCGCCGTTATCGTCGTGTCTCCCCCCAGAATTCAGCACATACAAATCCGTGTTCTGCAAGCACAAAGAATCAATACCTTCATCATCGACGCACGTTTCAACCTTAATATAACCCTTCATATTTAATTTGTAAGACATTATTATATGCATACAAACTTACTAAGAAGATTGATTTTCCATTTCCAAAGATAAAATCAACAGTTCCTTCAATATAGCAATCCTTGAACAAATGGTTTCCCTTGTCATCACACAGTGTGTCTTGAAATCCATTCATTCTGCAGTTGTAGAACGCCGCCTTGTCCCCGCTTACCCTCAACGCTAAGGCTTGTTCTCCTTCTTGTCCACGCGGCAGGGGCGCAGCATTCTACACGTGTCGTAGAAATATATAAGTTAAATCATTAATCATATATGGGTACGCGCATGACCCTATATAACATACTTGTTTGTACCCAATATAGCATACAAAGGTCGTCAAATTAAGGTACCTTAAAGACCATGTTAACGGCCATGAAGTAATCAGACTCCACGATCAATGTGGCACTGTCGACAGTTCCGTACTGTGCTGCGGTGCCGCCAGCCACCATGGTCGCCAAGTTGTTACCGGATGGCGACCCATAGAAAGTGATGAAGGGCTTGTCAAGACCAATCGTCAGCTTCTCTTCGTATACGCCACCCTCAATCAATATGATAACACGCTGCTTATTGCCACTTGGGACACTGTTGACGGCGGCCGTGATCGTTTCAAAATGGCCTGACCCGTCCTTGCTGACCCTGATCACTTTGGCGTCGGCCTCCGCCTCAAAAAGGACCGGGTCAAGCGTGCCATTACGTGCAACGTAGCTCTTCACATTGCCATGGAACCAGATATTGAGAAAGGCCTTGTTCCTTGGGATAACAGCAGCAGCGTCGAGGTGGACGACAATGGCGAGGAAGGCCACCGACAGGAGAGCAAAGACGTGGCTAGTCATATCAATGTTAACTGGGTTTGGAACAATTAATGACATTGTTGGCGGAGGCAAGGGGTCATTTATAATTATGCTTGGCGGGTTCAAGTGGTGGTTGGATAGCGTGACATGCACGCGCTGCAAGCTCGTTCGAGTTGTTCTCAATTTTGATTTGGGCCTATATTTGAAACAATGGCATTCTATTTTTGATACCAGCTTCTAAATATTAGCCTTTCACGTATTTTCGTTGGAAATTCGGGTTTTTTTTTCTAATGATAACTATAGTGTATGTGTGTGTGTGTGTTTATATATATAAATTATCCGTAAGTAAACATTTTAATTTGAGTCCCGGCCAACACAACATAGAGCTGGAATCCCGCTATTAGGATCTCTAAACAGGTTGGAATTCAATTTGTCTAATCCTTATATGCTTTGTTCAATTTTACCTAATCCTTATTGGCTTTGTATTGTTGAAACAAAAGAATCCTACTACAAATCAAGATGTTTAATTTGTTTCAGAGTCAGCAAAATTAAAGAACTCTATTGTAAAATAAGAAATACTCTTCATTTTTTATTATAATTAATTTTCGGGTTGTTAAATTTATTTTTTACAGAACCAAACTTCCCAATATGACAAGCAATTTTATCTTCAAATTACTAATAATATTTAATAACAAATATAGTAAATACATATTTACCATGTTATTTATCGTCACTCTATTATTAATATATGTATATTTACATTTATTAACGATATATTAACACATACATATACTAAATCTGGTACTAAATGTAAGGATGCATTAAATATCTATTCTTGCTTCAAAACGTGATTTGGTGTATTCTTTATAAACATATTTATTAAGTATGTTTGATTTTAACATATTTAGTATCCAAGCACGCCCAAAGATTTTAGCATACATACTCCCAAGATTTGACCCAGATAGTTCACGTGACTATCTGAATCAAACAATGAACATTATTTATTTACTGATATAGTGAGTTTGAGGTATTGAACTCAATTTCAGAGTTTAAAGCTCAACCAACCAACCGTGCTAATACATGTATTCGCTAGTGACTGCTTTGCTTTTATTACTGGGGATGATGATATATGTTCCTTCTGAGGTACAACTTACAGTCAAAGAAACAGATTGTATAATTGAAATCAGCAGGAATAACAGATTGTATAATTTAAGTAGGGTGACATACTCAATTCACTGGTATCAGAGGTTGGGAAGGCCTATAGGAACGGTGTGGGATGCCAATTTTACCATCCGAATTTAAAAATTGCACTGGATGGAAAGTATTAATCAATGAATTGACCACTTCTCTGATCTCTCCTTGTGGTGTACAGAAGCCACAAACTGAAACTACCAAAACCAGAGCCACCATTATCCAAAAACTTAGCATAAACAGAGATTTGGTATAAGCTACGATGACAGGATAACTTATCCAAAGCTAAGAATAGGTTATCTAGCTAACAATAGTAAACGCACTGCGCTTATCTGATCAGGAACGGGATGTGATCATCACCCACATCAACAATGGCAGGCTAGTTTCATTACGTGCCATGTAAAAAGTGAATCAAAGATGACCATAAAGAGATATTAAGATAATTTATATGCGAATCAAAGTAACAATGCTCCAAATTTAATTTCATTTTACTTGATTTCATAGTTGTCCACCACTTCCACATGCTTTGTGGTTTGATTATTGTTCTTTGGCTTCACTACATTCAGACTTGGACAGCGTAAACCAAATATAGGCAAATCAGGTTGTGAGGCGCAGTTAGAAGAAGAAGAAGAAGAAGAAGAAGAAGAAGAAGAAGAATGTCAAGAGTGAAGTAAAATTCTTTTCCTTCAAATGTGAAAAAAGGTACACACTAATAGAACTGGTCAGAAATACATTCCAAGCCTGCGCAATCCAAAACTTCAGTTTAATCTCTGATTAAGTAAATGTATTTGTTTCAAAAAAAAAGCAGAAAACAATTCGGATGGGTGTACTAATCACTCAAAAGATTGAGCAAGGTCAGCGGCCTTTGCATCAATACTCATGTTCCCATTCAATTCATTCAGACGTTACATACAAATAAATCCTTTTTGAAGTGTAAAAATTAAACAAGTTGGAATTCAATTTGTCTGATAACTAAAGTTTTTTTTTTTTTTTTTGGATACGCGTTTCATAACAACAGTTTTCAACTTTTGAACGTGCTCACATGAGAAAAACGAATAGAAATACAGAGGGTATATATCCTAAAGATCCGAACATTCATGATGATCATTCATCAGGTGCCAATCTTCCTCATTGACTGGCTGTCTCTCTTCCACTTCTCCAACTTCTGCTCCAACCGCCTCATCACCACCGGAAGATTCCTCCGGGGATTCCGGCGCAACGCCTCCATGACCTCAAGGCAGTGATCTCTGGCGTACAACTTCTCAATGGTCCTTCTCTGATGAATCGTGAAATGGGTTTCCAGCTCCATCTCCATCACCATCCCTCGGTCGCCGTCGTCTCCCATCTCCACCAACTCCAAGCAGGCCTTCGCCACCTCCACCGTGGACTTGAGATACGATCCCATCATGTCCATCTCAAACCTCTCCTCCTCCCACCTCCAATGCTTGTCCCTGTCTCCGTAGTCCACCCCATGATCCCCATTCCTCCTCTTTGCCGCCGGAGGCTCTGCTTCGCCGTGCTCCGGCGACCGCTTCCGTTTTCCCGAATCCTTCTTGCTGTCGATCTCAACCTCCGTGCCAAAGAGGATTTTACGCAACAGGTCGAGGACGTCCTGGTGATGGCGGAACAGATGGACCAACTCCGGCCACGCGGCGGCGTACCCGTCGCTGTCGTCGGCGTGGTTCTTGACGGTGTGAAGGAAGGATTCGTAGAGGCCCTAGTTTCGCCGGAAACGAACCTTGAGCATGTTGACGAAGTCGATGACATCGTAGAAGGCGGGCGGTGTTGTCGGTGGGGGGTGCGAGTTGATGATGAGGAAGGTGGTTGGGGACGATCTTGTCGGCATAGGAGAGGAGGGCGTTGAAGTGGAGGATCAAGTTGGGGTTGTGATCGGAGAGGAGGTGGGCGACGAAATCGCAGTAGCCGTTGAACCAAGAGTGAGGTTCGCGGATGAGGGCGAGCAATCGCCGGTGTGTTTCCGGCGACTCGGACTCTAAGCTCTCGATGAAGGGCCAAGCATCCATTAGCTTTAACGTCATGGCGGAGCCATGCATTTAGTCTGATTGAATGACTGGAACTGAACCAAAATTATATACTGAAACCCATCTCTAATAATAATGGCAACTTTATAATACTGGAAACATTTGTTTGATTGAAAAAAAGGAAAGTGAGAAAATACAAATAGCGATCAATTATAGGGTTCAACAAACTCCTCGACAGCTGATTAAGTTTGGCTTAAATCCTATCCGGTTTTTCATTTTCGTGGACGCAAGCAAACGTCATATTTATTAAGATTAGAAACATATTTATTAAGATTATAAAAATATTTACGAAATCTAAAAAAAACATGTATATTTAATAAACATATTTATTAAAAAAAATATTTTTTAGTTTATTTGGAATGAACGTAATAATTTTAAATATTGTGGTTACGGTTTTTATGATAATAGAGTTATTTGGAAAGTTGATAGATTTATATTTTTTTACCTCTGGTAGTCTTATTAACCATTAATAATGGAGATATGAAAAATTGATCTTAATTATTTTTACCGTTCTTCTCATATTCCTCTTGTATCTTCTTCTAGGCCTATTCACTAGGTCAAACCTGCTTATAACTGTTATAAACTTACCCTTTGCTTGTTTTCTATGGAAAAACGGCTTGCATATGGAAAATGCCTTACTTGACACATATGGAAAGAGCATGGAAAATGTATGGGAATATGTGATGACACATTGGAATGTGTAATGTTGTTTTCCTCTTCAAAATGGGGTGAAAAGAGGGAGAAAATGCACAGTAAATTTTATTTCCAAAATTGTCCCTAATATCCCACTACTAATAATCCTACAAATTGGTAAAATTGATATTTCACATAATATTACTTTTTTTATTTTTTTCTTTAATTCTAATTAAATTATAAAAAATACATTTTCTACCTCTTTTCTACTCCAACCAAACAACTATTTTTTCCACCATTTTTCTTTCTACCTATTTTCTTTCTATACCGTTCCATATCAAATTCTTCCACCTCTTTTCTTTATTTTGTCAAGCAAAGGGTTAATGTGGATGGGATTTTCAACTACTCCATTAATGGTAAAGTAGGTGGTGGGAGCATTGTGAGGGATTTCAAGGACAAGGTACCTTTCTTCTTTTATATGCCTTTTCTTTTGGTGGCTAATGATGCTTTTGCAATGGAAGTTTTAATTCTATATAAAGCCCTTAGCTTATGCCTTGATTTCAATATTGGTCTGGATATATTTCGACCACCCCTAGCCAATAATTAAAAATGGGGGGAGATTATTAGTTTTAACTTTGTATTGGTCGTAGTTATTGTTACAAAATGGTAATGGGGTGACAAGCAAGCAATACATGAAAAGAAGACGTTTAAGTGTTAAAAACCAAAGTCTATTAGTCAATCAACATACGTTACTAATTGAAGATGTTAGGGTTAATATAACTGAATAACTTCATAAAATTGAATGATCTCATTTAAGTGAGCTTGTAAAAGAAGTTTAAATATGAACAGATCTCAACAGGCTAAGCTGAGGACTTCAAAATATAGCATGAGTAGGATTTGTTCTAGAGATTGTCTTCAAAATTTCCTTCCAGGCATTAAGCTATCAAAAAAGTCTTGTATACGACATAAATGTATATCAAATGATATTATTTACTATTAATTCATTTCATTCGTAGAGAAATTGAACCATGGATTGAAGCAATACAATTACAATATCAAAACAAGGCTACTACTTATTTACTTCCCAAATTTGCGGCTCTAATTACAACTACGAACACCCATAAGATTTAGGAAAATCCACTGCATCATTTGTGGCAAATAAAACCCAATAAAAATAATAATAGCAGAAGGCAACCCTTTTCGATATAAGGTTACAAAATAAGTTGACCCGTGGAACCACTTTGCAAGAAAAAAATGATTTCGAATCACCACGTATTATTTTTCCTCTTGCATAAGCCATGGAGGCATTACTTCATGCGAGGAGGAAGCAGCCATTTAGAAGCATCAATCCACTCAAGAGAGAGATAGCGTTGGACACTTTCGTGACCGAGCAGCTTTGAGAAAGGAGCTCTTTTCGCTCTATTGGCTCCTTGTCCCATGTTCATGTATTCCCCAAAAAATAGCATCCTGTAAAATTATTTAATTCTTTCATAATTGAAGGTAAATTTTATACTAACATAGGACCAAAGCAAGAAAATATAAAATTTGAATGGTCATGTAATATTTCAAACCACAATAAAAACATTACACATATACCGAGTATCGAAGGTTATATTCTGCATCCCAAATCGTAAAGGTTATATTTCAAACTGTAAAGGCAAAAGCTATTTTCACCGAGTATAAGCAACACAAGCATAATCTTAGAAGCTTTACATTGCAGCAACTCGAAGTAAAAATTGTTTTTCCAAACATTTTCACAAGTTTTGGGAAAGAGCAAATATACTCTTAATACTTACAATGTCTCGTATTTCCCATCAAGTAATTTGTTACCTTATAAAAAATTAAAAGAGAAAGAGTATAGGAGTGAACGAGAGATAGCTTACTTATCACGGTCTGGCTGGGAGATGTCGGACCACCCAACAGGACTGATAACATTACTCATTTGAGTGTAAGAGAATACCACCTTAGGGCTGGGCATCCAAGCTCTTCCCAAAATCGCATTTGTAACGGTACCACTAATGGAGCAATGCACGAACGAGTATCCAGTGTCCTCATCTGGGGTCTTCCCTGCGTGTGCCGTTATCGTTGTATCTCCACCAGAATTCAACACATACAAATCTGTGTTCTGCAAGCGCAAAGAGTCAGTACCATCATCGACGCACATTTCAACCTTAATCTAACCCTTCATATTTATATATGCATACAAACTTACCAAGAAGATTGATTTTCCATTTCCAAAGATAAAATCAACAGTTCCTTCAATATAGCAATCCTTGAACAAATGGTTTCCCTTGTCATCACACAGTGTGTCCTGAAATCCATTCATTCTGCAGTTGTAGAACGCCGCCTTGTCCCCGCTTACCCTCAACGCTAAGGCTTGTTCTCCTGCTTGTCCACGCGGCAGGGGCGCAGCATTCCGCACGTGTCGTAAAAATATACAAGTAAAATCATTAATCATATACGGGTACGCGCATGACCCAATATAACATATTTGTTTGTACCCAATATAGCATACAAACGTCGTCAAATTAAGGTACCTTAAAGACCATGTTAACGGCCATGAAGTAATCAGACTCCACGATCAATGTGGCGCTGTCGACAGTGCCATACTGTGCTGCGGTGCCGCCAGCCACCATGGTCGCCAAGTTGTTACCGGATGGCGATCCATAGAAAGTGATGAAGGGCTTGTCAAGACCAATCGTCAGCTTCTCTTCGTATACGCCACCCTCAATCAATATGATAACACGCTGCTTATTGCCACTTGGGACACTGTTGACGGCGGCCGTGATCGTTTCAAAATGGCCTGACCCGTCCTTGCTGACCCTGATCACTTTGGCGTCGGCCTCCGCCTCAAAAAGGACCGGGTCAAGCGTGCCATTACGTGCAACGTAGCTCTTCACATTGCCATGGAACCAGATATTGAGAAAGGCCTTGTTCCTTGGGATAACAGCAGCAGCGTCGAGGTGGACGACTATGGCAAGGAAAGCCACCGACAGGAGAGCAAAGACGTGTCTAGTCATATCAATGTTAACTGGGTTTCGAACAATTAATGACATTGTTGGCAGAGGCAAGGGGTCATTTATATGCTTGGCGGGTTCAAGTGGCGGTTGGGTAGCGTGGCATGCACGCGCTGCAAGCTCATTCGAGTTGTTCTCAATTTTGATTTGGGCTTGAAACAATGGAATTCTATTTTTGATACCTGCTTCTAAATATTAACCTTTCATGTATTTTCGTTGGAAATTCGGGTTTTTTTTCTAATGATGATAACAATAGTGTGTGTGTGTGTGTGTATATGTGTGTGTGAGTATGTGTGTGTGTGTGTGTGTGTGTGTATATATATATATGTATAATTTATCCGTAACTAAACATTTTAATTTGAGTTCCGGCCATGCCAACACAACATAGAGCTGGAATCCCGCTATTAGGATCTCTAATAATGCGGATGCGTGTAATTGATTTGTTTAATTTGTTTAATCCTGCAAAGTCAGCAAAATTAAATAACTTTACTGTAAAATAAGAAATGCTCTTCATTTTTTTTTATAATTAATTTTCGGATGTTAAATTTATTTTTTCCAAAATTAAACTTCGCAAGCTGACAAGCAATTTTATCTGCAAATTACTAATAATATTTAATAACAAATATAGTAAATACATATTTACTATGTTATTTATCATCACTCTATTATTAATATATGTATACGTACATTTATTAACGATGATTTGGTGTATTCTTTATAAACATATTTATTAAGTATGTTTGATTTTAACATATTTAGTATCCAAGCACGCCCAAAGATTTTAGCATACATACTCCCAAGATTTGACCCAGATAGTTCACGTGACTATCTGAATCAAACAATGAACATTATTTATTTACTGATATAGTGAGTTTGAGGTATTGGACTCAATTTCGGAGTTTAAAGCTCAACCAACCAGCCGTGCTAATATATGTATTCGCTAGTGACATCTTTGCTTTTATTACAGGGGATGATGACATATGTTCCTTCTGAGCTACAACTTACAGTCAAAGAAACAGATTGTATAATTGAAATCAGCAGGAATAACAGAAGATAAAGCACCCAACAAATAGTAGGCAACAATTTTTACGCAGCCAACCCCCCATTTTTCGTGACTCACTGTGCAGATGGATCGAAGGCATCCCATCTACAACACCTACAACAACAATTTCGTCAGACACGATGTAAAATCCAAAACATGGCAGCCTAGGAGATAGAATGTCTCCTGTGTCTTGATGAGCTAGAGGATTTTATCTCCCCTGGTATTGGGCTATGAGAACTGCCCGATGTCTCTGAGCTCTTATTTTCTCCCTGCCCCCTACCACCACCTAGCTGGCTTTTTCCACTCTTCAGAGATTTTCCATTTCTTCTGAATTCATCATCCTGATCTCGCTTGCCTTGTGAGAGATCTGAAACTTCCGGGCTCTTATTTTCTCCCGTGCAACGATGTCTGCTTTGAGCAGCACTCCGAGTATTTAAGTAGGGTGACATACTCAATTCACTTGTATCAGAGGTTGGGAAGGCCTATAGGAATGGCGTGGGATGCCAATTTTACTATCCTTTGACCTATTGTCAAAGGGGTTTAAAACATGCACTGGAGGGGAAGTACTAATCAATGAATTGACCACTTCTCTGATCTCTCCTAGTGGTGTACAGAAGCCACAAACTGAAACTACCAAAACCAGAGCCACCATTATCCAAAAACTTAGCATAAACAGAGATTTGGTATAAGATACGATGACAGGATAAGTTATCCAAAGCTAATAATAGGTTATCTAGCTAACATTGGTAAACACACTGCGCTTATCTGATCAGGAACAGTGATCAGCACCCACATCAACAATGGTAGGCTAGTTTCATTACATGCCATGCAAAAAGTGAATCATAGACGATCATAAAGAGGTATTAAGATAATTTATATGCGAATCAAAGTAACAATGCTCCAAATTTAATTTCATTGTACTTGATTTCATAGTTGTCCACCACTTCCACATGCTTTTTAGTTTAATTTCATTGTACTTGTTTTCATAGTTGTCCAAATTTAAACAAAGTAACAATGCTCCAAATCAGGTTTTGAGGCGCAGTTAAAGAAGAAGAAGAAGAAGGAGGAGGAGGAGGAGGAGGAGGACAACTGGTACACACTAATAGAACTGGTCAGAAATACATTCCAATCCGGCGAAAGCCAAATAAATGACAGAAGAAAACCCACTTTACTGGAAGAGCTTTAGTTTAATCTCTATTTAAGTAAATGTATTTGTTTCAAAAACAAAACAAAAAACAAAAACAATTCGGATGGATGTACTAATCACTCAAAAATTGACCGAGGTCAGCGGCCTTTGCATCAATACTCATGTTCCCATTCAATTCATTCAGACGTTACATACAAATAAATCCTTTTTGGAGTGTAAAAATTAAACAAGTTGGAATTCAATTTGTCTGATAACTAAAGTTTTTTTTTTTTTTGATACGCGTTTAATAACAACAGTTTTCAACTTTTGAACGTGCTCACATGAGAAAAGCGAATAGAAATACAGAGGGTATATAAAGATCCGAACATTCATCAGGTGCCAATCTTCCTCATTGACTGGCTGTCTCTCTTCCACTTCTCCAACTTCTGCTCCAACCGCCTCATCACCACCGGAAGATTCCTCCGGGGATTCCGGCGCAACGCCTCCATGGCCTCAAGGCAGTGATCTCTGGCGTACAACTTCTCAATGGTCCTTCTCTGATGAATCGTGAAATGGGTTTCCAGCTCCATCTCCATCACCATCCCTCGGTCGCCCTCGTCTCCCATCTCCACCAATTCCAAGCAGGCCTTCGCCGCCTCCACCGTGGACTTGAGATACGATCCCATCATGTCCATCTCAAACCTCTCCTCCTCCCACCTCCAATGCTTGTCCCTGTCTCCGTAGTCCACCCGATGATCCCCATTCCTCCTCTTTGCCGCCGGAGGCTCTGCTTCGCCGTGCTCCGGCGACCGCTTCCGTTTTCCCGAATCCTTCTTGCTGTCGATCTCAACCTCCGGCGGGGAGACCGTTCCAAAGAGGATTTTACGCAACGGGTCGAGGACGTCCTGGTGATGGCGGAACAGATGGATCAGCTCCGGCCACGCGGCGGCGTACCCGTCGCTGTCGTCGGCATGGTTCTTGACGGTGTGAAGGAAGGATTCGTAGAGGCCCTCGTTTCGCCGGAAACGAACCTTGAGCGTGTTGACGAAGTCGATGACATCGTAGAAGGCGGGCGGTGTTGTCGGTGGGGGTGCGAGTTGATGATGAGGACGGCGGTCGGGGACGATCTTGTAGGCGCCGGGGAGGAGGGCGTTGAAGTGGAGTATCAAGTTGGGGTTGTGATTGGAGAGGAGGTGGGCGACGAAATCGCAGTAGCCGTTGAACCAAGAGTGAGGTTCGCGGATGAGGGCGAGCAATCGCCGGTATGTTTCCGGCGACTCGGACTCTAAGCTCTCGATGAAGGACCGAGCATCCATTAGCTTCAACGTCATGGCGGAGCGATGCATTCAGTCTGATTGAATGACTGGAACTGAATGACTGGAACTGAACCAAATTTATATATTGAAACCCATTTTTATTAATAATGGCAACTTTATAATAATGGAAACATTTGTCTGATTGAAAAAAGGAAACCCTACTAAATTCTAATATACTGCCGCGCTCTCTCTATACATATATAAGGCGGGAAAGTGAGAAAATACAAATACGATATTATGGGGTTCAACAAACTCCTTGACAGCTGATTAAATTTGGCTTAAATCCTATCCGGTTCTTCATTTTCGTGCAAGCAAGCAAACATCACATTTACTAAGATTAGAAACATATTTATTAATATTAGAAAAATAATTACCAAATCTAAAAAAAAACATGTATATTTAATAAACATATTTATTAAAAAAAAATTGATTTATTTAGAATGAAGGTAATGATTCTAAACATCGCGATTTGAGTTTTTATGAGAATCGAGTTCTTTGGAAACTTGATATAGATTAATTTTTCACCTCTCCACTGGTCTTATTAAACATTGGTAATGGATATATATATATATATATATATATGAAAAATCAATCTTAATTATTTTTACCGTTCTTCTCATATTCCTTTTTTGTCTTCTTCTCGGCCTATTTACGGGGTTAAACCTCCTTGTGGCTATTATAAACTTAATATCATAGGTCAACGGGTCGAAAGTCAACAGTCAACGAATCAGAGGTCAACAATTGAAGGTTTAGGATCGAAGGGTCAAAGGTTCAAAAGTTAAAGGTGGGAGGATCGAAGATCAAGAGTCGAAGGTCAATCCTTAAAGACTTGAACGCCTCCTCAGTCGAAGACTAAAAAGGATTCAGGGCTTCGAATAGTCTTTGAGTCTTTTAGTTTAGTTTTTTTTTTTAACTTTTAATTACCCTTTACCCCCACCAAAACGCTAAAATGGATGAACTTTTGAGATTGTTTGAAAAGACCCGTATTCGCTTAAATAGACGTTTTAGATTATTTCACATAAGCACATTTTTGGGCAGTTTGACCAAGGGCATTGACCGTCATTTGAAAAGTTTGACTTTTTTCGATGCAAATTGTTTTGGCAATAACCTCTTCGTTTCAAGTCGGAATTGAGCACGGTCAAGTACATTAGTCTCCAAATTTCACCCTCAATCATCTGGTGTTGGCCTTGGGGCACTTTAATATCTCGTAGTAGAGGTTCTCAATTTTGGACTTCCCTGTTCGTGTCACAGTGTATCCATCTTGCACAAATTTGTTTAATATCAGCTCCAGACCTGGGACCGACTCCACGGTAGTGGGGGATCTTCCTATTCAACAAAATATGTCGTGGGCAGATAAATATAAGAAATAGGGTTAGTATTTCTAACCCGGACGAAATGGAGTGCAACAATTATTTTCACCGTTCTTCTCATATTCCTCCTTTACCTTCTTCTAAGCCTATTCATTGGGTCAAACCTGCTCGTGGCCGTTACAAACATAATGTGAATGGGATTTTCAACTACTCCATTGGTAAAGCAGGTCATGGAGAATTGTGAGGGATTCCAAGGGAAAGGTACTTTTCTTCTGTTATATGCCTTTTCTTTTGGTGGCTAATTAATGATGCTTTTCCAATAGAAGTTTTAACTCTACATAAAGCCCTTAGCCTATGCCTTGATTTCAATATTGGTCTGGATATATTTCTATCCACCCCTAGCCAATAGTTACAAATGGGAGAGATTGTTAGTTTCAGCTTTGTATTGGTCGTAGTTATTGTTACATAATGGTAATGGGGTGACAAGTAAGCAATACATGAAAAGAAGACCTTGAAGTGTTAACAATCGAAGTCTATTAGTCAATCAACATACATTACTAATTGAAGATGTTATGGTTAGTATAACCGAATAACTTCATAAAATTGAATGATCTCATTTAGGTGAGCTCGTAAAAGAAGTTTAAATGTGAACAAACCTCAACCGGCTAGGTTAAGGACTTCAAAATATAGCTTGAATAGGATTTGGTTCAGAGATTGTCTTCAAAATTGCCTTTCATGCGTTAAGCTATCAAAAAAGTCTAGTATACGACATAAATGTATATCAAATGATATTATTTACTATTAATTCATTTCATTCAAAAGAAATTGAACCATGGATTGAAACAATACAACTACAATATCAAAACAAGGCTACTACTTGTTTGCTTCCCAAATTTGCAGCTCTAATTATAGCTACACCCATACGATTTAGGAATATCAACTACATCATTTGTGGCGAATGAACACAATAAAAATAATAATAGCAGAATACAACCCTTTTCGACATAGGGTTACAAAATAAGTTGACCCGTGGCACCGCTTTGCAAGAAAAAAAATGATTTCGAATCACCGCGTACTATTTTTCCTCTTGCATGAGCCATGGAGGCATTACTTCATGCGAGGAGGAAGCAGCCATTTAGAAGCACCAATCCACTCAAGAGAGAGGTAGGGTTGGACACTTTCGTGACTCAACAGCTTTGAGAAAGGAGCTCTTTTTGCTCTATTGGCTCCTTGTCCCATGTTCATGTATTCCCCAAAAAATAGCATCCTGCAACATTATTTAATTATTTTATAATTGAAGGTAAATTTTATACTGACACAAGATCAAGCAAGAAAATATAAAATTTGAATGGTCATATAATTTTTCAAACCACAGTCAAAAGATCATACATATATTGAGTAATAAAAGTTATATTCTACATCTCAATGTGTCCATTTCCAACCGTAAAGGCAAAAGCTATTTTCACGTACCGTAGTTTGGAGGGAGGGTTAAGCAAAGCGGGGAGTATAAGCCAACACATGTATAAGCCAACACATGCATAATCTTAGAAGTTTTACATTACAGCAAATCGAGGCAAAAACTATTTTCCCAAACATTTTGCTCGGGTTTTGGGAAAGAACAAATATACTTTTAAAACTTACAATGCATCAGACACCGTATTTCCCATGCAGTAATTTGTTACCTCATAAAAAATTAAAAGAGAAAGAGTATAGGAGTAAATGAGATAGAGCTTACTTATCACGGTCTGGCTGGGAGATGTCGGACCACCCAACAGGGCTGATGACGTTGCTCATTTGAGTGTAAGAGAATACCACCTTAGGGCTGGGCATCCAAGCTCTTCCCAGAATCGCATTTGTAACAGTACCACTAATGGAGCAATGCACGAACGAGTATCCAGGTGTCCTCATTTGGGGTCTTCCTTGCATGCGCCGTTATCGTCGTGTCTCCCCCAGAATTCAGCACATACAAATCCGTGTTCTGCAAGCACAAAGAATCAATACCTTCATCATCGACGCACGTTTCAACCTTAATCTAACCCTTCATATTTAATTTGTAAGACATTATTATATGCATACAAACTTACTAAGAAGATTGATTTTCCATTTCCAAAGATAAAATCAACAGTTCCTTCAATATAGCAATCCTTGAACAAATGGTTTCCCTTGTCATCACACAGTGTGTCCTGAAATCCATTCATTCTGCAGTTGTAGAACGCCGCCTTGTCCCCGCTTACCCTCAACGCTAAGGCTTGTTCTCCTTCTTGTCCACGCGGCAGGGGCGCAGCATTCTACACGTGTCGTAGAAATATATAAGTTAAATCATTAATCATATATGGGTACGCGCATGACCCTATATAACATACTTGTTTGTACCCAATATAGCATACAAACGTCGTCAAATTAAGGTACCTTAAAGACCATGTTAACGGCCATGAAGTAATCAGACTCCACGATCAATGTGGCACTGTCGACAGTTCCGTACTGTGCTGCGGTGCCGCCAGCCACCATGGTCGCCAAGTTGTTACCGGATGGCGACCCATAGAAAGTGATGAAGGGCTTGTCAAGACCAATCGTCAGCTTCTCTTCGTATACGCCACCCTCAATCAATATGATAACACGCTGCTTATTTCCACTTGGGACACTGTTGACGGCGGCCGTGATCGTTTCAAAATGGCCTGACCCGTCCTTGCTGACCCTGATCACTTTGGCGTCGGCCTCCGCCTCAAAAAGGACCGGGTCAAGCGTGCCATTACGTGCAACGTAGCTCTTCACATTGCCATGGAACCAGATATTGAGAAAGGCCTTGTTCCTTGGGATAACAGCAGCAGCGTCGAGGTGGACGACAATGGCGAGGAAGGCCACCGACAGGAGAGCAAAGACGTGGCTAGTCATATCAATGTTAACTGGGTTTGGAACAATTAATGACATTGTTGGCGGAGGCAAGGGGTCATTTATAATTATGCTTGGCGGGTTCAAGTGGTGGTTGGGTAGCGTGACATGCACGCGCTGCAAGCTCGTTCGAGTTGTTCTCAATTTTGATTTGGGCCTATATTTGAAACAATGGCATTCTATTTTTGATACCAGCTTCTAAATATTAGCCTTTCACGTATTTTCGTTGGAAATTCGGGTTTTTTTTTCTAATGATAACTATAGTGTATGTGTGTGTGTGTGTTTATATATATAAATTATCCGTAAGTAAACATTTTAATTTGAGTCCCGGCCAACACAACATAGAGCTGGAATCCCGCTATTAGGATCTCTAAACAGGTTGGAATTCAATTTGTCTAATCCTTATATGCTTTGTTCAATTTTACCTAATCCTTATTGGCTTTGTATTGTTGAAACAAAAGAATCCTACTACAAATCAAGATGTTTAATTTGTTTCAGAGTCAGCAAAATTAAAGAACTCTATTGTAAAATAAGAAATACTCTTCATTTTTTATTATAATTAATTTTCGGGTTGTTAAATTTATTTTTTACAGAACCAAACTTCCCAATATGACAAGCAATTTTATCTTCAAATTACTAATAATATTTAATAACAAATATAGTAAATACATATTTACCATGTTATTTATCGTCACTCTATTATTAATATATGTATATGTACATTTATTAACGATATATTAACACATACATATACTAAATCTGGTACTAAATGTAAGGATGCATTAAATATCTATTCTTGCTTCAAAACGTGATTTGGTGTATTCTTTATAAACATATTTATTAAGTATGTTTGATTTTAACATATTTAGTATCCAAGCACGCCCAAAGATTTTAGCATGCATACTCCCAAGATTTGACCCAGATAGTTCACGTGACTATCTGAATCAAACAATGAACATTATTTATTTACTGATATAGTGAGTTTGAGGTATTGAACTCAATTTCAGAGTTTAAAGCTCAACCAACCAACCGTGCTAATACATGTATTCGCTAGTGACTGCTTTGCTTTTATTACTGGGGATGATGATATATGTTCCTTCTGAGGTACAACTTACAGTCAAAGAAACAGATTGTATAATTGAAATCAGCAGGAATAACAGATTGTATAATTTAAGTAGGGTGACATACTCAATTCACTGGTATCAGAGGTTGGGAAGGCCTATAGGAACGGTGTGGGATGCCAATTTTACCATCCGAATTTAAAAATTGCACTGGATGGAAAGTATTAATCAATGAATTGACCACTTCTCTGATCTCTCCTTGTGGTGTACAGAAGCCACAAACTGAAACTACCAAAACCAGAGCCACCATTATCCAAAAACTTAGCATAAACAGAGATTTGGTATAAGCTACGATGACAGGATAACTTATCCAAAGCTAAGAATAGGTTATCTAGCTAACAATAGTAAACGCACTGCGCTTATCTGATCAGGAACGGGATGTGATCATCACCCACATCAACAATGGCAGGCTAGTTTCATTACGTGCCATGTAAAAAGTGAATCAAAGATGACCATAAAGAGATATTAAGATAATTTATATGCGAATCAAAGTAACAATGCTCCAAATTTAATTTCATTTTACTTGATTTCATAGTTGTCCACCACTTCCACATGCTTTGTGGTTTGATTATTGTTCTTTGGCTTCACTACATTCAGACTTGGACAGCGTAAACCAAATATAGGCAAATCAGGTTGTGAGGCGCAGTTAGAAGAAGAAGAAGAAGAAGAAGAAGAAGAAGAATGTCAAGAGTGAAGTAAAATTCTTTTCCTTCAAATGTGAAAAAAGGTACACACTAATAGAACTGGTCAGAAATACATTCCAAGCCTGCGCAATCCAAAACTTCAGTTTAATCTCTGATTAAGTAAATGTATTTGTTTCAAAAAAAAAGCAGAAAACAATTCGGATGGGTGTACTAATCACTCAAAAGATTGAGCAAGGTCAGCGGCCTTTGCATCAATACTCATGTTCCCATTCAATTCATTCAGACGTTACATACAAATAAATCCTTTTTGAAGTGTAAAAATTAAACAAGTTGGAATTCAATTTGTCTGATAACTAAAGTTTTTTTTTTTTTTTTTGGATACGCGTTTCATAACAACAGTTTTCAACTTTTGAACGTGCTCACATGAGAAAAACGAATAGAAATATTCCTAAAGATCCGAACATTCATGATGATCATTCATCAGGTGCCAATCTTCCTCATTGACTGGCTGTCTCTCTTCCACTTCTCCAACTTCTGCTCCAACCGCCTCATCACCACCGGAAGATTCCTCCGGGGATTCCGGCGCAACGCCTCCATGACCTCAAGGCAGTGATCGCTGGCGTACAACTTCTCAATGGTCCTTCTCTGATGAATCGTGAAATGGGTTTCCAGCTCCATCTCCATCACCATCCCTCGGTCGCCGTCGTCTCCCATCTCCACCAACTCCAAGCAGGCCTTCGCCACCTCCACCGTGGACTTGAGATACGATCCCATCATGTCCATCTCAAACCTCTCCTCCTCCCACCTCCAGTGCTTATCCCTGTCTCCGTAGTCCACCCCATGATCCCCATTCCTCCTCTTTGCCGCCGGAGGCTCTGCTTCGCCGTGCTCCGGCGACCGCTTCCGTTTTCCCGAATCCTTCTTGCTGTCGATCTCAACCTCCGTGCCAAAGAGGATTTTACGCAACGGGTCGAGGACGTCCTGGTGATGGCGGAACAGATGGACCAACTCCGGCCACGCGGCGGCGTACCCGTCGCTGTCGTCGGCGTGGTTCTTGACGGTGTGAAGGAAGGATTCGTAGAGGCCCTCGTTTCGCCGGAAACGAACCTTGAGCATGTTGACGAAGTCGATGACATCGTAGAAGGCGGGCGGTGTTGTCGGTGGAGGTGCGAGTTGATGATGAGGAAGGCGGTCGGGGACGATCTTGTCGGCATCGGGGAGGAGGGCGTTGAAGTGGAGGATCAAGTTGGGGTTGTGATCGGAGAGGAGGTGGGCGACGAAATCGCAGTAGCCGTTGAACCAAGAGTGAGGTTCGCGGATGAGGGCGAGCAATCGCCGGTGTGCTTCCGGCGACTCGGACTCTAAGCTCTCGATGAAGGACCGAGCATCCATTAGCTTTAACGTCATGGCGGAGCCATGCATTTAGTCTGATTGAATGACTGGAACTGAACCAAAATTATATACTGAAACCCATCTCTAATAATAATGGCAACTTTATAATACTGGAAACATTTGTTTGATTGAAAAAAGGAAAGTGAGAAAATACAAATAGCGATCAATTATAGGGTTCAACAAACTCCTCGACAGCTGATTAAGTTTGGCTTAAATCCTATCCGGTTTTTCATTTTCGTGGACGCAAGCAAACGTCATATTTATTAAGATTAGAAACATATTTATTAAGATTACAAAAATATTTACGAAATCTAAAAAAACATGTATATTTAATAAACATATTTATTAAAAAAAATATTTTTTAGTTTATTTGGAATGAACGTAATAATTTTAAATATTGTGGTTTCGGTTTTTATGATAATAGAGTTATTTGGAAAGTTGATAGATTTATTTTTTTTACCTCTAATAGTCTTATTAACCATTAATAATGGAGATATGAAAAATTAATCTTAATTATTTTTACCGTTCTTCTCATATTCCTCTTGTATCTTCTTCTAGGCCTATTCACTGGGTCAAACCTGCTTATAGCTGTTATAAACTTACCCTTTGCTTGTTTTCTATGGAAAAACGGCTTGCATATGGAAAATGCCTTACTTGACACATATGGAAAGAGCATGGAAAATGTATGGGAATATGTGATGACACATTGGAATGTGTAATGTTGTTTTCCTCTTCAAAATGGGGTGAAAAGAGGGAGAAAATGCACAGTAAATTTTATTTCCAAAATTGTCCCTAATATCCCACTACTAATAATCCTACAAATTGGTAAAATTGATATTTCACATAATATTACTTTTTTATTTTTTCTTTTAATTCTAATTAAATTATAAAAAAATACATTTTCTACCTCTTTTCTACTCCAACCAAACAACTATTTTTTCCACCATTTTTCTTTCTACCTATTTTCTTTCTATACCTTTCCATATCAAATTCTTCCACCTCTTTTCTTTATTTTGTCAAGCAAAGGGTTAATGTGGATGGGATTTTCAACTACTCCATTAATGGTAAAGTAGGTGGTGGGAGCATTGTGAGGGATTTCAAGGACAAGGTACCTTTCTTCTTTTATATGTCTTTTCTTTTGGTGGCTAATGATGCTTTTGCAATGGAAGTTTTAATTCTATATAAAGCCCTTAGCTTATGCCTTGATTTCAATATTGGTCTGGATATATTTCGACCACCCCTAGCCAATAATTAAAAATGGGGGAGATTATTAGTTTTAACTTTGTATTGGTCGTAGTTATTGTTACAAAATGGTAATGGGGTGACAAGCAAGCAATACATGAAAAGAAGACGTTTAAGTGTTAAAAACCAAAGTGTATTAGTCAATCAACATACGTTACTAATTGAAGATGTTAGGGTTAATATAACTGAATAACTTCATAAAATTGAATGATCTCATTTAAGTGAGCTTGTAAAAGAAGTTTAAATATGAACAGATCTCAACAGGCTAAGCGAGGACTTCAAAATATAGCATGAGTAGGATTTGTTCTAGAGATTGTCTTCAAAATTTCCTTCCAGGCATTAAGCTATCAAAAAAGTCTTGTATACGACATAAATGTATATCAAATGATATTATTTACTATTAATTCATTTCATTCGTAGAGAAATTGAACCATGGATTGAAGCAATACAATTACAATATCAAAACAAGGCTACTACTTATTTACTTCCCAAATTTGCGGCTCTAATTACAACTACGAACACCCATAAGATTTAGGAAAATCCACTGCATCATTTGTGGCAAATAAAACCCAATAAAAATAATAATAGCAGAAGGCAACCCTTTTCGATATAAGGTTACAAAATAAGTTGACCCGTGGAACCACTTTGCAAGAAAAAAATGATTTCGAATCACCACGTATTATTTTTCCTCTTGCATGAGCCATGGAGGCATTACTTCATGCGAGGAGGAAGCAGCCATTTAGAAGCACCAATCCACTCAAGAGAGAGATAGCGTTGGACACTTTCGTGACTGAGCAGCTTTGAGAAAGGAGCTCTTTTCGCTCTATTGGCTCCTTGTCCCATGTTCATGTATTCCCCAAAAAATAGCATCCTGTAAAATTATTTAATTCTTTCATAATTGAAGGTAAATTTTATACTAACATAGGACCAAAGCAAGAAAATATAAAATTTGAATGGTCATGTAATATTTCAAACCACAATAAAAACATTACACATATACCGAGTATCAAAGGTTATATTCTGCATCCCAAATCGTAAAGGTTATATTTCAAACTGTAAAGGCAAAAGCTATTTTCACCGAGTATAAGCAACACAAGCATAATCTTAGAAGTTTTCCATTGCAGCAACTCGAAGTAAAAACTGTTTTTCCAAACATTTTCACAAGTTTTGGGAAAGAGCAAATATACTCTTAATACTTACAATGTCTCGTATTTCCCATCAAGTAATTTGTTACCTTATAAAAAATTAAAAGAGAAAGAGTATAGGAGTGAACGAGAGATAGCTTACTTATCACGGTCTGGCTGGGAGATGTCGGACCACCCAACAGGACTGATAACATTACTCATTTGAGTGTAAGAGAATACCACCTTAGGGCTGGGCATCCAAGCTCTTCCCAAAATCGCATTTGTAACGGTACCACTAATGGAGCAATGCACGAACGAGTATCCAGTGTCCTCATCTGGGGTCTTCCCTGCGTGTGCCGTTATCGTTGTATCTCCACCAGAATTCAACACATACAAATCTGTGTTCTGCAAGCGCAAAGAGTCAGTACCTTCATCATCAACGCACATTTCAACCTTAATCTAACCCTTCATATTTATATACGCATACAAACTTACCAAGAAGATTGATTTTCCATTTCCAAAGATAAAATCAACAGTTCCTTCAATATAGCAATCCTTGAACAAATGGTTTCCCTTGTCATCACACAGTGTGTCCTGAAATCCATTCATTCTGCAGTTGTAGAACGCCGCCTTGTCCCCGCTTACCCTCAACGCTAAGGCTTGTTCTCCTGCTTGTCCACGCGGCAGGGGCGCAGCATTCTGCACGTGTCGTAAAAATATACAAGTAAAATCATTAATCATATATGGGTACGCGCATGACCCAATATAACATATTTGTTTGTACCCAATATAGCATACAAACGTCGTCAAATTAAGGTACCTTAAAGACCATGTTAACGGCCATGAAGTAATCAGACTCCACGATCAATGTGGCGCTGTCGACAGTGCCATACTGTGCTGCGGTGCCGCCAGCCACCATGGTCGCCAAGTTGTTACCGGATGGCGATCCATAGAAAGTGATGAAGGGCTTGTCAAGACCAATCGTCAGCTTCTCTTCGTATACGCCACCCTCAATCAATATGATAACACGCTGCTTATTGCCACTTGGGACACTGTTGACGGCGGCCGTGATCGTTTCAAAATGGCCTGACCCGTCCTTGCTGACCCTGATCACTTTGGCGTCGGCCTCCGCCTCAAAAAGGACCGGGTCAAGCGTGCCATTACGTGCAACGTAGCTCTTCACATTGCCATGGAACCAGATATTGAGAAAGGCCTTGTTCCTTGGGATAACAGCAGCAGCGTCGAGGTGGACGACTATGGCAAGGAAAGCCACCGACAGGAGAGCAAAGACGTGTCTAGTCATATCAATGTTAACTGGGTTTCGAACAATTAATGACATTGTTGGCAGAGGCAAGGGGTCATTTATATGCTTGGCGGGTTCAAGTGGCGGTTGGGTAGCGTGGCATGCACGCGCTGCAAGCTCATTCGAGTTGTTCTCAATTTTGATTTGGGCTTGAAACAATGGAATTCTATTTTTGATACCTGCTTCTAAATATTAACCTTTCATGTATTTTCGTTGGAAATTCGGGTTTTTTTTTCTAATGATGATAACAATAGTGTGTGTGTGTGTGTGTGTATATGTGTGTGTGAGTATGTGTGTGTGTGTGTGTGTGTGTGTATATATATATATGTATAATTTATCCGTAACTAAACATTTTAATTTGAGTTCCGGCCATGCCAACACAACATAGAGCTGGAATCCCGCTATTAGGATCTCTAATAATGCGGATGCGTGTAATTGATTTGTTTAATTTGTTTAATCCTGCAAAGTCAGCAAAATTAAATAACTTTACTGTAAAATAAGAAATGCTCTTCATTTTTTTTTATAATTAATTTTCGGATGTTAAATTTATTTTTTCCAAAATTAAACTTCGCAAGCTGACAAGCAATTTTATCTGCAAATTACTAATAATATTTAATAACAAATATAGTAAATACATATTTACTATGTTATTTATCATCACTCTATTATTAATATATGTATACGTACATTTATTAACGATGATTTGGTGTATTCTTTATAAACATATTTATTAAGTATGTTTGATTTTAACATATTTAGTATCCAAGCACGCCCAAAGATTTTAGCATACATACTCCCAAGATTTGACCCTGATAGTTCACGTGACTATCAGAATCAAACAATGAACATTATTTATTTACTGATATAGTGAGTTTGAGGTATTGGACTCAATTTCGGAGTTTAAAGCTCAACCAACCAGCCGTGCTAATATATGTATTCGCTAGTGACATCTTTGCTTTTATTACAGGGGATGATGACATATGTTCCTTCTGAGCTACAACTTACAGTCAAAGAAACAGATTGTATAATTGAAATCAGCGGGAATAACAGAAGATAAAGCACCCAACAAATAGTAGGCAACAATTTTTACTCAGCCAACCCCCCATTTTTCGTGACTCACCGTGCAGATGGATCGAAGGCATCCCATCTACAACACCTACAACAACAATTTCGTCAGACACGATGTAAAATCCAAAACATGGCAGCCTAGGAGATAGAATGTCTCCTGTGTCTTGATGAGCTAGAGGATTTTATCTCCCCTGGTATTGGGCTATGAGAACTGCCCGATGTCTCTGAGCTCTTATTTTCTCCCTGCCCCCTACCACCACCTAGCTGGCTTTTTCCACTCTTCAGAGATTTTGCATTTCTTCTGAATTCATCATCCTGATCTCGCTTGCCTTGTGAGAGATCTGAAACTTCCGGGCTCTTATTTTCTCCCGTGCAACGATGTCTGCTTTGAGCAGCACTCCGAGTATTTAAGTAGGGTGACATACTCAATTCACTTGTATCAGAGGTTGGGAAGGCCTATAGGAATGGCGTGGGATGCCAATTTTACTATCCTTTTGACCTATTGTCAAAGGGGTTTAAAACATGCACTGGAGGGGAAGTACTAATCAATGAATTGACCACTTCTCTGATCTCTCCTAGTGGTGTACAGAAGCCACAAACTGAAACTACCAAAACCAGAGCCACCATTATCCAAAAACTTAGCATAAACAGAGATTTGGTATAAGATACGATGACAGGATAAGTTATCCAAAGCTAATAATAGGTTATCTAGCTAACATTGGTAAACACACTGCGCTTATCTGATCAGGAACAGGAAGTGATCAGCACCCACATCAACAATGGTAGGCTAGTTTCATTACATGCCATGCAAAAAGTGAATCATAGACGATCATAAAGAGGTATTAAGATAATTTATATGCGAATCAAAGTAACAATGCTCCAAATTTAATTTCATTGTACTTGATTTCATAGTTGTCCACCACTTCCACATGCTTTTTAGTTTAATTTCATTGTACTTGTTTTCATAGTTGTCCAAATTTAAACAAAGTAACAATGCTCCAAATCAGGTTTTGAGGCGCAGTTAAAGAAGAAGAAGAAGAAAGAGGAGGAGGAGGAGGAGGAGGAGGAGGACAACTGGTACACACTAATAGAACTGGTCAGAAATACATTCCAATCCGGCGAAAGCCAAATAAATGACAGAAGAAAACCCACTTTACTGGAAGAGCTTTAGTTTAATCTCTATTTAAGTAAATGTATTTGTTTCAAAAACAAAACAAAAAACAAAAACAATTCGGATGGATGTACTAATCACTCAAAAATTGACCGAGGTCAGCGGCCTTTGCATCAATACTCATGTTCCCATTCAATTCATTCAGACGTTACATACAAATAAATCCTTTTTGGAGTGTAAAAATTAAACAAGTTGGAATTCAATTTGTCTCTGATAACTAAAGTTTTTTTTTTTTTTGGATACGCGTTTAATAACAACAGTTTTCAACTTTTGAACGTGCTCACATGAGAAAAGCGAATAGAAATACAGAGGGTATATAAAGATCCGAACATTCATCAGGTGCCAATCTTCCTCATTGACTGGCTGTCTCTCTTCCACTTCTCCAACTTCTGCTCCAACCGCCTCATCACCACCGGAAGATTCCTCCGGGGATTCCGGCGCAACGCCTCCATGGCCTCAAGGCAGTGATCTCTGGCGTACAACTTCTCAATGGTCCTTCTCTGATGAATCGTGAAATGGGTTTCCAGCTCCATCTCCATCACCATCCCTCGGTCGCCGTCGTCTCCCATCTCCACCAACTCCAAGCAAGCCTTCGCCGCCTCCACCGTGGACTTGAGATACGATCCCATCATGTCCATCTCAAACCTCTCCTCCTCCCACCTCCAATGCTTGTCCCTGTCTCCGTAGTCCACCCGATGATCCCCATTCCTCCTCTTTGCCGCCGGAGGCTCTGCTTCGCCGTGCTCCGGCGACCGCTTCCGTTTTCCCGAATCCTTCTTGCTGTCGATCTCAACCTCTGGCGGGGAGACCGTTCCAAAGAGGATTTTACGCAACGGGTCGAGGACGTCCTGGTGATGGCGGAACAGATGGATCAGCTCCGGCCACGCGGCGGCGTACCCGTCGCTGTCGTCGGCATGGTTCTTGACTGTGTGAAGGAAGGATTCGTAGAGGCCCTCGTTTCTCCGGAAACGAACCTTGAGCGTGTTGACGAAGTCGATGACATCGTAGAAGGCGGGCGGTGTTGTCGGTGGGGGTGCGAGTTGATGATGAGGACGGCGGTCGGGGACGATCTTGTAGGCGCCGGGGAGGAGGGCGTTGAAGTGGAGTATCAAGTTGGGGTTGTGATTGGAGAGGAGGTGGGCGACGAAATCGCAGTAGCCGTTGAACCAAGAGTGAGGTTCGCGGATGAGGGCGAGCAATCGCCGGTATGTTTCCGGCGACTCGGACTCTAAGCTCTCGATGAAGGACCGAGCATCCATTAGCTTCAACGTCATGGCGGAGCGATGCATTCAGTCTGATTGAATGACTGGAACTGAACCAAATTTATATATTGAAACCCATTTTTATTAATAATGGCAACTTTATAATAATGGAAACATTTGTCTGATTGAAAAAAGGAAACCCTATTAAATTCTAATATACTGCCGCGCTCTCTCTATACATATATAAGGCGGGAAAGTGAGAAAATACAAATACGATATTATGGGGTTCAACAAACTCCTTGACAGCTGATTAAATTTGGCTTAAATCCTATCCGGTTCTTCATTTTCGTGCAAGCAAGCAAACATCATATTTACTAAGATTAGAAACAAATTTATTAATATTAGAAAAATAATTACCAAATCTAAAAAAAACATGTATATTTAATAAACATATTTATTAAAAAAAATTGATTTATTTAGAATGAAGGTAATGATTCTAAACATCGCGATTTGAGTTTTTATGAGAATCGAGTTCTTTGGAAACTTGATATAGATTAATTTTTCACCTCTCCACTGGTCTTATTAAACATTGGTAATGGATATATATATATGAAAAATCAATCTTAATTATTTTTACCGTTCTTCTCATATTCCTTTTTTGTCTTCTTCTCGGCCTATTTACGGGGTTAAACCTCCTTGTGGCTATTATAAACTTAATATCATAGGTCAACGGGTCGAAAGTCAATAGTCAACGAATCAGAGGTCAACAATTGAAGGTTTAGGATCGAAGGGTCAAAGGTTCGAAAGTTAAAGGTGGGAGGATCGAAGATCAAGAGTCGAAGGTCAATCCTTAAAGGCTTGAACGCCTCCTCAGTCGAAGACTAAAAAGGATTCAGGGCTTCGAATAGTCTTTGAGTTTAGTTTTTTTTTTTTAACTTTTAATTACCCTTTACCCCCACCAAAACGCTAAAATGGATGAACTTTTGAGATTGTTTGAAAAGACCCGTATTCGCTAAAATAGACGTTTTAGATTATTTCACATAAGCACATTTTTGGGCAGTTTGACCAAGGGCATTGACCGTCATTCGGAAAGTTTGACTTTTTTCGATGCAAATTGTTTTGGCAATAACCTCTTCGTTTCAAGTCGGAATTGAGCACGGTCAAGTACATTAGTCTCCAAATTTCACCCTCAATCATCTGGTGTTGGCCTTGGGGCACTTTAATATCTCGTAGTAGAGGTTCTCAATTTTGGACTTCCCTGTTCGTGTCACAGTGTATCCATCTTGCACAAATTTGTTTAATATCAACTCCAGACCTGGGACCGACTCCACGGTAGTGGGGGATCTTCCTATTCAACAAAATATGTCGTGGGCAGATAAATATAAGAAATAGGGTTAGTATTTCTAACCCGGACAAAATGGAGTGCAACAATTATTTTCACCGTTCTTCTCATATTCCTCCTTTACCTTCTTCTAAGCCTATTCATTGGGTCAAACCTGCTCGTGGCCGTTACAAACATAATGTGAATGGGATTTTCAACTACTCCATTGGTAAAGCAGGTCATGGAGAATTGTGAGGGATTCCAAGGGAAAGGTACTTTTCTTCTGTTATATGCCTTTTCTTTTGGTGGCTAATTAATGATGCTTTTCCAATAGAAGTTTTAACTCTACATAAAGCCCTTAGCCTATGCCTTGATTTCAATATTGGTCTGGATATATTTCTAACCACCCCTAGCCAATAGTTACAAATGGGAGAGATTGTTAGTTTCAGCTTTGTATTGGTCGTAGTTATTGTTACATAATGGTAATGGGGTGACAAGCAAGCAATACATGAAAAGAAGACCTTGAAGTGTTAACAATCGAAGTCTATTAGTCAATCAACATACATTACTAATTGAAGATGTTATGGTTAGTATAACCGAATAACTTCATAAAATTGAATGATCTCATTTAGGTGAGCTCGTAAAAGAAGTTTAAATGTGAACAAACCTCAACCGGCTAGGTTGAGGACTTCAAAATATAGCTCGAATAGGATTTGGTTCAGAGATTGTCTTCAAAATTGCCTTTCATGCGTTAAGCTATCAAAAAAGTCTAGTATACGACATAAATGTATATCAAATGATATTATTTACTATTAATTCATTTCATTCAAAAGAAATTGAACCATGGATTGAAACAATACAATTACAATATCAAAACAAGGCTACTACTTGTTTGCTTCCCAAATTTGCAGCTCTAATTATAGCTACACCCATACGATTTAGGAATATCAACTACATCATTTGTGGCGAATGAACACAATAAAAATAATAATAGCAGAATACAACCCTTTTCGACATAGGGTTACAAAATAAGTTGACCCGTGGAACCGCTTTGCAAGAAAAAAATGATTTCGAATCACCGCGTACTATTTTTCCTCTTGCATGAGCCATGGAGGCATTACTTCATGCGAGGAGGAAGCAGCCACTTAGAAGCACCAATCCACTCAAGAGAGAGGTAGGGTTGGATACTTTCGTGACTCAACAGCTTTGAGAAAGGAGCTCTTTTTGCTCTATTGGCTCCTTGTCCCATGTTCATGTATTCCCCAAAAAATAGCATCCTGTAACATTATTTAATTATTTTATAATTGAAGGTAAATTTTATACTGACACAAGACTGAAGCAAGAAAATATAAAATTTGAATGGTCATATAATTTTTCAAACCACAGTCAAAAGATCATACATATATTGAGTAATAAAAGTTATATTCTACATCTCAATGTGTCCATTTCCAACCGTAAAGGCAAAAGCTATTTTCACGTACCGAGTATAAGCCAACACATGCATAATCTTAGAAGTTTTACATTACAGCAAATCGAGTATAAGCCAACGTACCGAGTATAAGCCAACACATGTATAAGCCAACACATGCATAATCTCAATGTGTCGATTTGCCAACACATGCAAATCGAGGCAAAAACTATTTTCCCAAACATTTTGCTCGGGTTTTGGGAAAGAACAAATATACTTTTAAAACTTACAATGCATCAGACACCGTATTTCCCATGCAGTAATTTGTTACCTCATAAAAAATTAAAAGAGAAAGAGTATAGGAGTAAATGAGATAGAGCTTACTTATCACGGTCTGGCTGGGAGATGTCGGACCACCCAACAGGGCTGATGACGTTGCTCATTTGAGTGTAAGAGAATACCACCTTAGGGCTGGGCATCCAAGCTCTTCCCAGAATCGCATTTGTAACAGTACCACTAATGGAGCAATGCACGAACGAGTATCCAGTGTCCTCATTTGGGGTCTTCCCTGCATGCGCCGTTATCGTCGTGTCTCCCCCAGAATTCAGCACATACAAATCCGTGTTCTGCAAGCACAAAGAATCAATACCTTCATCATCGACGCACGTTTCAACCTTAATCTAACCCTTCATATTTAATTTGTAAGACATTATTATATGCATACAAACTTACTAAGAAGATTGATTTTCCATTTCCAAAGATAAAATCAACAGTTCCTTCAATATAGCAATCCTTGAACAAATGGTTTCCCTTGTCATCACACAGTGTGTCCTGAAATCCATTCATTCTGCAGTTGTAGAACGCCGCCTTGTCCCCGCTTACCCTCAACGCTAAGGCTTGTTCTCCTTCTTGTCCACGCGGCAGGGGCGCAGCATTCTACACGTGTCGTAGAAATATATAAGTTAAATCATTAATCATATATGGGTACGCGCATGACCCTATATAACATACTTGTTTGTACCCAATATAGCATACAAACGTCGTCAAATTAAGGTACCTTAAAGACCATGTTAACGGCCATGAAGTAATCAGACTCCACGATCAATGTGGCACTGTCGACAGTTCCGTACTGTGCTGCGGTGCCGCCAGCCACCATGGTCGCCAAGTTGTTACCGGATGGCGACCCATAGAAAGTGATGAAGGGCTTGTCAAGACCAATCGTCAGCTTCTCTTCGTATACGCCACCCTCAATCAATATGATAACACGCTGCTTATTTCCACTTGGGACACTGTTGACGGCGGCCGTGATCGTTTCAAAATGGCCTGACCCGTCCTTGCTGACCCTGATCACTTTGGCGTCGGCCTCCGCCTCAAAAAGGACCGGGTCAAGCGTGCCATTACGTGCAACGTAGCTCTTCACATTGCCATGGAACCAGATATTGAGAAAGGCCTTGTTCCTTGGGATAACAGCAGCAGCGTCGAGGTGGACGACAATGGCGAGGAAGGCCACCGACAGGAGAGCAAAGACGTGGCTAGTCATATCAATGTTAACTGGGTTTGGAACAATTAATGACATTGTTGGCGGAGGCAAGGGGTCATTTATAATTATGCTTGGCGGGTTCAAGTGGTGGTTGGGTAGCGTGACATGCACGCGCTGCAAGCTCGTTCGAGTTGTTCTCAATTTTGATTTGGGCCTATATTTGAAACAATGGCATTCTATTTTTGATACCAGCTTCTAAATATTAGCCTTTCACGTATTTTCGTTGGAAATTCGGGTTTTTTTTTCTAATGATAACTATAGTGTATGTGTGTGTGTGTGTTTATATATATAAATTATCCGTAAGTAAACATTTTAATTTGAGTCCCGGCCAACACAACATAGAGCTGGAATCCCGCTATTAGGATCTCTAAACAGGTTGGAATTCAATTTGTCTAATCCTTATATGCTTTGTTCAATTTTACCTAATCCTTATTGGCTTTGTATTGTTGAAACAAAAGAATCCTACTACAAATCAAGATGTTTAATTTGTTTCAGAGTCAGCAAAATTAAAGAACTCTATTGTAAAATAAGAAATACTCTTCATTTTTTATTATAATTAATTTTCGGGTTGTTAAATTTATTTTTTACAGAACCAAACTTCCCAATATGACAAGCAATTTTATCTTCAAATTACTAATAATATTTAATAACAAATATAGTAAATACATATTTACCATGTTATTTATCGTCACTCTATTATTAATATATGTATATGTACATTTATTAACGATATATTAACACATACATATACTAAATCTGGTACTAAATGTAAGGATGCATTAAATATCTATTCTTGCTTCAAAACGTGATTTGGTGTATTCTTTATAAACATATTTATTAAGTATGTTTGATTTTAACATATTTAGTATCCAAGCACGCCCAAAGATTTTAGCATGCATACTCCCAAGATTTGACCCAGATAGTTCACGTGACTATCTGAATCAAACAATGAACATTATTTATTTACTGATATAGTGAGTTTGAGGTATTGAACTCAATTTCAGAGTTTAAAGCTCAACCAACCAACCGTGCTAATACATGTATTCGCTAGTGACTGCTTTGCTTTTATTACTGGGGATGATGATATATGTTCCTTCTGAGGTACAACTTACAGTCAAAGAAACAGATTGTATAATTGAAATCAGCAGGAATAACAGATTGTATAATTTAAGTAGGGTGACATACTCAATTCACTGGTATCAGAGGTTGGGAAGGCCTATAGGAACGGTGTGGGATGCCAATTTTACCATCCGAATTTAAAAATTGCACTGGATGGAAAGTATTAATCAATGAATTGACCACTTCTCTGATCTCTCCTTGTGGTGTACAGAAGCCACAAACTGAAACTACCAAAACCAGAGCCACCATTATCCAAAAACTTAGCATAAACAGAGATTTGGTATAAGCTACGATGACAGGATAACTTATCCAAAGCTAAGAATAGGTTATCTAGCTAACAATAGTAAACGCACTGCGCTTATCTGATCAGGAACGGGATGTGATCATCACCCACATCAACAATGGCAGGCTAGTTTCATTACGTGCCATGTAAAAAGTGAATCAAAGATGACCATAAAGAGATATTAAGATAATTTATATGCGAATCAAAGTAACAATGCTCCAAATTTAATTTCATTTTACTTGATTTCATAGTTGTCCACCACTTCCACATGCTTTGTGGTTTGATTATTGTTCTTTGGCTTCACTACATTCAGACTTGGACAGCGTAAACCAAATATAGGCAAATCAGGTTGTGAGGCGCAGTTAGAAGAAGAAGAAGAAGAAGAAGAAGAAGAAGAAGTGTCAAGAGTGAAGTAAAATTCTTTTCCTTCAAATGTGAAAAAAAGGTACACACTAATAGAACTGGTCAGAAATACATTCCAAGCCTGCGCAATCCAAAACTTCAGTTTAATCTCTGATTAAGTAAATGTATTTGTTTCAAAAAAAAAGCAGAAAACAATTCGGATGGGTGTACTAATCACTCAAAAGATTGAGCAAGGTCAGCGGCCTTTGCATCAATACTCATGTTCCCATTCAATTCATTCAGACGTTACATACAAATAAATCCTTTTTGAAGTGTAAAAATTAAACAAGTTGGAATTCAATTTGTCTGATAACTAAAGTTTTTTTTTTTTTTTTGGATACGCGTTTCATAACAACAGTTTTCAACTTTTGAACGTGCTCACATGAGAAAAACGAATAGAAATATTCCTAAAGATCCGAACATTCATGATGATCATTCATCAGGTGCCAATCTTCCTCATTGACTGGCTGTCTCTCTTCCACTTCTCCAACTTCTGCTCCAACCGCCTCATCACCACCGGAAGATTCCTCCGGGGATTCCGGCGCAACGCCTCCATGACCTCAAGGCAGTGATCGCTGGCGTACAACTTCTCAATGGTCCTTCTCTGATGAATCGTGAAATGGGTTTCCAGCTCCATCTCCATCACCATCCCTCGGTCGCCGTCGTCTCCCATCTCCACCAACTCCAAGCAGGCCTTCGCCACCTCCACCGTGGACTTGAGATACGATCCCATCATGTCCATCTCAAACCTCTCCTCCTCCCACCTCCAGTGCTTATCCCTGTCTCCGTAGTCCACCCCATGATCCCCATTCCTCCTCTTTGCCGCCGGAGGCTCTGCTTCGCCGTGCTCCGGCGACCGCTTCCGTTTTCCCGAATCCTTCTTGCTGTCGATCTCAACCTCCGTGCCAAAGAGGATTTTACGCAACGGGTCGAGGACGTCCTGGTGATGGCGGAACAGATGGACCAACTCCGGCCACGCGGCGGCGTACCCGTCGCTGTCGTCGGCGTGGTTCTTGACGGTGTGAAGGAAGGATTCGTAGAGGCCCTCGTTTCGCCGGAAACGAACCTTGAGCATGTTGACGAAGTCGATGACATCGTAGAAGGCGGGCGGTGTTGTCGGTGGAGGTGCGAGTTGATGATGAGGAAGGCGGTCGGGGACGATCTTGTCGGCATCGGGGAGGAGGGCGTTGAAGTGGAGGATCAAGTTGGGGTTGTGATCGGAGAGGAGGTGGGCGACGAAATCGCAGTAGCCGTTGAACCAAGAGTGAGGTTCGCGGATGAGGGCGAGCAATCGCCGGTGTGCTTCCGGCGACTCAGACTCTAAGCTCTCGATGAAGGACCGAGCATCCATTAGCTTTAACGTCATGGCGGAGCCATGCATTTAGTCTGATTGAATGACTGGAACTGAACCAAAATTATATACTGAAACCCATCTCTAATAATAATGGCAACTTTATAATACTGGAAACATTTGTTTGATTGAAAAAAGGAAAGTGAGAAAATACAAATAGCGATCAATTATAGGGTTCAACAAACTCCTCGACAGCTGATTAAGTTTGGCTTAAATCCTATCCGGTTTTTCATTTTCGTGGACGCAAGCAAACGTCATATTTATTAAGATTAGAAACATATTTATTAAGATTACAAAAATATTTACGAAATCTAAAAAAACATGTATATTTAATAAACATATTTATTAAAAAAAAATATTTTTTAGTTTATTTGGAATGAACGTAATAATTTTAAATATTGTGGTTTCGGTTTTTATGATAATAGAGTTATTTGGAAAGTTGATAGATTTATTTTTTTTACCTCTAATAGTCTTATTAACCATTAATAATGGAGATATGAAAAATTAATCTTAATTATTTTTACCGTTCTTCTCATATTCCTCTTGTATCTTCTTCTAGGCCTATTCACTGGGTCAAACCTGCTTATAGCTGTTATAAACTTACCCTTTGCTTGTTTTCTATGGAAAAACGGCTTGCATATGGAAAATGCCTTACTTGACACATATGGAAAGAGCATGGAAAATGTATGGGAATATGTGATGACACATTGGAATGTGTAATGTTGTTTTCCTCTTCAAAATGGGGTGAAAAGAGGGAGAAAATGCACAGTAAATTTTATTTCCAAAATTGTCCCTAATATCCCACTACTAATAATCCTACAAATTGGTAAAATTGATATTTCACATAATATTACTTTTTTATTTTTTCTTTAATTCTAATTAAATTATAAAAAATACATTTTCTACCTCTTTTCTACTCCAACCAAACAACTATTTTTTCCACCATTTTTCTTTCTACCTATTTTCTTTCTATACCTTTCCATATCAAATTCTTCCACCTCTTTTCTTTATTTTGTCAAGCAAAGGGTTAATGTGGATGGGATTTTCAACTACTCCATTAATGGTAAAGTAGGTGGTGGGAGCATTGTGAGGGATTTCAAGGACAAGGTACCTTTCTTCTTTTATATGTCTTTTCTTTTGGTGGCTAATGATGCTTTTGCAATGGAAGTTTTAATTCTATATAAAGCCCTTAGCTTATGCCTTGATTTCAATATTGGTCTGGATATATTTCTGACCACCCCTAGCCAATAATTAAAAATGGGGGAGATTATTAGTTTTAACTTTGTATTGGTCGTAGTTATTGTTACAAAATGGTAATGGGGTGACAAGCAAGCAATACATGAAAAGAAGACGTTTAAGTGTTAAAAACCAAAGTGTATTAGTCAATCAACATACGTTACTAATTGAAGATGTTAGGGTTAATATAACTGAATAACTTCATAAAATTGAATGATCTCATTTAAGTGAGCTTGTAAAAGAAGTTTAAATATGAACAGATCTCAACAGGCTAAGCTGAGGACTTCAAAATATAGCATGAGTAGGATTTGTTCTAGAGATTGTCTTCAAAATTTCCTTCCAGGCATTAAGCTATCAAAAAAGTCTTGTATACGACATAAATGTATATCAAATGATATTATTTACTATTAATTCATTTCATTCGTAGAGAAATTGAACCATGGATTGAAGCAATACAATTACAATATCAAAACAAGGCTACTACTTATTTACTTCCCAAATTTGCGGCTCTAATTACAACTACGAACACCCATAAGATTTAGGAAAATCCACTGCATCATTTGTGGCAAATAAAACCCAATAAAAATAATAATAGCAGAAGGCAACCCTTTTCGATATAAGGTTACAAAATAAGTTGACCCGTGGAACCACTTTGCAAGAAAAAAATGATTTCGAATCACCACGTATTATTTTTCCTCTTGCATGAGCCATGGAGGCATTACTTCATGCGAGGAGGAAGCAGCCATTTAGAAGCACCAATCCACTCAAGAGAGAGATAGCGTTGGACACTTTCGTGATCGAGCAGCTTTGAGAAAGGAGCTCTTTTCGCTCTATTGGCTCCTTGTCCCATGTTCATGTATTCCCCAAAAAATAGCATCCTGTAAAATTATTTAATTCTTTCATAATTGAAGGTAAATTTTATACTAACATAGGACCAAAGCAAGAAAATATAAAATTTGAATGGTCATGTAATATTTCAAACCACAATAAAAACATTACACATATACCGAGTATCAAAGGTTATATTCTGCATCCCAAATCGTAAAGGTTATATTTCAAACTGTAAAGGCAAAAGCTATTTTCACCGAGTATAAGCAACACAAGCATAATCTTAGAAGTTTTCCATTGCAGCAACTCGAAGTAAAAAACTGTTTTTCCAAACATTTTCACAAGTTTTGGGAAAGAGCAAATATACTCTTAATACTTACAATGTCTCGTATTTCCCATCAAGTAATTTGTTACCTTATAAAAAATTAAAAGAGAAAGAGTATAGGAGTGAACGAGAGATAGCTTACTTATCACGGTCTGGCTGGGAGATGTCGGACCACCCAACAGGACTGATAACATTACTCATTTGAGTGTAAGAGAATACCACCTTAGGGCTGGGCATCCAAGCTCTTCCCAAAATCGCATTTGTAACGGTACCACTAATGGAGCAATGCACGAACGAGTATCCAGTGTCCTCATCTGGGGTCTTCCCTGCGTGTGCCGTTATCGTTGTATCTCCACCAGAATTCAACACATACAAATCTGTGTTCTGCAAGCGCAAAGAGTCAGTACCTTCATCATCAACGCACATTTCAACCTTAATCTAACCCTTCATATTTATATACGCATACAAACTTACCAAGAAGATTGATTTTCCATTTCCAAAGATAAAATCAACAGTTCCTTCAATATAGCAATCCTTGAACAAATGGTTTCCCTTGTCATCACACAGTGTGTCCTGAAATCCATTCATTCTGCAGTTGTAGAACGCCGCCTTGTCCCCGCTTACCCTCAACGCTAAGGCTTGTTCTCCTGCTTGTCCACGCGGCAGGGGCGCAGCATTCTGCACGTGTCGTAAAAATATACAAGTAAAATCATTAATCATATATGGGTACGCGCATGACCCAATATAACATATTTGTTTGTACCCAATATAGCATACAAACGTCGTCAAATTAAGGTACCTTAAAGACCATGTTAACGGCCATGAAGTAATCAGACTCCACGATCAATGTGGCGCTGTCGACAGTGCCATACTGTGCTGCGGTGCCGCCAGCCACCATGGTCGCCAAGTTGTTACCGGATGGCGATCCATAGAAAGTGATGAAGGGCTTGTCAAGACCAATCGTCAGCTTCTCTTCGTATACGCCACCCTCAATCAATATGATAACACGCTGCTTATTGCCACTTGGGACACTGTTGACGGCGGCCGTGATCGTTTCAAAATGGCCTGACCCGTCCTTGCTGACCCTGATCACTTTGGCGTCGGCCTCCGCCTCAAAAAGGACCGGGTCAAGCGTGCCATTACGTGCAACGTAGCTCTTCACATTGCCATGGAACCAGATATTGAGAAAGGCCTTGTTCCTTGGGATAACAGCAGCAGCGTCGAGGTGGACGACTATGGCAAGGAAAGCCACCGACAGGAGAGCAAAGACGTGTCTAGTCATATCAATGTTAACTGGGTTTCGAACAATTAATGACATTGTTGGCAGAGGCAAGGGGTCATTTATATGCTTGGCGGGTTCAAGTGGCGGTTGGGTAGCGTGGCATGCACGCGCTGCAAGCTCATTCGAGTTGTTCTCAATTTTGATTTGGGCTTGAAACAATGGAATTCTATTTTTGATACCTGCTTCTAAATATTAACCTTTCATGTATTTTCGTTGGAAATTCGGGTTTTTTTTTCTAATGATGATAACAATAGTGTGTGTGTGTGTGTGTGTATATGTGTGTGTGAGTATGTGTGTGTGTGTGTGTGTGTGTGTATATATATATATGTATAATTTATCCGTAACTAAACATTTTAATTTGAGTTCCGGCCATGCCAACACAACATAGAGCTGGAATCCCGCTATTAGGATCTCTAATAATGCGGATGCGTGTAATTGATTTGTTTAATTTGTTTAATCCTGCAAAGTCAGCAAAATTAAATAACTTTACTGTAAAATAAGAAATGCTCTTCATTTTTTTTTATAATTAATTTTCGGATGTTAAATTTATTTTTTCCAAAATTAAACTTCGCAAGCTGACAAGCAATTTTATCTGCAAATTACTAATAATATTTAATAACAAATATAGTAAATACATATTTACTATGTTATTTATCATCACTCTATTATTAATATATGTATACGTACATTTATTAACGATGATTTGGTGTATTCTTTATAAACATATTTATTAAGTATGTTTGATTTTAACATATTTAGTATCCAAGCACGCCCAAAGATTTTAGCATACATACTCCCAAGATTTGACCCTGATAGTTCACGTGACTATCAGAATCAAACAATGAACATTATTTATTTACTGATATAGTGAGTTTGAGGTATTGGACTCAATTTCGGAGTTTAAAGCTCAACCAACCAGCCGTGCTAATATATGTATTCGCTAGTGACATCTTTGCTTTTATTACAGGGGATGATGACATATGTTCCTTCTGAGCTACAACTTACAGTCAAAGAAACAGATTGTATAATTGAAATCAGCGGGAATAACAGAAGATAAAGCACCCAACAAATAGTAGGCAACAATTTTTACTCAGCCAACCCCCCCATTTTTCGTGACTCACCGTGCAGATGGATCGAAGGCATCCCATCTACAACACCTACAACAACAATTTCGTCAGACACGATGTAAAATCCAAAACATGGCAGCCTAGGAGATAGAATGTCTCCTGTGTCTTGATGAGCTAGAGGATTTTATCTCCCCTGGTATTGGGCTATGAGAACTGCCCGATGTCTCTGAGCTCTTATTTTCTCCCTGCCCCCTACCACCACCTAGCTGGCTTTTTCCACTCTTCAGAGATTTTGCATTTCTTCTGAATTCATCATCCTGATCTCGCTTGCCTTGTGAGAGATCTGAAACTTCCGGGCTCTTATTTTCTCCCGTGCAACGATGTCTGCTTTGAGCAGCACTCCGAGTATTTAAGTAGGGTGACATACTCAATTCACTTGTATCAGAGGTTGGGAAGGCCTATAGGAATGGCGTGGGATGCCAATTTTACTATCCTTTTGACCTATTGTCAAAGGGGTTTAAAACATGCACTGGAGGGGAAGTACTAATCAATGAATTGACCACTTCTCTGATCTCTCCTAGTGGTGTACAGAAGCCACAAACTGAAACTACCAAAACCAGAGCCACCATTATCCAAAAACTTAGCATAAACAGAGATTTGGTATAAGATACGATGACAGGATAAGTTATCCAAAGCTAATAATAGGTTATCTAGCTAACATTGGTAAACACACTGCGCTTATCTGATCAGGAACAGGAAGTGATCAGCACCCACATCAACAATGGTAGGCTAGTTTCATTACATGCCATGCAAAAAGTGAATCATAGACGATCATAAAGAGGTATTAAGATAATTTATATGCGAATCAAAGTAACAATGCTCCAAATTTAATTTCATTGTACTTGATTTCATAGTTGTCCACCACTTCCACATGCTTTTTAGTTTAATTTCATTGTACTTGTTTTCATAGTTGTCCAAATTTAAACAAAGTAACAATGCTCCAAATCAGGTTTTGAGGCGCAGTTAAAGAAGAAGAAGAAGAAAGAGGAGGAGGAGGAGGAGGAGGAGGAGGACAACTGGTACACACTAATAGAACTGGTCAGAAATACATTCCAATCCGGCGAAAGCCAAATAAATGACAGAAGAAAACCCACTTTACTGGAAGAGCTTTAGTTTAATCTCTATTTAAGTAAATGTATTTGTTTCAAAAACAAAACAAAAAACAAAAACAATTCGGATGGATGTACTAATCACTCAAAAATTGACCGAGGTCAGCGGCCTTTGCATCAATACTCATGTTCCCATTCAATTCATTCAGACGTTACATACAAATAAATCCTTTTTGGAGTGTAAAAATTAAACAAGTTGGAATTCAATTTGTCTCTGATAACTAAAGTTTTTTTTTTTTTTTGGATACGCGTTTAATAACAACAGTTTTCAACTTTTGAACGTGCTCACATGAGAAAAGCGAATAGAAATACAGAGGGTATATAAAGATCCGAACATTCATCAGGTGCCAATCTTCCTCATTGACTGGCTGTCTCTCTTCCACTTCTCCAACTTCTGCTCCAACCGCCTCATCACCACCGGAAGATTCCTCCGGGGATTCCGGCGCAACGCCTCCATGGCCTCAAGGCAGTGATCTCTGGCGTACAACTTCTCAATGGTCCTTCTCTGATGAATCGTGAAATGGGTTTCCAGCTCCATCTCCATCACCATCCCTCGGTCGCCGTCGTCTCCCATCTCCACCAACTCCAAGCAAGCCTTCGCCGCCTCCACCGTGGACTTGAGATACGATCCCATCATGTCCATCTCAAACCTCTCCTCCTCCCACCTCCAATGCTTGTCCCTGTCTCCGTAGTCCACCCGATGATCCCCATTCCTCCTCTTTGCCGCCGGAGGCTCTGCTTCGCCGTGCTCCGGCGACCGCTTCCGTTTTCCCGAATCCTTCTTGCTGTCGATCTCAACCTCTGGCGGGGAGACCGTTCCAAAGAGGATTTTACGCAACGGGTCGAGGACGTCCTGGTGATGGCGGAACAGATGGATCAGCTCCGGCCACGCGGCGGCGTACCCGTCGCTGTCGTCGGCATGGTTCTTGACTGTGTGAAGGAAGGATTCGTAGAGGCCCTCGTTTCTCCGGAAACGAACCTTGAGCGTGTTGACGAAGTCGATGACATCGTAGAAGGCGGGCGGTGTTGTCGGTGGGGGTGCGAGTTGATGATGAGGACGGCGGTCGGGGACGATCTTGTAGGCGCCGGGGAGGAGGGCGTTGAAGTGGAGTATCAAGTTGGGGTTGTGATTGGAGAGGAGGTGGGCGACGAAATCGCAGTAGCCGTTGAACCAAGAGTGAGGTTCGCGGATGAGGGCGAGCAATCGCCGGTATGTTTCCGGCGACTCGGACTCTAAGCTCTCGATGAAGGACCGAGCATCCATTAGCTTCAACGTCATGGCGGAGCGATGCATTCAGTCTGATTGAATGACTGGAACTGAACCAAATTTATATATTGAAACCCATTTTTATTAATAATGGCAACTTTATAATAATGGAAACATTTGTCTGATTGAAAAAAAGGAAACCCTATTAAATTCTAATATACTGCCGCGCTCTCTCTATACATATATAAGGCGGGAAAGTGAGAAAATACAAATACGATATTATGGGGTTCAACAAACTCCTTGACAGCTGATTAAATTTGGCTTAAATCCTATCCGGTTCTTCATTTTCGTGCAAGCAAGCAAACATCATATTTACTAAGATTAGAAACAAATTTATTAATATTAGAAAAATAATTACCAAATCTAAAAAAAACATGTATATTTAATAAACATATTTATTAAAAAAAAATTGATTTATTTAGAATGAAGGTAATGATTCTAAACATCGCGATTTGAGTTTTTATGAGAATCGAGTTCTTTGGAAACTTGATATAGATTAATTTTTCACCTCTCCACTGGTCTTATTAAACATTGGTAATGGATATATATATGAAAAATCAATCTTAATTATTTTTACCGTTCTTCTCATATTCCTTTTTTGTCTTCTTCTCGGCCTATTTACGGGGTTAAACCTCCTTGTGGCTATTATAAACTTAATATCATAGGTCAACGGGTCGAAAGTCAATAGTCAACGAATCAGAGGTCAACAATTGAAGGTTTAGGATCGAAGGGTCAAAGGTTCGAAAGTTAAAGGTGGGAGGATCGAAGATCAAGAGTCGAAGGTCAATCCTTAAAGGCTTGAACGCCTCCTCAGTCGAAGACTAAAAAGGATTCAGGGCTTCGAATAGTCTTTGAGTTTTGTTTTTTTTTTTTAACTTTTAATTACCCTTTACCCCCACCAAAACGCTAAAATGGATGAACTTTTGAGATTGTTTGAAAAGACCCGTATTCGCTTAAATAGACGTTTTAGATTATTTCACATAAGCACATTTTTGGGCAGTTTGACCAAGGGCATTGACCGTCATTCGGAAAGTTTGACTTTTTTCGATGCAAATTGTTTTGGCAATAACCTCTTCGTTTCAAGTCGGAATTGAGCACGGTCAAGTACATTAGTCTCCAATTTTCACCCTCAATCATCTGGTGTTTGCCTTGGGGCACTTTAATATCTCGTAGTAGAGGTTCTCAATTTTGGACTTCCCTGTTCGTGTCACAGTGTATCCATCTTGCACAAATTTGTTTAATATCAACTCCAGACCTGGGACCGACTCCACGGTAGTGGGGGATCTTCCTATTCAACAAAATATGTCGTGGGCAGATAAATATAAGAAATAGGGTTAGTATTTCTAACCCGGACAAAATGGAGTGCAACAATTATTTTCACCGTTCTTCTCATATTCCTCCTTTACCTTCTTCTAAGCCTATTCATTGGGTCAAACCTGCTCGTGGCCGTTACAAACATAATGTGAATGGGATTTTCAACTACTCCATTGGTAAAGCAGGTCATGGAGAATTGTGAGGGATTCCAAGGGAAAGGTACTTTTCTTCTGTTATATGCCTTTTCTTTTGGTGGCTAATTAATGATGCTTTTCCAATAGAAGTTTTAACTCTACATAAAGCTCTTAGCCTATGCCTTGATTTCAATATTGGTCTGGATATATTTCTAACCACCCCTAGCCAATAGTTACAAATGGGAGAGATTGTTAGTTTCAGCTTTGTATTGGTCGTAGTTATTGTTACATAATGGTAATGGGGTGACAAGCAAGCAATACATGAAAAGAAGACCTTGAAGTGTTAACAATCGAAGTCTATTAGTCAATCAACATACATTACTAATTGAAGATGTTATGGTTAGTATAACCGAATAACTTCATAAAATTGAATGATCTCATTTAGGTGAGCTCGTAAAAGAAGTTTAAATGTGAACAAACCTCAACCGGCTAGGTTGAGGACTTCAAAATATAGCTCGAATAGGATTTGGTTCAGAGATTGTCTTCAAAATTGCCTTTCATGCGTTAAGCTATCAAAAAAGTCTAGTATACGACATAAATGTATATCAAATGATATTATTTACTATTAATTCATTTCATTCAAAAGAAATTGAACCATGGATTGAAACAATACAATTACAATATCAAAACAAGGCTATTACTTGTTTGCTTCCCAAATTTGCAGCTCTAATTATAGCTACACCCATACGATTTAGGAATATCAACTACATCATTTGTGGCGAATGAACACAATAAAAATAATAATAGCAGAATACAACCCTTTTCGACATAGGGTTACAAAATAAGTTGACCCGTGGAACCGCTTTGCAAGAAAAAAATGATTTCGAATCACCGCGTACTATTTTTCCTCTTGCATGAGCCATGGAGGCATTACTTCATGCGAGGAGGAAGCAGCCACTTAGAAGCACCAATCCACTCAAGAGAGAGGTAGGGTTGGACACTTTCGTGACTCAACAGCTTTGAGAAAGGAGCTCTTTTTGCTCTATTGGCTCCTTGTCCCATGTTCATGTATTCCCCAAAAAATAGCATCCTGCAACATTATTTAATTATTTTATAATTGAAGGTAAATTTTATACCTGACACAAGACTGAAGCAAGAAAATATAAAATTTGAATGGTCATATAATTTTTCAAACCACAGTCAAAAGATCATACATATATTGAGTAATAAAAGTTATATTCTACATCTCAATGTGTCCATTTCCAACCGTAAAGGCAAAAGCTATTTTCACGTACCGAGTATAAGCCAACACATGCATAATCTTAGAAGTTTTACATTACAGCAAATCGAGGCAAAAACTATTTTCCCAAACATTTTGCTCGGGTTTTGGGAAAGAACAAATATACTTTTAATACTTACAATGCATCAGACACCGTATTTCCCATGCAGTAATTTGTTACCTCATAAAAAATTAAAAGAGAAAGAGTATAGGAGTAAATGAGATAGAGCTTACTTATCACGGTCTGGCTGGGAGATGTCGGACCACCCAACACGGCTGATGACGTTGCTCATTTGAGTGTAAGAGAATACCACCTTAGGGCTGGGCATCCAAGCTCTTCCCAGAATCGCATTTGTAACAGTACCACTAATGGAGCAATGCACGAACGAGTATCCAGTGTCCTCATTTGGGGTCTTCCCTGCATGCGCCGTTATCGTCGTGTCTCCCCCAGAATTCAGCACATACAAATCCGTGTTCTGCAAGCACAAAGAATCAATACCTTCATCATCGACGCACGTTTCAACCTTAATCTAACCCTTCATATTTAATTTGTAAGACATTATTATATGCATACAAACTTACTAAGAAGATTGATTTTCCATTTCCAAAGATAAAATCAACAGTTCCTTCAATATAGCAATCCTTGAACAAATGGTTTCCCTTGTCATCACACAGTGTGTCCTGAAATCCATTCATTCTGCAGTTGTAGAACGCCGCCTTGTCCCCGCTTACCCTCAACGCTAAGGCTTGTTCTCCTTCTTGTCCACGCGGCAGGGGCGCAGCATTCTACACGTGTCGTAGAAATATATAAGTTAAATCATTAATCATATATGGGTACGCGCATGACCCTATATAACATACTTGTTTGTACCCAATATAGCATACAAACGTCGTCAAATTAAGGTACCTTAAAGACCATGTTAACGGCCATGAAGTAATCAGACTCCACGATCAATGTGGCACTGTCGACAGTTCCGTACTGTGCTGCGGTGCCGCCAGCCACCATGGTCGCCAAGTTGTTACCGGATGGCGACCCATAGAAAGTGATGAAGGGCTTGTCAAGACCAATCGTCAGCTTCTCTTCGTATACGCCACCCTCAATCAATATGATAACACGCTGCTTATTTCCACTTGGGACACTGTTGACGGCGGCCGTGATCGTTTCAAAATGGCCTGACCCGTCCTTGCTGACCCTGATCACTTTGGCGTCGGCCTCCGCCTCAAAAAGGACCGGGTCAAGCGTGCCATTACGTGCAACGTAGCTCTTCACATTGCCATGGAACCAGATATTGAGAAAGGCCTTGTTCCTTGGGATAACAGCAGCAGCGTCGAGGTGGACGACAATGGCGAGGAAGGCCACCGACAGGAGAGCAAAGACGTGGCTAGTCATATCAATGTTAACTGGGTTTGGAACAATTAATGACATTGTTGGCGGAGGCAAGGGGTCATTTATAATTATGCTTGGCGGGTTCAAGTGGTGGTTGGGTAGCGTGACATGCACGCGCTGCAAGCTCGTTCGAGTTGTTCTCAATTTTGATTTGGGCCTATATTTGAAACAATGGCATTCTATTTTTGATACCAGCTTCTAAATATTAGCCTTTCACGTATTTTCGTTGGAAATTCGGGTTTTTTTTCTAATGATAACTATAGTGTATGTGTGTGTGTGTGTTTATATATATAAATTATCCGTAAGTAAACATTTTAATTTGAGTCCCGGCCAACACAACATAGAGCTGGAATCCCGCTATTAGGATCTCTAAACAGGTTGGAATTCAATTTGTCTAATCCTTATATGCTTTGTTCAATTTTACCTAATCCTTATTGGCTTTGTATTGTTGAAACAAAAGAATCCTACTACAAATCAAGATGTTTAATTTGTTTCAGAGTCAGCAAAATTAAAGAACTCTATTGTAAAATAAGAAATACTCTTCGTTTTTTATTATAATTAATTTTCGGGTTGTTAAATTTATTTTTTACAGAACCAAACTTCCCAATATGACAAGCAATTTTATCTTCAAATTACTAATAATATTTAATAACAAATATAGTAAATACATATTTACCATGTTATTTATCGTCACTCTATTATTAATATATGTATATGTACATTTATTAACGATATATTAACACATACATATACTAAATCTGATACTAAATGTAAGGATGCATTAAATATCTATTCTTGCTTCAAAACGTGATTTGGTGTATTCTTTATAAACATATTTATTAAGTATGTTTGATTTTAACATATTTAGTATCCAAGCACGCCCAAAGATTTTAGCATACATACTCCCAAGATTTGACCCAGATAGTTCACGTGACTATCAGAATCAAACAATGAACATTATTTATTTACTGATATAGAGAGTTTGAGATATCGAACTCAATTTCAGAGTTTAAAGCTCAACCAACCAACCGTGCTAATACATGTATTCGCTAGTGACAGCTTTGCTTTTATTACAGGAGATGATGATATATGTTCCTTCTGAGGTACAACTTACAGTCAAAGAAACAGATTGTATAATTGAAATCAGCAGGAATAACAGAAGATAAAGCACCCAACAAATGATAGGCAACAATTTTTACGCACCCAACCCCACATTTTTCGTGACTCACTGTGCGGATGGATCAAAGGCATCCCATCTACATCACCTACAAAGACACCCTACTGCTTTTTACACCTCCCACCCTAACACCTACAACAACAATTCATCAGACACAATGTAAAATCCAAAACATGGCAGCCTAGGAGATAGAATGTCTCCTGTGTCTTGATGAGCTAGAGGATTTTATCTCCCCGGGTATTGGGCTATGAGAACTGCCCGATGTCTCTGAGCTCTTATTTTCTCCCTGCCCCCTGCCAGTGACAAATAATTTATCAAAGATTCTCTTCGACCGAGAGTGCAGCAGCTGTATACCACCACCTCGCTGGCTTTTTCCACTCTTCAGAGATTTTGCATTTCTTCTGAATTCATCATCCTTGATCTTCAGCTGACTCGCTTGTCTTGTGAGAGATCTGAAACTTCCGTGCTCAATCTTATTCCATTCTTCCTCAGTGTTCGTTGTGGAATGTGAAGCATCGTGTGGAGTGGTGCTGGCAGATTGAACCACAGCAGCTCCTCTAATCTGCTCAAAAAACAGAACTTGAACTACCACTCGGAGTGGGAGTCGCTCGTTCTGTGCTGCATGCATGGACATATCCATCGTTAACTTCTTCACATCCATTAGCCCACAAATTTTCTTCTTCTCCGCTTTCGTTAAGCCCAAATGCTCCTGCATAAATAAATATTACCAATCATTCTAATACATGCCAAATTAATGACAACGCATTTTACACAAGATATAAAAAAAATTGGAAAACAGATCCTATCGCAGACAAGTGGGGAAGTTCTTAACTCACTTGAGGAGACCAGTTCTAACAATTCAAGGAGAAAGTGATAACCAGTCCAGAAATCGGAGGGAATATCAAACTAACATAAATTTCGATTACACTAATTTAGTGTTAACAATTATTACCCACACCCTTTTTTGTGCGTGTGTTTGGGGGGTAAGGAGAGCGGATAGGTGGGGAGGGAAAGAGAAAACGTGAAGTTTGTTACGGAATCACAGTAACACAAATTTTGCAGGTTACCAAAAGCAAATGTGAGAAATTAACAGCTATAAGTAATGGAACAACAAAAGGCCAACCTTCAGGTAGATATCTATGGCTCTGTACAACTCGTCATGAATTGGCCTTGCTGAATCGGGTACTGACCGTGACAAATTAATGAAACTAGAGAGGGGAAAATTTGGATCACCAGCAACTTCAAGAAGGTAACTATCAATCAGTTTACCAACATTCAACCAGGGAAGTGAGGGAACATGGCTCAAAACAAATTCACTGTTGCATCTGGAATCCCTCTCAGCAATACTTAACTCCGAACAAATTTCCTGCATCGCAAAACGCCTCACAATGTTTTGCACCAAATCTACATCATAGAGGGTGGTCCGTGGAAATCGTGCAGGGATCAAAAGATCATTAACTGAAGCCTCATCCAGCTTCAAACTGATCCTCGCTTCTAAATTTTCCCTTGCTGACTCATCAGCACCAACAAGAACAGCAACTTTTAGTAATTTGAGTAAGAAACTACATGAACAACCAGAATCTCTAGCAGAAGGCAATAAACAAATGATTGTTTCAACTAAATATTTGTTCAAAGCCATGTGAGTATCAGACGTAAGAGCATTGACACAATCTGGCAACCACCGAATTGCATATGTTTTTAGTGCCTCCCCAATGACATTTCCATTCATTCTTCCTTTCGATTTCACAGCTATCATGACACGCTTGTATAGATCAATGTCAAGCTCACATATATCTTCAACCCACCAGTCCTTTGGAACAGACTCATTTTTATTTTGAAATTTTCTCATACTGTCAAAAGTTGTAATTTCACCAGCTAATTTCCTATTATAGGTGTATGACCAGTTAATATTTGAAGGATCCACAGAGGTTTTAGATGCAATGGAATCTATGCATCTTCCAACTATCTTGAGATCTTCAGACCAAGGCAGAAGGGATTTGGAGGTCTGCAGAACTATAATAGAATCCTTCCAGCTACGGAAAACACTGGAATTGAGAAACACCTCAATTTTAAAAATTAAATTTCCTTTATCAACAGCTTCGGTCATTTCAAGAAACTCAGCTGCACAACGCACAGCCGTGACATTATATGCATTGAGAGTGACAGTCATCCCATAACAGAATTTTGCACAGATTTCAAAGGCTTTTGGCCCACCCGGAAAACCAGGTATATCAATCTCATCAGAAATTTCTTCATTTGCTTTCGGCACTACTAGCTTTTGCAAGTAATTGCTCTTCCATAGGAGAGGAAACTTCAAAACAAAAAATAAGCATGTAAGCATAAAGGCAAGTAAGCATAAACTAAAACAAATTGATCCAATGGCAAATGAGCACCTTTAACAATTGAGAGCCCAATACTAATCTATAATAAATATCTATTATCAAAGTTTTAAAAAATTGTTGGGTATTTATCTATCCATGTTAAGCATTGCTTAAAAGCACTAGCATTGAACTCGTCAAATTTTTTAAAATTGTAGATATATGAACAAATATAAATCACATACAACAATAAGGTATCATCAAGTTTGTATTTTAACTAAAAATTTTAACAAATTATGAGTTTCTACTGTATTGGTTCACTGAATTTGAAGAACCAAAGACACTTTATAGCCATATATGATTAATATTTATCCACATCTTACAAAATTTAATGAGTCTAATGTTGATGTTATAACAGTGACATACCAAATTAATTCATATATTCAAGACTACAGTAAAACAGGATGTAAAAATAAGTAAGTATATTTTCTTATTTGAAATATGAACCCAGTTCTAAGACTCAAGCATTTATAACCAATGTAGGTGAACAAAAATATAAAGTGCAAAAAGGGACTTACACATTAGAGGTTGAAAATTGTAAAACTATATCAGATATTTATCATTTGTTTGTGTACTTGCAGGCCATAATTAAAGCCCAATGAAATCAAACAAAACGAGAAATAAGAAACTTACAATCAGCATAATCAATGTTTTTAACAAATACTAACAGATATTCAAGGCATAACAAGGGCAATAAACCATCAGCATTTCTAGGCTTTTGATCATTTTATTGTATGCCCGGGTGCTGTGTTCTTTGACTTCATCACACACAGACAGAGTTTGGATATGGATTTGTTCTAAAAAAGGCCACACTGGAAGTATTTTATGCGCGCAGCCTAATTAAAGATACCACAGAGACTTAAGCGTCACCAACCATAAGCAAAACAGAAGGCAACCAACCTTGTGGAGATAGAACTTCACTTCGCCAACATTTATGACAAAATCTGTCGCCAGTTCCGATGATACAAACCTGCAGTAGCACACAAGTCAATCAAAAGCCTAAAAGGGACCTAAAGAGAAAGAAGTGTGCTATGGGAGCCAGGAAAACATAAATCAAGAACTGGATGTGGATGCAATATCATTCAAAACACAAAGAAAACAACAAAGAACCGGTTGCGCTCCATAATAAGAAAGAACCATCTAGCACAATGCCAGTTAGCTCCACATAACATTGACCCCAGTAGGGAACAAGAATGCTTAACTAGCGTGCACGTCTCGCATAGACTTATGATCTCACAATATCTTCCCATATAAATCAATTGCAAGTACTATAACACGATCCTGGCGAATCAAAGAACTCATTGACCACAGTGGTGGGAAAATGGAAATGATGATCTTAAAAACCTGGATCTTTCGGATTTGAAACAGGGCATGATCAGTAACAATAATATACAATCCTTCCCACAAAAAGCACCTTAAAAATCATTCCTCGGAAACCATTCCCAAACAAGAGCGACTAGCAGCGCTAGTGCAGTTGATAGATGACTTGGAAAGCGGCTGAAAGAAAAGAATAAAAAATCCAGACAAGAACCGCTAGAGGCGCCATAGTTGATAAATATTTTTCACCACTTGAGGCAAGTTAAGGCTCAACTCAATCTCATATGAAACGAAAATGAGACAGGCAGGGACAGCGAGGCATATATGACCCCTTCCAGATCTCGCCATCTTTCCGTTATTAAACCTTGCAATGACAGGAAATTCAAACCTCTTTGTGTGGTGTACTGTGTGTTGTAAGCAACAAAGCAGCTTTCTATGAAAAAAAACACATGGGAAAACGTACATAGTACTAATAATAATCGTTTCCAGGTGATGAAGGGATTTTCCAATGTAAATAAGAAAGGAGAATGGATTTCAAGATCTACAACTTTCGTTCTGGCCCATTTTGTTTAGGTTTTTTATTCACCCATTTCACAGCCAAACCAAAATGATATATACCCAGAAAAACTGGGTATTAGCTATCTTTTTAGCTGTTACTTACAGTCCCAAAGCAAAATAAAACCAAAAAGAAGGGAAACATAAAGGCATTTAAATCGGAGATAGATGGTGCTAAATGCCAAACTGAAAACCCGAAAATTCTGATTTCTGGAATCTAAAGGGTACGAAAAACGAAATATTACTCACCTTATACGATTGCCATCAGCCTGGAACGCATCAGGCTTTGAACCCAGCTTCATAAACTTCATTTTCGTGGTTATGAGCCAAAACCCACTTCGCAGAAACTGTGCAGAAGAACCACGCCTCTTTTTTGGATTTTCACTCTGAATATCCCCACTAAAGCTCTCTACTTTTTTAAAACTCTGGGTCTCAAGACACCAAAACGGCAGTTTCGAGACTCCCGCCCTTCACCCTTCCCTCCGATTTATGAGGTACCAGCCTTTCACCGATAAGGCCAACCAATGGCGTTCTCTCTCTCTCTCTCTCTCTCTCTCTCTCTCTCAAACTAAAACCAAAACCTTAGACGTAAACAATGGGGATACGACAAACACAGCTGAGATGATCCACCTCACAAAGACAATTTCTGTGCATTTATCATGCCATAAATGACAATCCTGCGCACTCATGCTCGAATCCTCTGCAGACCCACGTCCGAACAGAGCCAAAGGTTTCTTGATACAACAACACTAGATATATATATATATATGTGCACATATATACAGCAATTGCCGGGTCTGTGCCGACTCTGTCTGAGTGTCTTCAATTCAGAGAGGATCAAATCTCCACACGCACCTTCAGACAGAGAAGAGAGGAAGTGACATTTTTACTAGGTTCTAGTGAGAAGACCAGAGCTCTAGAGAGAGAAAGGCTGTGCAGAGCTCTGGGCTCTCTGTCTGCGTGTGTGCAGCGAGTAGGGGACTGTGACTGGTGACTGGTGACTGTGTTCAGCCTCTCGGGACTGAGGCGACTTTTATTGAGGCTGCTGAAGGCATTTTATGCCGCTGCAGCACGCCAACTTCTTGTCCCCGTTTTGGCCCTATCGATTCCCCCGTATTTGCGGTCCTGCCTCTCTCCACCTCGCCTCGCTCTCTACTCACCCCCTCGTCCGACTGAGGCGTACGGTTGAAGCGCAGCAACGAGGCCCACTCGCGTGATGGCACGTGCCACCACGCTCCTCTTCATTTGTCCCCCCGTCCCCTCCCTCTGTTGGCGTGCGTAACACGCTCTTGTGTTGTTGATTTGACGTGGAGACTCTTGCTCCTCCGACAACTCATGACCCAGCCGTCTTGGTGTCCACTCGATAAATGACACGTGTTTTTGGCCTTTCTCGTTGTCGGCCATGCACCTTGCCATATGTCCTACCGTGCAAAGCATCTTTTTTTAAAAGGCTTCTTATAATTTTTCTTCTTTCTGGGCGGTAAGTATTTTATATTATTTTGTTGTATCGACTTTAAATAAAATATATTATCAAACCTTTTTCCTCTTCTTTATAATATTTAAAAGTTTATTACAATAATTTAACAGCTTTATAAGTATAAATGTTTCTCACCAGCAATAGAATTAGGATCCCACACGGCTGTCAATTATTGAAGGGCACTGTATAATAATAACAATGAGTGATATACCATAATTAAGGCTTTTAATTAATGACAATGACCTTGTAAAATCAAAATTTATAATTATATCCCACCGATGAGTATAAAAAATTATTTCACTTCACACTAATTTTTTATTTTTATTTTAAAATTTATATTTTTTTATTTACTATTTACTATTTTTTATTTTTTTATTTATTATAATCAATGAAAGATATATATCAATAAATATAATAAAAATATTTAAATAATAAATAATATTCCTTCAAATATTAAAATTCTCTCTTTATTTTTTATTTTAAATCTCTAAATTTTATAATTTGAAAGATTTGATATAGTATTTATTTCAAAGTTAAAAGTTTTCTAACTTTTAAAGAAAAATATATTTTAGAAAAATTAGTATAAATGCTCTTATAATAAAATTCATAAAAAAATAATAATAATACACCTTGAGACTTGAGTTAGAGACTTATTAGAGTATTAGATTTGATTTCCTCATTCTTATTTTAAAATTATAATGCTTATTTATTATAATTTATTTATCTTTTAAACAAAAAGTATATTTTTTAACACTATTTTATTCTTTTAAATAATATTTTATTTCTATTTTATTCATTATAATTAATTAACAATTACATGTATAAATATATATATATTAAAAAATAAAATAAATAAATAAGAATAATAAATTTTTAAATATTGCAATTTATTATTAATTTTTATTCCTATATTCCGAAAACTTGATGGACATACTTTTTTAAATAATTCTGTAGAAGAAATTCTTAAATTATAAAAGAATGTTTTTAAAATTTTTGGATTAATCAATAATTCAATATATTAAATGGCAGCCAGGGAACTATATTTTGATATTTTTGAGTTGAAGCCTCGCTCTTATGACCGCCAAGTCAAATAATGCACAGTTCAAGGATATATGGACTCAAAATGTTGGGTGGTAACGGGCTTTGGTCCCACGGGCTGGTCATAAATACGCCACCTGATATTGCAACGTGTGCATCGATGGAAACTCAAATTTTATGATATTTTTAGATTCATGCCAATCTGACACGGGCGAGACCATCAGTTCAAAGCTTATAACTTTGCTTAAGACCACTTTTATGATATTTGTTGGGTTGAATTGTAATATTTCTAAAGATGTAATTATTTTTAAAAATTATGAATTTATATAAATTTATACCATGTAAGATAGGGTTAATATGCAAATTTACTTGTATGTCACAGTATTATTCGCTTTAGGCTCACTATATTGACCCGTACATCTTTAAAACATGTTGTGATATTTCTAGATATGTTCCACCTTATTAAGGTCTCATTTTTTTTTGTCATACAATGAACTGATACACCTTAATCTTATGGAACTTAACGACCACCATGTGGGTCACCATGTAATTTTTTCATGTTGCTCCAGTTCCCCCTTAATCCACATAGCAATTCGATATCCTAACGATAAGGAACATGTATGTATTTTTGATATGATACTTTTGTATATTATAACACATTAATGGGAATAATCAAGCTCTGATACTATTTGTTTGATCAGGCCAAGACACAGGCCCATCTGCATATCACAATATTATCCACTTTGGGCTTGTCACATCGACTCGCATTACTTTAAAACACGTTGTGACATTTCTAGACTTGCTTTATCTTATTAAGGTTTTTGGCTTCCCCAAATTTGAAAATGTGAAACAAATTATCCCAATACACCACTCATAAATACTTTCATATTATCTGAGCCTACAGTTTTTTAAGAAATATTATCTTATCAAATCAAACGTAGCAAAATGCATTATCATGATTTCATCTCTAATCCTCATGGGCAATAACTCATGAAGTTTGGTTGAGGTGGCCATTTTGTGTTTCACGTTTACTTGAGGCCCATTTTGGAACACATCCATTACTTCTTTTCTTAGGTCACATTAACTGCTGCTATGTATGTGACTAAAATGCCATTGTTTTTAATATGTTATTTCTTTTTTTCCTCTTTCATAATTCTAATAAGAGCATTAACATTTGATCTGATATCTTCATTCTTATTTTATGGATAAATACTATATTTACTCCTTAATTTTTATTTTTTTTTAAACATCAAACATCTCATTTTTCGTTTCTATCTACATTTATTGATTTTATTCTTTATTATTTTCTTTCTCTCCCTTTCATTTATTACAACCAATAAAAAGTTTATAAGTATAATAAGATATATTAAAAAATCATAAAGAAAGCATTTATGAATGAATAGTAAATCTCCAAAACATGTAAAATTACTATTCATTCTCTATTCCTATATCCTATTTAAAAAAAACATGATATAGATGCCTTTTCTTTGTAAATCTATATATTATTTTTATAAATTACATGTAAAATTTGATTATATTAAACCTTTTTGTGGATGCTTTAAGAATTTTCTTCAAATTATTTTCATATTTAAAAAAAACACATGTTGGTAGTTATTCTTTAAATCATAGTTTAACAATAATCTTCAATTTAGTTTTTATTTTATTTTATTAAAATAATAATTTTTGTTTTTCTAACATACCCTATCTCTCCTAACCCTCACAGACCCCAAACTCTCTCCTATTCTTGTCGAAACCATACAGATCCAACCAAAGATCACATCGGCAGCAGTGGTAGACCAAAAGGAGGCAATGACAAGAGTGTAAGACCGGAGGGGGTAACTATAACAACGGTGAGTGAAGGGAGGTGGCAACAACAGAGGAGATATCAGCATGCGGCATTGGCGGTAGGAGGCGGCGATGGTAGGAGGAGGATAAAAGAGGGATAGGATGGAGAGAGGGGGGCAAGACTACAATGAGGGGACAAAGAGGGCTATGAAGAGAGAGGAGAGAGGAAAGAGAACAATAAAAACAAAAAATAATAATATAATATTACGCATACAATGAATAGTGATTTTTCCTTTTTGAATAGTCACTATAACAATTTGTAATTATAAAAGTCAAATAAAGAGCCTATTGGAACTCATTGATCACATTTAACTCTCTATTTTTAAATAATAGAAAGTTTGCTATAGCTGCTCTAACGAGTTTTGCTCATGACTCATCGATATTGTTTGGTGATAGATACAGTATGACAATTGAATAATCAATACATGATTAATTATAATTAAGAGAAACTATTTCAAATTAAATATAATGAAAAAAATGGATAAAAAATCAACAAAAATTAAAATTATTTAATAATAATAAAAATATATCATTGTATTATTTTAACATGTTTTTTATTCTTTATAAATAAATAGTTAATGCAGAATATTATTCCAACATGTTCTTCATTTCTCTATCTGCATTTAAAACATAGTGTAATCACTATTCATTTATGAATAGTCAATATTTATTATCTGTATTATATAATATTACTTTTTCCCTTCTCATTGCTTTTATTCTATCCTCACATGTGTTAGTAGAGGGAGTAAAAAAAGAGTTAAAATAAAATGAAATAAATCTTATTTCAATGACAATGAAGATTGGTGTTTGAGTTAAAGTTATAAAAGTAACTCTATATGGATAAAAAAAATAGAAAATAGTGTTAGAGGTGCTTTTAAAACAACCCCAACAAACAATACATACATATAAGTAGGGCTATAACAATAATTAAAGAATTAGCATCTAAATGAAAACTATAGATAAAAATTAATTAATTATAGTAAAGAAAAAAACCTAATTTAATAATCAATTAAATAAAAATATAATAATTTCACTCAACTTCACGCTCCACGCATCATGTTTACACAGCTATATTATAGCAAACTTGCTTTGTCTGATCGCATGACTGATCGTAGCACTTCTGGTTATATGCTTTTTGTTTAATCACACGCACTTAAATATTGCATACGTAGCTTGATTTGTGAATGTGTGATCGCACACCTTTTATCGTAATTTTTTAGCATACACTTGTTTTTGGCTTAATTGTACATCTACTTCCTAATCATGGCCTGCATCATTCACTTCCACTTGTAAAGATCTAGGTTGCAAGTTCAAAGGTACGTGGTTTTAAATGAAGAACTTGGAGAAAAAAGGAAGCAAAAATAGGCTTATGAAGGAAGAACTTAGAGATTTTTTAGGAACCTAGCGATTCAGTAGAGATTCACATCATGGGCACTTTTTAACTTTAGTTATTATTTAATGATGGAAATAAATGGATAGTGATGTAGTCGTTATTACAAGTATTTTTATTGTACTCTGGCCCAATTTAAAATTTAGAAACCAAGAGACTGTTTTTCTGATTTTATCATATTTTGTAATAAATTAAATAAATATAAGGTGGAGTGAGAGGGGCATATCATTATCATTTGTTAAGTTGTGTTGCACCATAACTAAGTGAGAGAGAGGAGGAGATCTAGAGAACCAATCATTGGTGATTTTGATCTATTTGATATATAAAATAACATACAAATAGGTATTTCTATCATTCTATATTGTTTAGTTATTTTTGTCACGTTCATGTTTCCGAGTTCATTGGACTTTGGTTACTGTTTTGTTGATTTTTCATATAATGGTGTTGGGTGGAAAATGCTAACTGGATCTAATTAATGGTTATATTAGTTTAATTTGGTGTTATACGTATAAATTACCAATTATGATTATATATTATTATAATTGATGTCAGGCTATGCAAGATGTTCTTATAACGATCTTTGTGATGATGTGGTAATAATGATGATTATGATAATGATGTTGAATGATGATATTAATGATTGTTCATAATTGTATCACTGTTGGCTTGTGCCTAAATTATTCATATGATTATCATATCATGTGATCATAGAGGTTGTGGTTGGATAGGACATGACCCCAATGATGTAAGTTTGGTTTCTATTGATGTATATGTAAGCACTTATGATCAAAATGATTGTATTGGTGTATGATAGGAAACAGAATGCCTAGAGGATTGTGAGGTATTATAATGATAAATAAACATGGATGATTTGATTATGTCATACTTGAAATAATATGATGATTTATTCTATAATAATATGATGTGGTTGTTGTGTGACATGATAAATTAATGTCTATGGTCTTTGTCTCATTATATATATATATATATATATGTATGTATGTATGTAATTTATAAAGTTTATTTTCTCTCAAATATTTTTTATTTTCTAAATTAAGAATATATTTTTTCAACGACAATAATTTTGGATAAAATAAAAAAACATTTATAAATCAACCCATTGAAAAGGCAATGCATCATTATTACGTTTTTTTACTGGCTTGGCTAGTTTCCGGGGACTTCGTACGACAGTTGTTAGAAAATCAAAAAAAGAAAAAGAAGAAGAAAGGGGACCCAGTTGTATTATATATGGTTGGAAATTAAAATAGGCGTGCCCTTGAGCCATCATAATGCATTAATTATGACGGCCATCTGCGGAGTGGGTGTGTTAATTGCCTCCACAATTTGATGGGGGACCATCCCCATCCCACCCAAGCCTCTCACTCTTTTTAATTAATATCCCCTTTCTTTACGAAGCTCAATTTATTACCTCGATCCACTAATTATTGTTGTTGCAAGTGTTGCATTACGTGCATATATCTCTACCTACAAAATTTTGTTACAATGAAAATTTTAATCTAAATTATTATATGTATAAATGATAGTTTAAATTAAATTTTTATTTAATTATAACTGAATTATTATAGCAGAACTAAAGTAACCATTGAATATTAATATATTAGAATTCAAATTAAAAGTTTTTATGATAAGAAATCAATCTTATGTTATTTATATAGCATGACTTCATATACATACATGTATATATATATTAAAGAGAAGGCATATACTGAGCGCATGATAGTGTAGCACATGAACGATTCAATAAAAATGAGATTTGAATCATTTGATTATGATTAATCGTTTGTGATTGCAGTTGTGTTTATTGTATTTCTTCCTTTAGTATGGTCACTGTTATGTTACGAGCTCAAATTCTTATAAATTTTTAATCAAATCACTAAATTAAAATTAAAGTTTAAAAATTTTAAAGTTATTATTTTTCTCATTTTATTAAATATTCATAATATATATGAGAATAAAATACAAGAATAAGAAAAAGTAAACTGATACGGAATAATTAACGCCTGTGAAACACAGAGATTCCTTCCTTCCCCCACCACCACCAGGTCTCGTTTGAGGTGTCGTCTCCAACATCTGTCTCCAAAGATTTAAAAAAAAAGTCTCACTTCCGTTGCTTTCGACGAACTAATAAAACAAGTCAAGTCACAAAAACCGAGACAACTCTCAATCGCTCCGAAATAGACGTAAACTTGTCTATTTTTACAGACTCAGAAACGTTTCCCCCCGGGCATTTTGCTCCTGTTGTAACACGGTTTCGCACACGACTTCTTAATCTTATACGCACACACACACACACACACACACCCGTTTCCACACGGTTTGGCTTGGTAGTCAACTGAACTGTAATAAAGAGGCAAAAAACAAGCTTGTCTCCAATACCCTTTTTTGGTCAGGCAGGTTCATTGTTCGCACGAGCAATGCATGCTTGTACGAGGTGAGTGTTTGAATTGGGTCACATGACGATTGACGACCTCTAATAGAATCTCTATGGCCTATATATATATATATATGTGGGGTTTGAGTTCTTAAAAAAGCTTTCCCGGCCCCATTTTGTTTGGTAATTGGTATGCTCGCGGTGGCATGGGCAATGATTCAGCACTGTTTGAGGATTCCTTCTCTCAGATCCTGGTTTCAGTGGTTTGGTTTTTTGATCCTATAAATTAATAAAGCTCCACATGCTTCCACTTAAAATCTTAAGTCCCTTTTGACTTCCCCGTGACAAATGCCCCTCAAGTCAAGTTAGCCTCTTTTCCCTTCAACGTATGCCCATCGGCAAGGACTGCACTAGAATTTTAAATTTTTTTTCATCACAAGTACCACAAACAAAGGGTACATCATATCTCCTGGCCTAATGGTCTTGACTCTAGAGAATATTAGGGGCTACTTTGTATTTGTCTTTACAATCATAGTTTATAGCCATTCACATGGTTCTAAAGAAACTAGCGGTGCCAATAATTATTTTAATTGTTATATATTTGGAAAACGTATCATAATAATAATTGACTTTGGTCGTGAAGATAGTGTTACTGCAATGATGATGGATGTGGAGAATTTGTTTCTTTCCTTTTTTCTAAATAAACTTGAAGCGCGGTTGGCTTTTAGCTTATGGTGCAGTTTAATATGGTTGTATTTGCTTATAAAATAAATATAAAAAATATTTGGTAAGCTAAAAAAAAAACGGATTCATTTTTTTTAATAGTAAAAAAATAATTTAAAAATTACTTTTCAAAGTTATTTTTTCGGTCAATAACTGTAAAATATGTAAAATACTAACATTAACCTATTTAGAAATATAAAAAAAGTGATGTAAGTTTAAAAATCAATGATATTTTATTTTTTAAAACATTAATAGTAATTTTGTTTTTGATTTACCAATACTAAAAAAATTTAGCTATTGAGACAAATTCAAAACCGTCCCTGATAGAGATATAATTTCATCCCAAATCAGTATTTGGGATGATTTTAAGTCATTGCATAGCTGTCTCAATTGCTACCGTCTCAAATAAAAATTTTGGGACGAAAATCATCTTTCCGTCCCAATTTTTTTTTGCGACGGTTTGTTTCCGTCTCAACATTAATTCAATTAATTAATTAAATTTAAAAATATTTGAGATGATTTGTTTGGTCCCAAATTATTTGCAACAATTTGTTTATATGTCCCTATTAACTTTATCTTTTTATATAAAACTTAATAATAAATTATTTTTTGTCTCTAGATAGTTTTAAATTTTATTCAAAAATAATATATTCATGTATAAACAAAATCCAAAAAATCATACATTCATATAAAATAAAATCCACTAAATAATATATATTCGTATAAAAAATAAATAGAAAATGGTATGCTAGTTAAATATCATACATTTATTTAGTCATCTGAGATAGAGAACTGTAAACGGATGCTACAAAGGCGTTAACTTCGAACACCAGGGCTTTTGAATCCAGATTTTGAGTTTCTAATAATTCATGAAAGCTGACATCAAGAGGCGTGGAGAATCCCTTGGCTATTTTTAAAGCTTCTAATAGATCCCCTCCATTGTAAATTACAAAGCAGAATGTGGCTACCACCAAAGGATCTCTAGGATGGTCTTGACAATGCTTTATGAAATGCTAATATCCCCAACCTGGAAATATAAAATCTTCCATGAGTTTTGTTATTTCGAAAAGGTATGATGAATTCTGATAAGTTTTCTTTACATAAAATGCACTTGGGATTTTAAAAGGACCGATATATAAAATTGGGAGCATCAAAAAATTAAGCAATCTGATGAATTGTAAATAAACCACAAAAGTAGTGGTTTAAACCAACTTGAATGGAGTGACAGCAAATACCTTGGATTGTAAAAAATGTTGAAGACACTATTTGTAGATATAGAATCAACTACTAATGCAAAGTTGTTCATATTCAGCTGTTGACTCCTCGGAGCTGAAAAAGGAGTGTCTTTGACTTGAACGGCTCTACCAATTCCCAGCCTTAATACTCTTCTGCCTCTGTTATTGATAAAATATAAGAACTACATGCAAAGTGTATGTTTTAGTTTCAAATACATATTCATTATACCTAAGAAATAGCACAGCAAGCTTCTTTCTATTTATAAAAGCACTCCATCCAGTGGTAAGCAAATGCCTCCGTGGCTGGCTTATTGCGTGGACAAAAGGAAACCCAAAAAGGAAAAAAAAATACCTCAGTTAGCTGAAATTCCACCCTGCCTAGCACCAGTCGGTTGAAGGTAATAGGGCAGCCCAACAAAGCATTTGACAGGTGTATGACAACTCATAAGCTCTCATGGAAGTCGAGGGACCTAGACAGGGCCGTGGGATTCGCCAACAGAACCGGAGAGGTCTCAATTACACGTTTCTTTTCCCTGTCGGTGCCCTTGGATTGGAATCCCTTGAAGAGCCCTCCTTTGCTCATAGATGCATTCTTGATCCCCAGCGTGTCCCATATAGAGCTCATTGCAGCCTCATCTGGATCATCAATCCTCTTAGTTTTAGGAATCCAAACATTTCTCCCCAATCTCCTCTGTGTCGACATCTCTTCTTTCCTTTCGGCTGAATGGCGTGACTCCTCAAACAAATTCTCATCCCTACAGTGCTTGCCCAAAGTCAGAGAATTTGAGGAGGGAGGGGAGACAACAAAGGAACAGTCCAAGCCCCTGTGAAAGCACAATGCCAGTAACTTGTAGGATAAACCATTGGAAATGTAGGATGTCAGAAAGGTGGATAAGCCCAGGGTATTCCAGGGAGACTAGGAATTTGGGGAGGCAAACAATCAGGGTCCTGAGCCTGACTTTTCCCCAATTCCTCCATTGAACTCAAACCCGTGGTAGTACAAACACCACTTGAGGGGTCATCGTTGTTTTCTCCAACCTTACTCAGAACTGGAACCTCTGAATGGTCCGACTTATGAGGCCCATTCCTCACACCACTCCACGCAGTTTTCTATAGAACAGAAACCATAGACTCGGGGAGGGGTGCATCTGCGCTAAAACCGAGCACTGTGCCATTGGTGGACTTCATATTTGGGTGCTGAAACCCATTAGAAGTATTGAATTGCGGTGTTTGGCGGAGAGCATTAGAGATAGTCATGTGGCGGTAGTGGGACTCTGCAGCGGACCAGTTCTTATTTTTGCGACGACCAGCCCCCACGGGCACATTCCTCATTGTGCCACCGTCGGTCCAATACCTTTGACAGCCTTTGCAGGAATGGCGTGGCTGATTGATGTTGTAATACAATATGGCCTCAGTAAAATAATACATAAAACAAATTTCCTAAGATGAGATGAAATGGATCAACCATGAAACACTTTCAAATATCAAGGCCAATGTAATGCTTAAAAATTTGAAACGAAAGGCATGAATGCATGATAAGAAAACGCAGACGACTACCGAGGGAGGGAAGCAATCTTCAAACAGGGCCTTCTCAAAGTCTTCTCCCGGTATGCCTCCGCTGGCTGTGGAGGGGCGGCAAAGTCCGATGAAGCGGCGGTGGGCAGGGCGTAGTGGGAGCTGTGGAAGACGGAATCATCGTCGAGGTTGTTGGGTTGAGGATGGGATGCGTAGAATCGACCACATAAGAGGGTGAGATTGAGGTGGTCGTTTGGGTGTAGCTTTGAGGAGAGGGCCGTGAGGGTTCGACTACATAAGAGGGTGAGATTGATATTTTATTTTTTAATTATTTATAAAAACAGAGAGACAAATTTTAAATTTATACTTGCTCTTTATATGATTCTCATTTGAAAATTGCTACACTGTATCAATAAATTTTTAGTTTTTAACCATAAATGTTGATGGATGATTTGATTATTTTCATTAAAATAAAGCTAACTTAATATTATAAAATAATATTTTAATAAAAATAAAAGTAAATTAAATATTAGTGTTGGAGTTATATATATATATATATAATGGCTATTTACATCTAAAAAATTCTCAAAGACAAATACAGAGAGCAATAATTGAGATTATACCTGAAACTAATGTGAAATAAACAAAAAATTGAATAAATCAGTATAATTTAAATTAATTTTAGATTAGCACAGACCCACCCAATAAACACCATATGATACAATAATTTATATATATGGGTTTTTTTTAATAATATGACAAGCTTGTTAATAAATTTTCTTGAAAAATTTTATTTACAAGAAAATTATATGGATAGTTCGTGCATAAATATTTTTTAGCTGTTAAATTGATATGATTCTTTAAAAATTAATATCACGAATCACCTGCGCATCTTTCTTATTTATTTATTTATTATAAGATTTATCAATCAAAATGATTTGAGATTTCTTATCGGTACAGAACAAATACTTGCTTCATGACGAATCTTTTCCCTCAGTTCGTACTTGAATCTACACTGAATACTAGTATATTTCATATACTAATCAAAGAAAAGCACTAATTTTCACGAATTGTTTTAAAAGACAAAAAGCAAAAAGACTAATTGGGCAAAAAAAAAAAAACATCTCATGTGGTATTATGAGTATACTCACCAAGGCACATACTGCATCAGTACAAATACTATTTTTTCTGTCCGGATAACTTTGTAAATGTAAAAAAAAAACTATTATTTGTATACGAATGTTTTTTGTATTTGGTATTGTCATATATTTGGGATGACAATTTTACGTCATATTTCGATTGATCTATTTTTATTTAATATTTTTTCATCTGAAAATACAACAGACATGAGTATTAGCCAACCTGTCCTAGTTTAAAAATATTTTAAATAGTTTTAATTTAAAATATCTGACCGACTAATTATATTCTTTTACTTGGTTCTGTCCCACTTGAACCTTAACACACCCGAGAATGAATTTGGATAACTTACTATCCAATCCTGACCCGATCGTTACCATTCTTATCATATATATGAATTTAGAAATTCAAAACTCTAGTCATTACTTTGCCTAAGGGCACTCATATAAATTATCCAACTATTTTTTTCAAGTTTATACATTTAAATTATTTTTTTGTTTTCTGATATGAAAATATCACAATAAATTTTATTTCAGCACTATCTATATTATTTTTTATTTAATAATAAGTTTTTTTATAGTTTAATAAGTACATGTGAATAATATTTTTTAATATATTGAGAAATATTATATAAATTTAATAAAGAAAGTTAAATATAGACTTCTACTATAAAAATAATTTTATAATTTTTATTTTTTTAATAAAAGAAAATATACTGTTATTAACACTTTAAGAGTTAACTTCAATGAAAAAAATTTAATCAGATGTGCCATTTGTATGAAAACAAATAAAATATTACTTACTATTTGCATACTGATAGCCGGATTAAGACTCAAAACTCTTTAAAAGAATTCAAACATGTAATAGCTTTCTCTCTTTCATGCATTGCAATGCAACAACCAACAACATTTGTGTATTCCACTCACAATCCATTATTAATAAAGAATAATAATAACATAATACAAAACATGTTTTTTGGTTTGTTTTTATAGAAAACACAATGCTGACGTGGTAAATTCCCACGCCGACGAGCTCACATGTCACCACACCGATTGTAACCGGAGAGATCCGTGTTCTCATTTCTCATGTGCGCGTGTTATATATGTTACATGCACACAAATACGCGACAACAGCAATCACATACCCTCCCTCTCTCTCTCTCCATCCCTGTCTCTCTTCAGATCTGAGTCCCCTGTTGTTGGTCGGCGATGGATTATACGCCGCGTTCGCTGATTCCTCTGCTCTTCCCTCTCTTTCTTCTCTCGATCCATGTCGCTCACTGCTTCTACCTCCCCGGCGTCGCTCCCGAGGATTTCCAAAAGGTTCGTGTCTCTCTCTCCCTTCTCTGCCTCGCCGTCGTTTCCGTCAATTGTGTGTTCCGATCCAATTCGATTCGATTCGTTTCGTTTTGTCGTGTCTTGAGTTGATCTGGTTTGGTTTCATTCCACGGTAGGGTAGGGTTAGATCCGTCTGCATTGCATTTCCCAGATCTTTATTTTGTTGGTTTTTCCGATGCCTCCTGATTTAGCCTTGTCACTGTTTGGGTTTTGGCGTTTGAATGTGGTAGAGGTAGGATTCGTTAGAAATGTTCGATGTAGCGATGTGTTTTGAGCTAACGACGAACATATTTATGTTTTCGTGAGCTGTTGTATGTTCATTTATGTTTGGAGTTGTCTCTGTTCTGTTGGAAAATGAAATCAAAGATTGAGGTCAGTGGGAGAGTGATTACTGGATATAGTTTTGCTAGTGTAAAAAAATGCTGCTGAGAGAGCGAAAGTATATATTAGTAATAAATATTGATTAATGAATTAGTGTGTTGATAATTTGACTACTCTACGGACCATGGTTTAGAAAATAGTTTATGTTTTGCCTGAAATGAATGAAATTAGATGCAACTGCATATCAGTTAAGGAGATTATCACGAAAATTGGGGGAAAATGTAGAAAACAATATGGGTTTAGTTTTTTGTAAGCCATATACTGAAACCTTTGGATTGTGTTTGATTCGTTAATGTAGACATGTATTTTTTTCCCCAGTGAAATCTGTTTAATTATAATGTCTTCTAATAAAGATTGTGTGTCCTGCAGGGGGATCCATTGAAGGTGAAAGTAAATAAATTGACATCCACAAAGACCCAACTTCCTTACCCATACTATATTCTTCCTTATTGTCGGCCAAAAGAAATTGTTGACAGTGCCGAGAATCTCGGGGAAGTTCTTCGTGGTGATCGGATAGAGAATTCTGCCTATGTGGTGAGTTTTATGCATGTCACGTGCCTTTGAGTGCTGGGTAATTTAAAGATGACTGACCTTTATATTTGATTGGACTCGTTGCAGTTTAAAATGCTGGAACCACAAACCTGTAGTATCCTGTGCCGGACAACGCTTGATAAGAAATCTGCGAAAGAGTTCAAAGAGAAGATTAATGATGAATATCGGGTCAACATGTGAGCCACTTGTATTTTGGATTTGACATTTGAGCTGATAATCTGTCATGTTTCTTTGGAGCTGCATATTTAATGAATCTTTCCTAATTGTAACAGGATTTTAGATAACCTTCCTTTGGTTGTTCCCATTCCAAGGACGGATCAGCAACCTTCCACTGTTTATCAGCTTGGTTTTCATGTTGGGCTCAAGGGGCAGTATACTGGAGTAACTACTATAGTTTTCACTTATTACTCATTAGCACCATATGCTCATTTGTTGTGAATTTCTCATGGTTATCTTGCTTGGCTGCAGAGCAAAGATGAGAAGTTTTTTATCCACAACCATTTGTCATTTACTGTTAAGTATCATAGAGATCAACTGACCAGCACATCAAGAATTGTGGGCTTTGAGGTTCTGCCATTCAGGTCTGTTTCAGGGAGCTGATAGAGTGTTCACCTTTTTTTTTTTTTTTTTTAATAATAATGTTCCTGAGTTTTGCTGGTATAATGTCTGATTTTCTGGATGTATTTAGTGTAAAGCATGAATATGACGGGAAGTGGGATGAGAAAACTCATTTGAAAACGTGTGACCGAAGAGTTGTCAACTCTAATTCTCCTCAGGAGGTTGAGGATAAAAAAGAAATCATTTTCACATATGATGTTGATTTCCAGGTTAGCTTCCAAAGCATTCATATATTAAGTGGACAGCATTATGTTAAATTTTGACAGTTTGTTTAATAGCGAAGAAGCTTCAATTACATGATCCTGCAGATTAATATCTATACAGATATATTATTGTTTTTCCTTTTTATTCGTATCAAATGACTACCAGAGTAATAAATTTGTGTCATCTGAAACACATGATTGCTTTACTGCAGTTTTAAGCATCTGATTTGTTCTTTCGAACTTATTTGCAGAATAATAAAGTTTGTACATTCTTTTTCCCCACAAAAATACTCGCATTAGTAAGATTAGGATTGTTTTTTCTGCCGATAGTTTCTGGCAAGATAGGCCCTTATCTGCTTTGTTCAGTGTTGATGCATTTCAATTGTCAATGTTAAGTGAACTTGTTGGTTAAAAACCAGCCTCTGATACATCGTTAACCCTGTTAGTTTTTTTTTTTAAAGTAAAAAAAGGTGTTCTAATGTTTATTGTTCCATTCATGCGTGCTCTGCAGGATAGCGATGTTAAGTGGGCTTCTAGGTGGGATACTTATCTATTGATGAGTGATGACCAAATTCACTGGTTCTCGATTGTCAATTCTTTGATGATTGTTCTATTCCTCTCGGGTATGGTGGCAATGATTATGTTAAGAACACTATATCGCGACATATCCAAGTACAATGAACTAGAGACCCAGGAAGAAGCCCAAGAAGAGACTGGATGGAAACTTGTCCATGGGGATGTTTTCAGAGCACCAACCAACTCAGATTTGCTATGTGTGTACGTGGGAACCGGAGTCCAGTTCTTGGGGATGATACTCATTACCATGACCTTTGCAGTGCTTGGATTCCTCTCCCCGTCTAACCGTGGTGGTCTTATGACAGCAATGCTTCTACTTTGGGTCTTCATGGGTATTTTTGCTGGTTATGCCTCCGCTCGCTTATACAAGATGTTCAAAGGAACAGAATGGAAGAGAATTTCTCTGAGGACTGCGTTCATGTTTCCTGCAACTGTCTTCTCCATTTTCTTCGTTTTAAATGCTATCATATGGGGTCAGAAGTCTTCCGGGGCAGTGCCGTTTGGAACAATGTTTGCTCTGGTTGTACTGTGGTTCGGAATTTCAGTCCCTCTCGTTTTTGTGGGTGGTTATGTGGGGTTCAAAAAGCCAGCAATTGAGGACCCTGTGAAAACTAACAAAATACCTAGGCAGATCCCTGAGCAGGCTTGGTACATGAACCCCATGTTTTCAATTTTGATAGGAGGCATTCTCCCGTTCGGAGCGGTGTTCATCGAGCTCTTCTTCATCCTCACCTCAATCTGGCTGAATCAGTTCTACTATATTTTTGGCTTTCTGTTCCTGGTCTTCATCATCCTTGTGGTGACCTGCGCCGAAATAACTGTTGTGCTCTGTTACTTCCAACTGTGCAGCGAGGACTACCTGTGGTGGTGGAGGTCGTATCTGACGTCAGGCTCCTCTGCGCTGTACCTCTTCCTGTACGCCACTTTCTACTTCTTCACTAAGCTTGAAATCACGAAGCCGGTGTCTGAGATGCTGTACTTCGGCTACATGCTGATTGCTTCATATGCATTCTTCGTGGTCACCGGCACCATCGGCTTCTATGCGTGCTTTTGGTTCACCAGGCTCATCTACTCGTCAGTGAAGATTGACTAGGGAGAGAGGAGGACAACATTCAATGCCCTCCCTGTACTGCGCTCCTCACTTGACCATTGCTATTTGCTAGCATAGTGCCTCTCTGGGCAGTGTATCGTGTCCTCCAGGGAAAACGTCTGCATCAACACATGCAAAGGAAGTCCCGAGTTAGTTTTTACTTTGTATGTGCGTTTTTTTTAGGCGTAGTTCTGAATCAGTTTTCAGTGGTTAGACACCAAATGTGGGTTATGTTGTTAAAAGTATTATATATGTCCTGTCCCCGCATATTTATTATTACTTTGTTTTTTTGTTTTTCGTTCATTGTAATGGAGAACATACCTACTCGATACACATTCTTATTATCTTTTTCACCCACCCAGTTTGGGATTCCTTTAAAGCGTGTGAGATTCTTTTCCTTTTTTTTCTTTTCATCCGCCCTGCATTCTGGCTGCAAGGAACTGGGAAGAAAATATTTCTTTAGATTTTACTTAAAAATGATTAGATTTTGAGTATATTATTTTTTAAAAATTTATTTTCATATCAATTCAATAATTTTTATTTGACACATTGGATTAATAATATTTTTTAAAATTTATTTTCATATCACAAATAAGGTTTTGCTGTATATACTATATATCTATATGCAAATAAAATTTTCGTATCTTTGTTTCTTTGTGGGATTTAGTATTTTTTCTTTCAAGTTCTCGAGTGTGGCAACCGGACATCGAGCCAGAAGAGAAGAGGAAACGTAGAAGTGTAACGATAGAAGCCACAAACTCAACCAATTTAAAACTTTCTCCTCACATAATGCTCAAAAAAAGAAAACAAAAGATATTGAAATTGATTTGTGGGTCGGTGGCGGGAACCCCAACTTAGTCTATGAGTATGACCAAGGTCCAAGAAAGATTTCAAGTAAAATTGGTGAAAGAGAGTGGAATGTCTGCAAAATTTACGTGCATGCTACTCCTCGGTCCTCGGTGGTGCTCCATTATTATATTTTATTACAAAACAGTAGTGAAACGCGGAGTAACATGCACCAAGATTGAAGTTGATATATGACCACAAAAAGAATTAGTTGGATCTAGCTGTTTTGTGGAAACTTTCTCTACAAATTTTAGGCTAACATTCCAAGTTTCCAACGTCCACAATCAAACTAACCAAAGGGATAAGAAAGAGACTCGTCTTTTCATTAGCAAACACTGTAAAAAAAATTAAATGAACCAAAAAAAAAAAACGAGGAAAAGGACTAGTAGACTAGCATAGTAGCGAGGGCACTGCCACTTACACTCCACTAATTATTATTATTATTATTATTTCTTTTTTTCATAAAGGTAAAATAAATATAAAATTAATCTAATCAATATTATTATAAAGGTAAAATAAAGATATTATTATAATCAATATTATAATCAATATTATTATAAAATTAATCTAATCAATATTATTATTATTTCTTTTCTTTATTATTTATTATAAAGGTAAAATAATCTAATCAATATTTTTTCATGTGCAATGTATTGTTAACACAATATATTTAATATAAATGTTATTATTATTTAAAATTTAGAATTTGAAGTATAAAACGAAGACTGTGGGTGGCAGGGGGTTGGGATTGGCTGAGACTTGAGAGTCTTGAGACAACACTTGAACCATAAAAGTAGTTTTCTTCACTGGTTGGTAGATGAGGGGGGCCATGGCTGGCTTTAAAAAAAATAATATTTGTCTCTCACTCAAATGATTTTTGGACGCTTATTAACAAATTTTGTGGTCCTTCTAATGGAAATTAGCTCAAAGTAAAAATACAAAGTTTCCTAATCAGCCCAAATCCAAAAATAAAATAAAAATAAACGTCTAACTCAAAATCATTAAAAAAAAAAGTTATGATCGGTGGCAACCGAGACTCACACTCTCTCCCGGCAGCGCCCACCCCGACGGCAACGACCCACCCTCTCTTTAGCGAGACCGATGCCAGTGCTCTAGGGACTAAGAGTGACCCTTCTTTTTTTTTTTTTAAGAAGAAGGTCAATAAAGACCAATTTTGTGTTTTATTTTTATAAAAGAGATCACCAAGGGTATAGAATATATCATTGATTGGTAAATTGAACTATTCAAATTATGGTCCATTTTTACAGATTAAATGGACTGATTTTGCGCTAACTAAATTCACGCAAACGCAAATTGGTTGTTTTTGTTTGTTTTTTTAATTATTGCCCATCTTACTTGGTAGACCAGTAATCATACATTAAATTCGTTCATTTTAAAAATAAAATTTAAAAACATAAACTTTTAAATATGATTTTAAAATTAAAAATTTAAAAGATGTTTGATAAAAATTAACTTATCATTTGTTTTTTTAATGCGAAATACAAGAAAATATTTGATTGTTTTTAAAATGGTACTAACCATCTGAAATTACTTGAAAGTTAATACAATGATACTAAATTATCAATTTCAAATTTTGTTTTACATTTGTAAACCAATATTTGATTTTTAGTTTTGACTTATGTTTTTTTGAGAAGTTATTATGGTGATATCTTAATTTTTATATTTTAAATTATTATCATGTGTTAATTTATTACAAAAAGTCTTTAATATTACTTTGACATTCTGGGAAAAAAACATACTAGTTCATTCTCTATCCAATAAAATTACAGGCTATTTTTCATTCATGATCAATTAAAATTATGGGCCTAAATGGATGCTTCGCAACTAATCGGGCGAACAAATCCATTTACACCATTAGGGGACAATGTATCATTTATTTTTAACAACTATTTTTTTCATTTCAGATTTGGAGAGACCATGACTCCAACCAATTGTTCTTCCTTCAAGAAAAGTAATGAAACATTTCATTATAATTTCATTTCCTCTGATTTAGTCGTCGCACTTACTTTACTAATTTCTTGCTTGTTACAATGAACTTGTTTTGGCAATGAAATTAGACATACTAGAACATTCACACCAGTTCAATTAAAAATATATTTTCTTTAAAATTTAGATAAAATTTTAAATTTTTGATAAAAAAATACCCTACGTCAAGTCTTTCAAACTTTAAAATTTACAGAATAAAAATAGAAGTTGGATAGAGAATCTCCACATTTAGAAAATCACTATTTATCTTTCAAATATTTTTTTATTATATTTCTTAATATATGTGTACTTTGATGAGTTGTAATAAATAAAAGAGATAAAAAATAAAAAATTATAATTTTAAAGAATAGAGATATAGATGGATAATGAGATGTGTAATATAAACAAAATGTATAAAATAATATACTATTCATTTCTTAAAATAGAGATAAGATTATATAGCTAATGTGGATGCTCTTATTGTTAATAATTTTCTCCCTCCAATATATTTTACAAACTATATATAATTGTTAGAACTAGAATATGGCTCCGACTCTCATAATATCTTTTATGGTATAATCTTTTTTTGAAAATCATACACCAGGGAAAAAAAAACAAACTTTTAAAAAATATTTTTTGCCTAAAATAGAGAGAAGATTATGAAACTAGTATGAATTTAATAAATTTTCCCCTCCAACATATTTTACAAACTATATATAAAGCCACAATTAGAATATGGCGCCAACTCTCATAATTTCTTCTATGATATATATATATATATATATATATATATATATATAACACAGATTAGGGGAAAAAACACAAACTCATAATTTTTTTTTTCATATTTTATAAGAAATTATTATTATTATTTACTCTTTTAGTTCTATAAATAAGAATTTTGAATTATTTACTTGCATGGGTAATGACACTTATAGCAAGACAAATTTTAAATGGATTAAAAGAATGATGTAGCTAAATTACAACTTAAAAAATTATATCTCATTGAAAAATAAATTTGATTTAAATATCGGAGTACTTTTAGTGTTTCAATTCCATTCCAGTCATTTCTTTTGAAACATGGCTGAAAACCAAAAAAAAATAGAAATAGATAATTAAAAAAAAAATCAATTGCCATCCACCACCATTTTTTCCACTCATGACTAAAATACTGTAATTTTACTTCTACATACTAAAAAGTATATTTTGATATTACATGTACATGGTCATTAAATTCATCCAAATATGGCCATCCAACATCCAAGGCGCTCCACATTCAACGGCCAGCACATATTTGTGTATGCTTTTGAAATAAAAAAACAAAATACAGGCAATATAAAAGATCTTATATTCAAAGTATTTACGTTATTACTATTTTTTTATGCCTTTTCCTTTGGGTTTATTTATTTATTTATTGTAAAACCATAAATCATGCAACAAAAACTTCATCGACTTTTGACCGTTGAGTGTCCTTTTATGGGTTCTTGCGAATGCGATCTACAATCCGAGACAGACAAGCAGTCCATGAAATACAGAACAAACGACACGTGTCCAATTTAATTTACCAAAATGCCATTCTTCAGCCCCACCCACAACGGCTACTTTTTTTCACCTTCTCTATAAATACGCCTCGCCTCATTCTCCCATCACTACAATTCAATTGTCTCTCTCAGTGTCTCTCTCTCCGCCCACCACTCAAAGGGAGGGGAAACAACTCTCTCTCTCTCTCTAGAGGCTTGTTGAAAGAAGAGTGTTGTTTCCATCCATGGCTGCTTTTGCTTTTGGTCGAATTGCTTCCGTTTCTGTGGCTCTTCTCTTCCTCTTTAGCTTCTCAGAAGCTAGAATTTTCACACTTGGAGGCAATGAAAAGGCATGGAACGACTCCAACCAAGCCCATCTCCACGATTGGGCTGGAAGAAACCGATTCCAAGTCGGCGACCAACTTAGTAATTCCCTCTCTCTCTCTCTCTCTCTCTCTCTCTCTCTCTCTCTCTCTCTCTCTCTCTCTCTCTCTCTCTCTCTCATATATATAGATATGAGATCTAATGACCCATTGTTTTGATTTTGCAGAGTTTACAGGTCCAGTGGCGCAAGTAGAATCTCTGCAGGAATTCAACTCCTGCAACTCCAGCAGCCCAAGCAAAAGCTACCAGAGCGGCGATACCGAATTCTTAAACCGGCGTGGGTATTTCTACTTCATCAGCCAGAGCCAGAGCAATTGCTACAGTGGCCAGAAGGTGATCGTGCTGGTGATGACTCCAAGGAACAATAAACCCAGCTCCAACCCCCCGGTTTATTCACCCGCATCTGCACCTTCTCCCGCCTCGGGCATCGCACCGGCTAGTGGCGCGGGGAGAACCGCACTCGGGCCAACGAGTGGCGCGGGTGGCCTGCGGGTCGGTGGTGGGGGTTTGGTGTTTGGTCTTGGGGTTTTGGTGTGGAGCTTGTTTTTTTGAGGGGCGCCGGGGAGAGTGTGGGGGTCCCTTGGTTTTGGCTTCATTGTTTGTAATGTGAGAGACCCATAATTTGCTCTTTTTGGGTTTTGTGTTTCTGCGAGCATCCTCTGTATTCGTTGCTCATTCCTTTATTCATTTATTAGTGAAAGCCGGTGACTGCTTTTTTTCATCTGAAAATTTCCCTGCTTCTGGCGTTTTCAAAATCTGCATTCTCAACACCAAGTTGATTTTTTTAAATCAATGGCATTTCAAATCTGGAAAAGAAATTCACAAACAAAACATGCCTTCAAAATCTGAATAAACCCATTAAAATAATGAGTTTTGGAGTTCCTTTTCACAAACAAAACACGCAGATGCATTCAAAATCAGCAGTTTTGATGACAGTTTTGCAAATCTTTCAAAATCAGCAGTTTTGATGACAGTTTTCACAAACAAAACACAAAGATTCATGACAGTTTTGCAAATCTGGAAAAGCACAATACCATTAAAATAATGGGTTTTGGAGTAATTGTAAAAAAAAAAAAACACTTGGTTCAGAAGTCAGTTTTGCAAATCTGAAAAAGTAATTTTTTGCCTTACTGAAAAAGCAAAATTAAATATTGGTTTTGGAATTCTTGTAAAAAAAAAAAAAAGGTAAGCCAGTTTTGCAAATCTGGAAAAGAAATTTTTTGCCTTGCTGAAAAAGCAATTTTTATGCAAATCACTCAATTGGAATACTATTTTGCTGCTTTACTGTTTTTTTTTATCAATCATACGTCAATGCCAACAGAAACAGTTTCAAATAATTTATCTGCCTCAAGTAATCAGAAGCGATTTACAAGAATGAAATTTAATAGGGTTAGACAGAAGATAAACTTATTTGATTGTTTAAATCAAAGGGCGTGATTTACAAGAATGATGCGCTGCTTATTTTGATTGTTAATTTATGAAATTTAATAGGTTTGGACAGAGTTCAAGAAAAACAAACTGGGGATTTTCTTTTTATCTGCTTATTTGAATGTTTAAAAATCAAAGGGTGATTTACAAGAATGATGCACAATGAAATTTAATGGGGTACACATTGATGCACAAACAAAAAACGTTCAGAACTTTTTTTTTGTTTTTGCTTTGGTAACAGATAGGACACTCCGATGATCCCAAAGCAGTGCCAAAAAAGAATAATCTAGAACTTAAAATTAAAGTAAAAGTCGGTGAACATTATAGTAGGTCCAACAGAGAAGCAAGAATCAATAGAGGTACTTGCAAGATAGGACACTCCATCCAATGACACATGGAAAACATGGCAAACTTATTATAAAAGTTATCTAATCACAACTAATAAAAGCCGGACGTTATGAAACCAGGCGCTTTCTAATTAGAAAATTTTAAATACTACAACCCCAGCTGGGATTTGCAAAACTACCTTGAGTTTGGCATGTTAAAGTGTATGGAAACTATAATAATTTTGAGATAGGTGAGCGCCATCTATTTACAATCTCATCATATATAGTCATAAAAAGAAAGCCTTGCAGCCTTCTACTTAATTCACACAAAGCACAAAGAGTTACCAGTCAGCCAAGGAATTGTCCCTTAATTTTGAAATATTAACTGAAGTAAATGGGGGCTTTGACAGAAAACACCAAATGACTTCAGAACTCTTAATGGTGAAAAGGCAAAGTGAGAGTGGCCAGCACAGACTGTGCTAGGGTGGGTTTGAGATGAGAATTTCAAAGAAAATGATTTTCCTAACAATTCCACAAAAACAGCTTTGCAATTCCACAAAAACAGCAACAAACTAACAACTTACCTAAATAAAAGTGCAGCTATGCACTGTCTCCATATAAGCAGCTAGAGAAAACAGCAAACTCCTCCAAACAAAGAAATTTTAAAAATAAATAAATAAATGCAGCCTTGAAACACCAGCAATATCCTCCTGCTTCAAGTGCTGCAAACACCTAGCTTTGTCCAAAAAAACTCAAAACGACTAAAATGGAGAGCGTTGTTGAATATATCTGCTCTTTAGTTATCGATGCGGCAAGACAAAAATTTCACTTCTCCAGCATTCTGTACCTTTCTAAAAAAGTAATACCTAATCTTTAAAATGCTTGGTTCTTCCATGGAAAACTGGATTTTCAGAAATAACTAAGGTAGCTTGATTATCCACAAACACGTAATGCACTTCTCCTGCTCCAAAGACAAATCATCTAACGGTTTCCTCAACCATAAGGCCTGATTTGCAGTAGCTGTGGCTGCAACAAGCTCTGCTTCAGCAGTAGATTGAGCGACTATCTTTTGTTTTTTTGAGCACCAAGAGAAACGAGTCGATCCAAATGCCAACCAATAACCTGAAGTACTCATCATATCCTCAACTGAACCTGCCCAGTCATTGTCTGAGTATCCATGCAGCTTAAAGTATTGACCTCCGCAGAATTTAATTCAAAATGAAAAGCTTCCTTTCAAATATCTCAGCACCCTTTTTTGCAGCCAACATGTGCAATTCAGTTGCACAACTTAGAAACCTAGACAGGACACTTAAAGGAGATAAAATGTCTTGCCTAATAGCTCTAAGATACATAAGGCAGCCTATTAAACTTCTGTATGCGGATTCATTAGTAGGTTCAGCTCCATCCTCTTTCGGTAGCCTATCGTTCAGAGCCATAGGAGTACTCACACTTTTACACTCCTCCATATTAAACCTCTTTAAAAATTCCTTTAAGTTTCTCTTCTGACAAATAAAAATCTCACCCATATCCTGCTTAATTTCCATCCCCAAAAAATAGGCCATCTTTCCAAGATCAGTCATGAAAAAAATTTCTCATCTTTTCTTGTTTAAAATCAGCTACTTAAGTAGAATCATTACGTGTTACTAGCATGTTATTCACATAAAGTGAAACAACTAAACCAGACCCCAGCCTTTTGACATATAAGGTGGATCCCATAAACTTTTTCTTGAACCTTAGATCCAACAGATGCTCATCCATTTTACCATTGCCGTGAACCAAAGTGCCTTTTCTAGCAAATAAGCCTTCTCTTCTTGAACGGGTACAACAAAGCCTTCTGATTGTCCGACGTGAATATCCTCCTGCAACACAGCATTCAAGAAGGCTGATTTTACATCTAATTGATGTACTTTCGAGCCTCGTTGAGCTGCCACAACAATAATCAGCTTGATAGTATCCAACCTTGCCCCATTGGCAAAAGTTTCATAGTTTCAACTCCCCAGACTTGTGCATAATCCTTTACAGCTAGTCTTGCCTTATGTTTATTTACCGAGCCAGTAAGATTAATAATTGTTCTGAAAACCCATTTAATCCCAATCACTTTTATATCATTAGGCCTCTCCACAAGATGCCGAGTTTGTTTTTTCTCTATTATTCCTAATTCTTCTTCCATAGCCCTCATTCATCTTTGATCTCTTTTAGCATCTTCACAAGTCGGTTCTAGCATTACTACTGCATCTTTGACAGATGTCAGATAAGGATTTTGTTCCTCTAATTGGTATATCATCAATCAACTCATTTGATTCTTGCAGATTCAATTCCTTTTCCATTCTGGGTAAAATCTCACTATGCTTTGCTTGTGATCTAGCAGCTCAATCCCGCTATTCTTCTTCTAGAATATATACATCTTTACTTGTGATCACTTTTCCAAATTGTGGCTGGAAGAATTATTATTTGTTTTTTATTATTCCAGTCAACGTTACACACACATCTTTGTTAAATTTAGGAAAGTAATAACTACAAATATTCACACAACCCATATTGTTAGTTCTTGTAATGAAAATGTCCAAGAGGAATGCATCTCACAGGGCACAACCAAGTGGCCAGGGATATACTCTCACTATGGTGGGTTATGGGTTCGATTCTAGGCTAGGGAATTTAAGGGTATAGGATAGGATAGGATAATTGGGATTTGGGGGCATTATTATAAAAATTTTAAAATACATATACCTTCACTTTCGATTCTAGGTTTGCTCATAGAAAACCTGATTCTTGATGATGTAGGGGTTGAGTAACTATTAGATGATTTAGCCGAGAAATCTCTGATATTTTTCAGGGTATGTAGGGTGTTCCGTCATCACATGTGAGCTTAGTCTTAGGGGGCATCGGTGAGTCAACAAGTTTGCATCCAAACAACTTGCATTATGAAAGCATATTAAGACCATATTTTTTTTTTTAACAAATTAGGATCAGATCGTGATACCACAATGCCAAGAAAGTACTTGAGTTTAATAAAATTTATAATCTAGAATCACTCGTTCAAAAAAGTTTTCAATGTCAAGATCCCTTCGACATCATTGCTAGTGATGATCACATCATTGACATATGAAACTAGAATGGAGTATCTATAAAAGACTAAGTAGTCATTAGTACTCCCGATCATGGCAAACTAAGTGGTTAGGAGAGAGAGCCAAACCATGTTCTAGAAAATTATTTTAAATTATATAAAGTTTTATACAAACGACAAATTTTACTAAATAACGAATCTAGATGAATGAATCATATAAACCTCATCCTAAAAATACCATTGAGAAATGTATTTTTGACATTTAATTTATGTAGTGGCCAACGACGGACAACAACAGAAACGCAGAAGTAAATAGAAACTATCCTAGCAAAGAGAGAAAATGTCTCATCATTGATGTGTTTGAGTTTTCTTTAGCAACCAAATGAGCTTTGAGGTGGTGTAGTGTAGTACTCATTAATTATTTACCAATAATATAATATACAATCACTTGCACATTCACATTTATACATCAATAGCCATCACCGCTTGTCTCAAGCCAACCAAAACCTATTATAGCCTTAGAATGCTAATCATTAGGATTTAATGTATTATATCATGTCATAATTATAACAATATAAATCATCTCACGTTATTACCAATCGTTTGGCTTTAACCTGTCATGACATAATCAAAGCCTCATCATTAGGAATTTAGGACCATCATCCCATACCATGCCGGTGGAGACTGATGGACCATACAATACTCTAGCCACCATACATATCATAGGATCAAACGCTAACCATAGGATACTAAATAAAATCATTAATGTTGATCCACAGGCAAGTTATGATTGATCATTGTCTTGTCTTGTAGAGCTCCTTGGATGCTTCATGCTCTAATTCAATTGTTCAGTCTTGATATTGGTATAACGTCTTCATCAAATTCAAACATCAACATGAAGGGGCTCCGATGCCACTTATTGAATTAAAATCAATTCAAGATGAAAACCATCATTCAAACCATAAGCTCATATTAAATCATCAAAAACAATAATTAACCGAAAGCACTCCTGGCACTCTTGTAAAACTTTAAATTCATGTTATAACAGATGATTTATGTTGTGTAGTTTGTTTTTCAAATCATATATTCTCTACAGAGAATTTCTTTAATAATAATGAAATGCTAGTAATATGAAAATTATAATTACATATATAAATTAATTATTTAATTAATTTTTATCATTTTAAATTTGACTCACTATGAAATTAAAATTTATGATTTGATCCCGAAACTTATATTTTAATTTAATGCATTTAAATCTAAAAATACTTAAAATATCAATTTATTTTAATTAAACTTATTTAAATATGATAACCTATATATCACATGTGCATTCTCAGTTTCTCACGGTCGTCGTGGAGATCAAATGTCTAAATTCCCCAGTATAATAATGAGGTTTAATTTTCCATCTACATTTGTAAATATGTTTAAAAAGAGATAAAATTGAAAATATTGTCGGTGCAATTTTCCGTGGCAGTCGTTGGAATATGCCATGCCGTCTTTGGCTATCGTTCAACCGTCAAGCCTCACGAAATCCAATCGTTCTACTGAAATGACTCTCTCTCTCTCTCTCTCTCTCTCTCTCTCTCGCTGTACATGATATAGCATGCAAGCTTCGGATTAACCCAGGTTGTTCTTCGATTGTGCATACTTGAATTCTGCAAATTTCTTCAAGTTGTTATGTTTATTGCTTTCGAATCTTCTATAGAATCTCCATGGCTGTGATTGTTCTCTCATCTTCCAGACTGTATTGTTGTAATTTCGAGTTCATTGGTGATGAGAATGGATATGAACCATCTTCTGTACACTGTAGTGGGCCACTAGGAGGTAGATTTTGTGGGAATTTGACGTATTTACCAAGTGGGTCTATGGTGCGTTGGAAGAAAAACAAAAACAAACAACTTGGTCTTCGTGGGCTTGTGATGAAGAGTCAATACGAGGTGGTGAGCGTGAGGCGAAAACCCGGAAATGTCTTGTCCTCTGAGGAAATCACCAGGGTCCTAAAGGCATCACCCAGTCCTAGTCAGGCTTTTGCTTTCTTTATGTCTCTGACTGGACTGCCCAATGTTGTTCACACCACAGAAACTTGCAATTGCATGCTTGATCTACTGAGGGTCAATAGGAGGGTGGAGGAGATGGCTTCTGTGTTTGATGTGATGCAAAAGCAAATCATATACAGGGATATGAACACTTATTTGTCTATTTTTAGGGCCCTTTACATTAGGGGAGGGCTTCGGCAAGCCCCGGCTGCGCTTGTTCAGATGAGGAAACTAGGGTTTATTATGAACGCCTACTCTTATAATGGGCTGATTTATTTGCTTATTCAATCTGGGTTTTTGACGGAGGCTTTGGAGGTCTACAGAAGAATGGTCTCCGACTGTATTAAACCTAGTCTCAAGACCTATTCTGCTCTTATGGTGGCATTTGGAAAGAGGAGAAATGTTGAAACTGTGATGGGGTTGCTTAAAGAAATGGAGGGCTTAGGATTGAAGCCGAATGTTTACACATTCAGTATATGCATTAGAATCCTAGGCAGGGCTCGGAAATTTGATGAGGCCAGCAGTCTTTTAAAAAGAATGGATGATGAATGTGGGCTTGATGTTGTAGCTTATACGGTTCTCATAGATGCTTTTTGTGCTGCCGCAAAATTTGATAGTGCAAGGGAGTTGTTTCTTAAGATGAGATCTCGAGGTCAGAAACCAGATAGAGTAACTTACATCACTTTGTTGGGAAGCTTTGCCAATAGTGGAGAATTAGATGCAGTGAGAGAATTTTGGAGGGAAATGGAGGATGATGGTCTTATCCCTGATGTGGTTACTTTCACCATACTAGTGGATGCTTTGTGCAAAGCTGGGAAGTTTGATGAAGCATTTGCTATTATAGGTTTCATGAGAAAGAATGGGATTTCACCAAATCTTCATACATACAATGCACTTATTTCTGGGTTTCTGGGGAGTGATAAACTGGAAGAAGCAGCAGAACTTTTCAACAGAATGGAACGTCATGGTCTGAAACCAGATGCATATTCATACATCCTATTCATCGATCACTATGGAAAGTCTGGAGACTCTAGAAAAGCTCTTGAAACCTTTGAGGAGATGCAAACTCGAGGTATTATTCCCACTATTGTTGCATGCAATGCAGTACTGTTTAGTCTTGCGGAAGAAGGCAGGATAAAGGAGGCAAAGAAAATTTTTGAAGGACTTAAAAGTAAAGAGCTTCTTCCGGATCCCATAACCTATAACATGATGATGAAGTGCTATAATAAGGTAGGGGAGGTAGATGAAGCCATTAAATTACTCCCTGAGATGATTGGTGCTGGGTGTGTTCCAGATGCAATAGTTTTAAACTCTTTGATTGACATTTTCTACAAGGATGGCCGGGTGGATGAGGCATGGGCAATGTTTTGCACAATGAGAGAGATGAAGCTTTCTCCAACTGTTGTGACCTACAATACTTTATTAGCTGGACTAGGGAAACAAGGTAAGGTTCAAGAAGCCATAGATTTGTTTGAAAGTATGAGCAGAGAAGGGTGTGACTGTGCTCCAAACACAGTTTCTTTCAATACGCTTTTAGATTGCCTCTGCAAGAATGAAAACATTGATTTAGCCTTGAAGATGCTGTGTGAAATGATGAGAAGTGGTTGCTCCCCTGATATTTTTACCTACAACATCATTATTTATGGATTGATTAAAGAAAATAGGATTGAGGATGCCTTCTGGTTCTTCCATCAGTTGAGAAAATTTCTCCATCCTGATTGTGTAACACTGAACGCTTTACTTCCAGGCCTTGTCAAAGTAGGACGCATTGAGGATGCTCTTAAGATTGCCAATCAGGTTGAACTTCCCTGGGATAGCACATTTTGGGAAGATTTAATGTTTGCTACTTTGTCTTCTGCTGAGATTGAATGTTCCATTTTATTTGCTGAGAGATTAGTAAAAGATGGGATCTGCCAAAGCAATTCAGTTTTGATACCTTTAATTAAGGTCTTATGCAGGCATAACAGGTCTCTCGATGCCTATAAAATATTTTTGACTTTCATTAAAGGGTTTAGGTTCTCACCAACATTAGAAACATGTAATCTTTTGGTTGATGGTCTTCAAGAAGCTGGATATACTGAATTAGCTTGGGAATTGTTCAAGGAAATGAAAGGTGGTGTTTGTGCCCCTGAAGTTTCCACCTACAACTTGATTCTTGATGCCCTTGGGAAGTGTGGGAAAATCAATGAACTTTTTAAATTGTTCGAAGAAATGCTTCGAATGGGATGTGAACCCAACATTGTAACACACAATATCATCATCTCTGGTCTTGTGAAGTCTGATAGTTTACATGGGGCTATTGAACATTACTATTATCTTACAAGTGGGGGTTTCTCTCCCACGCCATGCACATATGGGCCCTTAATAGATGGCCTTGCGAAGTCAGGAAGACTCGATGAAGCAAAGCAGTTCTTCAACGAGATGGTGGATTATGGATGCAAACCAAATTGTGCTATATACAATATTCTCATGAATGGATTTGGGAAAGTGAGTGATGTGGAAACCACTTCTGAGTTATTTAAGAGAATGGCTGAAGAGGGCATAAGGCCAGATTTAAAATCCTACACTATTCTCATAGATTGCCTCTGCCGCGTGGGGAAAATTGATGCCGCTTTGCATTATTTTAGTGAACTAAAGTGGAGTGGTCTTCACCTTGACTCAGTTTCTTACAATCTAATGATTAATGGGCTTGGGCGATCAAGGAGGGTGGAGGAAGCTCTCACTCTTTTCAGCGAGATGCAAGGCAGAGATATTAAGCCTGACCTGTACACTTACAATTCATTGATACTATGTCTTGGAATTGTTGGCATGGTAGAAGAATCTAGAAAATTGTTTGAAGAGCTCCAACTCGTGGGCCTTGAACCCGATGAATTCACCTATAATGCACTTATTCGGGGTTATAGTGCGTCAGGAGATTCAGAAAATGCATATGCAGCTTACAAAAAGATGATAGCTGCAGGCTGCAGCCCCAATGTGGGAACATATGCTGAGCTTCCCAATCAACTGGACTCCTGGAGTAATTGAGATTCTTGATGGGTTTGTGGCCTTGCTTCAAGTCTGCATTGCATCCTTATGAAATACAAGGTATTTGCTATTTCCAAGCTCTATAGGAACACCTTTCTTACACCGGTCTTATAACTTCAACCTTAAAATTAATAGTTTTAAATGTAAATATTTTTCTCAAGTGTTGTTTGAATCTGCTTCTTGCAGGCTTTTAACTTTTTAGGAAGGTTATAGCTAATTATGCAAATTAGAGAATAGAGAGGCATGATGAAATTCAGTATTATGGTAACATGCCCTGGCTGTACATTTATGTACAAATTTTCTGGTTAGATCCTTTTTCTTAACCCAATTTTGATACTTTGGTCTCATATATATGCCTAAAGGGAACAAATCCGGAGCATGAAGCTCCAGCTATGCACAGGTTCCAGGATCAGGCCACACTTGGACTAATTGTATGCATCCTTTACTTTTTTTTGGGCTGTTTTCGTGACTCGAACCTGTGACCTGGTTATAATTCTATTGTTACGTTAAGATTTGCCATTCATATATAGTGTATAAAATATAAAATCCAAATGAAGGATGAATCTCCAATCTCCAATAGATGAGTCACATTCACATGGAACAGGAGCTTTCAGATCCTACCAATTGTCTAATCTGAGCAAAAATATTGTTTCATGACTTTTTTTCCAAAGTACGACCTTGTACATCCTCCTTAGAAATGAATCCAGCTAAGAAGAGTATGAATGCAGGCATGCAGCTAACTTGAAACGTACTTCTTTCACTTTACATTTGCAATCTCCTGTTATTTGGAACAAGTTTCAATTGGATATTGACTTAAATAGGTATTCAAAATACTAAAAATGTCAAACTTAAAAAGCTAGCATCAATATCAAGGGAAATATCCCAAGTGTTTCTTTTAGCCAGTAATCTCTAATATGCGGGATCCACTGAGCCCCCGGTTGGGGTAACTTTGGAGTTAAGTAGTTCAAAAAAATGAAAAAAAAAAAATTCCTAAAATCACATTACGGCTGAGGACCGAGGTGGTCTTTTAGCATCAATCCAGAAACTTTCACCTTCACCTCATAGAGAGTGCAAAGTGGTCCTAGCATGAGACCTATGGTCCGAGTTATATAAATTATTTAGTACTGAATAATTGTTTTCCCATCAACAGACTTACTGGAAGAAGCAGGTTAAGAAACAATCCAAGTTTTTGCTTTTTTTCTTAAATTTCCCCAAATAAATAATAAAGGGTAAGGGTAAGGTGGATACAGGATGACGCAGCAAAGGAAGTAATACAGTTGTAGTGATTGAGTGCAGACAAAGTTTTATGGGATATAAAGGCAGTCAGAGAAATGTGGATACAGAATGATGCAACAAACGAAGCAAATGTAAAGGTGGACATTATACAAAGAAGGGTTTTTGTATGTATTTCATCTCATAAACTCTCAGTGTCTGTGGAACTTACACTCACATGAGGACACAGTTATGGATAAAGGCAGTCCAAGAGTTTCTAGTAGATAAATTTCAGCACAATCAAATGTTGATAACTTAGGCAATGAAAATGCTATGATTTTAATTTCAGCCCTTATTTTGTTTGTTATATTTGACTCTTTATTTGGCCTAGATTTTGCAAAACTTGAATGATATAAAACACGAGATAGCATAATCCATCTAGATAGATTAATTCACACGGATATCGACTAATTAGATGTCATCCAAATGACTCGAATGGTTCACGTATCCGAAAAGGCTTGTGTTGTCTTATTTTATCATGAGTTATCTCATCAAAGCATTTTTTTCATGATTACTCTAAAATCATATTTGACTCATGGTTGCCTCCTGTTGGATCCCTTATTTGTGTTCATACATATGATTGTTCATTAGGTACCAATCCTTACACGTTTAGGTGTTACAAATGGAAACAGAACTGTTTGCTACATGTTACTTTCGAGGCCACCAACAAAACTACGTTTGTTACACGTCCCCTTCAAAACCTAATAATAGAATCTCCATCTCTGCTCTTGTTTGTTCTCTCTCTAAACTGCCACCATTCCATATTTATCCAGATGACAGTGTAAGCACAGAGCGCCAGCGACCTCATTGTCGCTGACGTCCAATGTTGCAACGCCCCCAACTTTCGCTTGCCACGGAACAACTAACATTGCAACTCTGAAGCCACAAAAACCAAACTTGTGCATCCTTTGCAATGCCATCAACATCTTTTCCTAGCTAAATTATGAAGCACCAAACTTTAAACTTTGACATTAGAGACATTGAATTAATTATTGTTATATTTAAATACGTAATTTGATGGATATAAAAAATACAATTAAAATTATAAGATATAATAAATTTATGAAATTCAAATATAAAGAATATTTTTCATTCATCAAATTCTTTTTTTATTTTTTCTCTTTTATTTTTTTATATTATATTATTATTTTGATGAATTTAATAACTAATTCAATAACAATGAATAATCCAATGCCAAAGATTGAATTTCAATCTTAGACCGTAAATAAATTCAATTTGAAGCCCTAAAAATATTAAATGATTTATTAAATTTTATATGAAAGAACTTTTACGAAACCGAAAAAATAAGAATAGAATATAAAGCAGCATATGAATAACACCCTTAGAACAACTATAATTTCTCTAAAATTAATTTTTTAAAATAATTAAAAGTTTCACTTTTTATTTTAATAATTTATTTTTTAAAAATATATTTTTTAAAATTTCTATTTTAATCATTTATTAATTAAAAACATTATTTTTAAATGTTTATTTATTATTTTTAATCAAAAAAATATAGTGAAAAAAATAGAAAAACAGAAATGATAAAAGAAAATCTAGCAATGCTTGATGACTAAAAATAAAACTGAAAAATCATAATCAAGCCAAAAAAAATGATACGACATTAAAAACATAATTAGCAAACTAAATTTATCTAATACCGTTTTAAGATGCTCATTCAATAATAGCTAGTTTTTTAAAGTTCTATTTGTATAATATGCCTAATGTCGCGCTCAGGAATGATGGGCGATGGTATCGCGCTCAGGAATGATGATATTGGGGCCCACCCGAGAACTTTTTATTATTTCTCAACATACAACGCCAACATGTGCATTCTCAAGTGCTTAGCTAAGCAGTCTTGAAAAGGCAATTAATATTAAGGACAACTTTCCGTTTGATCTTGGAAGCAGCAACCAAAAAAAAAAACCCCTAATTAACCAAAGACCTAATTAAATAATTTTCAATTGAAGATCCGGATATCCAACCCTTGTTTTGTGCCTTTCAAATAAATTCTGCAGCGCCTCCAGAAACTGTGCGAGTACTTTTTCCACCTGCAGTGATAACCACTGTATGTAAGTAAACGGGGATCAACTACTTCCTATCAAATTACACATGCAATTTTGTTTTGTGACCTACAAACCCTGACAGCAGTGTCAATTAAGGACACCCAGAAAGGGAAAAACAAGGAACCCTTCTAAAAAAGAGCTTTTAGCAAAACATTGTTGATTAAACTAGACATCTTGCAAGCTGCCAGAGCTTTCAATCATTACCCAGCTTCTCAAATCGGTTTAGTAGGTTAATGCAATAACAATCATTGGAGACCGGATTCCAATTGATTGACAACCAATGAGAATCCAAATGAGAACAAGAGTGTGAACCGGAAGCATTGATAATGGCTGAATGAGAAACAAGTGATCATTTGCTTTCTCATCCTCAACTCTATTTCCCATTCTAATTCCTGATAGTGAAACTGATCCCATGCGCTCTTAAAACCTAAAATCTGTTTCCAACTACCAATTTAAAAGATTCATCATAGCAAATTATTGTAACCCATTTATCCTATGGAACTTCAAAACAAAAAAAAAAACATAGGATAAAGGAAGCTAGGCTATTCATACCTCTTCGGGACTGGGTTGTGGATTCTTCTCAACCTCAATTGGCTTACCAATCACAACATGCAAAGGAATCCGGTAAGCCAAGGGGGTCCTGCTCACCATTAGAAGATCATTAGAAGCTGTCACCTCTCAAAAGAAATGAAGTCCAACTAAAACAAGAACACAGAGTAACAGACACAACAGCTTTGCCTTGTCAAATTTGCAGAAACAGGCTTTGAAAATGCATTTACCCTATCATACAATACAATAAGAACTTGTTATGCATCTAATCTACAACTGTAATCAAAATTTGGATGGACTAAATGTGGCTTTGCTATGATTAGTACGATTTTGAAGTTCCTTGCAAAACCAACCATAATAAGGAAAAAGGCAAGAACGAAAACTGACACACGGGAAAAAAAAAAAGAGAGAGGGATCAGTATTAGGAAAAGAGCAAATGGGCCAAAAAAGTTTCATTTTCCAAGGGTGTATTTACTGGAGTGTAGCTCAAATTTGTTTTATTCTGGGCTGCATAATCCTGGATCTCAATTTATATTTGGATTCACTTCTTCTTTAGAGTGAGATGCATCTAAACAAACTTATTTTTCTTAGTTGGTGATGTTTCCTATCACGCCTTTGCTTAAGCTTCCCTTACATAATCAAATATTATTTCCAGTTCCTCCGTGATATAGCGACTTCTGGAACAGCAGGGAAGATGACCAAAAGGATAGTTTTGGGTTTTAGATGTGTTTTTTATGCAAGAATAACCCTTGCATAATTGCATGTGCGTGGCATTTACTTGCTGTAAAAATATGGATGAAAAATCAAAAGGTGGCTACTTGTTTGCAATCACCAAGTTTTTAAAGGGCCTCATTTGAATTGTGGGGAGGTTTCCTGCAATTCAAGTAAACCTGAAGGTGGATAAGTGATACTTACCCAAATAATAAAATGAAGAACGATTTTTAGACCTTCAGAACACAAAAACAAAGCGGGAAATGCACTATATATCTACAATAATTCTTATTAGGAAAAGTAAAACAAAAAATATTTGAGACAAACATACCCCCAAGCTCCCCAGAACAACATAGGAGTAAACTTGACAGCTTTACGAATTTGCACGAACAATTTGCCATTAGGCTTCCACCAACGGTAGATTTTAGACTGCAGCAAGGACATGGATTAGTTTTTTTTTCCCATACATTCTCCTTAGACGTGAAGGGTGGAAGACTATACTTGGACTGATGAGCAGTCTTTTTAAAAAAATGTTAAACAGAGCATTGTGAAAACAAAACAGATATATCAACTTAAGATCTATAAAGCCATCAAAAGTTGGAAGAAAACACGTCACACAACCATATATTCCTGTACAGGTATGTAGAATAAAGATTTAAAGAACCAAAGGATGAACAATACAATGTTAAGATCATAATACCTGACCAAAAGAGAAAACTGGGACAAGGGGCACACCCATCTCCATGGCAGTGCGAACAAATCCTTTTCTCGCCTTAAGAAACAAAATCTACAACAGGCCCCGACCAAAATAAAAACACCACAGATTCCAATATGGACGTGAGTGTACTTATTTAATAGTATTATTAGTAGTCATACAAATAAATGAATACAAATAAACAAGTCTAGCAATAATATAATTGGAGAAGATCATAATATCATGCTTGTTAAACCACTGAAATTAAATTATAACTAGGGGATGTGAGGGCAACACGACATTACTGTAGAAGGAATTTCGAGAGTTAAACCTCATAGTCCAGCACCAGATGTTGGGCTTCCTCTGCTCCACCTGGAATTATGCCACAGCTATAACCATCTTTTAAAAGGGAGGTAAAATTTTTCCTCGTGGCTGATGTAAGACCCATCCATGTCCATACTTGTCTCAAGAATGGTGTCCTGAACACCTGATGATTTTTCAGACAAAAGACCAACATATCAAATAAATGAAGGAAATACCAGATCGAGAGTGAGGCAGCGACACATAATAATTTCTAGTCAAATATCAAGAAAATGGAAAAGAACAATGTATAGCAACAAAGCCTACAAGATCATAATCTTGACAAGGGTCGAGGGAGCATGTCTTACGGCGCTGCTGGCAAGAACTTTAAATTTGGGCAGCGGCAAGAGATTGATGAGGTGTATGAGGGAAACCACACCAAGCGGAAGCACTGAATGCGGTTCAAATGCAAAGACTGCATAGAGCACAAATCGATGCCATCAGCTGCATTTCCAAGGTATTTAGAAAGGCGAGCCATGCAAATAACTAGGAAGTAAAAGCTCTCCACTAAATTATTTTATTTTTATTTTGGTTCAATAGCCATGCGGGTTTAAGGAAAGTCAAACCCAAGGCCTTCCATGAATAAGCTACTGACTTACAATCACAACTAATCCAAATCTCGTAAATTATTTCCAACAACTCCCTGCACCAGTACTATGAATGATGAATATATTTGCCCGTAGGATTTGACACAACCCAACCAGCTGACGGCTTCAAATCAGAACAAGCACCATGTACCGGATAGGTCCAACAACTCTTCACAGACTAAAACACATTTAAAAAAAAAACCCAAAACAGTATATTACTGATTCACCATAAGCCTGAAGAGAAAGGACACTAGAACATTACTATATGTACGGTGCGGAACAAGGGCTTTATAGTCTTCAACGTGGACTGTAATGGGAAAATACCCACAAACATGTTTGAAGATAGACCTGAAACCAATAAAAAAAAATCCAAATTTATGAGGAACAACGGGGAAGGAAACCACTAAATAGGTACAGAGGGGCGTGAAAAGGCCACCATACCTCCTCAGTTTGAGCCCCAGGCTACTATCAGAATCAACAGGAGCCACACTCAGAAGCAACAGAAACGCAAAAACCCTGAAAATTTGACGTCAATGAGAACCGAAGTTACCGAACAGAGAGAGAGAGAGAGAGAGAGAGAGAGAGAGAGAGAGAACGCACGAAATGGATTGGGGGAGAGGGAGGAGGAAAACGGCGGTGAAGACGGCGGCGACACAGAGGTGTATGCAGCCAATCCACACGGCGAAGGCCAAAGCAGAGTGGAGGAAGGGGGAGCGAGGGCTCTCGATCACCGTCACCTCCCCGCCGCCGTCGGCGGAGGATGAGGGTCGGTTGCCCGTAACCTCAGTCTCCGCCATCGCCGAATCTCAACACTTTCGCTTCAGGAGAGAGAGAGAGAGAGAGAGAGAGAGAGAGAGAGAGAGAGAGGAGGAGGAGGAGAGGGAGGGAGGTCGATGGCAATGACGACAAAGAGGTCTAAATCCGCCCACATTTGGAGAGGGGGAGGGGAGGGGAGGAGAAGACATTACTATAAAATTATTCACTAATTCCTACGGGGGTGTTGGGGGGGTAGAGAGTCGTAGGAAGCGGTTTCTAGATGCTAGTAGATTTTAGCTACTAAAACAAGTGCACACAGACAACATGGGTGGGTAGATACCATGTGGTTTCCTTTATATTTCCAAGTAATCAGAACCCAAATTTTCTACCTTCCTGTTTTATGTGCTCTCCTCTCATTACATCTAGAACAACAACAATGGTCTATATTGCATGAAAACGTGAACCTTAATCAACCCAAACAAACACTTGTCTCTAGTATGCAAGTGACATTTTAATAATAGCCGCCTGTTCACTTTTTATTATCCAATGATGAAAATATCATTTATTCTTTGTAGTTGAGAGCTAATGTTATAATATGAGCCTTCAATATATTGATAGGATATAACTAGATTAGCACAAAATATTAATTTATATTACTTTAAAAACCTTACAATGTTGTCAGTAATTGAACCCATTTTATCTAAACAAAAAAGTGCTGATATATACTAAAAGGTAATAATTTATGGTGATTGGTGACTTTAGAACTTTATAATATTCTTACTGACTGTACAATTGAGTTAATTTTATTGGTATGATATATTAGTCCTTTTTTGGTTTTCAATTTTGTTTCCGGGGCAAGGATAAAGCATGATGGAGTTTGGCCAGTATTGTTGATGAGTAGAGATGGGAGGGTTGGGGTTCATTTATTAAAATAGTTTTAAAAAATATTATATTTATTATTTAGTGTATTGAAAAAATAAATAGCTAAATTTTACAAAATTTAATTCTCAAACTAAATTTTATCTAAATAACATGCATCATATCGTACTATAAATAATAGTATACATAATTGCTTAGGTTTGCATGTGAACTTTATTTTATTTATTATTTTTATCCATTTTTCGATGCTGAAAATGATAGATTTGTCTTATTTATTATTTTGTTTTTTGAGAAAAAATGTCATATCAAATGATAAGCATTAGTTTGGAGAATAGTGCAATTGAATGGTATTATGGTGTCCATTTTAATAAAAAAAAATTTACTTAAACGAGCGCGAAATATCTCTTTTTTTTTTGAAATTTGATTTAATAAAAATATTTATAATTTATAATTTTTAAAAATTTAAATTTAACTGATGACTATTTACTCTTTATTTATTAAATTATTAAATTTTTCTCACTATCATTATTATTCTATTTTTTTCTCTCATTCTATTTACTTTTTATTTTTTAAAAAAATATTTTAATTAATAAATAGTTAAAATATAGAGACTGAAAAATATGCTTTTAAAATGTAAATTATTAAAATTTAATAAATAATATTTTTAGTTACTTTGAAAAGTTAATTTTAAAAATACTCTTAAAGCACTACTATAGAAACCTTTTTCAATTTATTTAGGGGGACAAAAAAGTAAAAAATAAAATAAAATGACATCTATACTACAAATCTTATATTTAACATTCTTTATTGAATTTATTTATATAATATTTTTTAATACATTAAAAAGACAGTATCACTTTCCAAATTTAAAAAGTGATTTAAATTGAAGTTTCTATCTTCTATACATTTTAAGATAATAAAATTATTTATATCTACATGTGGGCCTGTGAGATTTATGTGTACGTATTTATATGTATATATTATTAAAATTCTTTTTTGAGCTAAAGATTAAACTCAAGACATATGTCTTAGAATCGGTCTTCAATACTATTTATTTTTTATGATTATTAAAACAATGTAAGATATTTTCTAAATAATAAAAATAATAATATAAAATAATATTTTAATAATATAATTTAAAAATATTATATATTTATAGATAAAAGTAAATTTAAATTTAAATTTATAAAATCAAGTACAGGATGCTTGTGTTGTTTGGGTCCCCTCTACGGGAAAGGTAATAGAAGGGTCCCTTTATAGGGGCTGGAAAGTAGCTTTTTTGTTTTTATGACCGAAAGACAAAATGTCAGTAATGAATGGCCATGCACTTCACTTCAAACGCGATAACCAATAAAATGGGGAGTGTGCTTTCCTGCTTTTGAATCAAATGCAGCGGTTTCCAATTGAAGACATGTTGCGGATATCATATCTGACCCATGATCTGTGCGTTTCAGATCAAATGGGTTTGGCAGTTGTACCTTTTTTTGACCCGGTGGGCCAAATGTACCTTGTTATTTATATGTATTATGTAACCAAACCATTGCTTCACTAACCCATAAAGCGAGCACCTAATTTCCCTAAAATAGAAGATTCCATCCCATGCATTCTGAATTCTGGTCGGGTGGGGGTTTAGAGTTTAAACTTTAACCCTCTGCTCAGCTATATATGGAATTAGTGTGAAAAAAAAAAGGTAGAAAAAAGATGAAAAGACAAGAGGTGGAAAGAAAAAAAGTAAAAAAATTATTTTTTATAAGATTATTAATTAAGATAGAAAAAATAAAAAATATATAAAAATAATTTTTATATATTTTATATTTATTATAAATTTATTATTTTATCTTTTTATGCGTGATTGATTAGTATCATTTTAAATTATAAAATTAAAATGATCAGTTTATTTTTCATATATTTTCACCATTATTTTGTAAGGAAAATATATTACGCATTTCAATGACATTTTCTCTGCTTCCTACTCTAATTGATGCTAACCAAACAAAAAAGTAAATTTTAAAAACATTTTCTATACCTTTTTCTTATAAAAAAGCAGAGGATAAATTCGATTCGGGCTTCGTTTATCTCCTGTAATTAATATTGATTACATCGATAATTACTTTGATTATAATATAATCTCATATTTATATTTGTTAATAAGCCGATGAGGCCAATTGCGACCCAAACTCTACTACTACTCGTCAACCTTGGTCGCCTCTCCTTTTCCAACTTCTTCTGGTCTGCGTCTGCCACCGCCGGTTCCAATTGCAATTTCTAAACAGTGCATGGTAGCCAACTAGCCATCGCCATCCCTGCGTATACGTGGCCAACGTAACTTAGTTGTTATCAAATCTATATATTAATTCTGTCAACGTGACAATATGATAACATATCATAAGGAGAAAAAATATAAATAATGACCGTTTTAACAGAACATCAGCCATTTATACATATTAATTAGAAAAATTTTAGAATCTACCAATTAGAATCACTTACACCATTACAATAACAAAATGGAGTTCCTTAGGATAAAATAATGAATAATTAAATATGTACTTAGAAAAATAAGTTAAGAAAATTGACATAAAAAATAATAATAAACTCTGGAATACTGGTTTGCGGGTGAAGGCGAAGCTTTTTTCCATCGCTCATTTGGGCTAGAAGTGAAACTTCAACGTTTGCCTTTTTTATTTTGTAAAGAAGCAATTGACTTATTTTAGTAGCGCATCATCTGTCAACGTCATCATCTTTCATGAACTCGGGCTGGGGTAGGGATTTTATTTTATTTGATTTATTTTAAATAAGCAAGGCAATGTTCAGAGGTTTAAATGAAGGATATATTATAGAGGCCAATAAGCCCTTAAATTTAAATTTATGAGATCAGAGAAGGAGAGGTCTGCAAGCGTTTTTGGCGTGTCTAAAAACACAAACATTCCCATTGCTGGAAGCTGTACTTAGCAACCCCCGTAAGCAGTAACTAAACTAAATGATTTTCAATTTAAGATCTGGATATCCAAGCCTTGTCTTGTGCCTTTCAAACAAATCTTCCAGTGCCTGGAGAAACTGTGCATGTACTTTGTCCACCTGCAGTGACAAACATCGTATGTAAGAAAATTGGGTTGGCAGGTGGTCAAGGCTTGGTCATTCCTTGCAGTTGCGGTTCCAGAATCATTTATAGTATATAGAAGAAAAAAAAAATCATCAGCTTGAAACCAGAGTTGACGTAGCATGGGAGTTAAATGTACTAATAATTGAACCAAGTGTGGCAACTGAATGATGGAATGAGAACAAAAATATTTAGGAACCAATTCAATTAAACCCAAGTTCTCAACCTAAAATCTATTTCTAACTACTGACTTAGGAACCCAAACAAATCAAGTTGTTGCAGTGGGTTGGAGACAAAACCATGTTTACACCGGGGTACAAAATGAATAAAATTTGCCTGTGGACACATGAACTATAAGATCAAGGATGCGATCCTTCATACCTCTTCAGGAGTCTGTTTAGCATTTCTCTCAACCTGAATTGGTTTACCAACAACCACATGGATTGGAACCCGGTGAGACAAAAGAGTCCTGCTTAACATTAAAATCGTTAAAGGGTACAGAAAGCAAAACTTAATTTTTAATAATTCACGCCACTCAGAAGAAATGACGTCCAACCAAACAAAGAATAAGGACAACAATTGCTTGCTTGGTCTAATGGTCTTGTAGCGAGATAGAATATATATATATATGTATGTATGTATCATGGCTAAACAACTTAATTAGAGCTGTCAATTCTTTAACTCTACAACAGTGACCAACATTTTAATTGAAAGATGACTTGCAGGCTTTTAGCTTCTCACCAAAAGAAAGTGCAACTTGGAGAAAGCAGTTTTAAATCTCTAGAATATACAACAGTATTTTTATCAGTTACGTACCCCCAAACTCCCCAAAAGATCATCGGAGAAAATTTCATAATCCTACGAAAATGTAGGAAGAATTTGCCGCTGGGCCTCCACCAACTGTAGGTTTTAGACTGCAGCATAAGTTCAATAAAAAGAGCAACACATCATTAAAAAATTTTAAAAAATTGAAGACTAAATTAGGACGTTTAGTTGAAAATACTGATATATGTGCAGGTAAGTCGTTAAAAGATGAAAAGGACCAAACGACTACGATGAATAACATAATACCTGACCAAAAGCAAAAACGGGGACGAGGGGCACACCAAACTCCATGGCCGTACGGATAAATCCTTTCCTTGTCTTAAGGAACAGAGTCTACAAATGACCCAGATAAAACCAAAATGCAAATGAGAATCAATTTAAAAGGAATGTTGACTCAATCCAATGTTGGTCACTTAGCTAAAGATGGATAAGATAACCAGCTGCAGACGTTAAATGCTCTTAGTTATAATAGCATAGTGACACTTGAAAATGAATAAAATGAAGTAATATGAGAATTGGGAAGATCTTTATATCATACCTACCTAGCAGGAAAACTAACATTCTACCATCAAAACACCAGTAATCCAATGTCAAAATATAGCGATGACACTGCAACAGAACTATTGAATGAGCTTTAAGAGATAAACCTCACTGCCAGGCACCATAAGCTCTGCTTCCCGTGCTCCACCAGGAATTACAGCACAGCTATAACCAGCATCCAAAAGGGAGGTAAAATTTTTCCTTGTCACTGATGAAATACCCATCCATGTCCATACATGCCTCATGAATGGTGTCTTAAACGCCTAATCAATTTTCATATAAACGAACAAGTTATCATCGAGATGAAAGAAAGACCATATGGAGACTAAGAAGACAGTAGGAACATGATAATTTCTCTTCAAACATCAAATAAATAAGAAAAAATTAAAGACAGAAAGCCTACAAGAAGATAATATCAGCAAAGGAGCATTTCTTACCGCACTGCTGGCAAGAACTTTAGCTTTGGGCAGTGGCAGAATATTGATAAGGTGTATGAGGGAAACTACAGCAGATGGGAGCACTGAATGTGGTTCGTACACAAAGACTGCATGGTGCACAATTTCAATTCAATAGTTGCATTGCAAATTTATTTTTCAATAGTTAAATATAGATATTTTATAAGAGAACTAAAACCAAGGCAAAAAGAAATTAGACTCTAGGCCGCATACAGACGATCAGGCCAGAAAACTACTTGTGAAATCATGCCAAACTCCAAGAGAACACAGCAATTTTAGCATTCCAGAAATATATATATATATAAGTAAACAAAACATGAAGAGATAAAGCAAGCAAATCAAACTAAACATTTATAATGTAGCTTTTATTAGTATATTTTAGAATTTTTTATAAAAATGTATGCTTCACTTCCCTCAAGCCATCATTTTTTTTGCTTTGCGCCTAGGCAAGGCGGGGCCTTGGCATTTTGAGTGTGACTTGTCCCTTAAATAACTATAACTATTACATATCTTCATTGTGATGTTTGTGAATTTACAAAACATATTCAAGTATCTTTTCTTATTAGCAATAAAAGAAGTTCTTATCCATTTCATTTGATTCATAGTGATATAGTGAACTCCTACAATCCCAAACATTTTAGCATCACAATGGTTCATTTTTTTAATAAATGATTGTACTTGAGTCACATGGTTATTCTTACTCAAGCACAAATCTGATGTGAGTAGTGTCATTCATAATTTTCATTCTAGGATTCAAAACCAATTTGTTGTATAAGTAAAAATAAAAAAATCGTTCGGACAATGCATGAGATTATTTCAATCAAGTTTTATCTTCATACTTTCAAAAAGAAAGAATCAACTCCGAGTCATCATGTGTTAACACACCCCGACAAAATAAAACTGTTGAAAGGAAAATTGGTTATCTACTCAATTGTGGTCTTATTTCATAATAATGTTCCTAAGACCTATTGGCGAGAGAGGCAATTCTTATTGCTACATACAAGATTAATAGATTGCTTTCAAGAGTATTGGATTTTAAAACCCGTATAGCATTGCTTGCACAATGTTATCCACATGTCAGAGCTTCTAATGGCATTTCACCTAAAACATTTGAGTGTACTTCCTTTGTCCATGTGCATAGTCATAATAAAGGGATATAAATGCTACAAGTCTCTCTTCAGGGGGAGACATCATCCATGGAAGAAACAGACTTTAGCTTCCTTGACCTCTCACTCACCTCTAAAAGGTTTGTCCATGAACCAGTGTCAGTTCACAAACTTGTACAAGAGTCTGTCCAATTTGTACCTGTCCATCAAACAGTCCGAGAATCTGTGCCATTGGTTCCCGACCAAGTTGTGTCTGTCCAAAAACAAAATCCAAAGTCTGTGCTCCTTTATAACCTTTTTAGATTCCCACAGATGAACTCAAGGGAGAATATTGTTACAGATTCAACACAAGTTCAAGAATCAAATCCAATTCCCGATAATGAAGACCGGTAAGCTCCTCATCTCCATTATATACACTACCCACTGAAACATAAACCATTGATTTTGATTTACCTATGATTGTAAGGAAAGGTACTATAGAATGCAGAAATTGACACTTATATCCATTATCCAATTATGTGTCCTTTAAGCATTTCTCACCATCACATAGGAATTTTCTCGTGAGTCTCAATCCAGTGTCAGTTCCAAAAATCTTAACTGTAGCATTATCTAAAAGTGAATGGAAGAATGCTATGAGGGAGGAAATAATACGTTAGAGAAAAACAAAACATAAGAGATTGTTGATCAACCAAAAGGGAAGAGTCTAGTTAACTGCAAGTGAGTGTTTACTTTAAAATATAAGGCCGATGGTTCACTTGAGAGATACAAGGCAAGATTGATGGCCAAGGGCTATACAAAGACTTATGGAGTTGATTATCAAGAGACATTTGCATTTGTTGCAAAAATGAATGCCATAAGAATATTACTATCGTTAGCAGCTCATTTCAATTGGCAACTTCAACAGTATGATGTGAAGAATGTGTTGCATGAAAATTTAGAAGAGAAAATATATATATAAAGATTCTACTAAGATTCCAACGAAAAGGTACTGCTAATAAGGTTTGTAGATTGATAAAGGCCTTTTATGAATTTAAGCAATCTCCTAGAGCCTGGTTTGAGAAATTTTCTTAAGTAATGAAAGATATAGGTTACAAACAAAGTTAAGGAAACCACTCACTTTTTATCAAGCATTCCAAACCAGAGGAAATGATTGCACTTTTAGTATATGTTGATAACATAATAGTCATAGGAAATAATGAGACAAAGAAAGAAGCTTTGAACAATGTTTAAATAGGAAATTTGAGATAGAGACCGAAATATTTCCTTGGAATTGAAATTACATTATCAAGACAAAAAATATTTATTTCACAACAGAAATATGTAACAAGCTTATTGAAAGAAACAAGGAAATTTGCTGCAAACCATCTTCTAATCCTATCAAGCCAAATCATAAGCTTGGTAAAGCTAGAGAAAACCCGGTTGTAGATAAGGAGATATACCAACATTTGGTGGGAAAGCTCATCTATCTGGCTTATACTCGTCTTGACATTGCTTATTTAGTAAGTATTATTAGTCAGTTTATGCATGATCCAAGGAAAGCACATTTACAAGTAGTATACATAGTACTTCACTACCTAAAGGGCAATCCAGAAAAAGTAATCTTATTCAAAATAAATGTCAGATTTAACCAAGAAGCTTACACAAATGGAGATTATATAGGATCTCCGAAGATCTACCTCTGGCTACTGTACATATCTCGGTGGTAATTTGGTAACATGAAAGTGTATAGTAAGATCCAATGCGAAATCAGAATTAGAGCAATGTCACAAGGTGTGAATTATTATGGTTGAAGATTATCCTAAACACTTGAAGATCAAGTGGGAGGGACCTATGAAGCTCTACTGCAACAACAAATCAGCAATCAACATAGCTCATAACCTTGTTTAGCATAATAAAACAAAACACATTGAGATAGACCAACACTTCATTAAGAAAAAATTAGAAATTGGTCTACTTACATCTCCTTTGGAAAATCAGTTGGTAGATGTCCTGACTATGGGACTCAATTGTACATCCTTTCAAGAAATTATTTTCAAACTAGGAATGAAAAATACTTATTCTCTAGCTTGAGGGGGAGTGTGAAAAATATTTTAGAACATTTGTAGAATATTCTCCAGCTATAATTGGGGAAATATTTTAGAATATATGCAAAATATTCTCAAATTGTAATTGTACTTTGCAGAATATTTCGCTAGCTGTTTGTAATTAATGCACTAGTTGTCTGCAATTAGCTATCGTATGTCAAATTAAGGATAATTAGTTATAATAATTAGCTAGCTGGAGTTATTATTGTATAGTTGTAGAATTATTGTATGCGATTTTGTCTCTAACCTATGTATTATATATGGTTTAGAATTATCAATGAAAAGTAGAAATCATTCTTTCAATCATTCTTCTCTCATATTTCGCAATAGGGAAATTAATAGTAATGATAATAATTAGGATTTGACTAATAATTCTATCTAATTTGTTTATTTTATAGGGGTATTAGGATAGGATTTAAAGATAAACTAATTCATATTATGTTAAAAGGTAATAAAATCAATTACTATTATAAAAAAAAGTAGCCAAAATGAGTGTAACATTAGTATGTCTCAAAAGTGACAACCCAAATATAGGACTAATTTCAAATGCTAAGATTTTTTTATCAAATTAAATAATAAGATTATTAGTCCAATTCTATGAATTATCTCAAAATGAAATGCACTTCAAAGAAGTTAGGATTTAAAGTATGCTCTTTGGTCATTGCTGACTTTAAATTGACATCACCCGCATAAATCTAGAATATAGTTGTACTTCTATTGACACTAGATACAAGGAGATGAAAGACCCATAGTAAGCATTGGTTCTATATGCATGCGTGGGGTAGTTTTTTTATTCTTATACAAACACATGATATCTAACTACTGTTACCTTCCCTTTCTGACGCCATGACAATACAAGTGTGTGTTTAGGGGAGTTCTTTTGTTGTAATAAACAGAGCAATGCTTATAAACTGTTAAAAAATTATAAAAAATAAACTTCCTGAACACAGTTTTAAAGATATGTTTATGAATAAAAAACTCCCCCACTACCACTTTCCATCCTCCACAACCAATTGCAATTTTCAAACATCTACATCTTCAACTTCATCATTAGCATGGAAACTGCTAACCACAACTTGGTTAAACCATTTCTGTGAAACAATGTTTAATGACTCTAGTCTCTATGTAGATACTAAAGTGTTATCATAATTGATAGACGCTTCATAGATTAGTTCTTCCAAAGGAATTGTAAATTTAGTAATGTACAAAGTATTCTTTGTTCAAAAGTAATTTAATTGCTTAAAAAGTAAGTAGACATTCATTAGCAAGTTTTGACCCACACCATTCTCACCTATTCTCCTCATAAGGGAGCTCGCCAAATGATTAAAAGTGTGAAACAGTATTATTAATCTACATTGCACAAATCATTGAGATCTCAGACATTATCTTCAACAATTTCTTAAAGCAATATCATGACCAAGAAACTTTCTCACGATTATAGGACAAACAACATAACAACGAACTCGGTATCAAAAATAGCAAGAAACTGGAAATGTAAGCAAGCCTTTAAATACACGCATAATATCCACATTAAAACACATTTTGTATATAAAAAAAAGCCAAAATTGACCATCAAATCAAAGGGAAGACATCTGGCCCGAGAACAATTAAGACAGCCGAGCAACATAAAAGTAGGACTTTGGCTGCAAGAGACCCAAAGTTAAAGCTCCCAAGAATAGCCACCAAATGTTAGTAGTGGCAATGACAGATCTAAAATACAGTAAATTTACAACGTCACAAGAACATTACCATAGGTAGGGTGTGATCTCAAGGCTTTTATGTCTTCAACGTGTACTGTAATTGGAAAATACCCAGTGAGATTTTCGAAAATGTACCTGAAATTCAGCAAAAACAAGAATTACAAAGGAGGGGAAAATCCATAATTTATTCACATATCAGAAGTATTAAAAAAATAATAAATAGTAAAAACATAAACAACTAGTTAAAAATACACGCACCATAAAGAACGAAACAACAAAACAAAAAAAGGTAAGAAATTAAAAGTAGAACATCAATACCTCCTCACTCTTAGCCCCAAGCTACTCTCGGCGTCAACTGGAACATATGCTAGAACAATGAGCAAAGAAAAAACCCTATGAAAAACACAAAATCCACACAACCCAGAAACTCAGAAGTTCTCATAACCAAACATATATATATATATATATATATATGTATATGCATATGTGTGTGTGTATATATATGTATATGTGTGTGTATATATACAGAGAGAGAGGGTACGAACAGGATGGTTTTGGAGAGAGGGAGGAGAAAAATGGAGGCGAAAAAGACAGTGAAGAAGAGGTGCATGGAGCCAATCCAGAGGGCGAAGGCGACGATGGAGTGGAGGAGTGAAGTGCGGGGGCTCTCGATCACCGTCACGCCCCCACTGGCGCCATTTCGCAGAGCCGACTCAGCCTCCGCCATCTCCGAACCTCAGAGGTCTCAGGTGATAGAGAGGAGAGAGGAAAAAGGATGGGTCAAGGAACGCCGGCGAGAACGACGACGACGACGACCGTAGAAGGCGCTCTCTCGCCGTCAACTTGCATTTGCTGTTGAAATGCTTTTAAAATGTCGTCGTAATATTTATCTTTTCAAGTTATAATATTTTTGGGGAGAAAAACGTATTTGGACATTTACCGTCAACGGGGCCTCGTGATTGGCTGCCCACTAACGCGGTAATTGGGTAATTATTAAATATATTGTAAAATAATCAAAATAATAAACATATTTTAAAAATAAAAATAAAAATATCTGAATTACTTTATCCATCACCTTAAAAATTAAAATCCTAATACTCACAATCAATTCCACACGGCAATGGAGAGAAGTGAAAGATAATAAAAGAGTTATTCCACGCCGCAGATACTGAGGTTTAATAAAGAGGTAAAAGACATTTATTCTTTATTTTTTTGAATTCGGTGATCCATGTTTGATATGTGAATTTTTAAACATATGCCTTGTAACTAAAAGAACTCTTTTTTATCCTTTCTTGCAGAGCGGGTATGACTGATGATATGGCTTCATAATGTCACTAACACAAATGATATTGGTGAACTATAATGTAGAATATATCTAATGATGCTCTCTCACATCGGGTCCACCATATGGTTGCCACCCAACCTAAAACTAAACATACCAATAACACTAAAAACAATGTAATGACAAAATAGAAATACAATAGAAATAAGTAATGTTAACTTACATGTAGTGTAAGGTCGTCAAGGTCTTATTGGATCCACAGTAGATTATTAATACTACAACCCAGATCATATAGGTCCCGAAACATTGTGCAAATTTGCTTTGATCAATAATCTGTACAACTACATGCAAACTAACACTTTAGAAAGTGATCATATATTCAACACTTCAATAAAGTCATGGAATGATAATTGCCATCTCTCAAAAAGATAAGTTTAAAGTACTCATCTCATGATGTCACTTCTATACAAAAGTAGTCATCGACATAATTCATCACCTGACCATAAAGATTCTCCTAAGTTTCTAATAACTAATGTGAACAATTATAGTAGGAAAGCAATGAACTAAAAGCCTATAACTCAAATAATTAAACCACTACATAAGTCGTCATGAAATAATAATAATTAACTATATGTATGAAATACATAATACCAATAAAGAAGGAAAAGAATATATACATCATGCTTGGATCATAATACTAATAGTCTTTGCACCATCTTAACTACTCTTTGAACCTCCCTTAGTAAACTTTGCAGCATCTTGACTACTCTCTAGACCTCCCTCAATAGGCTTAGCACCTCATCCAATAGCCTATGCACCTCCCCAACTACTCTTTAAATTTGCCTTGGTAAGCTTTGTACCACCTCAGCAACAATGATGAGATACACATCTAATATACACATTTTCCTTTAACCAAGTAGTCACGATAAATATTTTAAACAGTGAGAGCATGAGATAAAAGAAAAAAAAAAGAGTATATTAATCACAAAAGATAAAATAATATTTTAATGTCTACTTTTTTGATAAATTCTAAAATTTAAATGTATTTAGTTATTGAATGGATGTAAATATCACTCAATTATATAATGTGTATGAATAACGGGTTTATTTTGGTTAGACAACAGACAATGTATTATGCATCATTCACTCTGGTTGAGTTCCATTCAATTAATGCCTGATTTAGGATCAGCTTGTTGACAATCACTCACTCAAGCATTAAAATGCAAAATTAACATTCGAACTAAATATTTGACATTTTAAGAATTGACAACCAATTCATTTAACATTTTACAGATTAAACTACTCAAAAACATACATAACATTTCAAATCCTCCAAAGGGGCATTAGACAACGTCAACTTTAGTCAGTTATGAGGTTGTTGGTTGGTGTTGACTGACCAGGGTAATAAATAGCGCGTTGAAAATCAACGCGTAGACTCATGTGGCGACCGGTCAAGCCTAGACAGCGAGTGTCAGCAGCACAAAACATATCAAACAAAAAGATCCATTGTCCTCTCACGCTAAAACCATCTACAATTACATGCATTTCAAGAGCCCAGATTCACCCACTGCTCGGATTCATTCCCTGCTGGTTCTCTGTCACTGGATGATTGGCTCTCAGGCGGTTTTGTATCATCGGAGGAACTTTCCGTCAATGTGGAGGGTTGCTCTTCCGCGGGTTGCGTGAACCTCTTGAACACCACCAGAATCATTGTCATGTTGTCGCACCCCTCGCCGCCGGCCGTGGATGGAGCCAAACACCGGTCCAGTACATGTTCACACACATTGGAAAGTTTGCTTTCCTGCAGAACCCGCAATTATAATCAACGGCCAACGGGTTATGAAAATGTTAACGACCAAATCATATCTTAGTATATCTTGACTGAAGCTTGACCCCAGAAGAAAGAAAAAAAAAAAAAAACCACCCATAGAGCCCCCCGTGTAAGGCAAGGTCACTTTTCTGGCACAGAAAGTCAATATTTCCGTGAGGTACCACCATTCCTACCACATGCTAGATCAATTAAGACAACTGCTTTCTTTAAGATAAAATGCATTTCTAGAAATAATTAATATATTTAAGATATACAGTGACCTCATTTGATACGATAGTATTATTTTTAAAAATATAATTATTTTTAAAAACAGTGACTTCAATAAATTTAAAATTATTTATGAGTGGTAAAAATTCATCTAGGGTCATAGTTTTTAAAAACAATTGTATTTTGAAAAATAATTGTCTTTTGCCAAACTATTTTCTAGAACAGTAAAGCAAAAAACTATTCAAATTATCAATTCTAACTCTTTCCAAACCAATAACAATCAATTCAACAACACTTTCAATAGCTCTCCGCAAATTAGCTAGTTCTAACAAGAAATCACACTTACCGAACTCAGTTTCTCGTGTATAAAATCCACCAATTGCTGACTCGACATGCAATCCCTGAAAATAATTACAAGGATAAATATGAAACCATAACACTTACAAATTATGATGTATATTGTGTTAAGGATCTTGACGAGAAACCAATAAAATAAAATAAAAAAACAATTCAATTCCCTCACATAATTGAGCAATTGATCATCTAAGGTTTGATAACAAAATTTATCAAACCTTAACCCAAGCAACTCAAAGCAACTTAAAGAGAAAAATCAAAATTAATATAAAATTCTAGCAATCTAAGTTATTCAATTCCAAAAATGACTATGTGACCTTATATAAGCAGGAAAACCATGACGCTATGATTTAAAATAAATAAATAAGAAATAAATGAAAACATCGCTTAACTCTACATCTGCTTGAAACATAAGCTTGAAATGCTCACACTTCTATTGCATGAATCAACAACCGCTCGAAATGGCCCAATCTCTATTACATGATAAGAGAAGTGCTTAAAACATCAACACATGTTTAGTCGTCATTGTCGAACGTGGCTTTAAGGATCCACGATTGTCATCTGGTCAACACACCTACTTGACATTAAGGTGTTGGCTAGGAACTTTGGGCACTAAAAGCGTAGACCAAATGAAACCTTTGACTAGAGAGCTTCATCCAAATAGGAAGCCTTGGCTAGGGAGACTTTTGGCCTCCTGTTGCTTCGACCAAAGTGGTGTCTCATTCTCAAGAGAAAACTTTGGAGACTACTCGTCTAACTTGACATGGTCACCCCAAGTAGCCTCTTGCTAGTCTACATCACCAACCACCACAACACATAATCACCTTCTATCCTTTTAACATTTTAGCTTCACAATTTTTATTTTCCTTAGGTTGCAAAGTTGCCCATGATCTTTTTTCTCACGCACGGCTTGAATTCCATTGTCATAACACTATAATCTAAAATTACCTTACCAATGCTCTTTAACCATGCATTGTCTAACACCATATCTATGGAGAATGTGTTCGGTCATCATTGTCGACGAAATGAGCTTCAAGGTTCTTCAATTGTCGTTTGGCCAACACTCAGATGTCAGCTATGGGGAGCTTCAGCCAAGAGCTTCAATCAGAGCATCAACCAAATGAAACCTTCAGCCAAAGAGATCTACATCCAAATAGGAAGCCTCATCTAGGGAGACCTTTAACCTCCTATTGCTTTGACCAAAGTTGGGTGTTTTCAAACCTTAAGTGTTTTTTTAAATGTCCTACAACTGCAAGATTAGAAAATTTTACTTGTTTGATTATGAGGAGAGAACACACACGTGGAGTGGAAACTATTAAAGATAATAACTAATTAAATATTCATATTAAAGATAAATTAAATAACATCTTCAATATACATATACTTCATCTGCATGAGAGTTGGGTCTCTTTGATGTCTCATGGGCCACGTGATTTGAGTTTATGGGAATTCATCCGTGCGCGATGGGACTTCTTCTCTCAGTTTGTGGGGTTTGAGCTGAGGGATGGTGCTTCTATTTGCTTTTGGATGATGTATGGTATAGTGCATTGCCCTTGAGGTGCGATTACCCAGAGTTGTATTAGATTGCTTGCTCCCCTGATGCTTTTGTGGCTAACGTTCATTGTCTATGGGGTATGGGATACTGTCAGGCAGTGGGAGGTGTTGTTTTTGCGGGCTGTCCATGATTGGGAGTTGAAAGCTTTCTCATCCTTTTTCGAGCGGTTGTATTCAGTTGCCCCTATGCAGTTGACGGCCGATAGACTTTGTTGGCGGCCTGATAGGGAGCATGGTTTTCAAGTTCAGAGCCTATATTTTCTTTTGATGCCTACTTGGCTGGGGACATTTCTGTGGCGTTGTGTGTGGAAGGCGCGAGTTCCATCTCGCGTTACCTTTTTTGCTTGGACAGTAGTGTTTGATCGTATCTTTACTGTTAATAACTTGTGCTGCCGGAGTTTTGTTCTCGTTAGTCATTTTATGTGTAAGGTTTTGGCAGACGGATCATCTTTTTCTGCATTGTCCGTATGTTCGGGAGTTGTGGGACGTGATTATGGGCTTGTTCGGCCTTCTTTGGGTGATGCCGTCGTCTCTTCGTAGGTTGTTTGAGTGTTGGCTCGGGGGCATGGGGTGTCGTTCGGTAGTGTGAAGAGCTGTCCCTCATTGTCTTCTTTGGTGTATCTGGCATGAGCAGAATACCCGCATGTTTGACGACAGCGAGCGTTCTCCGTCTGAGCTCACTTTTTTTTTTTTAGGATTTGAGGGAATGACTTTTTGCTTCAGACATGTTGTTTCTATTGTCTATTTCTAATGTTCATGGGTACTCTTTTTGAGCTTATTGTTATAGGCTCTTTTAGCGCACACGACTTGTGTGCATTCTTCTCATATTAATAAATTTTCTTACTTATAAAAAAAATATATACTTCATGGATATTATTAAAGAAAATAAAGGAATAGTCCTACCCCCAACATCATTTAGGTCAACACCTCATTGGCTTGATTAAGTGAGCACTATGCAATAGCCATCAAAATTTGAATGAGCCGTCATAAAAAAGTCAAAAAGAAATAAGGATTCCCATGGGAAAGTTAAAATATTGTCCATTCACTTTTCTCACTTCCCTCCGTCAAACAGAACATGTATTCAACAATATTCTATTTTTTTAATCAACAAAGAATATATCAAAACAGCACCACACCAGTGCAGCAAAACAACAATATTCCAATATTATAAACATTTAGTCACAAGGATTGGAAAAAGTGTCTGAATGTTCATGGGCTAAATTCACCAATCCTCAAAAGAGTATTCTCTTTTTTGGTATATTTATAAGTACCAATGCCTCAACTTACAAGCCTGAATATTGAATAGGTTATCTTTTAGTTGAAATTTTCATTTCTTACCAAAAAAATATAGAAAAAATTGTCCATCTAACTGCATTGCATTTTGAAAACAGAAATAGAATAGCTTCCTCCTGACATGATAGCATGAGGAAATATTTGGATTGGATTATAATTTAGCCTTGGATTATAAATATCTGGATGAGAGCATACCAGATGCCGTCACATGCTAGCACAAGAAAGTCGTCATCTTCAGACAGGTCAACCTAGTTAGAAAAATAAAAAGCATGTTAAAACTAAAAGAACAAATTGATTCCGGGTTAAATTCAACAAGTTTCAATTTTGACAAACATTTAACATATTTCTGAAGACTCATATCTTCACAAATCCTCAAAAAGTGCCCACAAATAGATTTTATTTATTCACTATTCTTCCCATGTGATAGGAGTATTCCACAAACTGAATCTTCATAACATCAGCCCACAAAATTAAGCTAAAAAAAATACTATCCTTAAATTGGGCCCTAGTGAAAAAGAAAAAGGGTGAAATTGAATAATCAAGACAAGGCCTTTTTAGGAAAACGCATATAAACTGAGAGAAACATCATAATAATATTGTAAATAAATATTATCCTACTTTTATTTATGACAATGATATCGAACATTGGCAGGAACATACAGTGGTTACATCAGGATTGGCAGTGACAATCTGTTTTTCAGCAGGCAAAAATTTGTTCTGCTTGAATTCCATGTCACCTGCAGTAAATAGAGATCCAATATAGAAACATGTAAAGTAAATTGATTTCTCTCCCTCCTCCCTTCTCCCTTGGAAGTGGGTGTTCAAAGTGAATTCAATTTAGACAATATATGCACCAGCTTGTGCTTGATGATATTGAGCTCCTTCAGTGATTCAATTCTCAAGTCCCCCTCGCAGCTTAAGGGGTAAAAAGAATTCTGGGCAAAGTGCAAGGTTCCAAAGGGTAGACTGGCTATGAAAATCTTAGAAGAGATGTAAATAAATATGACAGATTAGAACATAGAAAATGAATTACCTATAGCTCTTGCAAGATTTAAGCTGCCATTAACTCGTCCCGCATGGATAAATCCACCAGCTTTTAATATCCTTTCTTTTTCAAACTCAAGATCAGGTTTATGATCTCTAGACAGATTGTATGCCTGTGAAGAAAACCCTTCTTACTTCTAATACAAAAATGTTCTACAATATGGAACAAGCATATCCCTCAAACCATGGGCGCATGTCAGCTAAAAAACTTCTTTTGGCATCATTCACAATTTAATGCATCTACATAGAAAGTGTTAGGCCTGGTTCGAAGGGAAAGGCCATACTTTACATTCACAATTAAAAAACTTCTCTTGCCCATACTTTACATTTCCTTTTGAATAAAAAAGTATTATTTATTTATTTTTGACCTGAACATAGGGCAAGAGAAAGGCCATGGAATCTTTTATATTCCAAATTCATTTCCATTTTATAATTTTTTTAAAATACATATTGTACTACTCATTTTTATATTCCAAAAGATAAAAAATAAAAAATAAAAAAACCAAGCGAGCAACAGCCACCCCAAACAAGTCCTTAATATGCTGTTAATATAAACTACCTGACCCTTTCTTGATATTACACAGCGGGAATCTCCAGCATTTGCAACAATCAGTTGGTTGTTTCTCACAATTGCAACACATGCTGTACACCCAGAAGTTGGTCCAGCAAAGTCGGAGTGCGGCCCCTGAGACAATATCAAAGTGAACAAGTATTATGATAAAAAGACAAAATCTGAGAAGAATATATGTTCTACCAATTTGACCCCTATTTACTGCATTATCTATTTTTTAAAAAGATCACAATACATTAATCGACCAAAATAAAGTAAGGATTATGCTAGAAAATAATGCACAAAATAGTGCAAAAATAGAAATTACAAATAAATTAGGACATACTAAGATCATAGTGTGGACAACTAAAATGAGATAGAGGGAGTAATAAATTAGCATAATTTTTGATAGGCTTGTATCCACTCCGATAACTTCCACTATTATAAAATAAGAATATCTCCATAGTCCATAAACTTTCTAAAATTAGTTCAAACTGCCATGAAATCTTGGCATCAACTCCAATCACTGATTTAACCCACCCTGAGTAATCTGACTAAGACAAGTATCCACAACATTTACCGAAACATGGGCTGTGTAATTCGCCGCATCAATATGATACTGAAGTGGGAGCTGCCAACCCAAAACCAGTAGACTAACATAAAAGCCGGAGGATCTTACATATTGAAAAACACATTAAACTTAACATATATGAGAGTCCATATTCTCACAAGATCAAACTATTATATACTGGGAACCAAATTTTATTTATTTTTTTATTTGCAAGCATTACATGAATTAATATATTAACTTCCAAACAGCTTTTGATCATTTCAGTTTAGTAGGTCTTGGAATGCATTTCAGTTTTGTAGGCCAGTTTTCTTGAGTTCTAGGTGCATAAGACATCTAACTCAAAGTTTGACTCTCTTTTGATGCTTTACTTAGTTCTGGACTCTATTTACTCCCAATTATGACTATTTTCCAAGAAGAGTGCTTCTCCGGTTGTCCCAGTGGAATCACAGCCTGAGGAGGTGACACAATGCTAATATCATTATAACAATTTCAAAACAAAACATAACAAGAGGGGGAAAAATGATTCCTTTCCAAGTTTGAAAAGCTCCTCCAAGTGAAGTCGTTGATATTAATGAAGTGAGAAATTTCTGAAGCAAGATCATATTGTCCAATGATGTATGAGTACTTTGTTATTAAACTTAAAATGCCTAAAAATCTTATGTAAGTTTGTCTGAGATTCTCCAATCTCCTCATAACTTCAAACTTTCTAGAGTCTCTTTCACTGTTTATGTTTCACCTACAAACTTAACTCCATCTTCACCAGACTTTGATTATGGAGAACCGATCCCTATCATCTCCCCTCCGTTCTGAAAGTGGAGCCTACACTGAGGTAAAAGCAGTGTAGCGCACCAAGAAATCAGTGTTAAGCCATCAAAATTCCTCAATGCCAATCCATGTACAATCATCTAATGGCTGATTGCGCCACTTAACCAGAAAAGGTCAATAGACATCCCGTCTAGCAGATACAAATCGCTCATCCAAAACATCTTTTATAACCTTTGTTGCTTGTTAGGCTGAGACAAAAGGAGGGGGTGGGGGCACATGGAAGGGAGGAACAAGGACAGGCTCAATTAGAATAGCATGTGGTAGTAAGGTGGGTGAGAGTGAGGCATAGTTGGGAGAAAGAAGAGAATGAAGAGCATGAGCCATTAGGAGGCTTGTGCTATGGGGTCAGATCTTCCACATTGAATACAGGTCCAATGCCCATATCACTTGGGAGATCCAATTCATATGCATTAGCACTAACCTTCTTTCAAACCCGAAATTGACCCATCCACTTAGTGTGTGTTTTCTTCCAAGTACCAAGAAGCAATCTCTTGGCACAGTGTCGCAACACCACTCTATCATTCCCTCGAATATCTTGATAGCTGCAATGAACATCTTCAGCACACTTATAATTTTCACCCACTATATGTAAAGATATATGTGTTAATTCTGTCATAATGAGTCATGCCATATTCAAACAACCAATTTGTGACATCCATGGAAAAGGCATCACTCCAATTTTTCTCTTCATAGTCCTGAAGATATATGGGAACAACAAGACACCTTTTGGACACAGGAATTGATGTTTTGACACTGTAAGGCTGGGGATGTGGCTTTGCCTTAAGTTTTACCCAGGGTAAAGTGGTATCAACAAACACATTTAGACACTAGTCACACCTAATAACACCCAACTGTTTACTAGTTTCTTCCAGGTGATCATTAGCTTCTTTCTTTTTGCGAGTCATACACTCCCTCAATCCCTTCATCTAGGGGTTTCTCCTCATCCTAAGTTTCCTCCATCATCTCAACTCATGGATGTGTGCAGTTGTGGCACTTGTGTCCAACTCCCTAGCAAGAAAAACATTTTTCTTGGTTAGTAGATTGAGAATTAAATGAAGCTATACCATTGCCTTTGTCACGAACAACCAAACAAAGTTTCTAGCATCAGAAGACATTTGGGGGGTGGGAAAAGATCTTCCCTGCAAATAATTACGACCCGAGCAAGAGGTTACTCTCCTAGCAGGGCCTTATATCTATATTCATTCTCTAGGGCTGTCATCTAGGGTAGTGAGATTGGTAATCAGGATGTGTTGTTGTAATTCAGGAAGTAACACAATTTGGAACTTCACAATGGTCAATCGCTCGCTCTCATTGATCCCACACCGCTGAGTTAACCCCCTAAATTTGCAAATATAATCATCAAATGACATATTATTTACCTGTAAAAAATTATCATACTGTTCTATCAAACTATCAGTATAACCCATATAACCCAGTGATAAACTGATAAATAGCATTTTTTTCAAGCGAGTTTTCATCTCCTCCCAATGCTTGATGGGTGGTTCACCTAAACACTCTAGGTTTCGCTCAAAATTTAACCAAAACAAACTTGCCAGTTTTAGTAATTTCATTTTTGAAAAACATACCTTTTGCTCACTGGTCATTTCACACCAATCAAAGTAGTTACCTTTATTCAAATAATTGAATTCATTCATTCATTTGACCTAGCTGTGCAGTTATTGCGGCTAATTGTTCTTATATCTCACCTGCTATTGATGGATTGTCATGATACAAATGCAAGAGCAAAAATTGAGATAATAAAAAAAAATGCTAAGATTTATAATCCCACATTGAGAATTGACTAGCTTTGCAATTGATTAATAAGATTCTACCGTCACCCTATCCATTGCCAATTAGTTTTTGGATGAAAGCCTATGGATTTTAACATGGTATCAAAGTGGGATATATGCTCCATTTTAACTATGTAAGCGGCACAAGTACTTCACGCCACCCAATATTATCTACATGTTAGACTCAAAATATACATTACACGTGAAAGCAAAATCAAAAATATAAACGAGACTTGATGTAATTGCAATTTCAAAAGCCAATAATATTGATCATGTACAACCCAGTGAAATAATATGCAACTTTAAAAGGGCGGAACACAAAAGTCCTCAAAAATGTTAGTACACATGAACAATTAACAAGTGATAGGAATTATATATTATTGTTTTTGTTTGTTTTGGGTTTCTAAAGCAAAAAATTAATTGGTGTAGGTTGACAAGCCAAATGTGGCTGAAAATATAATCAAAACAGGTAGATGTGCTCCTATAGAATGGAAATTTTAAATTAAAAGATTAAAGGCAACCTAAGTGCATTGTTGGCGAGGCTATAGAAAAAAAAAAAAAGAGATTAAAAGAGAAAGAATTGAGCAAAAGATTACCTACCTTTTGTAACCTAACATACAAACAACAATCAGCTTGAGTTAGAACATTAGTAATGATCTCAATATAATTTAACTAAAATTTAGCTAGAAAGTCATTTTTATAAATTTTAACTAGTCACATTTTACGATCTTAAATAATAGATTCAACAAAATTTTAGTTATTTTAATAAAATATTAATTTTATTAATTTAAAATTTGGGTTTCTTTATTTTTTTATTGGCTGTTTTAATTTGATTTTAAAAATAAAAAAATAATATAATATTATTTAGCTAGAGGAAATAACTTTTCAAATTTGAAGAGCCATTTTGCTAAAAGTTACATTTACTATTCATTTAACTAATCCATTGTATGATAGTTTTTATTTTTTAGCTATTTGTTTAGCTAAATTATAACTTTAACTAGCCAACTGTAAATACTCTCATGGGAGAAGCAATTTGCAATAACAAGGTGTAGCAGTAGTGAAAAGAACCAACACACACCAGGGACTACACTTGTCTCGCCTAAATCTATGTTTTATATTATGCGCTGCTGGGTCACCAAAATATCAGCCAAGAATAGCATTAAAAATGATCCTTTGTTGAGAAGTGAAATTGGGCTCTAATACCAATACAATGTAGGACAAGTTTTAAATTTTAAAGGATTGTAGGGCAATAACGAGTTAAGGTGATTCAGGTGTAGGAGAATCCCTATCCCTAGGATTTTCCAACCACAAAAGGGAGAGAGAAATTGCTCGCAATCAACTTTGAAAATATTTCAATAACAGTGTTGTGTTATAATCCTTGAATGCAAAAAGGAAATAAAAAGCAAATATGACAGTATTATTATATTCTCTAGAATAAGAAATAAAGGTAATAAGAAAAAAGAAAAAACTGATGCGTTACCCAAAATAGGAAACCAAAAGGTTCAAGAAAATAAACACAAATTAAATAAAATAAAATAATAAATGTTTGCTTTGCTCTATGAAAGATGATTATCCAAATATGGAGATGATCCCTATCATCTTGTTAATAAAACTCGGTGAAGGAATAAGTAGTCATTACAAGATTTGAATTTTAAGTGAATACTTGTAATTTTTAGCCAAGGTGTAGTTACTAAAAGACCAGCAATTAGTATAGTCATGCATTAGCATGCTAAAATATATATATATATATATATATATATAATGGTCAAGGTATATATATGGGAACAAGCTAACATGCTAAAAAGTGCCACAAAGGTATATAATGGTCAAGTGCTTTGGTATATAATGGTCGAGTGCTTTGGTATTAACTAACATCCTAGCTTGGTCTTGGATCGCAACAATGTTCCCAACAACCCGCATTCATGTTAACCACATGCTAACATGGACTAATTCCATTTCTAAGTTGAACAAAATTCCACAAAAAGTTGAAATATGACACTAATATACCCATGCTATATGCTTCACTTTACTGATTTATACACATAAAACGAATTAAGTTACTGGACAGATTCATCATAGATAAGAATTCTATGTAAGATATAATGCTCTGCTGTGAGCAATTACCTCTTCAAATGCCCAATCATCAACTTGATCGTTACCATCATTGCTCCTTGGAGACCATATTAGTCCCTCAATCATGCCAGTAAACTTGTTTATTTTATCTCCCAAAACAGCCAATTCCCTCCACCCTCTTTGGCCACGCATCATTTCATCCATTCTGCAATGAAAAAAACACCAGATTCCAGATTTGAAAGAGCCTTAAGTCACCAGATGATCAGAAGCATATCCTATAAATATTTGATAAAAAGTTGCTAGTACGCATTAGTTGACGGTTCTAAAATTCACGCCTGAGCTTATTCTCACAATTTGTGACCAATCTTCAATGTAAATTTGCAAGTTCGCCCTCCATTATGGATAATAGTGTGACTGATCATTGTGGGCTTAATGGTATACGCTAGATGGACAAAAATGAACTAATCAAAGACAATATAATGGAACCTGAAAAAGGCTTTGTGGACAGAAGTCCTGATATCACCAGCTGTGTACGCTTCATGCCTGAGCACCTGTTGGTGGAGATACTTGGCACAAAACTTGGCCACCACTTTACCTGCAGTATCATTCAGGCAATTTGTATAACTATTGAAGTTATCACAAACATACTGTATAATGGAGATACATGAGCTTGTTCGGCACAGAAATGGTCAACAGTTCCTTTTCAAACTAAATTCTGTGCAAAAAATAAGGCACCTCAGATTGTCGTGCAATTCTTGCAAAACACAAGAGTATCCTTTTTACAGGTTCCTAAATTTTACATAGAGTAGGATTTTTAAAACTCAGAATAAACAACTTGGATTTTTGGATAGTTCAAGCCTTCAAGGTACAAATAAGTTTACAAGAACGTGGCTATCCAAAAGAAAGATGGTATGTAAATCTCAAAAGGCAGGAAGTCTTTACTGCAGCAAACCCATTATGTTAGTTTAGACTAATATATATACTAGGGATTAGTACATAGTGCCCCCACTAATTAATTTCAAATTTAAATAATAAAGTGAACCCTTTAATTAATTTCAGATTTAAATAATAATAAAAAACCTTTTGAGAATTATTTATGTTAAAGAGAACAATGCACAAAATCTCAAACACAATTGAAGCATGAGTCAATAAAAATATTTGAGCCACCCCCTTTCTTACCTCCATGCCCATCATAGACTCCAAAGAATGAAGTAGAAGCATCCAGATCCAATAAAGCAGCATGCTAACAAATCAAATAATCAAAATAAATAAAAGAATGTATTAGGCAAGCCAAATCCCAAAGATTACTTTTGACAAATGGTGGAAGTAGAATGAAATTATAAATAGGAATAAAAATGAGAAGTGAGAATAATTCTAATAGTGTTCCATGCATCACCATTCTTTAAAAAGACTAACAGTGTTTCATGCATCGTCTCATCTGCTCCCCACCATACAAGAAACAACACTACTTAAATGAAACCTAATCCCAAAAAGGTGGTTTGGAAGGATTTATAACTTACTATCAGTTCCCATACAATTACAAACCTTCCAAAGGATTAAAAATGATAAGTGCAAGACTTCAAGAGATGCATGTAACACTTCACATATTTTGCAGCATAAAAAACCCGAGTATAGTTGCTCCACATCTCCCTAAAATGTAGCACTTAACATACCATAATTTAAACGCCATTTTCCTGCCACAAGAAATAGTAACGAACAAGAACCAACAGAAATGAAGAATTAATGTTTCTATCCCAGTTGAGTCAGTATCATATAGGCAAATAGAAAGCTGCCATCTAAATTTAAGAAAAGATTAACAAACATAGCCAACAGAAATCCCTTCAACAAAAAATAATAATAATACTCCCCACTTGTAAGCTAGATAAAAACATTGGGAAAATTTTATTGCTTATAAATTTTAAAGATGGCAATTTCCTCTTTATACATGAACACTAAATAAATAAACATATATATTTATATATGCATTTACTAAACCATTTTTAGATAAATCCATGTTTACTGCAAACAGTTTACATATAACATCAAATGCCTGCAAATATTATAAATAGAATCATGAAAAGTTAAATAGATTTGCTCACAGCATCTTCCATGGTTGCGCGCCACCCTTGCATAGATGAAAGGCCAAATCTAAGTCTACCATTTTCACCATCTTCGGATAACTTCTCCGTTTTAGGAGTGCTAAGATATATACCCATCCCTAAAGGATAAACAATAACCATAATGAATCATTGTAACAAGAATTTCATATCCAGGATACAAAAATAACACTTCTGTTCTGTTTTCAAAAGAAAACAAAATCAAATAATAGTTAACACATGACCCTCAAATACTTCGAAGTCAAGAAAGTCATATCATTTATAAACCCATTTCATTTTCCCACTTTCTCGAATCCAAACAGGGGTAGTAACTAGTGAGTGCATTAATCAAATTCAGTGGAGCTACAATAAAACCCAAAATTGAATTCATGAACTCAAACTGGAATCAATAAATCCAATGTAACGCCGATCTGATTTTCAGAACGGAAACTAGAACTAATTGCAAAATTCAGTCCAGCTGAAAAAACATAAGAAATTTTCAATTCTAGATGTACGAGAATAGTATTATAAAACCCAATTTACGCTAGAATACGACAGAGATCAAATTAATCAGAAAACACAAAATTTAGATGTACCCATTCTAGATGTACGACAACAGCAGTATAAACCCATTTCACGGCCAATTTGATGTACCCAAATGCTCAATTTGATACCATGGCCAAAAACACAAAATTTGCAATAAAAACAGAAAAATAAGAATTAACCAATTCCAGATGTACGACAACAGCAGTATAAACCCATCTCACGCTAGAACACAACAACAGAGATCAAATGAAATCGGAAAATGGAAGCAACCCAAATGTTGAATTCACATACGATAACTGAAAAAGAAAAATAATGCAATAAAATTTAGATAAATACGAATTACCCAGCTCTAGATGTACGAAGATAGCAGCATAAAACCCAATTCACACTCGAATACAACAATACTGATCAAATGAAATCGGAAAACAAAAGCAACCCGACTGCTAGATTCGAACACGATGACTGAAAAACACCAACTTTGCACCAAAATTCGGACAGATAAGAATTACCCAATTCTAGATGTACGAGAATAGTAACATAAACCCGGCTTCACGTGAATACAACGATAGGGATCAAAGGATAACGTAAAAAGGAAGGCACCCAAATGCTGAATTCGAGTACAAAGATCGATGAACACGATATCTGCAATAAAATTCAGATAATCACCAAAAAGACAGGAAGAGGCTACTGGGTTCTGTTCGCCTCGGCCTCGCCAGACGCCAGTAAAGAGAGAGAGAGATTCTTGTGGCGATGTTTTGCAACGATGTTCGGTGCGACTGTTTTTGAGACTGCGACTTCAACTCACTTCCTTACGCATATACAATTCAATTGAGTCCATTTAATTTCCAATTAATTGCTTAGTAGTACTATATCTCTATTACAATGACATGGTACCATATTCATCAATTCCTTGATTAAACGAGTCTTGATTTTCAAATATATTTACCGGATATTTGCTGGTACGATGTATGTATTAACCAGGTAACGTGAAAAGAACCCCCCCGACAGCCGAGCAAACAGACAAACAAAACGGTAAAGCCAATCATCGAATTAGTTTTTATAGCATGTCCAACTATCTGTGGTATAATTATCCGCCGTATGTTTGCCGCTGCCTGATTCCATTGACAATAAAAGGAAGGAAAAAAAAACTCCACTGCACTGCCCTTTAAAGCGAGCATGGTGTGTCAACTTTATCATTCTTTGGAAATTAGTCTATGTTAATGTCTCTCAATTTTGTAACAGTTTTATCCATTTTTTTAACTGATCCGATTAATTATTGTGTCCATTCACATACAAAGACGTACATCGGTACATGTGGACACATCGGTACAGCTGAAACCAAGTCAAAGAATATTGAGTTTAGAATAAGCATATAATCATGATTTTATTTATTTTATTATTTTAATTCTAATATTTCTTTTTAAAAAAATTCCATATTTTGTACATAAATAATAAAAAATATTATAATATTATTTAAATTTCTATTTATATATAATAAAAAACTTATTGAAATTACTCTTAAATTATATCATTAGACATCATGTGTGATTTTTATCTATTAAATGGCAAGTTAATATTCCTCCATGACAATCAAAAATTTTCATAACACCAAGCATGATATGATATTTAAACTGTAACTTTGAACGAGTATTACAATATTAAAAGTTTGCATTTCACAAACTAAGCTTTAAAACCACAAGTTTGGCTTTTATTCGTTAAACTACGAGTTAACACTCTTTCATGTACAAAAAGATTACATAATACTAGCTTCAATCACAAGTATAGAAGTGTGAAACGATAAGAAAAACATTTTAAAACATGAATTTAAACAAGGCAAGCCCTGTATTATTGCAAGGTGAAGCTGTAAAACCCACAAGTTTTAATAAATTAATATTTATTTATCATTTAATTATTATATTTTATAATTAAATTATTTTAACTATATGTTTAGTTTAATAATGTGAAAATGCTATTTGATAAAATTATCTTATATTTATGATAATTATATTGGTAGCTTCAATTAAATCACATATTTTAAAATAGTATAATATTTATTTTTTTCATAAATAAATTATGTTTAACATATATTTAAATTTAAATCAAACGAAATACAAATTTAAATTTATCGCTTTAATTTTTTCAAAAGTTATAAACGATAAATTTTGTTATCAATACTCTATAAACAATAACTTATGCTTAAATAATATAAATTCGCACAGTTTCTATCGTTCATCTTCAAAAACCTTAAAATTAACGTAAGTAAACCTTCAAAATATAGTATTATAACACGACTCACTAAATTACTTAAGTATTCAAACAACTCTTCTTATTCGAACAGTTCACTTGGTTTGAACAACCCTATTTAAACCTCAAGCAACCTACTTGTCTTGAACAATCTATGTTATGTCCAAACAACTACTAATTCAAATAGTTTACGTTTGTTTTGAACAATAATTTATAACTGTCTTGAATACTTAATTGTCTCAAACAACCTTGAATGTTTTGGACATCCTTAGCTATTTTGAACAACTTGAGCCGTCTCCTAATTCAAACGCCACTTCTTTTCAAATAATTTCAATACTCATGCTTAACTATCTTTAGCTTTAGTTGACATTCAATAATTTGGCATTGACCTTCCATGTTTTTTTGTTTAATCAAATTAACAAGTCTACAAGGTCTTCTTTAGACTAGGCGTTTCATTATAAAATAGCATAACAAGATTGTTAAAATTTTACAACTCTCTTATTAATACAAAATCTAGTGTAATACAAGTACTGCAAAAAAACTTTATACAGTGCCCTATTCATCCCCTTTATCAGTATATAATTAGTATAAATTTATTATTGTTACATACATATTTTCATTTAAATTTCTTTATTAAAACTTATTTAAAATTAGATCGAAAAACAATAGAGCTATGTATTACCTATAATCGCAGGTTTAATGGATACTGGTAGGTTTTCACCAACTATTGCCCTTGGCTAATTAGTAATTAATGGACATGCACAGAACGCCTCCAATCAGAGTATTGTAATTGCTTTTTTACTTTTTAAATGATGTTCTAACAAGTGAATATTAACTTGTGCCGGTAAATGACTTGCTCACTTGATCGTGTTTTTTTTTTTAACTTTATTTTTTCTGTTTAAATTGCGAATGAACACTTAAATCACGAATCACCGGGCGCATCAAATCAATAGATAACGTAAAGACCCGCAGGTCTGCGGCCGCGCCAATCAAGGAAAAAAAAGACAAGCACAAATAATTTAATCCGAGGGTAAAGCCCGGCATATAGATATAATTCAACAGAAATCAATCATACATTCACACGAAGTTATCTCATTAAAACACGAAATAAAAGCAACACATCTTCCATGAATTGTCTGTCTTCCAAGGGTGAGGTTTTTGCTAGCATGTGGAAGAGAGTAAAGTTGTATGGCATAGTGTTTGTTCTCTATCTATACCTGCAATTTGGGGCAATCCAAAACCCAAAATGTGAATTAAATGTAGACACAGTTCGAGTCACATTGGCAGTAGGAGACCTTTTACTTTCTGCTGGCAACAGATTCGCAACATACTGGTTATATTGGTGGAAGATAATGACTTACCCCCATTTGCCCGCTACTGCACGAGCCCATTCTGCAAAGTAAATTAATTTTTAAATAGACTAGCAGAAGTGGGTTTTCTCCTCTGGCTCATCGTGAGGACGACTCTTCCTCCTCTGTAAGCGTCCGAGATTTGTTCCTCCAAACTAATATGCATCCTAACATTTCAAATGTCAGCCTTACTACTTGGGTTTGTTCGTGTGCATAGAAGCATTTAGGGATGTCAGAAACAACAACGGTGGACAAACCAAACTGGGTAAGGCATATCCTGTCCATCAGCTCCAAGACAGATGAAATGTTGCAGAGAGCTCAGCCGGGTCCATATTTTAAAAACCTAGCTAATGGCCTCTTAAAAAGCAGCCATACAGCGTTTCAAAACTGGATATAAAAGCAACATATCTACCATTCTGATATGTGCTTATTGTCGTATGGAAACCGCCCGAGAAACAGGCCGAGTCAAGGAAGAAGTTAGGGAGGGGAAGAAGGAAAAAGATGAAGAGAGAAATTCAAATATTGCCTGCCATTATCTAATAAATTAAAAATCCAAATTAAAAAAGGTGGTCTAATGCAAATAATTAATAATAAAAAGTTGATTTCAACATAACGATTAAGGCTCTTTAAAAAAAAAAGTACACACTGCAGAAGCAAAGTCAATGTTATCATTAACCAGAGAATCAAACGAATGCTTTGCAAGATTATAGTAGTTCAGAAAACTAAATTTCACAGTATAATTCAGTCATAATATCATGTTGATTTATTGCAGAGTAAAATAGAACAAGCGCAGAAACAACACTTTTCAGATCATAATACAGGGCATCATATGCACAACTGGTGCATATTCACGGACAATAACAAATTAATACCTCATTTAATCTCAAGCAATTTAAGCAGTTAACATTTTGAATAAAGTTATGCCTCTATATCAAGTTTCTACTGTCTAGCAAAAGTTCACAAAGTCAAAACAAAGACAAGTAAAAAATCACCTCCTTAACCTATTTAGGCTAGGCTTTTCATGCAGAATACCATATGATAAAACTACAAAAACTCAGATGTGCAAGGTATTGCTTAGAAAGGCCAGCAAAGGTGACTTTGAAATTTTGCGGTTTAAGTAAACAGATTTAAAGCGGTGCTTCTATTATTACCAGAACAAAATTAATCCATTAAAAATGAAAATAAAGAAGTTAAATAATTACCCATTAAATGACTATTTGCAAATCTTTATGATACAATATTTATTTGAGCCATCGCTTCTCAAGTTTTTCCCTCTACAGTAGCATGTTTTGAAGTTGATTAGCAACACTAATCACAGTCATCTAGCTCGGCATCAAACTGAGAGAAACAATGCAATTCTCAATGCAAGCAAATAATATTATTATTATAATTATCAAAAATAAAAGAATAAATAAAGAAACTATAGAACCTCCGGATCAATTTTGCAAAGCTAGCAAGTTAAGAGTCACAATTGAAAGCCACCACGTAGCCTTCAGGGGTATGCCATTTACCAATCATTTTTTGGGCCACATCTCTCAAAAACTAGATTGTGAAAATCATAATCAATAAAGGTTTGTAGAAAGAAATGAAGGTGCAGGAACTTAGATGAAAACAAAAAAACGTGACTTCCATGACACGCGTGAAAAATTACAAGGGGATTTCTCCATAGAAAATTTCCGATTCACAATTCCATCTAATGTATATGGTATGGGCATTTTATGGGCAACCATCACTCATAGCACACCCCCTAGCTCAAGCATACTGTTGTTTGACCCTATTTACAGCAGGCACACATTTTAGGGCACCCTCCTGAGAATTAGGACAATGGAATCTAATAGAATGACTTCAATTACACTTCTCTAGAGCAGTGGCAGTCAAGTGCTACCTCCCCAACTTAGGGCCTACTTGGTGTGGTTCTTGTTGGTATATAAATTTAAGTTTTTTAAAATGAAGTATGATTTTGTGCCCCTGTTCCTATCCTAAGATGTTCATATTAGATATAAATAAATAAATATTATAAAATAAAAAAAGGTATAAAAGTGGAAGCGTGAAGCCAAACAACAAACTCCTTCTAACTAATAATTTCTAAGTGAGGTTCCATTCATCCCTCCTTCCTCAATGTAATATGTGTGTGTTACAAGGCAGCATGAGATTATAGCCAGAAAGGACACTTGTTTAGCTCGACACCAAAATTGCAATTCATATTGGTTTCCCTCTAATGTAAGTAGGACCTTTATGGGCATCCTTCACTCATTGCATGCCCACCTAAAGCCTACATATTTTTCTTTGTCCATATTTACAGCAAGCACACATTTCTTAAGTGCCATGCCAAGAATTAGGACAGACAGTGCAACTTAGAAGAAATATATCAACTATCCTTCTCTTTTCTAATAATCTTCTCTATAGCATACGCCCTATGGCAGGTGTCACCATTCAGCATATAATTCGCAGCTAAGGTTGAACTCATCTCTCCCTCTACCATTACCTTATTAGGCTCAGTTGTAAGTTGTAACCAACCAAATTACATAGTGGGAATATCAAAAGGGGAACACTTTAATACAAGCAAGTGATTTCAAAAACTACAATCTTTTGGCAATATTCCCTATCGAAATTCCAAATAAAATTGATTGTCCTCTAATGCATGTAGGCCCTTCATGGGTATCCTTCACTCATCGCATATCCACCTAAAAGCCTACGCGTTAGTGTTCGTCCACATTTACCGCAGGCACACGCTTCTTAAGTGCCCTCCCAAGAAATAGGACAACACAATCAGACAGAAAGGCCTCGCCTATAGCAACAAATTTCAAGAAACGACATTGAAATTTATGTTGAGAGATATAAGAACGTCATTCTCGGGCGTTGAAGCAACGTAATAACGTCCACGCGACAAACACTATCGTGACTGCACACACACACACACACAGAGACACGAGAGACCCTCAAATCAACCCATCTCAGCGACCGAAATCAATGAAACCCACGACAAAATTAGCCATGGTACTAAGCACGCAATGGCCTAAGATCGACGAAAACATGACATTCGAGACAACATAGATTGAAAGACCGTTCAAAAACATGGTCGCCGCCAAACAGATTTGTGTTAGAGATTCGAAGATTAGAAACAACAGCAGAAACTGAAATCTTAAGGTGGAAAGGTGGATCTGTGGAAATGAGGAAGACGGAGAAACAGAAAATCTACCGTGAGGCGGCAGAGTGAAATTGCCGAACAAACAACGACGTCTGTCGAGTGCGGATACGAGGAAGGAGGGAACGAAGAATGTGCGGCGCCACACGGTTTTTTCTAGGTTGTCTGCGCACATATAGTATATATATAGCCCAAGCCAAAGCAGGGATGCCTTGTTCTTTCTTTTCTAATGTTTTTTTTTTCTGTTTTTTTTTTCTCCCCTTTTTTTAACAATCGAAAAATATCAACATCTTTATATTCTATTTGTAAAATTGAATAACCTGGTTTTATTTATTTTTTTTAAATGACATATTTATCAACCTTTTTTTATATAATTTGTATCAGACTTTAATTATAAACTATTTTATAAACAGTGATAGATGCAAGAGTTTAGTTCAAAGAATAAAAAAATTAATAATTAATTAAATGGTGTGCCTGGTTTTAAAAGCAAATTACATTTCAAATTATGCATAGATAATTATCAACAATGTTAGAAATATAAACATAAGTCTTGTAATGATAATTTCGAATAATAACAAAATTTTATGTTCCAGTAAATAAATTAGATTATTAAAAAAATATTTTAAAAATAAGAAGAAAAAAAAAAACTCTGCAACGACAAAGAAAAGACACAGGAAAAGTAAAAGAAAAATGAAAAACAAAACCTTAAGACAATAGGAGGAAAGAAAACTTTTTACTAATTTTTTTGTTATTGCTCACGTATTATATACAATATCAATTTTTTGATATTTTAATTTAAAACTTTATATGAAATTTTATTTTAAAAATAAAATCATGTTTTCAAAACACGCAGCAGCATTAAGTCTCCTCTTATTTAATTTATATTGAAAACTTAATTAATATATAAAATTCGTTATATGTTATCATTTGTGATGAGTATTATATGATAAAAATTGTTCAAATATGATTAAAGATTCAAGTGAATGTTATAATATTATTTCAAGTTTTTTTTGAATGTTAACATTTCTTTTTCCTGCAGGGAGTGTCTTATTTCCCTCTACCCCCTTCCTTTAGATGTAATGTGTAGAGACTAGAGAGAACATTTAATGGAGAGTTTTTTCAAATATTTGTTTAGGACAATGGTAGATATAATTAAGTTATGCGGATTGTTATTTTTTTTATTAATTTATTTTTCATATTAAGAAAGTATTTTTGTAAAGATTACTTATTATGGCGAATAAATTTATTTAAGTGAGAAAATTAGAAAAGAAAAGAAAGAAAAAATATAAATTAAAAATATAAATTTAATTTTAGTAAGAGAAATATAAAAATAAAATTTTAAGTATTTTTATTAAATTGAATATATAAATTGAATTGAAAAAGGGTGCATAAATAAAACCGAGGGCTTATTTATAAAAATTAAAAATCAAAAATTCAGTGATAAAGTTACCGTTTTACCTCAGGCCAAAATTAAAATATTTGCTACGTGAAGGTAACGCGCCCCCAAACAACTCGAAAGCCCTTTCCGCGTGTGTTTTTACAGCGTGTTTGGTGCGCATTGTTTTCGGCTGTTTTTCTGTATTTAAATACAGAAAACAGCCGAGGCAGTTTGGTTGGCGAGGAGAGTTTTTACAAAATTCACGTACAACCTGTTTTAAATTAATCCAAAATGAAAACTCATAAAGCCTCCTTCAACTACAGCTTAGCTGCTTTAAGTGCTCCTTTCAGGTATAGCTTAAGGGCACGTTGCAGGTTGAACGCAATGGCTTCTTCAGCGGCTTTCTCTGCGCCTTTGCTTGGGGTCTCAGAAATCCAAACAAGTAGTAGAAGAGACCCTTCACGGCCATTTTCTTTTTACACGGCTTCTCTGAAACTGACGACCAATAACCCACCTGGGTCCTCAAATTCGTCCTCTTTCCGAGGTGGGTTTTCTCTAAAATCATCTAATTCTTATGGGTTTCTCTCCAAATCTCGATCTGCGGTCCGTACTTTCGCCAGGGCGGCCACTGAAAAGAGCATCTATGATTTCACTGTAAAGGTTGGTATTCAAATGGTCGAACTTGTTGCACCTTTTAGTTTGTTTTTATGCTTAATGATTTGCATTAATAATAATAATAATAATAATATTATTATTATTATTATTACTTGGCTGAATTATGGTAATTCATGAAGATGATTTGTGTACACCGTATATGCTCCTCATTACTTAGTCCTTCCACCAGTAATAATGCTACAAACACGGGGTGAATCTTTTTTTATGCTGCAAATCTCTAAAACGGAGAAAGTGGTGATAAATTTATAATTATTTTGGTGCAGGATATAGATGGGAAGGATGTTGCTCTTAGCAATTTCAAAGGAAAAGTTCTTTTGATAGTGAATGTTGCTTCAAAATGGTATCTTTGTCTGAGTGTTTGCTACCTAGATTACTCATGTTCAATGATTTCATGTTCTGTCTTCAAGCTTTTGTGTAGTATTTGAGTTTAAGTTTTCTGGTTGCCAATGATCTAACTGAAGTTGTTTGCTTTGATTTTAAGCGGTTTAACGCCAGGAAATTACTCAGAACTCTCGCACATATACAATAAATACAAGAATCAAGGTGAGCTAACCATTTGGGAGGTCCGGCTTTTATCTTCCGAAATTGCAGTTTTACGTATTGACTCGCATTGAATTAACTGTAGAGTTATAGAAAGCATTTGAAGGAGTAGAGGGAAATATTTGCCTTTCCTTTCTGAGTTCCCTGTGGAGCAGTTTGAAAATAGTATAGCTTTACTCCAATAATCCAATACACTCAAAAACGTAATGCTTGATCTTTATTCTATACATTCATTCTGTATTTTTTTTTTACCTGTTGGTTTGGTTATTGGAAGCTTCTCTTAAATCTTTATTCTATACATTCATTCTGGATGCTCACTGTATTTACTATTAGGCAACTTATTTTCTTACAGTTTAGACACTGTTTCCAGTGAGATTGTTGCAGTCTTCAGCTACCAATCATGACTCGTGAATTTGTAACTAAAACTCCATAAAAGGGCTACTTTTCATAGAACTTCTCTTATATTTTTGTTAATATTTTCTTAGTGCTTTTAAAAACAATGATAAACTGGCAACTATTGGAGAGGTATGTGATATACCATTCGTGTAGCTGTGGAGCATCTGCTACACATGTTTCTCTTCATTTATTCACTTCCCGAGGTCAACAAAGGGTTCTAATATGATATCCAAAACCAATCAAAGTATGAAGCCCTGATGAAGGGAATTCAATATAGTTATAAAGAAGTTAGGAACATGCACTGTTTGGAACACGAAGTGAATTGGGAAAAAAGTTTGAGTAATAGAAGTTTTTTCATCTCCTTCTATGATAAGGAACCCGTGTAAAAGAATTTGATATCAGATGTACTATTCCTAAAATTGGGTGAAATACTGGTTTGATATGTACTAAATTTTCCATCAAAATTATAATGGCATGTCACTGTGGATAGTTCTGTCACAATAGTGGGATTGTGGTAGATTTGGGGGTTTGGCAATCTCTAGGCAGTGAATGATGTGTTAATGGTATTGGGCTTCTGAATATGTATTCAATTGAAGTGATTGTTGTTCGAATTGGTTCATGAACTAAGCATATGCATTGTCAACAAAAGTAAATGGTGTGCGCGATATGTAACAATATGCTCTGTTGGTACGTCTATAAAGTTTTAAGAACTTGTTTTGTTGTTTGCCAAATTATTAAGTGATATTGCATGCAGGATTTGAGATTCTAGCTTTCCCTTGCAACCAATTTGGTTTCCAAGAGCCTGGATCCAATTCAGAGATAAAGCAGTTTGCATGTACTAGGTTTAAGGCGGAATTTCCAATTTTTGATAAGGTAGGTCCATCTCCTTCAGTGTCACCTATCATTATCTAAAGAGATAGCATTTGAAGGCTAACAGTTTTGCACAGCAGGTTGATGTGAATGGGCCAAATACTGCTCCTGTTTACCAGTTTCTGAAGTCAAGTGCAGGAGGATTTCTCGGCGAGCTGATCAAGTGGAATTTTGAGAAGTTCTTGTTGGACAAAAATGGTAAAGTGGTCGAGAGATACATTCCATCTACATCACCTTTCCAAATTGAGGTATGTTTTCCTAACACATTAGCAGTTCTATTGCTTCTTTGACGGCTAGGTACTGCTTAAATTATGTTTGTTATATGTAATTGGTTGTTTATTTATAATGGAACTTCTGTGAACCATATCGATTGATGCAACTGATTTTGCAGTTGGCTCAATGTCACCAGGGCAGAGTGTAAGGAATAATATGTTTACCTCGACAATAAACATTTTACATGGATGTAGGTAGGGGCACCCTCCAGTTGTTGGATTGTTTTAATTTTAAAAAAAAAATCATACCAATCCAACAGCATGGAATGTCCTGTGTGGATTATCTGCACAAACTACCTGTAAATAAAAATTTTCTTTCCAATAACCTGGGTTTTACTGCATGATTACTTTTTTGCCATTAGAAAACCAAAAAAAGATAGAAAACAGAAATTCAATGAAGTGATTGCCGGAAGGCTCTTGTGAGCACATGATTTTGTTTGCTTAGGTATCACTGGCTTATGCTGTGTTATGCATCGAAGATGAAAGCATTTTAAAGGACATCATGTGATTTCACATTCGTAACTCTCTTCATTTCCCCTGTTACAGAAAGATATACAGAAGCTTCTGGTTGCATGAACATCGATCACAGGCATGCCGGACTTTGGCCAACAAAGCTATTGCTGCTTGTGGAGCAATGATTGGAAGCAGTGTAGAAGGATATGTGTAAATGTGAGGATTCATGAATGCACACAGGGCATCCTTGTAAGGCTTCTGTGAGGAAGCATCATGTTAAATTAAGATTTTATTTCCACTGTTAAAAAAATTTCTCACGGATCTGACCCAAAATTGAATATGGTTACTATTTATTATATTAACATTTTCATATTAGTATTTTTGGGTAGTTTTTTAAAAAAACTAATCGAGGTCAGTTTTTGAAAAGAGGGAGCTCTGTGTTACATATAACTACATATCTTGTACGAGTTTATAAAATATAATTGTTCATATATTTTTTAAAAATGATTATAATTAGCCTTTAAATCAAATTTTATATTAAAATTAGTACTTTTTTAAAAAATTTAATTTGGTTTTAATGTTTCCTCAAAATTATTCTTGAACTCAAGTTATTCAACCCTAGTCACATACATGTATTGCCGACCTTAACCTCCTCCTCATGACAACACCAGTGATCTCTCTACCCGATAGCACGCCTCCAGCCAAGAAGGAATATTATATGGCAAGAAAATCTGCTCCCACTCTCAGAATTAGAGCTTTGCTTCTGTCTTCACTTTCAGACACTGCTTCCATGTTGCTGCAAAAATCCTAGAACCTATATGTAATTTCAGATACAACAAAGATCTGAGCTTATTTCAATTGGCCATGCATGGAGATAGGTTGGAGCCTTTGATTTTGGTCACAACCTCTGGATTTCTAAAGATCCCCTTAACCTTACAAACAATCCCAATAAGCCATGCTTTAGGCATAACTTTAAGGTTTCTCTTCCAATGAGTTGCTTCTCGCGTCAGTTCCACCATTAGTAAAAAAAATAAAAATAAAAATAAAAATTTACGTCAATTTGCACCAACAAACCAACCATTAAAAAATTACATGTTTTTCATGTGCCTCTCCAATTATGTAAAATTTCCCTTTTTGTCACGATTTATTTACTTTCTGTACATTGATCAACTACAATTTTTTTTTTTACATGTACAAAGGTCGCATAGAATAGAGAAAAATCACATGAGGAAGAGGGCAGTAAAGATTTCCAATGTGGGTATTATTTATTTATTTTATTTTTTGCCACCTAGCCGTGTTTGACTCCGACGGTGTGGTCATCTCAACTCCCAACAGCACTATAGCACTACAGAAACCGGGCTGCTTCAAGTCTGTGTGGAGAACGATTTATGTGATAAATTAATATTTTAATAAGATGCTGAAAATTTTATTGAACCAGATAAATGAGGTTATAAATTATGAGTATTTTTAATTTGTAAAAGGTGATCTTTTATTATATTTTAACTAAATAATAGCCTGAATGCTCTTATTACCACCACCATTTCAACTATACATTAATTATTATTGAATACAAATTAAAATGATGACTAAACATATTGTTTTATGTTTTATGTATTTAAATATAATAAAAACGTGTCGTTATAGCATTTACATTATTTTTTTTATATTTTTTTCATAAAGTTTAACTGAAAATAACTCTTTCTAAAAATTTATCCTAAAATTACTCATTTTCATATAACTTTATTCATTCATTTTCCTATATTTTTTTATTCCATTAAAATAATATTATTTCTTTGTTACTTTTTTTTTTCTTCTACTTAATATAGTCATTTAAAAATCTAAATGTATCAAAAATAATATAAAAAATTATAGGAAAAACTTTAGAGGAATAAATAGTATTTTTATAAATATAGGAAAATAAGTTGAAGTGGGAAAAAATATATAGATTTTTTTTTATTGTTTGGTATTGGTGGGAAAAAAAATAAAATCCATTAATTTTTGTACTCGAGAAAGTGCGAATTTTTTTACACCTACAATGGCATGAAAACATATAGAAATAAACGGTAATTGTTTTTTTAAAAATACCATCATAAAATTCATTCTTTATTTTAGACATAAATGATAAATTTTACAATATGTATCATAATTTTTTTTATCTTTTTTTACTCCTTATCAATCATCTTCTGTCTTTCCCTAACTTTTTCACATATTGTTTTCTATTCCTTTTCTATTTGCTGCCAAGCAAAGTGTAGACTATAGGATGAATGTATATACATAGAAGCTGATGCAAAATTTGATTTGGCTGCTTGTTTATTCGGTATTTCCGAAAAAAAAAAGAAAAAAAACCTATGGTTGTTTCGAGACATGTCGTACCTTTGATTGCAGCAAGGACGATACGCTCATCCGACGGTCTCGATTCCTCCAATTGAATGATAAAAATATGATGACTAAACATATTGTTTTCATATGTTTTATGTATTTAAATATAATAAAAACGTGCATTCACAATATTTTTTTTTTTCATAAAATTTAACTAAAAATAAATATTTCTAAAAATTTATCCTAAAATTACTCATTTTCATAAAACTTTATTCATTCATTTTCCTATGATATTTTATTCTATTAAAATAATATTATTTCTTTGTTTCTTTTTTTTTTCTGCTACTTATTGTAGTTATTTAAAAATTTACATGTATCAAAAATAATATAAAAACGATAGGAAAAATTTTAGAGGAATGAATAGTATTTTCATACATATAGGAAATTATTATTTATTTATTATTTTAAAATCATATTTTAGGAAATCCAATGTAAAATTATTTTTACTAAAATTCTAAAAATCTTCTCTAACCCCTACCTGGTAAATATGAAAAATAAGTAAAAATGAAAAAAAATATATATATAATTTTTTTTCCACTTGAAAGAATAATATCCATAATTTTCGCATGAAAAAGTGTGAATTTTTTTTAGACCTACAATGGCACGAAAACATATAAAAAATAAACGTTTTCGCTTTTTTCTAATACCATCATAAAATCCATTCTTTATAATAGTATGTATCATAAAATTTTCTTTTTATATTTTTTGATCCCTTATCAATCATCTTCTTTCTTTCCACAACTTTTTCACATATTGTGTTCTACTCCTTTTCTATTTGTTGCCAAAGCAAAGTGTAAATTATAGGATGAATGTATATACATAGAAGCTGATGCAAAATTTGATTTGGCTGCTTGTTTATCCGGTATTTCCGAAAAAAAAGAAAAAAAGAAAAAGCCTATGGTTGTTTCGAGACATGTCGTACCTTTGATTGCAGCAAGGACGATACGCTCATCCGACGGTCTCGATTCCTCCAATTGAATGATATAACAAGTTTGACCGTCAGATGAATCCTTCATCACTATCATCCTCTCCCTCCTTCACGCTTGCCTGCTCCCTCCTCGTCTCTCTCTCTCTCTCTCTCTCTCTCTCTCTCTCTCTCATCATCGACACTTCGCTCTGACCCTCCGTTCATCGTCTCTGTCGTTTCCATCATGGTACAGTATCATCTTGGAACCTTTTTCCCCTGTACATGTCACAGAGGTTGTCTATTTGCTTCTGTCTTTCTCAGGCCATCCCCCCCATCCCCACGTTCATGTCTCCGATTTACCGACTTTTTATGTTGCAGTTCGTGAATCGTGATCGCTAGTCCTAGGTGAATAGCTAGGGTTTATTGCTACACTCATGCTCGGTCCCAATCCTAATATTGGACGACCTCAACAATAAAGTTTTAGGTTTCCATGCTGTAACCCAGTGCATCAAAATGCATTCTAAACTGATTATTTACTTGTTTATCTAGTATTATTTTATGGTGTCATGTAGCTGACTTTTTTAGTATCCTATCTGGGTTGCTTCTCGTTTGTGGTATGGATACTGGTATTGTCAACGAATAACAATGCACATGAGCTGCGCTCTATATGTTATAGCATCGTTATGTCCCGTGATTTTTTCCCCTTTGAACTAAGCTTCTATTGGCGTGCATTCGTGCAAATAATATAGCAGAGGCATTTTTCCATGTCCTGAAAGAATTTATATTGAAATAGTTTTAAGCCAACATGTTATGCTTGGCAAGCTTGAACTCATTGATGCCCTACCGGATTAGGGGTTGGGTGTGCAGCTTTTGAAGAGTGATAGAACATAAGTGTTTACCAATATGGCTTAATTGGTTGCCCCTTGGAATGTTGGAGGAGAGGTGACACAGTTGCTTCTTCATTCTGAATGCTGTTAGGTTTTTGATATGGTTTGGGTTTGATCTTAATACTCTCTCTCTCTCTCTCTCTCTCACACATACACACACACACTGGGGATTGTGGGATAGTTGGAAGGTGAAGGCAGAAATGTCTAGGCACTTGCAGCTGTTTTGTTATTTCAAAGATTTTGGATATCTTCCCTGTTGTCTTTTCCTGTTTTGTTTTTCAAGAAGTGCAAATGTTTGATTTGGGTTCAGGCCTTTGTGATCACTGGTTGTCTTTCAACCTCTCTGCAGGCTAACAGGCACACCATCATTCTGATGCAGACTTCACAGAGTAGAGCATCAAGAACATTTATGGACTATGAGTCAATTAGTCAAGCGATGCATGGTATTTTTATATGAAACTCATAATTGTTATAATAATTAATGCAAGAAAGGGATGGTGTGGCTGGCTCCGAATGTGGAACTTTTGAAATGAATGGTTCAAAACAGTCATGTTTTAATGCGTTTGAGTGTAAAACATTAATAATTATTACTGTTGTTTTTGTTCTGCCTGAATGTAAAAAAAAGGTATGGCGTTGGACTATCCCTTTTCTGTAGCTAATATAGTTGTTATTTATCATAATTAATATTTCAACATCCATAATTTTGTTACAATATATACATTCAGTGCATGGACTTCCAAATGGTTAGGTGGGTTATAAATTTTCTGGACATCTGATGATATTAGGGTGAACACAAATCTTGATCAGTAACCCAATGTTTAAATCAGGGTTGGGTGGGGCTTTTAGAGAAAGGATATATGATGTTTAGGCTGGCCTCTGGCACCTCAAATTGTAGGTTAGAAAGGCTCAAAGGTGAATATAGTTTGTAGAAATATGGAAACAAAGGAAAAGATTGAAGGAGCAATTGACGATTCAAGGCTCACTCTTGGGGATCTTGAGGGCCGCAAGCCTTGGGTTGTGGATGTCTCACAAAAACCCTAAGATTATAAAATTGTTGCTGGAATACTTCTGGAGATTGAGAACTCTATTATTGATCTTTAATATGTCCAATATAAAATACTCCCAATCATATTATATTAAAGATTGGGTCTTGTATTTCTTTGATAACATTAATAAATCCTAATTGGAATGTTCCCTGTTATCTCTGCAGCTACTGTTAAAAGTTGAAACAATAAAAACTGTTTTTTCGTTCCGCCTCCTGGTCTCCCCTCTCCTATTCCAGTCCAAACTCAACCCCAATCATACATTGGTTAAGGCTGTGTTAAATTTTATATGCAATTGAAAATAATAATATTTTCTAAAAGTTTTATATGGGACCAATGTTCAGTGTCAGTTTTATTCTGGAAATATAGCTATTTATTGGTTAGTTTGTTATATGATTCAGATATCATATTCTAAAGTAGGCTATATTGTCCTATTGTCCTTGTATCAGGTATATGCGGGCTATACGAAAGGAAACTTAAAGATCTAAATCCAGCATTGAGAAACATCACTTATGACATTGAAGATCTCTATAACTTCATTGATGGCCTTGCTGATATGAGTGCATTAGTGTACGTGTTCTTTCTTTCCAATTTCCATATTTTCTCATATTTTATAAAACATGCCTTTCATAATCCTTCATTTTTTTTTTGTGAAATGGTTGTATTATTATATTGGTGTGTGTTTCTTTGCGTGTGATTCATTAAATTTAGTAGCTGCATGACCTTCCTGGATATGCATATACATTAAAGATCTCTATAACTATACTGATGGCCTCACTGACATGAGTGCATTAGTGTACATGTTCTTTCTTTCTGATTTTCATATTTTCTCATCTTTTATAAAACACGCCTTTTATAATCCTTTTTTTTTGGTGAAATGGTTGTATTATTATATTGTTGTGTGTTTCTACTTTCTATGCGTGTGATTCATTAAATATGTGGGGAGCCAGTGGTTATATTTTTTTTGTGTTCCTCGACTTTAGATTATAAATTAAGTGAGATTTGAACGTGAAGATGCATTTGTTGTGATTGTTTGGTTGCTCACCTGCTTAAAAGCGAATAGTAGGTTAGCATAAAGATTTGTTTCAACAAATTTACTTTTTTTTTTAAAAAAAATAAATAAATAAAAATAATTTATATATATTTATAAACTCTAAAGCATTGTGGATGAAGTGATATTCCGTATGTATGTGTGTGTATAGATATAAATTCTAAAGCATTGTGAAGAAAGCGATGGAGAAAATTTGACTCTAACGAAGTTGAAACTGGACTGGGATGGTTTTATAGTTTTGTAATGGTTTTTGTGGGTGCTAAATGCTATTACTGTGATGCATTGGTACTGTGTGGTATCAGAAGCTATTGGATCAAATTCATTTGAATCTGATATAGCCTGTCAAACCATGCTCAAAGTCATATCAGAGAGAACACAGCCATCAAAGAGGATATTCATGTGTAGATCACCTGTTAGATAAGCGAATAGGTGTTAGTTGCACGAACAACCATCAAGGTCGAATAATGAATCCAATGATCTAATAGCTCTTCAATCCTCCTCTGACACTTAATGATTTTATTCTTGTGCTTAGTGTGAAAATCTGTAGAGACATCCCATCTGACAGAATCCAACAGCCATGGCAACTCTGAGAAAGGAAGGCAATCGATCAACATGATTTCTGATAATCATAATAAAGATCTTCCTTCTGAGATTGATGTATGTCCTTTCAAGATTGATGTTGTGATGAACGATGACTCCTATAAAATATAATCTTTCGAGATTAATTCTTTATTTATCACATGGGGCAATAAATGCACTCCATGTCCGAAAAACCTGATAGGAGAAATAAGTCATCTGAAAACCCAAATGCAATGACGGCCTTTGTATTCGAAATCCTAGTTTCTAAGCTTATAAATACTCAGCCATCACATCTTTGTAAAAAGAGATTTTTTCAATGGATTTTCATAGAGATATTCAAGCATCCATAGAGAGAGAAAATTCAAATTTCCTAGAGACTTGTGCTAGCATTCTACAAGCTTTCACCCCAATCCTTTCATGGTCAAACAGCTTGTTCTTTGTTTTCTAGATAAAGAAAAGAGTGTTGTGATTTGTATTAACAATGTAAAACTTCACTGGACTGTTGATTACCTTGAATTATAACAATGTCATTTGTTTGTAATACTTTCATAATATTAATATAATTACACAAACAGTTCCATGTATTTGGTTGTCTTCCCCATTCCAATATTATTGTAATCAAGTTAATTTTAATAGTTGATTATTTTCTAAGTTTTTGAGGATATCTATTTAACCCCCCTTCTAGATACTCTTCCGGAACCAACAAAAGCCATGATTTTGATCCCTTGATTGCTTTTGTCTAGTTTTCAATGCTTTTTGTGAATGTTGCCCAGCTTAGCCACTTGAGTGACGAATTAGCTTCGGTAGAAGCTATGATACCAGCTTTGTTAGAAATAATGGAGGGAACTTGCTTAGGAAGAATGGGGATAAAATATCATATTTTTATTTACATGGGCAAAAGGGTATGCAAATTCTTACTGATCCAAGCTTGTGAATAAATTTAGAATTTGTGCGAAACCTATTCCTGAGTGGAAATATCAGTGAGTTAAGTTCTAAGCATTGATAGGACAGAATGCCAAATATTTTTTTGATGTGGATCTGTGCTGGGGTTGTGCAAATGGTAGTGACCGATGGATCACGATGTAATAGTGATGTGAAAATTTCTAGAAAAATAAACTTCTCAGGGTTGTCATGCTTATTACATTTGTCCCCATATGAGTTTATGCACTGAACTTAGTCATACATCGCGATTATTATCGGATCTAAAACATTGCAGAGAAAGTTAAATTGCACAACTTATTTCAGACAATTGAAAATTTCCGTGCGTTTAGGAGTCTTTTGGAAAGAAAATAATATGGTCGAAAAACAAAAACAAAATGGCACTTATGATAGATAACTATGAAATACTGCAATCATGACTTCATGAGCGCGCTAGGGTATCCAGCTCCTGCAATCTCATTTGTACATTTCAGAACAGTACTATCATGAAAATTGGGTTCCACAAGCACTGCCCCTTGAGAATGTATTACAGAAGTTACCCAACATGACAGCATGTGGTACAGAATTGCATATACACAGGTACTATTTTGAGAAATACTATGTCTGTTATACACAGTCCATTTTACTTAATTCTATGTAATAGAAATCCGATAAATAAGTATTTGTTTCCCTTTGGTTCTTGTATTTCTTTACATCTACTCATTTTGTTTTCCAGTTTAAAGCCATTATTATTGGTTTTTGATCAAGATAATAGATCAATATTTTTTTTTTTTTTTTACATTTTTTGTGTCTAAAAAATGTGCTTTGGAGGTGTGTAAAAAGTGTATAACGAGAATAATATATGTATGTGCGTGCCCAAGTTGTTTGTGTTTGTGAATCATTCTTGCAACTTTACATTTCGCCAATCCCCTTTTAGACCTTAATCGTTCATTTTTAATTTTGGATTAAGAATAATAGAATGCAAGGCAGAAATATTTAGTTTCATGATTTATGCATCATTGTGTCTTTAGGGGTCTGCCGTTGACATAAATCTCCGGGGGGGATGATTGACATATTGTATTTGATTTTGGAGTCCAGCTATGATCACTCAAGACAGGCTTACTTGCCATATGATCGACAGTGGATAAAGCAGCGAACATTTCATCATCTCAAGAAGTTGGCGATTTAATGGAATTTGTCATTGTTCAGTGATATGCCATTCCATATCCATTGTGATGCTTTGTATCATATGCTACACCAGAAATGTAGCCGCAAACGACTACTACACTGCCCATATCTTCTTTCAGATTCTCCATTTAACTTAGTGTTTGTATGAAAATTGAATCTCCCTCTCTCTCTCCTATGACGGTGCTTAGTTCTCTCTTTGTGGGCTTTATCCAGGGGGACGGGTTGGGTAAGAATGTATGTTTACATTTTGAAAATGATGGTTTATTTACAGTAAGACGCCAACTGATCGGTGGCATTGATGTTTGGTTTATACATGATATGTGGCTGGCTGTTTCATGTTTGTTTATACCCAATATATGGCTGGCTGTTCGCAACTCAATACGTCTCTTATGCTCAAGGGAAAACAAGTAAAATAAAAACTCCCCATGTGTTTTGCAATGAGCCTTCGATTCTTATCGATAAGAATGATCATTGCAGCCTTGGAGAGAGATGGGAGCAAGAGAACAATACAACAAATGATCGATCTTATTGTTTCCCCACTAAATTGGAGTCCTCCGTCAAAAATGATCTACCAAGAACATCATCATCGAACATGCGTTCTCAGCTGTGCTGCGTCCGTGCCTCCACAGCTCCGGCAGCCTGCGGGGCAACAATATTATTATTATTACAAATGTGGCATGTGGTTGATAAATATAATAAATAATAAAACGTGAATTTGAAAATGAAAGAAACTAAATGAAACAAGTAACTGTACACGGCTTGATTAGGATATAAGTTAATTTAATATGATTAATATGTAAATATAGTTTTCAATGAGGATTTTGTAATTATTTTTAAGAATGATTTTTAACTATTTAACTGATACTTTCCTTAAAAGAATTTTTCATGTAAGATATATAAATTAGTATCTCCAATGCTAGCAAGCTAAATTGACTAGCCAAAGTCATATTTAGCTTGCTATAGTATTACTTTAACTAATGACACTCCATACTATCTGTTTTTTATTTAATAATTTTTTTAAATCTACTCCTGCATTACTTTTCCCAAATTCCAAATCACTACTGAAGGACTTAATTGACGCTAGACTGAAGCGTAATTTCTTCTTATGTGTTGACATAGCAGGATATGACTTTTGCTTTTGCTAAAAGTTTACCTAAAACATTGGAGAACAATTTCAGTCACATTTTACTGTAACTTTTGCCATAGCTGAAGGTTGAAGATGTTCTTAGTAAAATTTAATATCAATATATACAAATATACAATAAATCCAAATGGAAAATAAAGTTTCTTCCGCATTCAATTGCTGAGAGTTTTTAGCTCAATATGTGTTTCAAGCACTTATCACTTGGTATTTATAAACTATTTTACTTTCAAAAGGAAGAGAAAATGTTATTGAACTCGAGGTTATTCAAAAGGGTGATAAAACAATTTTATCTTTTTAATTTATTTAGAGATTATCTTCCCTATTATTTTAATTTAATATGCTTTTTTGGAGAAAATATTTTTATCTCAAAGTTTTCCGTTACTTCAGTTTAGAAATCATCTTCCCTTTGTATCATATTTTAGAGTCAATATCATCGTTATCTCAAAATCTTGTTCCTACGACTTTTTTTTTTTTTTTAAAGATTGTAAATTTGCGATGCCAAGGGGGACTGGGGAGTCATATTTCGATTAATTTTACCGGCCTCGAAAAACATTTTAAAAAACAAATAATAATAATGAAAGGACTACGTACGACAGACTTGGTTCGTTTGAGTCTCAATTTGCCCATAAAAAATAGCGTTTCCTGGCACTTCTGCTCGGGGCAGGCAGACTTGTACACAGGAGTGGAATAAAAAAGTCACGGACACTCACACAAAAGATTTTTAAATATTATTTTCAAATTTACAGATATAAATTATTTTTATTTTTTTTATATAAATATATATCACAATAAATTTTTTAAATTATTTTTATATTATTAAAATAATTTTAATTTTTTATTTAACAACATTTTTTATAATTTAATATAAAATAAAAATAAAATTTATGAGAAATATAAAAATAAAGTAAACATTTTTTATATAATTTAATAATTATACAAGTAAATAGTAAATCTTATAAATAAAATTAAACATAAAACTTATATTATAAAAATAACTTTATGGATTTTTTTCTTAAATAAAAAAAATTATAAAAAAAAACCTATTACTAGTATTGTGGTGTCAATTTTTTTGGATAATTTTTTTTTTTTTGGATAGGGACATTTTTTTTTTTTTGGTTGCGAGGTTGAACAGACGCAACAAGCAAACCAGCTCAAACTGTGGCCCAAAAACTGTTTTTGATTGTGCAGGGTATGGGGTTGGTTATTTTGAGTACAAGAGCAAATCAACTCAACCCTGACTCGCGCCTTCAATATTTACTAATTTCAGTTTAAGCAAAGTAGAATGTATGGTTGGAAATAATTTAAAATGTAAAATGTAACTCGAACGCCCTTACACTAACCAATGTTAAACGTGATATAAAGGTCAATCAACGTTTCAGAAACCCACGAGTGAGCTCACAACGGAATTCAATAGGTGGATTTTCATTTCTTACTTTGCATTAAATCCCTGATAATAATAGGCATAGTCATAGAAATAGGTAACAGTTGTAATAACAACTTCCCCAACAACGGCAATCTTGTTTTATTTTTAAAAGTAATATTATTTTTAATAACTAATATTATTTTTAAAAACTAAATTTTTACTACTCATAAATTCTTTATAATTTATTTAAAAAACAATTCTATTTTCAAAAATAATATATCTTACTAAACCTCCTCCAGAAACTATACTCACACTATTAACATGCAACTATACCTGCCAACAAAAATCTGCTCTTAGAACTCCAATCCTATCCTGATAAGAGAATTATCTAGTCTTGTTCTCACTGTTAAGGCTTCGTAGGTGAGTGCGGCAAGATATCAATCTTTCATGCATACCTCGGAACTAGGAAGCTAGGAAGGTGCCTACGGACGAAGCTTTCTTAGCAGCCACTTCTTTCTAAGTTTGGCGTCCAATGCCAGGAACAACTGCGCCTTCCTATCATCCTCAAGAAGATCACATGCGTCTAATAAAAGCTCATCGTCAATGCCTGGTATGGCTTGGAGTGCTTCGACGGCAATTTCAATTGGCATGTCGTTCTTGCAATCTTTTTTAGTCGCCTCAACCTCGGTGTGATCTTCTGGTGTCCTCCCTTTGCTGGCTCGGTGGAATTTTCTTGAACTTTCCAAGGTTGGTGATTTGGACTGCCGCTTGTTTCTCCCACAATCAGATGGTTGTTCAGTGTCCTTACTCAAGGTCGTTGGCCCTATGGAAAACCCATCCATTTCAACATCAGAGGCCACAGGGACAACCTCAATCTCTACACCTTTATCACATCCAAGTAATACGTCCGGAGTGGTAGTTCCAAATATCAGGGACATATCATTATAATTTCCTAGGATCTTATCCCTATATACACTCGCATCTGGATGCCCCTGCAAAATGTGTAGTATTCATTTCTTCATTGAAGTTTTTTTTTTTTAAATGGCAATTGGCAATTGAATTTAAATTGGTCAGCAATGTCTCGGATATTATTTATTTGTGTCAAAAAAAATGACCATCAACATGAATATCAAGATTTACATCTTAACAATGTTGTTATATAATCCTTTAAAAGCCTATTTCTGCCATATAGTTAGTTGAGAGCGAGGGAAGGGTGGATATAACGTCTATACTCTCAAGACCAAAATAAAGGAGCAAACTAAGTACAGGTATACAAGAAAAAAGGGTACCTTGATGTAGGCTTCCCAAACATTATCATCGGCTATTATGATTTGTTGAACAGCATCCCAAGAGAAGCCGCTTTGATTAAGAATGCTTTTGATGTCATTATACTCCTTGATCAACTTCATATACTTCTTTTCTAATCTACATCTATCATAATGAAGCCCAAATTTTTGATTCAATGAGGCAACAACAAAAGTCCATGCTTGTTCAATATAAGTCTGATCAACTGGATATCCGCTATGCATCCACTCTAGCATGAGATCAATCAAATGATGGTCCACTTTCGTCATTGAATCTACTAGCATAACATCAGTAACAGCCTCTGATTGGTCACCATTCCTACCCCCTACCAAATTGAAGGGAAATTGAATAAGAACACATTTTCACTCTGGTCCAGAAGCATCATCAATAAACAACTTTTAAAAAACTGCTAAACAGACCAGTCGCTAAAAGAGAGATTTCATTATTAGGGTCTGCATTGCGTGCCAAACAGCTATATCTCTGATCAGAGCGTTCCTGCCCATATATAATACACAGCTTGTGATAGCTTGGAACCATTTTAACTCTATAAGACCGAGCATCTGGGTGTACCTGAGTGTATAGATGTGAGAAAAGCAATACTTCATTGAAATACTATAGTTCAGAAAACCTTAACCAACTTTCACCTTCAAATAAGCATCCCAAACATGATCTTTGGCTGTCACCATCTGTCGCTGATCATCCCAAGAAAACCCTTCTTGTTCAAGAAGAGTCTTTATTTCGTTGTATTGCCTCCTCAAATGCTTGTACCGATTCTTCAAAACCTCTTTATCGTGATTAGATTTAAATTTCGCATTGAAAGATGCAGTAATTTCAATCCATGCCTGGCTTATGAATGTCTGTGCAAATTTGTTACCCATGTGCACTTGTTCTAGTAATAAATCAATGAGATAACGGTCCATTGGTGGGGTCCAATATGTTCTTGAACGCTCAATAACAATAAGATTTTGGGCCTCCTTTACTTCACCTACAAATGAACATAAAACAATAAATAAATATAACACATATATGGGTAATTCCAATATGATGAGGCTCAATACTAAGGCTGTGCATGGGTCAGATGGGATCGGTTGATAGGTTAAATCATCATCAACTAACCCGTCCTTGACGGGTGACTAATTTTTCACCTACCTGTCAACCTTAATAACTAGCAGTATTTGTTAAATAAATGACGAAAGGATATGATAAATAGAACGAATGTCAACTGTTACGTCTGACACAATTAAAGAAATTAAAAACAAAGAATCGGAAAACCTCCGCTCAACTTTGGCGACGTCAGACAAGCTCCACGACATCCACAATGAACATTTCCACTCTTGTAATCCAAAACTCTAGTGAGGCTCATTCCCTCCCTCAATCTTGTCTTTGTTTGTCTTGTCCCACTACGTGCATAGAAGAGGTTGTCCCCCCTCTCCCTCTCTCTTTCATTTTCGGGCACTCAAAGATGATTTATATTCTTTTTTCTCTTAAAGATAAATCTCTCAAAATTAATTTTATATTTATTAAATAAATGATTGGCAGATGAGGACAAAGTGCTCATGAACCACATAAACTTAAATTGATTTATATTTTTTTTCAAGGGCGGGTGTGACATTGATGGGTAGTTGGACTGCGGTGGCCTGGTGTTGATGGGTAGTGGTGTCTCAGCTGGAGGTCCAGGCAACCTCATCACCATCATTCGTCACAGCTGCCTTGCTGGCAAGTACCGGCTATCTGCTGATCTTCAAAGCCTTCCAAACCCATCCAATGCCACTCTGAGTCATTGCTTTGGGCCTCCCTCACTGGTGCCAGCGGTGGCGAAGAGCAGCGGATCAGTCCTCTGTACCAATTTCATCCATTTCTGACACAACACCTGTACCAAAAACTTTTTTTTTTTTGATAGGTGCACACCTGTACCAAAATCTTCTCGTACCCTTTGTTCTTCGCTCAGCTCTCTTGCAAAGAACATGTGTATATCGTTCACGCTTTCACCTCTCTCTCTCTCTCTCTCTCATCCCACATGCCCGTGGCTAGATCAGATAGAGAACAAACAATAATTAAAATTATTTATATTATAACACAAGTCCCAAATCATTTTTAATATGATAAAAGGAAAGATAGTTGAATTCATATAATAAGTATGGCGCCGTTTTGGAACCTCATCAGATACTTAAATGTTTAGCCTCAACATATTTGGATTACCCTATGTATATGTGTGTGTGTGTGTGTGTAGTACATTAGTAATGCTTCCTATATCTTACTATAAATGCTTCCAGTCAACCAGTCACCATGGACTCTTCCATGAGTATTTCAAACATGAAATCATAGGATATACCTCAATTCTCGTAATTTTAAACTAATAAGAATCATAATATAAAAAAGTCAAAATTAGTGACAAGATCTTGAAACTAACCGCCCTTGATGCCTAAGGTGTTGTCTTCAATGTCATTATTTTTGTGCAATTGAATGCAGCTCCCATTGTCAATTCCATTTCCATATATCAAGACCATATCGTTGTAGTCCGGCAGTATTTTTGTTCTATATGATCGTGCACATGGGTGTGCCTACATGTATGTGCTTGAGCTTGCAATAAGAACCCGTCAATAAATAAATAAATAAATGCAACTCATAGAATTAGGCTTACCTTGATATAAGCATCCCACACGTGATCATCAGCAGATATTGACTGTTTGGTTTCATCCCAGAAAAAGCCTTTCTGTTTGAGCAATTTTGTCACATCAGTATAGTACTTCCTCAATTTCTTGTATCTATGTCTCAAAACCCTTTTGTTATGCTGCGGACCAAATTTTGCATTGAACAAGGACAGCATCTCCGTCCATGCATGTTTGTTAAATGTATTGTCGATCTTATTTCCTCTTCCTAGTTGGTCCAATATAAGATCAATAAAGTATTGGTCCATATCTGGTGTCCAATATGTTCTTAAACGCTCATTGCCAGAAGAGACTGGACCACTAATTAACACACCTGCATATTGAAGATAATAATAATCACATTAATTTTCAATGGATCAGTCACTCGTTAAATTCTCTAGTAAATGCACGAGTCATGCTAAAGTGACCTAAAATGCCAAAGGAAAATAAAGAGAAAAGTAAAGCAAAACAGCAGGAAGAAACATCAAGTTGGCAAGGTAAAACCCAACCCAAATTACTGTTTTTAGACCAAGGATCCCAAGTTACTGAAAGTCCAACTTTAAAATATTATATAATAATATTTTTAAGTTTGACTAAGGTTCATATGGTATAACAGTTCATAAATTCTAATGTTAGACTTAAGCACAACATTAATCAGTTTTAAACTATCCGGAACATGGTAGACATGCAGCCAATGTACTAAACATGACCTTAGACTAATTCAATCAGAGAGGAGCATAACACACCCATATCTATTCCTTGTAATTCATCATCAATGTCTATATCATGACTTGAACGACTGTATCTTCCGTCAGCAGTTGTATACCCATATATCAAGCAGAGATCGTTAAAATTCAGCACTGGCTTAGTCTTGTATGAACGTGCATCTGGGTCAGCCTGCATGCAATTTCTTTCATAAATTTACACTGTGGGCATAAATAAACTTAAGGTTTGAACAGACAACCCACCTTGATGTATGCATCCCAGACATAGTCATGAGCTGTAACCATTTGCCGAGTTTCATCCCAAGAAAACCCATTTTGACTGAGAAGACCTTTTATATCATTGAACTGCTTCCATAAATTTGTATAATGGGTTTTCAGTACTTCCATATCATATTGAGATCCAAAGTTTGCATTGAACATATTTAACATATCCGCCCATGCTTGCTTGCTGAATGTATGGCCCACCCTATCACCTCTGTGCGTATGTTCCAACATAAGATTAAGAAAATAGCGTTCCATCGCTGGTGTCCAATATGTCCTTGACCGATCATTATTAGCAAGGATTTGGCTTCCCATAACTTCTTCTAAAATTTGGAGCTGTCATTAAGCCAAACATGTACAAAAAATCTCATAATTGAACTTTAATCAACAAAATGGGAAAATTAAGAAATACATTTTACAAAATCAGTAGTATAACAAACAAACATACCATGAGGCTCAAATGGATGTATTCTCAACTGGGAAATAATTTAAACAATAAGGAAAGGTGAAAAGGTACTATATCTATAAGTTTGGATACCTTTCCCTACATTGTAGAAAAAAATACGAAGGGCTGAGCGCCATTCTTGTAATTACCTAAAAAATAATGGAAATTTGTCTATTTCTTGATTTTTGTTCAATTACAAAAAATGTCACTCACTCCTCGGTAATTTTCTCAAGGTAGGAAAAATTAACTTCTCTAAGAAAACTTCTCTAATAACAGGCTTTTTTGCCTGTATAGGAACATATCTTTGATTCTTTATGTGCCTTAATTCTCAAATACACAGGAATACGGGATGGTGACAGCAAAATTCAAAAAATAAACAAAATAGCATTAATCCCCAAAACACTGAAATACCATTACTTAGAAGCCAAAATTGAGAATTCGACCTTCAGCTCTCAAAGACAGCAGCGTGGTAATAAAACATAACCCAATGTAGGATGTGTAATTGGGAAAAAGGATGAATAAAGCTTGGCATCAAAAATAAAAACCCAAAATGAATATTAATATTTAATTTATCATAGGTCAGGAACTGAATCCAAAATTCTCTTTAAGAGACTCGACAAGCAATAAACATCCCATCTCAGTAGTCAGAAGTCAAAAGTGACATTTAGTAACCCAAACTGTACAAAAGTGAGCAATCTTTCACTTAATTTTAAAATGGGATTCACAGAATTAAAATTCAGAAGATTTAGAACAAGTGAACAAGGGAAAGTAAGAATAATAGATGAATGCGCAATTTTCAAACTATTCCCATAAAGCGCTGAAAAACATTTTAAAAAACACCCGGGAAAAGATCTTCAAATTCAGTTAAAAAAACAACATAAGCCATATAATCATTGAAGCTTGATTGTCTGTGTGTCAGATAGCAATCCCCAACAATATAATATTCAAAAAAATACCATTTAATAAACCAAGCATAACCGAACCAAACCAAACCAAACCAAACCAACAAGCCTTAATAACAATAAAATAAGGTTAGAGTCGCCTATATGAACCAAGACAAATAGAAAGCTCATATTGAATTCAAAATATGAATCTATTTATTCTAAACATTCTTGACATTTTGTGAACCTTTGATTTAAAAAATAGGCAAACATTAAGCACCAAAGTAATATGCTTTGTAAAAAAAAAATTATAGCGTGTTTGGTACGCGGAGATTAGAATTATTTTTAAAAATGATAAACCCAATGTGGGTCCATCTTATTTTAATAATAATATAAATTTAAAAGAAGTTTTCAAAAATAATAAGTTTATTTTTAAAAACTATTTCTCACTATTTTCTGTTTTTAAATCTAAACTCAATCTTATCCGAGATTTTTTTTTCTAATTTATTATTTGGAACCGGCAAATATTATTACTTTTTCAAATTTTATGATACAATTTTTAAAAACACACTCTTATTAAAACGCATTATTTCTTCTGCCAAACAGAATTTATTTTCAAATTACAATTCAAACTTTACCTACAAAAATCAAAACTCATATCAAACAGACTCAGCTCTCAAATACAGTAGCACGGTAACAAAACATCCCCCCACGGTAAAGGAAGTGCAAAAAGAAAACTAAGGCTTGGCATCAAAAATAAAAACTCAAAATGGGTCCAAAACAATTTTAACAAGAAATCAAGTGACATTTTGTAACGCCCAAAACTGCATGAAACTTGAAATTCAAAACAATAAAAATGGGATTCGGAGAAACTGGAAACTAAAGCTTGGCATCCAAATTGAAAACCCAAAACGGGTCATTGCAATTCCCTTCTCAGAAGTGACATTTTCAAACAAGTTAAGACTGCAAGAAACTTCAAATTCAATACAGACAAGTTATGCTCAGAATTGGGTGCACATAAATATGATTCAGATAGCAGGTGAGCAAACAGGACATGAGAGAGACGGACAATGTGGGGGGGGGGGGGGGGTTTGTGGTGGTGGTGAATTATTGGTTAAAAGTTCAAACCTTTCGGCTGACAAAACGCCTAAGGAAGAGATCTGTCTGGGCGCGGGGCAACCCTACCCTGGAATAAGCCTTCAAACTTGTTTGGTTACAGACTTACAGCGAAAGCAGTCTTCCGTTCCCCCCTTGGGTCGGGTAAAAATGACCCACCCATTTATTTTTCTTGGATAGAGTTTTTTTTTTAAATGGAAGTTATGTAATACTAATATATCGTTCTTGGAGTGCTACATGATCTAACGGTTGTTGAATTAATCTATTATACCGCTCTCGTCTAAGTGGATAATAAAATTTAATTACGAAAAAATCCGAAGGACTTTATAAGTCTCATATCGGCTGGGGAAGAAAACGAAGCATGCCTCATAAGATGACCTAGATACCTCTCCTGACACGAGGCCTTTTGGGGTGTCTGTGTGGCACTGCCAAGAATAAAATCAAGGATTGGGCTTGGGTTCTGAACCGAACAATATCGTGTTATGAAGGACTTGGACTGTTATATTTTCTACCCCATGTGTAGTCGGGGCAAGGTATTCAATCTTATGGCGGGATTGGCGAAGGGAGGTTTCATCGGTTTGCTCTCCACTACCGGCCTCTATTGATCTCTCTTCAGACAAGCTTGTCCTTTAGAGGCTCCATGAAATAGCTGATAGGAATAATTCTAGCGTTACTGGTGGCGGAATTAATTTATTATCGCTTTCTGCCTCCGGTTATGCGGGAGTCAAAGTTTTAAATTGTATCTCGTCCCATGTGTTGGCAGGGTAGGATATCCCGTTTTCTAGTAGATCTGTGAATGAGATTTCATATACTCACATCTCTTTATCGCTTTTTATTGAATCTGTCCTATAAACAATCTTGGCTTAAATTAAATTTCTATACCATTTTTGACAAAAAAAAATTATAAAAAATAATTTAATTTTACAAAAGATACTCTTAATATCTCTCTTAATAAACTAAAATCCTCATGGATCATGTCCTTTATTTTATTTTAAAGTTTAAATTGATAAAATTTATTAAGGTAGCCTCTTTTGACGGATACATTCATATAAGAAAAAAAAATAGAACCTAATCACAGTATGTCATGTATGTTTTTTAAGTGATTAAATTCTTTGTATGCTCAAATGTTGCACTTTTCAGCAAGATGCTCACTTTTGAGTGGCTGAAAAGTGAGTCACTTATTTGAAAGTACAACATTTGAGCATACCAATGATTCAAACACTTTAAAAAGTCATACGTGTCATTATGTGATTTGGTTCTATTTTTCTCCCTCTACTGGTTGCTTCAATTTTAAGGTTTTTTGTTTTATTAAAGCACATACAAGATGAGTTGCAAAATAATATCAACAGTTATATGCATTTCCACGTGTAACAATATCAACAAGCTAGCTACTACTACCAATTTAAAGTCCTTTCTTGCATAAGCTTCAATTTGAACATTTATAGATTTCACCTCATCCATGCAATGATGCAAGTAGAAAAGATGCTAACAATTAGAGAAAGGAAATCGTATTTCATATATCTCTGATTTTATTTAATAGCAATTTCAAACGTGTATGCGTTAGAATCTTTGGTTGAAAGAAGTATGAACGTGCAATCAAAGCTTTAAGAATGAGCTTGCAATTTAAATGTCAAGGCAAGGACTTACAGGTTAAGGGTTTTCAATTTTGCAATTTAAATCATAACAAAAGAACGTGCAGTATATGAAAATGAGTAACCAACTTGCGATTTAAATACTGTCATCACTGGTTTTCGTCCGGGCCCTTTTGGGGTGAGCTCAAACTAAACCAATGGTGAGAAATTTTAGAGTCGCCACCAACTGTTTTTGGGGTACAGTTGGATACCCTCTACTTTGAGTAGTCTTAAGTGTGTGGTCCGCGTTATCAGAGATGGGTTCGGGAGTTGGTTACGTGTATGGAAGGATTAGCACCCCTACAGCGCCCTTTCGGTATCTAATTTAGGAGGAGGAGGTTTTTCTTTTATTTGTACTGTCATAACTGAGTTAAGTTTCCTAAAAAGTCTATGATTTTTATTTAGCTAAGTTATTTATTAAAGTTATAGTTAAAATGGATTTATCCTAAATTTCTAAAAAGGGAATCCTAAAAATTTTGGGTTTTTGTTTAAAGTGGAGAATGAGATCCTAGGGATTGGTTTTGGTTTTTGGTTTTGAAGTCCTAGACAAATGATTTTCTTTCTTTCTTTTTTTTTTGGTTTTGTTTTGTTGTGTTTTTTTTGTTTTTTTTTTGGGGGGTTAGAAAACATACATTTTTTGTTTTCTATGTTTTGTAAAAAAACATTTTGGTCTTTTTGGTCTTTTTGTTTTTTTTGTTTTTTTGTTTTGGTTTTGGAAATTGAAGTACTAATTTTGGTTTTTCTTTTTTTTTTGTTTGAAAACATGAAAACGTTTTTTTTGTTTTTTTTTGTTTTTGTTGGAAGACATTTGGAAACATTTCCAAAACATGTTATTGAAGAGATTTTGAAAAAAACACTTTATTGAAAAACGTTTTGTTTTTTTTTTGCTTGTTTTTCTGTCTTATTTTGTTTTTTTTTTGCTTGTTTATTTGTTTGTTTGTTTGTTTTGTTTTCTTTTTTGAAATTGAAAATGCATATATCAAAATAGATGTGGAGTGTGTGAGTGTGACATCCACGAAAATAAAATCACTCTCTTTTTTTTCTTTTTCTTTTTTTTTTTCTTTTCTTTGTCTTCATCCTTTCCCTTTGCTCTCTCTCTTTTTCCTTTGGTTGTTTTTTTTGCTACACTTTACATATTACACATACACATAAGAAGAAATACAAGGAAAATGCAATGGAAAAAGGTTGAAAAGCAATTACATCAAATATAGATAAACTAAAAAAACGAAAATTAGAAATAAATGCTAAAACAAATACACCAAATATAGATACAAATCAGCTGGAAAAAAGGAGTGAAAAGATAAGGGCTGAACCGACTTTGAATCTTCTGCTTGAGCTCCCACTGATGCTGATGGTCACCACCTGCTTGGATCCAGCAAGATTTGACAACGAGGTTTGTGAGGGGGGGTTTCTTGGTATTTGGAGATAGGAGGGCTAAAGTGGGCGTGAGAGAAAGGGGACTGGAAAAGAATTGGTGCCTGTTGTATTGTTTGCTTGCTGAACACGCAGAAAAAGGGGCTGAAATTGGGATTGTTTTTGTGTTTTTTTTGTTTACTGAAAAAAAAGAAGAAAAAGCTGGCGTGAGAGGAGGGAAAGAGGATGCAGGGGCGATGCTAATTGCAGAAAAACTGGGCATTCAATCTAAGAAGATGAGGCTGGGGCGTTTCTCTCCTTTCTTTCTTCTTCAATGATCTCTCTCTTCTTTTTTTTTCAATGATCTCTCCACTCTGTTTTTTTTTCTCTGTCTGCACTAGGATGAGGGAGGGATGAAAGGGTACAGGTTTTTTTCCCTTTTTTTGTTCAACGATTTTGCTCTGTCTGTGTTTTTCTCTTTTTTTTTGCAGGGATGAAGGTGGGGCAGAAGAATTTTTCTTGTGCGTGGGAGTCTCAGGCCTAATCTCCTCTCTTCTCCTTTTTCTCCCTCTTTTCCTCTCTTTTTCTTTAACGAATTTTTCCTCAAAAAAGGAATCCCCCCTGCGCAGGGATTGTCGAATACCTCTTAAAGTGCTGCAGAAAAGTTTTTTGGCTCCACTGTCATTAATTGCTGTATTATTTGATCTAGTATTTTTAATTTGCAGGTTTGATGCCTTGTCGGGAGGACAGTGTGTGCGGGAAACAGGGCAGCTCGTGATTGCCTTTTTCAAGTTTGTATTTTAGCAGCACATGTGACCGACAGGTATTAAAAATGATGTTTTGTCAGATGGCCAGCACATAAAACAGGTCCCGTGAACGACCAGCGAGAGAAAAAAGGAAACCCGTGAGAAAAAGCCGGCGCGAGAAACCAGCGAGGAAAAAAAAACAGCGAAGGCAGAAAGGGTCGGAGGTTCGAAGTGTCGGCAGGTCGGAGCGTCGGCAGGGTCGGAGCTTCGGTCAATGGTGGAAGGCGTGCAGGTGCTGCGGGTCGAAGGTCGGAGTGTCGGAAGGTCGAAGTGTCGGCAGGGTCGAAGCTTCGGTGGGTCGAATTTTGGTGGGGCAAAAGTCAACGGTCAACGGGTCGAAGTGTCGGCAGGTCGAAGGTCAACGGTCAACGGGCCGAAAACTTACTGGTATTGCAAATCAAGGTTCGAAGGTCGGAGTGTCGGCAGGGTCGGAGCTTCGGGGGTCGAAGGGTCGAAGGTGGAATCAGCAGGTCAATGGGGCTTCGAGGCTTCGAGGCTTCAGGGCTTCGGGGCTTCGAGGCTTCGAGCTTCGAGGCTTCGGGGCTTCGAGCTTCGGGGCTTCGAGCTTCGGGGCTTCGGGCTTCGGGGCTTCGAGGCTTCGAAGGTCAACGGGTCGCAGTGTCGGCAGGTCAACGGTCAACCCCGAAGTTTTTTTTTTTTTAACTTTTAATTACCTTTTTACCCTCACCAAAAATGCCAAAATGGGTATCCTTCCAGGAATTGTTTGGGGAGATCCGTATTCGCCTACATAGGCATTTTGAAGAGTTTCACATGATCACTTTTGCGGGCAGTTTGACCAGGGGCATTGACCGTCTTTTGGCAAGTTTGACTTTTTCCAACGAAAGTTGTTTTGGCCATAACTTCTTCATTTTAAGTCCGATTTGAGCTCGGTCAAGTGCGTTGGTCTCGAATTTTCATCCTCCATCACCTGGTATTGGTCTTGGGGCGCTTCAAGGACTTGTAGCAAAAGTCATTAATTTTGAACTCCCCCATCCGTGTCAATTGTATCCATCTCGTGCCGATTTGGGTAGACCATTCCTTGGAAGTATGGGATCATTGTGGACCTGTTCAACAAGGTACATGACATAGGTAGAAAGGTATATCAAATGGGATTAGTATGTCCAACCCGGACAAAATAGGGTCCTACAAATACATGTCCAACTTTCGATCAAAATAAGTACGAAATTATAGTTTAATTTGAACTTGTGATTGAAGCTCTAGGAGGAGCAAGATTAAAAATATTCATTCTATGGTTTAAACCATGACATAGAAACCTATAGTTTAAATACATTACTTGATTTTATGAAATTTATTTATTTAGCTTTAAATTCTTTATTATTTTAAAATTATATATTAATAATTATAACTTATTATAATGCTTAATTTTATAATTAAATTTTAAAATTAATAATAATTACATATCTAAACGGATCGACCGATTTGATCTATTATATACTTTATCAAAAGCTCCAAATTATGTGAATTCGTAAAATATACTTTTTTTTTTTTGCTTCAGTTGAACCAAAAAAAGTTAATAAAAACACATGTTTATTAGTCCATAGAAAAGCAAAACATTAAATTTCAAAATTTCTTCATTTCCCATGCTTTTACAATTTTATTTGCAACTGTAATATTTTTAAATTTAACTCTTTAAAATAACAAAAAATATCTCTTTTTTATTTTAACAACATAAGCATGCTTTTTAAAGTTTTTTTAAACCATTTTTCAATTAAAATATTTATTTATTCGTTTAAATGAAAAAGTAAATGTGAAAAGGAAAAAAAAATATAATGAAAGAAAATATAATACTTTAATAAACATATAGTGAATAATATTAGATTAAATTTAAAGAGTTGTTATTTATTCTGGTGTAATTTTGATTATAAGAGATAGTTTGAAAAACATATTTTTTATATATTTTTAATAAGGGCCTCTTTGTTTGTTATGAAAAATAGGCTTTCCACGAAAACTTATTTTCTCTTGCTTGGTTTGATATAGAAACAATACAGTAAACAGTCATTTGATATTGAAATTTGTGTTTTTTTCTACCTCTATCTGCCGTGATTTGCGATGAAAATAAAAAGAACAAAATAGGCATTTTCAATATCTTTTCCATATCTTTTTAATTCCAATCAAATAATAATTTTTTTATCCTTCTTTCTTTTCACCTATTTGGGATCATGTGTTCTACCTCCTAAAGCTGGCGCGTTCGCCAACACCCTACTCATCATCGCTGGCGGGGGGTGGGGGGGTGGGGGGGGTGACATTCCTCCACGTGTGACGTGTACCACCACCGTCCATCGTACGCCACCACCGTCCCCAACAACACTAACAAAAAAAAATTAACACAGAAGAATGTACAAAAAGTACATTTGTAAGAAAAGGAAAATAAAAAGAATAAGAATAAGAAAATAAAAACCAAAAAAGAAACAACAAGAGAAAAACAAGAAAGAAAACTCTCCGCGTACATTCGTTTCATTGCTTTTTGTTATTATTTTCTTAGCATAATTTATAAGTCCTTTTATTCGTTTATGTACTATTAATTCCTTTTGTTTTATATATTTCGATTTTTCGTTTATCAGAGTTTTTTTCATTAGAACATCTCCGGTGGCTATTTCGAAATATATTTTTCTTTAAAGTTTAAAAAACACTTTAAATTTTGAATAAAAAGCTACACTGTACTAGGTACTTCAAATTATAAAATTTAAATATTAAAAATAAAGATTAGAAAAGGAATCTCCATATCTCTTAAATATTTTATTATTATATTTATTGGCATATGTGCACTTTTTATTAGTTGTAATAAATGAAAGGGATAAAAAAATAAAAAATTATAATTTAAAAGAATAAAGATGGAGATAAAGAATGATATGTGGTGATAAAAAAAATATTTAGTATACTATTTATTCATTAAAATAAAGATAGAGATTATAAAACTGATGTGAATGCTCTTAGAAACAAGTTTCTTTAAGTAGTCAATCGTATATTGATCGATCAATCAACACATTACATTAAAATTACTTTCATATTAGCAACCAATTAAGTTAGACTATAAAACAAACAACAAACCAAAGATTTCATGTGAATTGGATAAATTAAAGCAAAAAATTTAGCACAAATTTACAAAGCATGATCTGTTACACATATACACACAACTTCAAATCTAGAGTGTCACAAATGATAAACCATTTTAACATGAAGATAAAGTTCATAGATCACTTTTCCCATCATGAAAAATAGTCTAAATTATAAATAAACTACCTTATAAAACCACATCTTTAAGTCCGGTACAAATATATTTTGCACACTTATCAAAACTAACAATCCATTTCACATCTCATCTACTGTATAAAACTTAAGTTAATTAAAATTCAAATGTCACGTCCCCGGATTCTGAGCACACAGAACCAGGAACGCGACTTCCCTGCGCCCACTCCAGGGGTCGAGGGGTTGGTAACTGTTTCAACCCTGTACAATACTACAACGGGGGCAGCATTGTACTTACTAATAACCCAATAAAACTTACAAATCTTTGAGAAGTAAATCTACAAATAATATTACTAAAGTGCAAACAATCAAGTTGTACAACTGTCACGGACCCTTGTCTGGAAATTAATAGAAAATAAATAAAGTCTATAGGAGAAATCCTACATGAAGATTTCCCGACCCGCTCCGTTGTGGCTCCAAAAGCTACTCCCTACAACCTGTAGAAAGAGAAATAAAGTAGGGTGAGCATGTATGCTCAGTAGGTGATCCCTATCTCCATTATCCCTGTACATAAATTCTTAGATCTAAATGCTCAGTGTATGCTTGTGCCAATGTAGTGTTCTACTCTACCACCGAGGGCCTATGTTAAGCACTCGAAATCAAACCTCCCATTTCATTTATTTACAACAAGCAACAAACATATCACAATCATGTCACCCAACTATTGACGTTACAACCCAACCATCCATACCCTCACAACCGACCCCAAGGGATCATATATTTCTTTTCCCAATAGCCGTATGTGGGACCCACGGTATCCCTGTTGACAACCTGCCACATACAGGACCTAGGTCAACCAGCCACTTAGGGGACCTGTGGCCTCTTGCCAGCCCTAGGTGAGACCTGCGGTTACCCAAACAACCTCCACAACCCAACTACCAATACACGTATACCCAAACAACAAGCAAGACATATAAAAAAGAAATTAACATATACAATATATAAAGTATCTCAAGCATTTAAATCACCAAACAAAATTTAACGTCACTGTTCCATATTTAGATCAGCAACAGTCTCAAGCCAAAATATTTATAAGTTCTACCCTACGAAACCTTTTTTTTTTTAAAAAAAAACTTATATCAATCCCTAACGAAATTTCCCGCATCTTCAGCCGTATATAACTATTCGAACTTAAACATATATACATATATCTATTTATATATATTTAAATATAATATTTACCTAATTACATTTATATAACCAATTATAACCATATATACATTACTTACCTAAATATATATGTACATATACCTATTTATAATTATTTATATACATATTATTATTATCTACCCTAATATATATATATATATATATTTAATAAAAAACGAGGGAGCGCACCAAGGGAGCGCTGCTCCCTCTGTCCTCATGGTGCGCACGCTGGCGCACCCTGGCAACGGCGGCGGCTCAGATGCCGCCGCCCCTCTCCACCAGCCTAGCGCGGCGACGCACGGAACCGCCCGATCTCACGGAGACGCTCGGACTCACGGCGCACGGAAACCCCAACGCGCGCGACGTCGCGCTGCCTCCCTGCCTCCCCCTCGTGCGGATCGCACCAACCCGGCCACGGCGACGCACGAAACCGCCGCCCGTGAAGCCGATGCTCACCCTTCCCTCTCCACGACGGCGCGACGCTGCGACAGCAACACCGTGGGCCGACGCTTTCTCCTCCTCCCACGACGGCGTGCTGTGATGCCGACGCGAACGATTCAACCCACACCACGTCAAATCACGCACTGTACCCACACATTAAGTGATACAAAACACCCTTCGTGCAATAGGGTAGACAAGGAGCCAGAAACACCTACCTGGATTTGGTTTGGAAAGGTTGATTGAACAGTCTGCTTCAAGCTCTGCGTCTCTCTCACCAAGCTTGCACGCACAACGAACGTAGGATTTTACCCTAGGTTCTCCCCTATTTATACCCATATACATACACTAATTAATTTATAATATTAGTCAAAGTAATAATTATAATATCAATAATTTGATTAATAATAATCATAATAGTTGATAATAATAATTCACCACAGTACATCATAATAATAGATACAATTAATATCTATAGTTTATATTAAAATATCTACGGGCCTTTACATCAAAGGCATAAGATCTAAATTAGAGATGTTGTGAGTAGGCCTCAAATTTAAAAACGAACATAGCAAAATGTGTCAACTTCTATATGGTCAAGCTAAAGTAAATAATGTGCTGAACAGTAATAATAATTTTAATAAAAATATAATGTGATATAAATTTGTACAAATGATTAAATTTTAACAGAAAATTATATCGATGTTTATATATACCGATCTGTTAGGTATTATTAAAAAATGGTAATAATATTATTATAAAAATAATTTTTATTTAAATTATGTATTTAAAAATAAAATTACTTTCTTTCAATATGATAGATACTTGGGAATATAATGTCCCCAAGCTCTTTGCAGTAGGCTTTTTTTTGTTCCTTTTTAATGCTGTTGGCAAAAACGAGGACTACAAATGACTAACAGATCTTTATTCGGTGATATGTTAAAATTGAAGATGTCGTCTTGAACTGGAGCTTACCATTGGACTATGTTAACGCAGTTTACACCAAAACATTCAATAGAGATTGATTCTCGTCCAGAAGAATGAACATCACTCTTCCCCGTTAATTGCTGGGTGTTAAAGCTGAGGAAAAGAATAAATGTAATGAGATGCCTAAATTTATACAATAAACAAGTTAATGAGAAATATTTAGACACAGTTTATTCTTGTGATCATGAGAAATATTTTAGGTCCCCTATTTGGCCTCTTTGGCTGTCCCTGCGCTATAATGGTGTTCACTTTTGAAATGAAGGATTTTCTGCAAGAAAACTACCCAGGATAATGTTGTAACATATGTTTCAAAAGAAGTAAAGGTTTGAGACAGATATAATGACAGTAACAGGGCATCACACTAAACTTATAAATAAGTTTCTGCAGCAAGAGTAAACTAAATGAAGAATAATGGCTGGAATGCAGCCTGTGTGGAGATAATCCGTCCAACAAGCAAGACGGCAAAGGCTTCTTCAACATGGTTTGACTGAAATAACAGATTAAAACACTGAATTAGAAGAACAGGGAAGGAAAATAAACAAATCAAATGAGGAGAAGAAGCTTTACATTGAGATTACCCTCGGTTGAGGATCTGTATTACAACTCGACCATGGGTCTCACCTTCTAGTGCCCTCTGGTGTCGAGTGCTTTTGCATGCGTACAGCCAATGGTCAAAAATGAAAAATCTAGAGCTCAGAATGTGGCGCTATTTCTCATTCGTATCAGAGAGATTATTGTTGAAAACAAAACAACGAGGCGCATATCGTCACCGCTCAAGAGTTGCACCAGCCGGGAATCGAACCCGGGTCTGTACCGTGGCAGGGTACTATTCTACCACTAGACCACTGGTGCCGTTGAACGAGGCGGCGAAATAGATCGTATCTGTTGTCTACAATAAATGGCGCGGCGATTCCTTTACTTACCCCTACGTATTATTTAATTGTTTAAAGTAATGCAAAAGAACAAAACAACTACCAAACAAACATTATACTCATATTATACAAAAGTAAATCAGCTACGTAATTCAATTCTTGCCACAACCATACAGTCCCGCGAGCGAGGAATCAAACAGCTATAGCGGCTAGAGCAATTGCGGATTAAAGAAGTGAAAATCGAATTTTGATCCGTAATTGGCTGGTCATAGTTAGTGATCCATTTGAATTTACATATAAAAATCTCTGTTCTTGTGTATGTTATTTATTTCGCTCAAAAATATATTTATTATTGTTCCTGTGGCTGGCTGCTTCATGTTTGTCCTTGCAAACGAAAGAGTAGGCTGAATCAACATCGTGATATTTAAATTTAATATTTCAAATAAATCTCAAATGAGCTAGTATATTTTAATATTTTGACGGAAAACCCAATAAGATTGTATGAAGGGTCGGTCTCGGTCTGGATGGAAATGAAGAACGGAGAATATAAGAATTATTTATAACAAACCAATTATAATCCTAGAGGTGATCAATTTACCAAGTTACTATTTTGTATTGGTTGGGAGGTTGAAGGTTTTAGAATTATTAAAAAAAAAAAATTACTCTCGTGAAGACAATCAGAGTGATATTATAACGTGTTAGAAGTAAGTGTTTGGTAAACGCTTGCATGCATCCTAAAGAAGACGTACAATACATATCATTTTAGTATAAGCAAATATGGTAGGGGAAAAATGATGACAAGACGTGGAAAATGGTCAAAAGGGTGTGCAACATACAAGTTACAGAGAGCTCGATTCAAGTGGTTTCTCCACATGTTCTCTATGGTCGACACTACTAACAAGAGCAACAAGCTCAATCTTCACGGGTCCTGAAGTTTCTTTACCCTCTCCGGTGCTGAGAGCTTCGGTGGGAATTAAAACGGACTCGGGATCACTCCTGGGCACCAAAAATAGGAACCCAAGTGGAACTAGTCTCAGTATAGTCCGAATCAAAATGGCCAGCCAGAGATTGTCAAATTGTGTCCTGGTAACCTTCAAGATATGGAGAAGGAAGCCTCCTAACCACGAGGATGAGAGGAGGCCAAGGTTATCAATGGACATCATCAATGCAAAGAAGGTTCCTTCAATCCCAGGGGGGCAAATCTTGGAGCTGAGCACTAAAAGAGGCATCCATTTGAGCCGTCCAATCATCTTTGACATACTTTCATCAATCACAAGGAAAAAAAAATCTGGTATCCCAAAATCCAAATTTAACCGCAGCACAAGCACCATGTCAAGCAGTCCAGTTAAACCAAAGATCAATTGAATCCAGAAGAGTAAATCCCGGAAAGGGTGGTTCTTCAAGGCATATTGGTAGAGTATTGCTCCCATGAGAGACCCAACTGAGCCAATTGAAAATATGTAACCAACAGTCTCCTGCGACAAAGGTCTAGAATGAATATTGAGTAACAATCTAGCATGATTAGAATAAATAAAGTCGTTCCCAAATATCCTGCTCTTCAAAACTCATCAAATTCATGATTTCTTGAGATGTGTCACAGAGACAATGCATGGTCGCTCCGTAGAGACGTTACCATTTTCTTAATTTTTATAAAGGTGTGGCATATACTAGACATGTCACTCCCTAGCTTCTCAACTACATTTGTGTTCTACTCTTGAATCTCTAAGGCAACAAAGAGCAAGACTGAAATACCTGAGAAAAAGATGGGCCCTCCTTGGAATCCGTGAACCAGTAGAACAGCCCTTCACGGATGTCCAAGCTCAGAGCAAAGGATATATACATATATAAACATGGCCTCCATATTTCTGGGCATTTCAGTGTTGTCCACATAGCCTTGCCAGCATCACAAAACTTCTGGTTCACCTATAACCCAAATAGAAGAAATCTGAGACTACTTGTTAATCCAGGAAAGAAATAAAAGGATTAGAGAAGATGTTGAGAGTCTTGAGACAACCTGCCTATAAGCAAAGTTGGGTATATGAGACTCCTCGAGCAAAACTCCAACTAGTAGTACTAACCCGGCAGGGATTGTCAGCAGGCTGAACACACCCTATCAAGGAAATGGAAAACCTATAGTAGTTAAATAGCTAAAATCATCAAAACGAAAAATCGAGATTATAGAGACAAAACAAAACAATTTTTTTATCAATAATAATAATAATAATAATTGGTAGATACCAACTTTAGGGCCAAGAAGGTGAACAAAGACACCACTAACAAAGTATCCTACTAGTGCACCAACAGCCACGCTGAAGGCACACAAGCTTTGCATGTCAGCTGCGAGGGAAGGATGAATATTGCTGTTTTGAGCCACACAGGCATCAATAGTCACATCAGCAATAGCTATACTAGCACTGCTTGCTGTTAAAGCCAGTAAGGCAGACACAAGGTGAAGCTTTTTATACGCTGATATAAATAGCATGGAGATCATGCCAATAGAACCTGCAAAAAACAATATACCTATTTCAGGGATGTAATTTTTTGCACAGTGTACACGTTTCTTTGTGCTCAACTATCTACAAACAAGATTCCCCAGCTAAAAATAAATCATATTCCAAAGAAAAAAAAAAGTACACTCAAAGAAGACTCAGTGATTTTTTTTAATTGTGTAAACAGTTGTCTACGGAGTGCTTAAGTGAATCAGACATAGTTTTAGTGATTGTGGTACACGAACCAATACTAACTTTAGTAATAAGCTTGTGAAAACTAAATTAGAGGCAATTTCAATTCATAAAAATATATTTACAGTGCTGCTTGTATCTACTTAACAAATATAACACAAATGGATATGTCAATGAAGCAGTGAATCAAAGTATTCACTTGATTTCTTGACACTTTTCTTAGGGATGTGTCTGAGGCAGGGGTAAAATCCGTTCAAGTCCTCAACAGCATAAAAGGTCCCCAGGAAGTTGTTCTCCATTAAATAGTGGAACAATACAAAAATCTACAGCTATTTACACTCATGTAAATCCCCCTTATCTTGTCAGTGATGTGCTTCCTTTCCACGAGCATTACACCTTACAAGCGAGCAAGAGAAGTGATCCAGAAGCCATTTCTTCAACAAATCACAGAAACATTAACTTGAAATTTTTGTTTACTCAATAAAATTATTGGTTATGAATCATATTCCAAGAAACCAAACCAGCAAGCCTTAATCATATTCCAATGCTCCAGTAAAATGCTGAAACTTCAACGGCACCAATTAAGGTATTGACTTCCACAGTAGTATTGCATTTAAAACAATGTGATTCAATGGGCATATACTCTTTCATGCAGTGCATGCTTTGAAACACTTTCAGCGGATTTTTATGCCTCTACTCAAAATACGCATAATTAATTCGAATTCGGTTTCAAACAAGTTGACAAGAAAAGAATGAGAAATATAAAAACCTGCAAAGATAAAATAGGGCCGTCTACGATACCCAAGAATCGGGAGAACATCAGTTAGAAGTCCCCAAAGAGGCTTCACAATCCATGGAATAGAAGTGATCCCAGCATAGACCTGAGCTTCAGAGGGCTGCACTTGCTGCACATCCTTCATGTAATACTCCGTGCCCACTTGATAAATGGCGCCACCTAATCCCTGGCTTAGTCCGTACACAACCACAACCCCAAAAACGAAGCTCCAATGCGTTTCACTGGCAAGCATTTTGAACCACTGTATTGGTGTCGAGGCACAGCCGCCACTACACCTTCCTTCGGACTCTCCATATTCCTCTAAATCTTCATCCCCAGGGAGGTCCCTGACCCTGAGGGCCTCTTCCTCTGTCATCCCTCAGATAGCAACAACTGGTGTGAGAAAAAATCGACAACAACCCAGCTCGAGAATCAGTGTTTCCTGACCTAGGTATGTGAAAAAAAATCGACAGCCCAGTTCACAAATCAGTGTTTCCTCAACTGGGTATGTGAAAAAATCGACAACAACCCAGTTCGCAGAGCAGTGTTTGTTTCCTGAAAGGGGTAACTGGGAACTGACAGAAATCGCCCTGGGATGACTCTGTTCCTGCTATCTCGGATCCATAGTGCGAGAAATTTCAACACGAGTAAGTAATGTCTCAGTTCCCAGATAGATAAATGCTTCATTCCAAATCACCCATGTGGGTTTTACGTTGCGACTACCTTACATCCATGATGCAAATATTGGTGCCGCCATACTGGATAAATCATACACCGGTCTCATTAGCGCGTTACAACGATTCCATGAGATTGGCGTGTTGAGATCCAGGCAAAGGGTTGGTGTGTTTCCCACAACTCCTTAAGAAAATAATAATAATAAAAATAACAATAACATTAATAATTAATAATCAAGAAAAATAAATTCAACGGCTCCTTCCCGCAATAACGGGGTAGGTGGTGCCTAACATATCTAGTACTGGCTGGACCCCTTGCTGTGGGGCAGGGCCAATAGCCCCTTCGATTGTTATTAATTTTTGAGTTATAACAGACCTTCGTTCATTTTTTTATATAAATATACACACAATACATTTTCTTAATTACTCTGTATAATTAAAATAATTTTTATAATTTTTTATTTAATAATAATTTTTATTATTTAATATGAAATAAAAGTAAAACGTAAAGGAAAGAAGTGAGAAAATTTTTTATATATAATTTAATAATTATAAGGAATTAATAGTGCATTCCAAAATAAAGAAATAATTTTATAATTTTAAATATGAGACTTCTACGGTAGGAATAATTTTATATTTTTTTTTTAACTTTTTTCCTTAAATAAAGTTAAACAGACTTCTATATGAAATTTACTACTAGTGCTCTTAGGAGTAATAATTTTCATTGATGATAATATTATTTTTTAAAAATTATCTTGACTTAAAGAGACAATATGGTGGTGATGGGTATTGACTGTTCCATTCTGTTAATTATGTTAAATCTCATTTTGTTCATATATGTAATTTACGTTTTATTTTTTCATATGTAAATTGTCTCTTTGGTTACGTGAACTTCCTAAGTCAATAAAGATGAGTGACACTCAACACACAATGAGCACAACTATTGACTTCTTTTACAAGGTTTTAAGTACTAGTTGGATTAATCTAGTTGAATTTGACAAATTCTTAAAACCATGCTTGATTATATATTTTGAAGAGTTTTCTTATTTGGTTAATTTGTACAAAAGTTCATTGAGTGTTGAATTCAAAATCCAATTTAACCAACATGCTATTAGAGAAAGAAAACTAACAATATGAATTTGAAAGACATAAAATAAATAATATTTTTAGAGTGAAACTATGTCGTCAGATATATAATCTAACATTTGAAGATGAACAAATGTATTTTGAAAAATGCACGAAAAGGAACATATGTTTTTAAGAGTGTGTATAACATTTTCGGAGAGCATTGAAATTTTTCTTAGAGGTCATGCAAAATGTTCAAAGTATAAGGACTGAATTGATCTTAAAGTATCATTCACATTATCATATTTGAAGACTTTTGATAACTGCGTAATTTGTTATTAAATTTGCATTTGATTTATGGGCTTTAATTTAATATTTTGTTGAATTAATGCATTTTTATAATAGTTTTTCCCAAATTCAATTATTTACTGTTTTATAGATTTAATATTAATTTTGGTGGTTTTTAATGTTAAATTAATTATTCCAACTTTAATATTAATTCTCTGGGTTTAATTGATTATTTTAATTATTTTTGTTTCTTGTTTAATGTTTTGTGTTTTATTTATTATTATTCTTATTATTATTATTATTTATTGTTTGATTGTTACCTAAGCAGGTAGGAAATTGAAAAGAGAAATTAAATGACAGGCTGACTTGGGGATCACGTCAAAAGAATTGGAAATAAGAGCAGTTACTTGATGTGCAAGCAGGAAGAAATTGGAAACATTATATTGCACGGGATTTGGATTTATATATATATATGTGTATGTGTGTGTGTGTGTGCAGGCCCTCATATAATACCATCAACTCTCTTCTGTCTGACATCAGCCCATCGCCCAGCCGTCACCATACCATCAACTCTCCTCCACGTCAGCCCTCCATCGTCTCCATCTCACGCAGCAGCCGTCCCATCCTCCTTCATCACTCCACCTACCACCACACCAAGCAGCAACATCACCTCTCCAGCACGCGTGTCTTCAGCGCCGTTCCACACCCAGCGCACGCATCACCTCTCCCTTTGACACGCGTCCCATCATCATCTCTTCACACGCCAGCCTTCATCAGCACAGCCTTCACACTGCGTCAATCCCTTCACGCGCAGCAGTACCCAGGCGTGAACCATTCCGTTGCAGCAGTGTTTCAGGCAGGAAAGAAGATAGTGCAGCGAATATTGGAGATTCAGATCGAGTTCAAGACCGAGTGTTTAATTGTTTGCAGCCTATTTATCTTAATTCTGTTCTAATTCTGTTGTTCTAATTTTTCCAAACTGATTTGTGATTTTTCGACCCATGGAGGGGTAAGTATTTTGTAATCGGTTTAGCGCAACACTTTGAATGCTTGTTTTGAATTCATGTTTTAATATTTAATTCGGTATTTTATGTGCTATGATTTAATTCTCCAACTCTTTGATTTGTTAATTTAATATCTCGGTTGAGTGTTGATTTAACAATTCATTGTGCGTTATTATTCTATCTGAGTGGAAAGATTTGTTTCGTAGGGAACGGGCAGTCTTTCGAGAATTATTTCATAATTATTCTGGTTAGAATAAATTCATAATTTGATTGTATTCATGGTGTCTTGATGCATTTGAATTATGAGGTCATAATTTATCTAATTAATCTTTTGGGATAGTGATAAATAGCATTCAGGTGTGAGTTAAACCGGTTACATCTTTAATTAATTGATTTTCTCAGTTATTACTTTTCTTAGTTAAAATTCCTTGCTTTAATTAGTTTTCATTCAATCAAAAATCCCCCCAATTTGATATTTATTCTTTTTCATTAGTTTTTATTAAACAGGTAATTAAATAGATTGAATTGAATTTTATAAGTCCTCCGGTAGAGAACGATCTAGGTTAAGCCACTAGCTATACTTAGTTTAAATTTTATTTGGAGTGCGTATGCGACAAACGCCCTTTTCAACTTTCCTTTGGAGTGACCAAATGCTCAAAAGAAGAAGTTAAGTATGTAATTGAAGATCAAATAGGCAATTCGAAGCTCAGATAGCAGTTCAATGCTTGGATAAGCAATCCAATTCTAGGATAGCAATTTAATGCTTGGAGAGATGCTCATATGTCAATCTGATCCTTGTATATATAGTTGTTTTGTAAAACTTTTGTTATCTATCCTTAATGTTTATAAAGTTTTAAGACAAAATATATGATGACCTAACATTCCTCGATTGGTGAGTCGTTCTGACAATCAATTTATTATGAAAACTTAGTTATTTATAAAGAAAAGAAAAGATCTAGAGTCACTCTAATATTAATTACAAAAAGATTTTTTATAAAGACTCAACTGGTTCCAATGAAGTCTTTATGCCGTCTCACACTTTCACGATACAACATTTAATTTTCATCATTAATGGGAGCTAACCCTAGCCTATCTGAAACCCTAATCAAAAGACTAGTGTATATTCATTTGCTTATACATATAAATACAATGATGCATGTGCATATAGAGAGAGCATTCATATTTCGAAGAAAAACCATAATCACATCCTAGAATATTGCATTAACTCCAATCATACAATTAAGCTTAAAAATCATGTATTTTTGGATTGTGTGCTCATTCGTGTTATAGAGAGAGAAAAAGAGTTTTCTCTATTTTATAATAACTTCTCTAACACTCGTAATCTTAAATAAATATTCTCTGTGAGTGTTTGGCTTAGTAATATTCATTGTGAATCAATAAGGTCACGGCTTTGTAATATTTGTAATTATTAATACAATTATATATTTCACAAACTTTTGATTGTCTTTTACACATTTTATTTATTGTAATACAAAAAAGTTCCAAAAGCCTAATTTTCTTCAAGTATTTTCAAGAGATATCTATTTACCACACTACATCTTTTGGTACCTAACAAGTAGTATTAAAGAACTTTTACTTATTTTTGCAAAGATCCAATAAAAGTATAAATAAACATTGCTACCGTCAACAGTAACAACACAAACATCAACTTTAAAAATATTAACATGCCATATGGTGATTGTAATCATTCGATTTTATCCGAGCTTGTATGTTAGCACTTTTATGACACCCAAAATTGGTTCCTATCTTAGAAAATGAGATTTGCTACTTATCTTAGCTTGGTTAAAATAATTTGTATAATGTAGGACCAATAAGTTCTAATGATGGACACATTTTCCTCTAAGGATAGTGAGTAAAGTCATCATTTCCTTCAACTGGTCTTTACGTACTAGTTTATTTAAATTCATTTTTTTGTGTTTTTAAGAACATGAAATATAGGACATAAGTTCCTGTGACAAAAGTTTTAAAACTCTTTTTTTTATTTAATTGTAAAAACAAAATCATTTGTCATTATTTATTTCTGGCTCAAATAATTCAAATTGAATATTAATTATTCAACCAACGGTAACCTGGACAGGTTAAAAAAATACTTTCTTTTGTGTTTTTAGATTTTTTGTTTTTATTTTATTTTATTTTTAAAGTTTTTAAAAAACCTATTTGTTTTTAAAAGTTTTTCTCCTTATTTACTTTTAAAAGTTCAAGTTTAAAACTTTCTTTTCAAAAAGTTGTAGTTTTTAAATCTAGATTTACATCCTATATTCCAGCGAAAAAAAAACTACCTAGGAGTTATAAGTTTGTATTTGTAGATAATTTTTCTTTGAGGTTTTATTGGATTTATTAATTTTTAAAGATTCAAAGGGTTGAATCATAATTTATCTAAAAGACAAACATGCACATAATATTTACAACTAATAACCATCTTTAAACACAAGTATTATACCCAATTATACCCGCAAACTAATTATAAATCAAAATGCTTAGCCTAATTACAAATTATTTAAACTAGTTTTAAGTCATACACTAATTAATAAGATCTAATTGTTAAATCTAATTATTAATTTTATTTTTAATCGCATTCTAATTATTGGGCTAATTACTAATCATGTTAATCTAACATATAATTAATTGTCTAATTACTGATTCTAATTATTAATTATTAATTTTAATTACTAAATACATGCGAATTATCTAATTGCTAACTCTGGTTGGTTAATCTAATTATTAATTATGTATTCGTCATTCAATTGATTGATCTAATTACTAACTACAAGTAGATTACATAATTATAAGGTTTAATGGGTAACTTAAATTGCTAAATCTAATTATTTTGATCTAATAAGTAATTAGTTAGGCATAATTTAATTATTAATATAATTATTTAAAATAATTACTAATTATTAAAATATAACTATAAAATTTAATTACTGATATAATTAATACAATAACTAAACATACACATTAGAATACTCTATCTAATACTAATTATTTTAAAGTTAATTATAATTAGCTACTATTTATCTTAAATTTTCATAAGTACCGTCACAATCCGTTTGAGTCTAGCCCACAAATTTCTTGAGTCTAGAAACTCTAATTGTAGGAATCCTAAGGCTAGACAATCAAGAAGTCACACGAAAGAAATTCTAAAGAAAAGGACTCACTTAACTCAAGAAATTTGAGCAACTTAGGAAACTTAAGAAATTCACGTGAATTAAGATATAGGTAGGAAATCAAATGAAGTTTTAGTAGTCAAAGAGAGAACAAATAAAAAAACCAAACTCGCTTAATATTTTTGTTTTTTCTAACTGCCTGAAGTTAGTTTGGACACTACAAGTTTGATTTGTTGTCATGCAAAAATATTTGCGGTGAAGATCATATAGAAGATAAAGACAACTCAAGTGTGTGGTATCTTCATAGTAGATGCTCCATCCATATGACTAATGCCTAACATTACTCAAAATCACACGGAACAGAGGATAAGTAGTGCCTTGATAAATGGAATAATTTTTATATTAAATGTTTCAATCGTAAAAGAAATAAAACACAATTTGTTAAGTGTTAGCTAATTATATGAAAAAAGTTATGATGTTATTTTTCATAATAATAAAAATTTGAGTTTTATTTTATTCTAAACATAAATAATAATTTAATTATTATTATATATTTATTTAAAAGTAATAAATTTTTGATTAATTATTTGAATAAATAATATGTTTTTATTTCATTATTTTTATTATTTTCCTTATATATATATGAATAAATTTATTTTATAAGTATTAGTGCGGCTTGATAGTTTTCATTGTGTACATATTTTGGGCAACTTGAGTTCAATTTTTTCCAATGTCCTTTATTTTTTATTTTATATGTATTAGTAAATATATTTAATTTTAAATGACAACTTTGGTTTGTCTAATATATGCATCTTTCAAAAGATGCAGTTCCATTCACCTCAACAAGTTTAAACATGAAAGTTGAATGACCTGTGACATAATTTGATTATGGTGTTTTCTGTTTTTATTTTTTTAAAAGTAATAATTATTTTTGAGCAAAAAATTTTAAAACTTCAAACAATAAAGATTATTTTCAATTTATAAGATTTCTAAAATAAAATATTTTTAATTTTTTTTAGTTTTTTTATTTCCTGTACCCTTAAATAATTATCACAGTTTAAAACAAAAATAAAAACACTTCAATCAAATATCTCTTAAAAAATTGATCCAGTGATTCATATGGTACTTATACATAGCATATTTACTCATTTGAGCCGAATTATTAGACTATTACATTGTCCTAAATTGACATTTTCATCTTTCGTTCGTGTCTATCTATTTGTAGTCCCGTGGATGTCTGGGAGCACTTTTTTTAATGATAAATTATCTATGAGAAAGGATACTATATCTCCAAAAATATTAAACACATTTATCAATCATTCTTAATCTCATGTAAAATTTAAAAAATAATTTTTAAAAATAATTTTAATAATATTCAAATATTAATCTTAGAACATAAATATAATATTTAAAAAATATTATTCAAATAATATATTTATATTCTAATAACATTTCAATACTCTTATTTAAGACTGTATTTATATTCAAATATTTCATTAATGTTTTAATATTATTATGCAAACTTTTTTATATTATTTTTATAAGAAATAACAAAATTATTTTACACCCGAAATATTTAATATTTTAAAGGGTTAATATCCTTACTCATTATATAATGCATATTTTATATATATAAATATTATAATTTCATAATATTTCGATGGATTGGGAAGGGATATTGGGTTTTTGACGAGGTCGACAAGGGTGTAGACGATGTCGTGCTTGGCGTCGATGATGGGGCGGTAGTCTTCGACAATGAGGCTGTAGAGGGTGGCAGCGGCGGACTGGATGGCGAGGTGAGGGGAGTTCGGGCTGCCAAAGGCATGGGAGAGAGTGTTCGAGGAGTTATTAAAAAAAAAATTATTTTAATAAAAATATAAATAATTTAAAAATGAATGTCCGAACATAAGTTGAAAAATTACTCTACATTTTAAATTTTATTTACAGAAAATATACATAATAATGTTATGTTGGAGATGTGCATAAAATAAATCAAAAGGGCACAAAAAAAGAGACTAACCCTATGTTTGGTTGGCATGGAAAAAGGGTGGAAAACGGAAATGGGTAGAGAAAATAGGTAAATTGAAACTTTTCTCGCGTTTGGGTAATATAGAAAAGGAACAGTGTATAGAAAATCGGTGGAAAACAAGCTGGCTAACGGATAGTTTTTATTGACAATCAAAATGCCGTGATTTCACATGGAAAATAAACAGTAATTATTATTTGACATATCTACCCCTCCATCCAAAACGTCCGGTGCAGAAACCAGATCTGGAACGCAGGTCCGTAACCTCTGCGAATCGCCATGCAGCCCCTGGCCTCTCTCCTTCACTGCCCTCTCACCCTGTCACCGTCGCCATCGCTGCCCCCACGCCCCTTCGCCGTCATCGCACGCCCTCCTTGCTGTCGTCGCGCGCCCGCTCCACCTCGTTGCGTCGTCTGCGCTCGCCGTCGCGGTGGTTCCGAACTCCATCCCCATCCCCGTCGTCTGCGCTTGCCATCTCGCTCGCCATCCTCGTCACCGTTGCCGTCTGCACTAGCAGACGCGCCAGATCTGTGGGTTGATGCTGTGCAAGAAGCAAACCTAGGTCGTCGAATCCAGTTTTTACTTTTATTATTGCATTTATTGCGTTTGGCAGCAAGTTTATTGTTACTTCCCGATGTATAATACTGCGTTTAAATGACATGGCTAAAAATGAAATTTTATAATATTCTCTTTTTGTTTAAATTTTAAATATTATTTATTTAATAAGTTTTCAATGCTTTTTCTATATATTTTTCTATGAAAAATTAAATTTCTATATATTTTCTTTCCATCTCTTTTCTTTCCTTCTCTTTTCCACCTTAAAATTTTCCATATATTTTCTATACCTTACCAAACAAACGGTAAATGTTGAGGAACATAAAAAGAAGTAGAAGGTAATTTGAATAGGAGAGGATCACCTCCTGATTAATAGAGCTTGTAAAGGCCTGCCCGTTTTTAACAGAAAGTCTGGAACAAATGCAGCAAAACACTATTTGAAACAAAAATACTCAGGCTCTAGATTAATGCTTTTGTTAGGAATTAGATATGCAGTTCTTGACTTGTGTTGAAATCCAGTAACATGAAGTGAGCCAACAACGAAAAAAATTAATTCGTAAATAAGCCATGTCAGTCTATCACTTAAATAAACTGTCCAGGTTGCACTTTTTGGGCATTCCCCAGCCCCAACACCGGATCATTGGTAAAGTCTACTACATGATCATGTAATCGACTGCATCTTGCTCAAGAAGCATTTTGGATCGAGATTGTCACCTTCCTTCACCTCCAATCCAGAAAGGCAAACATTTGGAACTGTTTAGGGGATTGTATTTCCAATGAATACTCCATTGCCATTGGTAAGCACCGTCTTGATATGCATGGCTTCTTTGGCTGGGAGCATTTTGAGAAACCTCAAAAGCTTGCACGTAACCAACACAGGCCTATAAGCTCTCTATTATCTAGCAGCAACCAGCAACGGGAAGAAGCGTATCCCCAATTGCATCACCAACTGGAGACACAGGCAAGTAGCTTAGGTCCTCGCTGGCTTTAACATAGAACACTTTCTGAACATAGAACATCAGGTAACATTGAGCAGCTCTCACTACATCCTGATCAACTTCAGTAATCCAAGCATCATCGCACTTGTACCACTGGTTTCTTAACCGCAGATAAGTCACATAATGACCGGATTCCAGCATTCCTGAGTGAGTCACCACTGCAAAAATCTCAAACTCCGACGAAGAAGACAGCTCATCACCCTCAAAGGAAACCATCCTATTCCCAAACCTGTTTCTAACTATGGACGAGGATAAGTAAGGGGCCATATCTAGGGTGAAAGGAAACTGCAAGTAGCGGTCAATTTTTCTGTATATATTCTTGGTTGGATAGTGCTCAAACCGTTTTACATGCAGGCACAACACCAGTGGGAGCTTCCTAATGGACATTTGTTTCAATGACTCTCGCCTCTCATGACAGTTTTCACAGTACAATTTCTGGTCTGAACCCAGCTTCTCCAGTCCCGTGAAGAGATCCAAGCATCCCAAAAGAGTGGATATACTTGTGTTCTCAGTTGCTTTCACAGACCTGTGAGATGGATCTGTTGAATGACTAGTGTTGCTGTTGAAATCAAGGGAAATATCAATGCAAGGGTCGTAGGTTGTTGAGATGAACCCACAGGTAGTGCAAGTAACATCAGACCTTAGCAACCCAGAAAATACTCTATGAGCAATGCACTGGTAATCCTTCTCATCTGCATGGAACAAAAATGCGATAACAACCGCTGGGGGCAAATTTTCACAAATAAAATTTTGTTGCACCAATTTATATCATCCTGATTTATCTTTCCCCATGTATCATAGCTATATCCAAATAAGACCGAAATGACTTTAAAAAATTAGCATGTGCATTTATCCATTTTAAATGTGCTGCCTTGCTGAAATTTTCCTGAGCATTCTAGAAGAATGTAGACACGTGCCCTTAAATAGATGTCAAACTTTTGCGTCCTTTACCTCTACTCGGGAAACACGATTTTCCCTCTTTCTCATGTATCTGGTCTAGCACTGAAATGAAGAACTCATGAGCATCCTGCTGCGCATAACTGGCTAGATTTTCCAAGTGCTGCCACCAACTGCAGCAAATGAGCAGAAAGTTCATTGATGTAGCTGGAGGGATTTCACACCAACATAAATATTGGTTTCGGTAATTCAAGCTCAAGGGTATCCCCACAACCACAACCCATCCATAGTAACATTATAGGTGTCAAAACAAATAGCCACGCACAAAATTGCTTAATAACCAGAAGTACCCACCAATCTAAATAATCATGAATTCACTTTTGCGCAATATTCCATATAAAAGCTAATAAGGATATCATCATCAAATCCCAATTATACGAATCAATTAAAACAACCCATTCAAGTAATGCATCTTACGTATAGAAATGGGCCCACCTGTACAGAAACTGAGCTGGACTATATGGAGTCCGGTCACCGGAAAACACTGCAGAGAAGATAGCATCAATGTCACAAGGCAAGCACAACTGGTCCAGTGACCTTCTCCGGCAGGTCTCCCCGCGATGCCGGTCACTGAGGAAGTAATTCCTGAAAGGCGGCGCGTGGAGTAACGCCTGCAATACCGAATTCATAAAACAGGTGCTGCCCAGGTTGTTCAAGCCCCTCAATCCCAGCGGAAAACACGACTTGAGCCTCCGGTCACTCCCCAAAATCATCCGACTGGGGACCTTCAACCCCAAATCTTCCCCAAAACCCAATCTTCTCCTCTTTTTCGTCCTACTCAGAACCCCATTCGCGCCATTATCGATCCCCGCCACCCTGCTCAGCGATTTAAGTGACACGATCCTATCAAAATCCGGATCGTAGATCTGATCACAACACGCGCAGCAGAAGAGCTCGGCCCTCTCGATGTCGACGGCGATCTCGTGGCCGTCCTCGGATCGGGCGTGCATGAGGGCGTGATTCGAATCGGAGAGACGGCACGAGACCGAAGAACAGATCAGGCAAAAATAGAGCCTCCCCTGATACCCAGAACAAAAACAGCATCTGGGCATCTCGGATTTGTTCTTCTCGACGCTTGTTCTTCCATTGGGGCCGGTCCTGAGGCACTTCTGGAGGGATTCATAGCCACTGAGGCCGTGTTTGAGCTTGTAATCTGAGAGGTGCTTGCAGGGGCTCGGGGATGCTGTACTGGACATACCGACGGAGATTCGAACGACAGATGGGTTGCTTAGTTACTTGATTCCTAGATTTGGTAGATAAATGGATCAATGAATGGTACTAACAATACTAAAATGTTTGATTTTCGCAGCTTTTCATCAGTTTTGATGTTTTGGAGGACAAGGTAATCGTCTGTGTCTTAGTGAAGAAGGAAAGGAGGGGGGGAGGAGGAGGTTAAAGGTATCCGGTAATTTCCGAACCAGAGAGCTCAACTCTTCCTACGCGTTTCATCAGGATAAATCTTAACCGTTGCTAGTTTCATCAGCGTGAATCAGCGGGTAGATCGGACGGCATAGGGAACGCATCATTTTAAGAAAGCTGAGATTATTCTTTGCATCGGACGGCTGGTATCTGATTCCGAAATAGTTGAATTTTAACACTAAATAAAAATGTGTGTTTTGTGTTTGGTTTGGTATTTTCGTTATGCCATTCCACTTATTATATTAATGGGTGAGGGGTCAATGATTAATGCGAGTTTGATGGTTTTATGATGAATCAAACATGCTTTATATGATAGTGTTGGACCTCTTTGATTAAATGAAAATGGTTTCCCACCTAAAACAAACTTCACAAATAGTATCATCTGCAATGGATAAGGGTTCCATTGTAACACTAACAATAGATATTGAAAGCAAAAAGTTGTAGGTTAGACAAGTAATTAGCTCGATCAGCTAATTATTATTATTATTATTGAGAAAAATATATTTAAAAAAAACATTAAAGAATTACTCATAATTAGTAGTGTTTTCTGTTTTTAAAATGTAATAATAATTTTTAAGTAAAAAACATTTATTGCATTTAAAAAACAAAGCAGAAAACCCACCAAAAAAACACGCATATTAGTACCAAACACAATCTCAAGAGTCGAGAAACAAAACAACCTCACTTTCCCTGAATGAGACGATGAATGGTGGGTCAGTGGTCTAATGAAAACAAGTCTCACGTGGGCAGTGAGGAACACTCCATCATAGACACAGGCGGTGGCGACTTGGTAGCACTGCCACTGTGATATGCTGTTAAGTGTTGTTGGTGCCATGGTAGCTAGGAAATGCTAAACTGGCAACCACACCCATCGGTATCTGCATGCATTCACTACGGACCCAAAGATACTACTCATTCCTCACAGAGACCTTCATCAATTAATGCAGATATTAACGTGTTCATCACGCCAATGTTATCCTGAATTGGCCTACCAATCACGCCTCAGCAATACCAAGCGTGAGGTGGGGCAATAGTATGATGACGCTGATCCTTTCCCAGACAAATATTAGGTGGTAGACCATATATTTTATCTCAAAGGTTCATGATCATCATAACACCCAAAAAAAAAAAAAAAGTCGGAAAACACCAATGACAAAGAGGTGGGACTTTTCTAGAATAAATATGTAAAAATAAACACGGGCGGGTCAGGTCAAGCAACGATAAAGGAGAGTCCTTGGTTTTTTTTTCATTGCAAGAGGATCCATAAATAGATAGGAACTTACTGGAACACCAGGTAGAGTTAATTGACAACGGCTTGCAGATGGCTTGCAGATGCCTGCAAATTTCTGAAGTTTTTTATTAGGCCCCAAAGCACATATCACAAATGAGTACAGTTAACAATTGGTGTTACAGCATCGTCGTGTCTCCAATTACGTAAAATAAGTCACATTATTAGTATCTAGCGCATTTTCGAAACACTACAAACTCGATGCTACGGCTCGATAATAAGAATCGATCACATAGGCTTTTGGAAAGTGAGCAATACTGACTCTGCTCAAAGCTTTATATCGAGCAATCTATGAAAGCATTGAGTGCAACTCGAGCTGTGAGGTTTGAGCAAGAAAGTCGAACAGAATCCATCATTTCTATGTAAGAATAGCTTGAAGGGACTGCTACGTTTTGGAGTCGAACTTGTATTGTGGAGTCTTGAGCACAGAGCATCGAGTAAATGTGCGAAATTTTGCTCGGCAAACTCTGGGCCAGAAGCATATATGAGCATTTGTTTCCCAGGGTCGAGCATACAAGATCACTAGACTTAGGCGAGGAGCATATATGAACATTTGTTTTCCAGGGTCAAGATCGATCTAGTGCATCCCCCTTCTCTCGCAAACATAATGATCAATAATTCTAGCGCTTTGACCTTGTTACTTGTATGCGATGAATATTATCTTTTCCTAAATTACATAATTTGCCTTTTTTAAGATTTAATTTGATTTATGTTGTGATTGGATTGATGATCTACCCCTACCCCAGAGTTTGCCGAGTATAGTAGAGCGCATATGAAGCATATATTGGTTCAATTCTCACTGTCGAGCCTGAGTGCTTGATGCCCACAATGGAGCTCCTTTCCTAAGGCCTCTGTTGTTTGCTCAAGCTTGTGTGCTCGATGATTAACATTGAGTTGTAGCCTCGAGCGATTCGTAAACACGTAACGATGTAACTTATTTAACGTCAGTTGACAAATAGTATTTTTAATACACAAATTATAAATGTTCTTGCATACTAATGTGGCATGCGGCTTGTCTCAGCACATCATATTGATTATAAAATATGGCACATATTATTCAAGCTACAATAAGTTGGGATTAGGTAATAGCATACCATGTTTAGGTAGAAAGTTCCTAATATTCCAAAGGAGATGAGTACCTAACACCAAAACATAGAGATCATAGATTTCTTCTTCTCCAACAATCAGCTCTTATTTCTAGGTGGCAGTAGGGAAGTATGCTTGACATTTGAAAAATGTACCACTATTTAGGGATGACAAAATCGACCAACCCCATCCCGATTCATCTAGACTATTTGACTTGTCCCGACAAGCTATCAGATTAGGTCCGGACTATGACTGACCCAATATTTTTAAAAAAATATAAGATAAAAAATATAATCATAATCTAATCCAAACTGCACAAACCACCAAGTCAAATTGAGTTAAGATGAGTTATATATTTTCGGGTCAGAATATACCCAACCCATTGTTATCCTTAGCTCTATTTGATTTCCATGTTTCATTTATGTTCTTTGAAAAAATAAATAAATAAAATAATTACTTTTTAAAAAACATTCAAAACATTTTTTATTTTTAAATTTAAATTTATTTTTTAAAAGTCACTTTTTCTACTTTATTGTTTGGCCAGCATATTTTATTTTATTTTATTAATTTTTTTTGTAAGATTTGATTTTAAAAAGTTTTATTTTAAAAATATATTGACTTTTTCACCAAACTGAGTTTATTTTTGAAATTTAAAATTCAAACTCCATTTCAATAAAAATTAAAATTAAAGTCGAAACACAAAAACATGCTCTATATACCAAACACCTTCAACTTGTTGGTTTATTGGTTTTATTGGGAAGCCCGAGGTTAGAAGTTGTAAAATATTTTACTTCGAAATGGGAATAGAAAATAAAGATCGAAAGTTTGTTTTTTCCCCAAATCAAGCACGGTCTTATCCGTTAATGCGTGACTTGAATTGTTGCTGCCTTCTTGTTGGGGTTCCATACTGGGTTTCGTTTTGATTGTTCTGATTGCAGGAACAAGGTACGGGAAAGTTCAGAATTGCAGAGAGAAGAGCATTAGAAATAAAAGCTACTGATATTGAACAAACTAATGAAGAATCAATTTTCGAATGAATAAGGTAAAGGAAAGTTCCGATGTAAGCCAAATATATGCGTTAGCTATTGTTGCTTTGGGGCCACGCCTCATGCTAGCAATTATATGAAACTATACTTCCTCTACTCTATCAATTTTAATGCATTTGGCTATTTTCTTAAAGATATCGTATAAAGGGTGAAAGGAACTACATATTTCAATCAAAACTTCTCTGGAAAGCAAAGAAAGTCAACGTCTAGACATACAAAAGCACAGGACTCAGCAGTTCTTCTAAGGATTGTGGCAACAAACGCATTAAAATTGATTCCGGCACAAACATAATGTTCATGAACATCGATATTTTTGTGTATATACGATGCCTAAGCTGCTTAACTGGAAGCCCATAATATCAAATCCAACTGGAAACCATCCACTTCTATATTTATCCAGTTTTCTTGCCAGCGCAAACATAATAATCATGAACACCATTTGTTTTTTTTATTGTTAATGGTAAGACGCCTAAGGTGTTTAACTGGAATCCCATAAACACCAAATTCAACTGGAAGCCATGCACTGCTATATTTATCCAGTTTTCTTTACAGCATAGCTCCAAACAATTGTTGCTTCTAGACAAATGATAAACTTGAAGGTAGAGAGACAAAAGGAAAGATGCTAAATACCTGCGATGAAATTTATAATGACAGCAGCATAGCCCATAGAAATTTTCTTCCCTCAGTGTATCAATATAATATAATGAATGCTACATAGATATGTACTATACTGCAATACTAAAGGAATATGTAATAATACCACATTACTAGATGAATGAGTAATGAAAGTCAGCAATTTAATGCAAAGGAAGTTATAAATCATTTCAATTTAATGATTGATGTTTTGAAAAAAGATTGAAAACATATGAAGGAAATTACGAAACTGCAACGCTTACTGGAAATGGTCTTCTGCAACAATTAAGAGAGTCCGCAATTCTAAAAAGCAAAAAAAATCAAAAATCAAAAATCTAATGATAGGTTTCTCTCACATGAATTGAATTTGATCCGACATAAGTAAGCTATTTTCCTAGTCCAAATATGCGAGATGAAACACAACATAACACAATTAAGCACGACAATGGAAGAATCGGGGAAAACAAAAACAAAAATCAACCCAATACCCAAAAACATCGAAGAATCAAACTTCACATAACATAACACGCAGAGAAGATTTAAAAATTCACACAGCCCGGACTTATTTAATAGCTTTCGAATTCCAGAACATGTACGACAACCCGTACCCCACCATACACAGACAGTTACATATTCATACAGGAAAAGAGGATAGAGATCCATAAAAGCAGCAGGAACAACATACGATGAGCAGAGGGAGAGATGATAATCGGGAGATTGGGATTAATTGTACTAAGAGATGAAGCGACCGACAACGGGGTACTTGGCCTCGAACTTCTTGTCCCAGTCGTTGAGGACGCCGATCTCCTTGTCGGAGAGGCCCTGGAGGTCAGCAACGACGTCGGAGTCGGCCTTGCTCATCTTGGCAAGGGCGCGGCTGGCGTTCTTGCCGGCGAACATGGCGTAGGAGCCTCCGGGGCCGTAGAAGGAAACGGCGGCTGTGACGTCGAACACCCGCTCCTTCAACGCCAGGTAGATGGGCTTCGACGGGTCGGAGCCGTCGTACTCCTTCAGCGTCTCCGCCGTGAAATCCGCCATGACCGTTTCTTCTGTGTGTTTGTGCGTGAGTGTGTGGAAGAGAGAGAGGGGTGTGTGGCGCACGCGAAAACGATGGGGCTCTAAAGGGAAAATATCTGTTATAGTGGTGGCTGGTTGGTTTGTGAAATTTTAATGAATCAAGTTGAAAATTTCTGCATTAAATGGGATCAACAGTGGATGAATTTTATTTTTATTAGTCGGATTTTGATTTTTTTTTTTTCGAATTTAATATAGTGACTGATGCTTATTAATTAGTTTTATTTTTGTACATAATTTATTCAGTCTGCCCTATACTCATATCAGTCCCCTCCATGGTTACGGCATTGCATTAGAGCACTAGGTGGCGTCTTCACATTTTTAGTTAAATCTCCCTACAATCAATATTAATCATAAATTATACTCAAAATTTATATATTCATTACAAACTTTATTAAAACCCACTATCTAAATTTAACCAAATTAAATACATATATATATATATATATATATATATATAATATATATATAAAAGTACCAAGGGGCTTGCTATACGGATGATTTTCATTGTGTTTATGCCATCAAGTCACTGCTAACATAACATGCATCCCAAGAGCAAAAAATACTAAATATATCACTACCCACAAATAGACGCTATGATATAGCTGCTCATAGCGAGTTAGTTATACAAGAGAAGCCATCATATGCTCCAATAAATGGACAAGGATTCCATAAACTTCTCTAATCCCATTGGTTTTAAAGAGTTTGCACAGCCGCCCGTCAAGACGCATTAATGAAAAGGAATACCGCCTCCTGAATACTCCACTTCCTGAGAAAAAAGCGAAGTTGTAAACTTGGAAATGCAGTTATGAGAACAAAATTTGACACTCACATTACCTACTGGTCGGCAGTGGCTATTTCCTTACTGGCTATTTCCTTGAAAAACACGAGTATGAAAAGTGAAATACCAATTTGTTTTTAGATGCCACAACAGAGTTGAGGAATGGAAGTATCGATTTCAATGCTATGTTACATCATGTGAAAAACATGTCAGTTATTCATTGACTGGCTTTTTCGCAGCACAATCTTATAACTAGCGCAAAACATTCCCGCCTTCCGGTTATGCACTCATGATTTGGTTCAGGGTAAGTGCACAAATCTCTCCTGCGCTTCTTCACTGCTCCTGGCAAGCTAAAAGGCCGTGTCCCTTTCAATAATTTTTTTAGATGTATCACATATATTAAATCAAAAAATCAATACGGGGGCTACTCTCATAAGTTAGGCAGCCATAAATTTTAATGACAAATTCGGATTCCATTTACAGAGATGGGGATGGTGCTGCAGCCATTGCAGAAGACATGTTGGGCTAATGATCGGAGGACGGAGGAATATCTAAAGGGCGTTGGGCAGTGTATGTTTGTAAAAATTGCTGCTGCCAAGAATAGCCTCAATTATAACAGACGGATCTCAGGCAGAGATTTCCAGCTGATAGCTTGTCAGAAAAGAAATCAGCAATAACTGGGCTGGATTTTATTTTATTTTTTTCTAAAACCATTGGGATTCTGGGAATGGAGAGCCTACCGTGTATTGGGAGGACAAAGAACGTGGGAAAGATACGCTAAGACCCCCACGGTTTAGCTAGGGACAAAGGAGCTCCAATATCCTCTTGAGTGAGTTGCAGAAAAAGGGCAGCTAAATGGAATGAGGGGCTTTTCTGCAGGAGGTTCAGGACAGGAAGCTGGAGATAACTCTGCAATTTTGTTGACTGCGTTTATGAACGGTGCCACTTGATATGTGGAGAGAAGACAACAAAAGAAGGGCTGGTTTTCGTTAACAGGAAATCTGGTTGGAGCTTCAACCAAGCACTTTTGCTTTTCCCAACAAAAGAACCTCTAGGAGTAGGATTTTAAACTGTTAGGCTGATAATCTACAAAAAACAGGGTAATCAATAGACAATCTACATCATATGGATGAGGAAGCCAATGGGCTCGCCAACTCCTTGACAGCAACTTGAAAGGACTGTTGAGGAAAATTGCCTGGTCAGTGTGAAGCAGCTGAGGGACTGGCTAGAAATAAGGAGTTCAGATCCTCTACAGTAATTGTATGGTACAATACATCAAAACTACGTCGTTTTGATGATTTTTTAAAAAACCGCATACCAAAACATCGTAGTTTTGATTTTAAAAATATCAAAATGACGCAGTTTTAATGGACTGTACCATGCATTGATTGTAGAAGATCCTCATTCAGAAATAAGAGTAACAAATGCATTTCTTATAAATACTTGAGGATCTATTGGCTAGACTGAAAGAAAGCAATAAAAAAAATGAGGAGGCAGAATCGAACATCCTGCCTTTACAAATATATGGCCGCAACATTTAGCGACATGGGTAAATGTCATGACTATGGAGATGTATTTCTTAAGTTATATCTATGGGACTTTATATTTCTAATTAAAAAAATTCAGTGGGACCTTAAATAATGCTTATGTACTTAAAATGGATAAAAGAATCAATTTGATTTTACAAGTCAAAAAAAAAAACAAAAGCATCTTTCATGTTCATCTCATCTATGTTAGATGAAATGAAATGGCATAAGAGTAGGTTTAGAGGTGATTTTCAGTTTTCTCAAAAAGTTATAAGTTGAAAGCATTACAAGTTTCAGACAAGGACGTAATAGGATAAAACTTCAAAGTGAATTTGAAAGGGCCATGACATACCATGAACATTTAATACACTTGCTCAAGTCATGCATTTGAACCAATAGACTATGATCACTAAAACAAACTACTCAATCCACCCATCATTTAAAATAATGCGACCCAAGCCTCTTATTGATAAAATGATAGCGCCAACAATTAGGAAGAAAAGCCAAAGGGAGGGTGGGGGTGGGTAAAAAAAATAAAAATACTAGTACTACATGCAAGTAAGGAGACAAGAATACTACCTGAGCAGGAGGAAGAGATGAAACCCAATCAGATGCATGAGTGGGAAGAAGGCCCAATGTGTTAAGCTGTTCAAAACAAGTAAAAATGAGCAAGGAGGAACGAAAGTCTTTATCAAAGTTAAAGAACAATTTCACGAGAAATGAATACAAACATTGCACCTTCCAAAAACCCAATGCTAAACCACCCAGATTTAGAGCAATGAATACCAACTTAGGCCCAAGAAGATCCACCTTATTGTCCTTGTAAGGCTCAAAAACTGCAAGAATGTCCACAGGATTATTATTCTCGCCTTGAGTATCATCTATTAAAGTATGGATAACATACACTAAATTGTGCTGTACGAGATGGAGTGATGGAACTACGTTTATCTAATAGCATAGCACGTGATTGAATTTCAATTATGAAAGTGTCGATTTCCAAATGCACATATACCAATAAACACATGCTAATCAGTTTTCATTTGGTCATGTCTTGAACCATCATCATCTCTTTTATCATAATGACCCCTCTCTAGTGCTGGGATTTGATAGTCCTGGTCTTTACTATCACAAAAAATAGATCTTGCTATGATTAAGATTAAATAACCACCTCAAAAACACAAGTCAACTACATGTACACAAACCCATCATCCGGTGCTAAGAACCATACCTTTCCCAACACCTTGTAGGGCACTTATGGGCTGCCAAAGAGCTGAAAATGTAATACCGATACTGAACAAATGCACTGTACTTCCAGCCATCCACATCATGAATCCCATCATCAAAAGGTTTTTCATAGGGGCTTGCGCCACTTCCCATGCTTTCTACTCATAAATAAAGACAACCAATAAATATATATAAAAACAACATCAACAAAACTAAACAAACTAGCATAGAATTGCTCCTAAAGTATATCCAAAGTCTCACAATTCAAACTTGCAAATAGATTTTTTCCCCCTAATGCTTGATGATAGAAAAACAAATTCAGAATCCTCATATGTCTCACAGCATGTCAATTAATTCGCCACTATATCCTTGCCACAATGAAGTTACCTACTTACAGAAAATTTGTGACAAACCTCATGGAATTTCCACTGTTTAATTAGGCTCTGTTTGTTTCACAGAAAATAAGTTCCTTGAAAATGATTTCTTTATTTTCCGGTATTTGGTAGAGTTTGGAAAATGGTCAAAGATAAACCAATTCTTGGTCAATGGAAAATATCAGTGTATTTCTATGAAAAACGACTTCTGAATTTGAAGCCATTTTCCGGAGCCTTCTCCACTTCTTCTCTTACCCGCTACAATATGACCAATGATTCAAACCCATATCTTAAATTTCAATCAACCCACATAATTCCATACAATTAATTTAGACGCAGCCTTCCCCACAATTAATTTAATTTCATTTGTCTACCTACAGGTCATAACTCAGCCATTAGACCAGGTGACGACGAGGCAGTAACTCAACTATTAGGCCAAGGTTCGCCATTTAAATTCAACGCTCAATTATAAGACCTGAAATTAAATTCTGAAACATACAGACAGATGGAAAACAAAAACAAAGCCAAACCCTAGAATGCAATTCAATTGAATCAATCACCTGAGCCTTCCAAGTGGATTCAGCGTCCTTCTTCTGCCGACTAAGGGTAGAATCGTCCTGAAACAAGACAGATATTCCCATATAAACAAAAACACAACATATGGCCATAGAGGTTGAGAGATTGAGAGATTGAGAGAGAGAGAGACCTGTTCTTGGGAAGCGCGAGTGAAGCCGAGAGGATCGCGAACGTCGCGGTAAGAGTGGGAAGTGGAGTTGTCGGTAAACTCGACGGCCCACTTGCGAGCCGACTGCACTCCTTTGCCCTTCTCCATCATCGACTCGTCAGCGAAGCTACTGCAGAAGGAAGGCCTCGTACGAGGAGTACGTATATGACAGCACTCCCCCTTTTCATCCAATCGCATGTAGGGCGAGCGGGCGTCTGGCCCGACCGGTCACCGGTTGTAAATTCCAATTGTGTTTTTTTCAAAAAACAAAACTAAATAATCTTTTAAAAAATAAATACGGAATTTTTAAAATTTGTAAAGCGGAGTTTGCGGGCTTTGCGGGCCACAGTTTTTTCGTGAGCCGAACCAGTTAAAATGGGCCTTTGCGAATTGAGCCCACAGATTATGATTCGTGTGTAGGAATGACAATTTTGATCCGAACTATCCCATCCTAACTTGGGTTATTTTTTCTCATTTCAATGAGATAACAGACGGTCACGGTAATTACGATCTAATGTCTAAATGAATAATATACTCAGTAGTTTGTTGTAACTAAGGTCTAATGTCTAAATGCTTTCATATTACAGACAGGTCTCAGTTGCAAGCTGCAGAACTGGAGTCTTGCTCAATCCAACAGTCATATTTTGGCAGTTGGTCCCTAGTTCAGTGCTCATTGTTTACTACTGGTTCATGGTATATTAAGTGTATGTGTATATGCTGTTGGATCATTTTTCAGTTCCTTGTGTTGATTCTCTACAGCTGTTGCTGCATTTCGGCCATGCTGTTAGAATCTGGACTGGTGTTTTTCTGCATAAAATAAAATACTCTATATAAGATTAAGTATATAAGAGTATACTCTATATTAAAATAAAATACTTAATCATATAAGAGTATAATCTATATAAAATATGATCCTGCCCGGCCTGGTGTTTTAAATGCTGTTAGCATTTCTTTTCAGTTCCTTGTGTTGATTCTGTTTTAAATATGATTAAGTATTTTATTTTAGAAAAGAAAACAAGAAGCGTCGCCAGATTTGATCTATATAAAAGTATTTCTAATAATAACAAATTAAATTAATTAGTTAAAATTAAATTTAACTTGTTACTATAATCTTTTAACTAATGATATTTTAATGATCTACCTTTTATTTTTTCTTTAATTATCATTTTTTCATATCTCCTCCCAATCCCTAAACATAAACGGGACCATAGGAGGAGGAAGCCTTGAAGGAGGCCCTCTCGGCTGAGACGACCATCCCCAAGCAAGCCCCTACCCATAGCAAACAGAAAAACTTGTTATCCAATCATCGCACGCCACCTGTGTTTGGAATACCTCCTTTTCTAATAGCATATATATTAACTGTCAGGACCAAACAGAAGAATTGGTAACTACAACAATTAACAGGACAAGGTCTATTTGCGGGAGGTTCCATTACAACAAACAGGAACCTACATCTATGTTCTAAGCTCGTGTGAACCACCAAGATGGGTATTGGGGCCGCAACAACAAAAACGGACCATGAAAGAGTTTCACATTATAGCAGCGTTTCTTCAGGATCCTGACTTGTAAAATGGGCCAGTACTGATACATGGTGACTACTCATCTACCTTACGCCAAAGCTTGTCAGAAAGGTTTGCTATAACAAACCCCCCAAAAACCTACATAAAAAAAAAGACTAATTAGCAAAGCCACTGGCGAAGACATGCATTGAAGGCTTCGATATTTATTTACAGGTAATTTAAGAAACAAGCATGCCTGGACACATCCAACGATGTAGATTGCAGAGTAATGGCGACTGTGGATGGCCATGTCAGCTAGCATAGCAAGGGGGATTGTCAAGGACATGCCCAATGTTGCGACTAACGGAGTTGTCCAGATCACAGTCAGAGCCCTGTTTTGATTTTTTTTTTTTTTTTACTTTAATTAGGTAAAAGGATATGATTATTTATTGGGAACTCCATACAAGCATGCAAGATACGTACAAGAGGACATAGGGAAGAAGAGAGAAAATATCAACAAATCAAAACATAAAATCAGGGCTGCCAAGCACCTGAAGCTCCGGGCTATGCAGCTGGCAGCAAAAATTTACATGGAATTGGTGAAATCTAGTGGGTGGGTGGGTGGGTGGGTGTGTGGGGGAACTTATTTTTATTGATAATCCGGACTAAAACACTGAAAGTGTGCTGGGGAATTTTTTTAAAAAAATTATTATTTATAAAAATGCTTCTGTCTATAAACAATAAACTCTAAAATCAGCTTCCTAGTTCCGGGTTCTCTTCACCTTGAACAACGGAAACAGAGTCCTAGTCTCCTGACCATGCCAATCACAATTCTAGCAGGAGAGCTGCTAGACACCCATATCAGAAAGCTTCAGAATTCATTGCTAATTACTATTAACAAAAGCAAGGTCACACTGTCACATTGCATGTTATCTATGATTTATTTACATATTCCTAAAACAATAATGTTCTCAATTTCTTAACAGCAACTATGTCCACAATAATTAGGTTCAACATAGTTGGGGAAGAAAATATTTTGCAAACCGTTTTTTTTTATTCCACAGAATATATTTTCTAAGAGACTATTTTTTTATTCCACAATAATAAGGTTCGAATGGCAGACCCCCAACTCTGGAGATTAATGATGAGGATACAATTATATTAATTCCCTAACACGGTTTTACTCTTTCAGGTGACAGGAAAGAAGTATGATTCAATTACGTGCACGGATCATTTACTAGACTGATATGGTTAATTTGTTTTTGGAAAAATGTAATTGAGGATGCTGCTATACATACCAAATAAAATCAGAGAGAAAACTCCCAATGAATCCATTAAGCAGCACAACTTCAGCAACAGATTTTGACTGGGGAAGCTTGAATGGTGGTTCTAATCCTATAGCATTCAGTGGCCACACTGCATCGAACGTGAAACCATTAGGTCAAACATCAAGATGCATGATCTAGGAAAATAGACATAAAATCCAGTAAAAATCTTGGAGGTGCAGCATTGTTTTCCATAAATGCATAGAAATTTACTGAACAACCCAAATTTGTATCTTGGTTTACTTATTTATGTAGTTTGCAATAAACTAGGGAAATAGATTATAGATTCTCAATCTAATTACCAAGCCACCAAAGACCAACGAAGGTGAATAAGCCTATGTATCCCAAGAGCTTTTGAATATCAACTTTGTCTCCGTCAGATCTAGCGGATTTCTTGAGAAGCACTGCATCAAGCAAGAAAGTGCATCACCAACGTGAGTATCAATACAACATAAAATGGAATACTCAAATCTGAAAAATATACAATTGTAGTCTGTCAGTGTATATATGCATGATTTACCAAAACCATTATCCCAGCATCAGTGAGGATTTCCTACCAGTAAACAAGCCATACATTATTGCTGAGAGAAGGCCAAAAATATCACCGATGATGGAGTGCTTTCTTGTCCTTGGCAAAACAACAGGGTAGTTTACAATAATTATACATGATAGAATTTTGCGCCTCTAAAGCCCCATCACAAAATTGCTTTGAACATTGGACTGGGAGGCAGAACACAATAGTACTTACTCAGAGATGCTCACCAACTCATCAGGTGACCAAGTTCTCCCTATTGTAGTCATGACAACACCAGCCATGCTAATTAAGACAGCAACTACTTTCGCAGCATTTACAGAGTCCTGGCCCATAAAAGCTCCAAAGAATAGTGTAAAGAGCCCTGATGTAGATGTCAAAACAGTAGTACTTGCAACACTAGTGTTTGCCAGAGCTGAGTTTGCTAGATACTGCATGAGATTCAAACAAAAGCTCACAATAATAATAATAATAATAATAATAATAATAATAATAATAATAATAATAATAATAATAATAATAATAATAATAATAAAAATGAAGAGAAAAACACCAGTAGCATATTCACGGTGGAAAATTCAAACCCAATGCAGTCCAATATCAAACCAAATCCATTATAGTCAAGTGTACATTATATGTGACTTGCGAGCAAAGGTTTTATCTCCACAGGAAACAGAAAATAATGGAGGAAAACCTAACAAGTTTACTACTGGTTGTTTTATATTCAAGGTGAGAGTACTCTTGCAGGAATGTTAGATACCTAAGACTAAAGATTTGTAATATTTACCTCGGTAATAAACCACACAGGAGTAAGATAAAAACTACACTTGGCAATCTCCCAAGAACCAAGTTTACTACTCTGTTCAAACAACTGAGCGTTATCTTCCCCTTCCTTAGTTACCAAGGGCAATCCCTCTTCCCTTTCTCTGAGGTCTGTGTCAGTAGTAACATGGCAGTTTCTCAAACCCGCTTCCGATCTGGGGGGAATTTCATTGACTACAAGAGGTGTACCTAGATCGAATGAAGAACTTGTGACAGTGAAACCATTGTAGAGGTTCCCATAAAAATCAGGGTTGATTAAGGTGGAGGCACAGTCTCTAAGAACTGCTATGGGTAGGTACACCACCATAAGAGAAATCCCGACGTAAGTGAGCATAAATGGCTGCTTATATTCACTGAAGATTACCTGCAGACATTAGGAGAACAAGGTTTGATATCAATCAATGAAAGATTGAAAGCAGAAACTTAAATGTATAAATGTTAAAAAAAAATAAGATAATAATAAAGGGGAGGGAAATGCTCTCCTCTTTTACATTTAAGCATTTTTCTATCACGACTTTGAATGTCCAATTATTCACCAAGAAGTTATATTGGCCTTCCCCATTTTTAATCTGGAACAACTTCACCACCACGCTGTCATAAGCACCTTTAAGCAGTATAAATTTTAGCTACGTTTTTCTTTTTCTTAGGAAGACAATTGCTGTAGATTCAAAAAGTACCAAACTCTATAAACAAACTCATACCATGGATAAATCAGAAAATGGCAGCAGTGATAACTAACGCCACACGGTAACAGGGTAGTAATAATTGTTTTTTATTTTGCATTCACATACTCTTAATTGCTGAGGCCATGCTCATTTCTTTTTCTATGATCAAGAACAAAATTTTCTTTTGTTAGTAAAATATCAGGGGGAAAACAGCACAAGCACCTTCAAAAATATTGAAACTAGCCCAACAAACTTTGAACATAGAAAGGTGTGTTAACAGTTATCAAAGAAAAGTTTGTTTTTTTAAAGAGAGATGATAATGCAAATCCAACCAAGAAGCATTAAATGAATAACATTAGCTACGGAGTTTCCAAATGATAGATTAGTAAGAAAAGAGACGTATTTTTGCAGACAACAGAGAGAGAGAGAGAGAGAGAGAGAGAGAGAGAGGACCAAAGACGAGTTTTCCAAAAACAAAATTGAAAAGAAGCAGCTTTCCGACCAAAAACTAACCCATTAAAACCAAACCCAAGTCCAGAGTAAAGAAAACATATCTAAGAATGTTATGACAAAGAAAAGAAAGAAAGAAACGTGAATCCACACCTGGGTGATCTCTGCGGAGGTGACCCATATGCACACAACCACTGCAATCAACCCCAAACCAGCCCTGTACCTCCAACCCATTAATGTCTCACCCAAAAAGAAAACCACGCATCACAGAACCAATATCCCCACGCTCTCTTTAAAGGGTCGGAGCCAAAACAAGACCTGATCGCTGTGTAATGTTTGTGGTTTTAATTAATGCGGTCAAGGTACGAGGAAACAACAAAGCTTCGGTTTTCGTTTCAGGCATTGAATTTGAGAATGAAATCAATCAAGCGTTTGTTTGTTTGTTTGTTTGTACGTATTGATGCATGCCCAGCTAACGTGGCGCTTAGTGGCTCTGGTGGTGTCCCTGCGTGTGCACAGATATACTGACACATGGTGAAACCGATTAAAATGACATGCTATTATGTATCCAGTTTTTTAATTTTAATTTAATTATATTAATATTTTTTAAATTTGTAAATTTATGTCTTATTTTAAAAAGTAATAAGTTGAAGAATTTTACAAATTAATAAATACCATGTTTTATTTTTTAAAAACGGTTTAGAACTTAACCAAAGAACTCAAAATTATTAGATGATATAATCATTTTAAAATTAATTCTATTAGTATTATTTTTATATTAATTAGATCTAGCGATTAATAAATATTAAAATTATCATATTTAGTAGTTCATTAATAAATATAATACGCACATAGTTAACCTCAATTTGAGGCAGCGTGAAATATAATATTTTTTAAAATTAGTCTGATATTAATAATAAATATATTTTATTAAAGCAATCTATAGTGAAGCCATAATTATGGTCATAAATTAATAAATAGCGAGATCAAACAATCTGCAAAATATTTTAATTTAATTTGGTTTTTTGGTTTCAATTTTACATATTAGAACCAAAATGGAATCAAATTAATTTGAAACACGATTGAATATGCAATTAAGTTTGCTACTATTTTGATTCAATTTGTAATTTTAGATTACTTTTAACACTCCAACATGAAACTATCACAGAAATTTAATTAATTTGTAAATACTTTTAAAATTTTTTTTAGATATTAATTTTATAGAAAAGTTTACTTGTATGTAAGTTACACGGTAAATCGCACAAGACACTCTCCCACTTATTTGTTTAAAAAAAAAATACAGAAAAGGTATCAGATTTGTTTGATAGATCTAGTTCAATAAAAATAAATAGACTTTTTTAGAAAAAATAGACCGAAAAATTATAAATTAAAGTAACATTTTACTTATCAACTAAAACTTATGGAAATGAATTTTTTAATAAGACTCTGATTTATTTATTTATTTATTTTGTATTTTTTGTTTACCAACAAAACCATACAACAAAAAGAAAGGAAAAGGAATGATTATAAATAGCTTAGCAAATAAATTTTAATGGAAATGATAATGGATAATAATGCAAACAAAACCATAACAAAAAGAAAGGAAAAGGGGTGATTACAAAATTCATTTCCATAAGTTTTAGTTGATAAGTAAAATGTTACTTTAATTTATAATTTTTCAGTCTATTTTTTTTAAATCTATATTTATTTTTATTGAACTAGATCTATCAAACAAATCTAATACCTTTTCTGCATTTTTTTAATGTAAATGCTAATGGATAATAATATTTATTTATTTATTTTGTATTTTTTTGTTTACGAACAAAACCATACAACAAAAAGAAAGGAAAAGGGGTGATTATAAATAATTTAGCAAATAAATTTTAATGGAAATGATAATGGATAATAATGCAAATCCATTTTTTTTAAAACCAATGATCTTACGGATACAAGTTGGCTGAAAGGCCAGTCCTATTAGAGGGCCCGTGTTTGCCTTGATGCCAAGCTCACCACGCACAACCCATATTGGCTCAAGTCATCCTGAAAGAGTGAAAGCATACAATTCACGAAGTGGGATAAAGGCAACAAGGTATTGGAACGCTTCCAATACTTTGTAAAAATTAATAATAATTATTATTATTATTGGGGCTAAATTCAATACATTGCTCAGCTGCCAAATATGTCATAGAACGTTTTGTGTCCAACAGAAAAAGGAGGGGAAATGACTTACACTTTCCCCATACAAGAACAAATGGACAAGGGGGGTAAGGTAAGGTTTATTTCATTTCCCCCTGCAAAGTCGGACATAAATGGCAGAACAAGCCCACCGCCCATGTTGCCCAGAAAACCCTCAATCCGATGAACATGGGTTCATACCAGAAATTGATTTGAGGTGGTCAATGTTGATGTTAATGTTCATGTACTACAAGAGTACTGGGGCACAGGACATTTTTGCCTGACCAGGGCGTCCAGATCATGAACAATCTTAAACACTGCCTCCGGCCTCGCTAGCTTCAACGCATTCTCTGACATGGCCTTGAGCTCGTCCATTTTTGGTCCGAACCACTGAGCCACAATGTTTGCAATCTCTTTGGGAGACTTGGAGAATTTTCCGCAACCGTTGTCTACTACGTATGGCACATTCCCAACTTCCTGCAATTTTGATGTGAAACAAGTATTGTGTGATTTCTGTAACACCAGTAAATGGTGGATGGAAGACTGTTGCCTATTGCTAAAATATCTCCAACACAACAAATACTGTTTGGTTGAGAGGAATTGGGCCAAGGAGGAGAACATCCCAGAAAACAGTAACACCCTATGGAAATAACAAGGGAAGCAATATAGAAGACCTAAAAAAAAAAGTAAAGATTACTCTCCACTTAGTTCATTCAGAATCATCACTTAACAATCAACAGGACAGGAGTAGACCTAGCTTTTTGCTACCCCCCACCCCCAAATTGGATACTCAGATGTGATACCAAATCTGAAAACCTATATAAGAAAAAATTATTATGATGCCAGCTAAATGATGTTATTTCAAGTGAATGAATGAAGTAGAGCAGATAAAAGAAAACATACTTGTCCAGCAATGTAACCATTAAGGATTATAGGAAGTCCCCGAATCATAGCCTCTGCAATAGTTCCAGGGCCCGCCTAGAACATCCAAATTTTAGCACATGGAAGATGATAAACTAGAAAACGTTAAATTTCAGAAATACGAGAGAACTACCTTAGTAATAATGCAATCGCAGGCACCCATCCATTCTTCCATTTTAGTGACAAATCCCTTCACCTGGAAAATATAGGCAACTCCATCAGTTAGTTTTGGCAGCTTCTATGCGCATGCATCAAGCTTTCTTTCCTTTCAAAGAATATATAAATTTAAGACTACATCCATAGTATATTGTTTAACAATTCTGAAGTATAGAGTAGAGGACATTTATTTAAAATAACGCAGACAGGCCAACCTAATTAAAAAAGAAAAAAAATACAAAACAAAAGGGAGTCTCACATGAAATTGTAATAAAATTTAATGTGGATGGTACCTCCACCTCATGGACCAATGATTTGTTCAAAACTAAACCCAAAACCGTTAAGATTATCCAACAAGCTTTTAGATATCACATCCAATGCCTTTATCCTCCAATTCTGAGAATGTGTCAATTAATTTACAATCTAAAATTAGCTTCTTCTTCTTTTTTTTGGCTCCATCCTTCCCTTATTATCTACACTGCTGTAAATTTAACCCAACATCTGCACAGTGAAGAATGACCAACTCTAGAAGGCCACCCTCCTGGTAATTTTATTTATTACAACTGTTTCTCTAGCACTCATTTACGTGGCATACACTTATGGAAATGTATATATACAAGCCTCCTGCACAAGCTCCGTGTAGGCGTCACTGATATGGCACCACGTGATTGGACTGCAGCATCACTGATGTGGCGCAAGCCCCAATCACATGTTGTGGCACCTGCATGGAAGGCCTGCCCGTAGTAATACTCTAAACTTATAACTCCCTTAAACTATGATAGCCTTCATAATAATTGGAACCAAACAAACCTCCAACTTTGTGGGCAGCTGAATAAACGTTTTCTGTAAGAGGTTACATAATACTGAACTTTAACATTCATTAACTGAGATACCCAGATTATACCTGGACAGGCACCTTCCAATCAATTGAACACAATTTGTTGGCAAGCTTCTTGTTGCGGCCACAAATCACAAGGATCTGGCCTACAGGCTCCCCAAGATTCTCATCATATAAAGCATTCCCGAGTGCTCTTGCCGTTGCTTCAATGGGTCCCATTCCTTCTCCTCCGCCCATCAATAACACAGCTGGAAGATCCTCATCCAATCCTAGTTCCTTCCTTAATTTTTCCTAGAAATCAGAAAGAAGCTAGCAATCAGTGATCAAAATCAGTGACTTCAACATCATAAATAATAGGTTAATAACAAATAAACTGGGGGAATTTAGGGATCAAGCATTATTGCTGACTGTACTAGTCCATTACATAATGGATTCAAGGCAATGTTCACAAATAAAGCTTCAGGCAAAGGACATTATACCATTTATGTATTAGTCCTTTCAAGTAGCATTGCCTAAGAAAATATCACATCAACGTAGAGAAAGGGAAATGAATTACTATCTTAGGAATCAAAATCTTTTAAGAGTGAATTTTATAGCCTTTCCACATTGCCAACTTAAAGGTCATATCCAGTGCACAAAGCTCCCCTTTACAGAGGGTCTGGGAGAGGTAATATGTTGGTGAGGCTAGCCCTTCTAAGGAAGATGCTCCCAAGTCTTCGAACCTGATATGTACTGCTTACGGGAGAAAACACTTGCCATCACACCAAGTGTGGTCTCTGAAAGTCAGCATGCACTAATAATTAGCATGGATGTGAAGGAAAACTAAACAAGAATGAGTTGAAGGCAAGCAACTCCTGATAAAGTTTTAAAATTTAAAAATCCTTTTTTTCCTTTTCTTTTTTTATTTATTTTTAAAACATTCTTTCTGAGGGATCTAAATTGAGATGGCCATTGACAACCATCAAGTTAATGTCCAGTTCAGATATATAGAAAACGTGATGAGAGCTCAAAAGAAGTTGTATAATCACCTTGAGTAGTCAAAACAAACATTAGCTACATGACCTAGTTCTATCTTTTCCTAGTGACAAAAATTCAATGAGTTCCTATATCATTTCCCAAGTACCTCACTAACTCCATTGATTTTAATTAATGGTATCCTCAAAATTTTCAATTACAGTAGGCAATGGAAATCCCAAAACATCTCCTATGTTCAATTTTGAATGCAACAAATGTTTAAAACATTGACTAGCGATTTAAATAATGTCAAATGTAAAGAGTTAATAACAATTTTTTCTATTATTTATTAATCCTTGAAAAAATTAAATTTAAAACCCATGATTCCAACCCTAAGACGGGATATCCACCCTTCCTGCATGATTTATTGGATGCCAAAGCCATCCAGCTATTTGGTATTTGCATTTTTCAGGCTATGCAGTCCCCAATTAAGTGGTTGAGAGGAACTGTGATAGCTCCATTTCCCTTTCTTTGTTGGATTTTTTTATTTTGACGAGACAGATGTCCTCTAGATGACTTCATTTGGGCTTCTTGTTTCCACATAAAGTCTTCTCATGATTCAACGAATAAGCAAAATAGCCTCTCATACTGGTTATGTAAAAGAGACAAACTTTAGTTGTGAAAAGCATGTACAATAGCCAACCTTCTGTGGGACAGGCTTAATAAAGGAAGGTCGCACGGGAAGACCAAAAACCTTGATTTGGGAAGATTTCAGTCCAGCTTTAGATGCCCTTTTCGCTACCTCTGCTGATGGGCAATAACATCGCGTTACTAGCTTATGAAACCTGATTTTGGATTATTGCACGTAAATTAACACTAAAAAGCAACAAATCAGATTGAGCATTAATTATGAGAAACTCATATGAAGTGTACCACGTTGGATGGCAGGTGCTTAGATCTGTGACCACAGTGGTAAACACAATCTTGTTCAAAAGACCCCTAGTCTTCAATACCCGAAGTGGAACATGTTGCATAAGAGGATGTACACTGATAATGATATCTGGCTTATAATCCAACAATCCTTTTGCAACCTCACTGATCACAATAGAGGATAACAAGATGACATGGGATATAATAATGAAGATGATATGCGGTACAAGGAAATGATGATAATAGATTATAATTGACATGCAAAAGACAAAATACACCTAGTCACCTACACACAAGAATTCAATACAAGTAAACATTTAACAGAGCTTTTCAATTTCAAATTTAGTCACAGCAATGTTCTCCACAGTTCTTTGAGTTTATGTAAGACACTCCAAACTTAGGAGTGAGGGCAAAGGGTCCCAAAGTTTTGGGAAAATCTACCATTTGTTACAGTTCAAAACACTGGTCATATACATATATGACATCACAAATGAAATAGTTTAGATACAGGAAAGTAATTACAACTTAAAAGCCCATCTCCAGACTCCAATATTCTGTCCACATTAGTCAAGGTTGGACCATTCATAAACATGACAAGAGCACACAGACAAAACAGACCAAACGTGATAGTCATAATTTGACCCCAGCAGCACTATCACGAATAACATGAAACAAAAGCTCACCGCGCCACTATTGCCGATGATGCCGCAAAGTTTGTATAATGAACCACCCGAGGAGCAGTTCCATAGTAGGTTAATTTCCAAAGAGTCCCATGTTTCACCAAAAAATTGTAGCTCTTTGGAATTTGGTTGAATGGCCAAGGGGTATGGTCTGTCCATAAATCAGTAACAGATACCTGTGACACGCACACACACACACATCCTCTTAGCACACATGACATGATTTACAAATGAATGGATAGAGTAACCAACTAGTTCATCCGACTCAAAATATGCGTGTGAGTAACCAACAAAACTAGTTATAAATTCTTCCTCTCAAATGATAGAACGTATAAAATGGTTGGAATGGAAACCCCTGAAGCTGACAGATACTCATATAGTCACACTCTGAGCGCACAGGACATGATTCACTAAACACTAAACTAAAGCGTACCCATGAAAAAAACAAACCCATCTATGCATTTTCCTTCCAAAATGAATGAAACCAAATAATGCTTCAGAACCCATCAATTCAAAGCTGACCTGATACTCATCCCCGAATGACTCGTTGAAGGCGGCCTTGATGGCTTCCGCAGAAGCTCGGTGCCCGCCGCCGGTATCGGTCATCAGAATAAGAACCCTTTTGGGGCTCTGAGTCCGGGCACTGTTCAAAGTCAAGTCCTCACCCTCCGAAACCCCATGCACATCATCACTCGACCCCTTGATCTCACCTGGGCCGACCTGGATGGAGGCAAACCCAATTGGCATTTTCCCACAGTGAAATCTAATGGCCCTATTGAACTCATTGATGAATTTTCGGATGCCAGAAGAGCCATTGCCACTCAGGGTGAGTGAGCTAGCCATCTTCTGCTTCCTGGAGCCCTCGATTCTATCGAAGAAGAAGTGATTGGGGAGAAACGAAGAGTGCCCATCCGAACCCAAGCTGGGAAAAGTGGAATCGAACTCGAAGCGACCCAATCTCGAGCCTAGATCGAAGACCTTAGCGGGTTCTTGAGCTACCCTCGAGGGCTGCATCGCCTTCTGCACTGAGGAGGTGGCCATAATCGGATTCATCCGCTCATGAATGCGCTAAGTTCGAAGAAAAAGGAAATAACAGAACAGACCAGAACAAGAAAAAAACAAAGTACAATATAGAACTGCTGGGATGTTGAATGTGAAGAGAGATAATGGGTTTGAGGGAAGGGAACAAAATGGTGGGTATGGGGCTGTAAATCGGGAACAGTGTTTTCATGGAGAGGAGGCTCAGAGCAGAGAGCGATGAAGTGGGAGGATTTTCGGGTTTTGGACAGACAGAGATATTACAACCTTAATTGTGGGCCAATTTAAGGAGGGCTTTCAATCATCGTCAATGTGTCAAATTCCACCACATTGACGTGTCCGCTACCAACATTACTACAACAGGTTAAAGTAGTTTCTTTTTCCCTTATTTTTAAAACTTTTATTAAGCATTTGGGTAAGAATTCAAGGTGTTTTAATTGAAATTGTAATTAAATTTTGAATTTTTAAAATAAATTTTATTTTATTAAAATAGAAAATCAAAAACTGAGTTTGAAGACATAATTGAGTTCTCCGTTAAATTTAAAAGATTAAAATAATTCAAAATAATTTTAAAAGACAATACGAGACTCACGTATTTTTTTAAATTATATTTCCATATTAATTATATTTAATTATTATAAAACATGTATTTTCATAATTTAAAAATAAAATCCAATTAAAAATTTTAATAAAACTTTTACCCGAAAATAAATTAAGCATCACTATATTTTTAGACTAATACTATATATATATAGGTAAATTATATAAGAATATTTTTATTATGGTTAGATTGGTATTAATTTGCATATAACATTAGTGGGATTTTTATTTGATAAAACCGTATGCATTCCAAGTTTCCAACTCTCACTAATGTATTTTGATCATTAATTAAATATTCTAATAATATTTTATCCCTTTTTTCTTTTTCTTTTTTTTTTTACAACGTAGGCAATTAAATTGGTGATGGTAAAATTGGCACCCATTTGATCCTAACAAGTGTGTAGGAGATTGAAGTTTAAATTCTCTAATGATACAATATATCAAAATTATGGCGTGTTTGATAATTTAAAAAAAAATTACATGTCAAAACAGCTTTAATTTTAAAAATATTAAAATGACACAATAACTTGTACCATGCAGTAATTAATATCCTCAGAGAAAAGACAGTGAGAAAGGAGATCTGGGGTCAACGGCAGCAGGCGAAAATGCAGAGGTTGCGGCCATCAGGTGCTGCTGAAACTGTGCTCGAGGCAGCCAACGCGACCGTGTGAATACCCATGAATATATATATAAGACACGGGATCGATGTCTCCCAACATTCACTTTTTTTTTTTTGGGTCTTTAATTAATTATCTAATTCACACCACTCGTTCCCACGCACCAACAGAACACAGATTGAGGGCAGAGGGTACGTAGGTGACCACCACTAGCCGTAGTGTTCCACTATATAACCCATGCACAGACGGTGGCGGCCGCCGGCCGGCCTCATGACAGGTCGGTGATGCCACACGTTTAAGGCATGTGTTTTGGCCACGGAGACGGAGGCAAATAAAGGGGTGAGTTTGTACACACCTTTTTTTTTTGTCAACTGCATCGTTGATAGTCTTTTTTTTTTTTTAATGTTGAAGGTGGAATCATATTTTAATTGGTCATTAAAAATTGTAAAAATAATTTTTAAAAAATGTTTTCTAAATTAATTGCCTGAAAGACTGTAAATAGTATTGTTGCTTGAAATATCCTCCCACTTGAAAAATTATATGGATAATTGAACTCCTTTGTGAATAAGAAAATTGACTATTTTTTTAGGGTGGGGCTATCTATCTATCTCAATGTTTGGTCGGTTAGATAAGTCTATGCCATATAGTACTCGTTGATTTCGTTCTTATCTGAAATTTTACTAAATGAACGAATCAAAAGCTTTAGCCAAGAAGAATATGCAAATATCTTAACCATCTCAAAGGCCCCTTTAATTTGCACACATTCAGTGGCGCTAATGCATTAATTGATAATATCATGCAGCGCAATGCTCATAAACCATGTAAACATAATTTTAACTGTTTGTAATAAGAAAAATGTTACCAGGAAATAACAGAAACGATAGGATAGTATATCAAATTATTAGAAAATAAAATAAAATAACGGAAACTATATTAGCCATGATTTTGTAATAATACGGTGGATTGCACGCTTTTTTTAATATTTATCACAGCTCACAAAATTATTGTTAGGAGGGTAAGTTAAAATAATAATTAATATTTCAAAACAAATAGTCAACTATTTGTAACTGGGTTATTTGAATAAAGATAACAAATTTAATAATAAAGGTTATTAAATCTTAAAATAATCAACTAAAAAAAACTCAAATGAAATTGTATTCATTAAAAAATCGAAAACCTGAATTTAATTAATACCGCGTGACATAATAACGATTTGTAACATATGTATATATATTTACATATTAAACAATTTTTGATTCGCTCGCATGCGAATGGAATTGGACACCCAACTAATGATTTTTTAGAAATTAACATGTAGGCTGCCGGCCAAAAACTGGAACTAATTCAAACAAAGCGTGGGGTTGACTCTTTTATTTCCAATACAAGAAAACACGAGCACCGGGGGTGAGAGCACGTTATATATATGAAAATGCATACGGAGGACCTACAACTTGAGTTTGAAAAGTATCTTGTCAAAATGACCTAAAGAATGACGACATGAATGGGATGATCGTTGGGGTCAACGCGAGCAGCCAAACTAGATGCATGATTACTACTAAAATATAAGGATTAACATCTTAAAATCAATTGGCTTATACAAAATATTACCATTGTTCTATATTGGCTTATAGAAAATATTACTCTTGTTCTATATTGTGATCAATGTGTTAGTTATTTTCTCCAATGCGAAACTCTAATACATCTCCATCACATGACAACGTGAATGAGACATACGGCCGAAAATCGTGGGTAAGGTAGAACATTGAGAACAAACTCCTCACGGAATGAACATAATAAGTGAAAATATAACCTACTTTGATACCATATTATAATCCAATGATCATCGTCCTAAAACTAATTAGCTTATAGAAAAGACTACCTTTGGTTTTATATTAGGACCTATGAGTTATTTACTTTTTCCAATGTGAGACTCTAACCATTACTGAGATGGTATAACTTGTGGTGAAGTTGAAGTTGTCAATACTTGTAGGCGATTATTAAGGGTGCTGTGACAACTTCTAATATATGTGACGTGGTTGGTCAAAATTTGGTCAGCAAAGGTATTGTGATTTAAAAGTAGTGGTAATTAATTTAGGAATTTTAATATTAAGATTGAGTGACAATTGTGAAGGATAAGGAGTAGTGGGTGTCGGTGTTATGGTTTTTGTGAAGGTTTAACACGTATAATAACAATAACCTAAGATTTCAATTTGGAGGCCAATAGTGAAGATATCTAGCCCAGTAGCATATTTGGGATATACAATGGCAATGAGTTAGTCTAACACAAATGTAGACAAGGCTCGATCTGTTGACATGGATGGTATTGAAGCATTACATGATGGCTCATCTTGAATCAAGAGAAGCATTGTGGTTAGCGGCAGCATGGGCTAGCAATGAGAGGTGGCTCTGCGTGTGATGGGCAACGTGGATTTGGTGATATGATGTTACATCATGGTTAGAGGGCCGAATTAATGATGCATTAGAGGGTTGATGTGTGAAACATCATGGTTGGAGATAAAATTTTGTGGTTGTAATAAGGAAGAAAGAGGTGGCTTAGAGGCTGGGAGTGCTATGTAGATGACGAAGGTCTTGTTCGATGCGGTGTGACATTGCAATAGTTATATGATTATATTATACGTTATTTGATATACATATATGGTATATCTTTTTAGACTACTATTCTAATAGTTATTTTTTCTAATTGTTATATTTTCAATGGTTATATCTTCTCCGACTGACTACTTCTTCTTTCCTATAAATTCATTCTATTTTTTTCACAATTTTCTCCAAATTTTTTGCCCCCTTCCCTCCCTAAATTTTTTTATCAAGCTGATACTTACTATTCTCATTGTAATTTAAACTATTTTTAATTTTAAAAAGAATGTCTTTCATCTGTTTCTTATAATAATTTATTTTTTATACGTTATTTAATACAGCATTCAACGTTTTGTTTATATGAAGTAATAAATAAATTATGCCTTACATTCCACAATGCTTGTGCGTGTTTATATATATATATATATATATATATATATATATATATATATATAGTAAAAATAAAAAAGAAAAGGGAGGAAAGCAGAGGGAAAAAAACAGTGTAAGAGATGTTAACATTTGAATAAAATTTGAAAAAGCAACAAAAGAAAGCAAGAAGGCAGTGAGGAGAAAGAGGGAGGAAGGGGGGATGTTCTCCCTCTTCCCGCTTGGTGTCTCCCCTTTCAGTCATTCAATAATCTTCCATTCATTACACCTGCCAAATTTTTTCCCTCTAAAATAAAAAGTTTTAGCAATAAAGAATAGAAAAGGATAAATAGATGTATCTATTAAAATTATTAATATAACTATCATTAATATAAAATAATTAAATTATTTGTATTTACGAAGTAAAATTATTTTTTAAAATAATATAATAAATTTAAAAGTATGTATAAGAAATAAAAATTTATTTGAATTCATAATTATCGTATTTTAAAAAATAAAATGGGATTATTCGTCCCAAGCAAATCAGTTAAAATTCTTTTAAAATTTTTCTTATGGTAGAATAAATGCCGATGGTTTTTTGTTTTTCCTGAAAAAACTCGTAGAGAAAAAGAACAGCAAAGAAACAAAAAAAAAAATCATCATATTCGCCGGAGGCATGTGGTGCAGCAGGCCACCTGCGGTCCTATCGAAACCCATGAGCGAAACCTTGGCCGCAGCATCGACGACAACATTAACGCCGCCTTTTGGGGTCAAACCGATCCGCGCGAGACTGACGACACCGGTTATCAGGTGTGTTTCTTTAGTTTGTCGAGCTTCCATGGTGGATTCCCACGAAAGCCCCTCCGATTTCGCCAGGCGAACCGAACAGGCCTGGCTCATCTCTCAGGTAAAACTCACCTTCTTGTTCTTTTGATTATATATATATATATATATATATATATTAAAATTCTTCTGGGTGCATCATAATTCATCGTATTGGTATTTGGTAGTTGATTTTATTTGCTTGCCTGTTTGGTGGGATTGGACAATTATAAACTGATTTGGAAAACCAATCTGGGACCCAGAGATTGGTTTATATCTCCTATAATTGATGTGCTCTGATGACTATATGTCCTTATCATGTTACTCAATTTCAGTCTACAGGCTTTTGAATGAGATTGATCAGCAACTCAATGTATTCAGCCTACAGGCTTGACTAAATATGTTCCTGTATTTCCAGGTGTTTGTTTGGGAGGAAAATGTCTTTTCTGTTGTTTGTCACATAATGAAATGTTGGTCAACGTTAGTTACTGTATTTGTATTGATTGGAGCATTCGCATCAGTTTTCTAATAATTTTTTTCTTTAAATATAAGAAAATAAATCACTATAGAAAATCTGCTACTATGCTCTAATATGTGAAAAGCATGATTCACTAAGCATCAGTCATTTCCCCATTATTTCCTTTCCTCTCTTTTTTTAGTAAACTCTAAATGGTGGAAATGCTTTTCCCGAAAAGTGTTTTCTTCTCTCTAAAAATTGTTTTCCCTGAAAATACTTTCCTAATGAACTCACTAGACTTTATCCATTTTCCCAAATATTGAGGTTCCATTCATCTCTTGCTCGAGTTGATTTCTTGAAAGTTTGCCCCAATGGTAGGGCTCTAGCCATTTCCAGTCTTGTCACCAACCAAGATCAGTTGGTTGAATATAAAAAGGATAAATTTTGATATTTCTTATCATTTCAAATGTTGGCCCCAATTTTGACCCAACAGCTGTGAAAAACTGTGCTACGATGTTCCAATGTGTGGGATGGGATGACCCAAAAAATTGCACTGATGAATAATTGAAATTGCAATCAACTTACTTTTAGATACTAGCTCGTTGGGGTTTGATAGAAGCTTTATTTCATATTAGTCTGAAATTTTGGCTTTATAGTGTGATGGTTCTGCATAAATGTCTATTGAAAGCACTTGTGTTGCAGAGTAGGAGGATTGGGAATTCCTTCATGCTATATCACTTGTAATAGTTTTGTTTGTTTGTCTGTTTAATGGGATTAGAAAATTAGAAACTTAAATGGAAAGTCCAAGTTAGGAGAACCTAGAACCAAGAGATTGGTATTTAATTGATGCCATTTCCTTATCGTTTTACTTTTGAATGAAAATTATCAACAGCTTGAAACAATGTAAGCACAGTAACCTTGATCCGTTTTCCAAAATATTGAGATCGCATATCTTGTTTTAGTTGATTTGTGATGGATAAATGATACTTAAGCTTAGCCTTTTGCAGTCCCACCACTTACCACTCAATTTTTTTTTGACAGATAAACATTAATCTCGAAAACAAATGATGAATTTTGATATTTGTGTTGATCATTTCAAATGTTTTTGACATCTAGGTAGTGTTGCAGAACCATGCAATAATGTTTCTAAGTATTGGATGGCAAAAATTCTTACTCCGATATATAATTGAAATGGGAATCAAACAAAACTCTTTTTTAGATACTACCTTATTATTTTGAGAGTGGATTTATTTCATATTGGGATGGTTGGTTTGCACTTTGGTTTTACAGTGATGTGGTCTTGCATAAATGTCTGCTGAAGTCTGCTGAAAGCACTACATGGCCGGGTTGTCAAATAGGAGGATTGACATACGAAAATTGGTCATTCTATTATTGTTTGATGTTCATTTCCGTGTATTTGCTGGGCATAATTTAAAATTTTGTGGTATGTCCATTTACTGTCATTTTATCCTATGGTCATCTTTTCTTGTAACAAGTTACCCATTTTGGCGATACTTGCAGCAACCAAGACCAGTTGCATGTCTGTCGTGCAACTCAAGTGGGCATGTCGAATGCAAATGGTGCAGGGGGACTGGCTTCTTCATTCTAGGTGATAATATGCTCTGTCAAGTGCCCTCCAGGAACTCAAGTTGTGTTATTTGTTCCGGGAAGGTGATTGCATATTCTTAATGTTTCCATTCCTCAGTAAAACCTTTATAAATGAGTTTTGCATAAACCCTAGTATTGCAGGGTTCAATGCGCTGCTCTGATTGCAAAGGGACTGGATTTCGTGCTAAGTGGTTGGGAGAACCTCCTGGTTTGAAGTAGTGGACTGAATTGTCGTTGTTGAAAGAAAGCAAACATTTTCAGAACCCCAAAAAGAAAAAGGAATTGGAAAAATTATTGTACTTCGCTGATACGAATTTTTTTTTTCTACTTCCATCCATTTTAAAGTTAAAGTGTGCAAACAATGATCCTTGCTGCCATTTGAGCCAAATGTAGGGTTAATGGTGTATTCTTTCACATTTGTATTGATTTTAGGATAATCATTATAGAAAATTGAAAGCTGGGATTTGCCCGGTTGCAATGGACCTCTCACAGAAGCACTAAATCAGATGCATTGTGATTGATCTTGAAGTTTTACGCACTTTGTACTCCCCCAGCTCATTGAAATCATGTGAATTGTTTAAAGGCTTTCAACCATATAACATGCTAGCCTGCTTTCTGGAAGGGCACTCCTTACCCCTTTCACCTTTTATTTTTTGGTTTACTATGCATTGGAGGCCCTTCGCTCATCATGCGTTCTTAATGGTTATTAGTGACTAAAACAATCTTGATATGTCATTTAATGAGAGCTACTTTTGTATGTTGATTTCATCGGTACCTAGTGGCTAGTAGACTGGCGAAGAAGCCAATCACCATGGTTTTTAGTGCAAAAGAGACAATGTTCATTGGTCACCTCACCTATCATATCAATCTGTTTCACAACACTACTATATAAATTTGCAAAAAGTTGCTGAACAAATCAAGGGTATTCACAACTAAACATGCATGCAACACTGTAACAATATTAATTACAGACCTCAATCTAGAATGATATGCCATACATACAGTAGGAGTTTGCACTGAGAAAGGGCTCAAATTACTTTCTGACAATCGCCATTCAGTTTCATTGTATCACACCTGAAAAGAACAGCTGATTAATATCTTCAGTGTTTGAGTCATGCCCCCCATTATCTCTTACATCTCCTGCATCATTGATACACCACATAAGAAGATCGCAAATTTAAGCTTTATTTTTTTCACTACATAAGAAGTGGAGAGGTGGGAGGAAAGTGTTAAGTGAGTATGCACTAGTTGTAATCTTTTTTCTGCTTTAGCCAATTATTGTAATGGCATTGCTTATTAACAACATAAGATCCTTTAAACACACCATCATCAAAGAGCATACATCCAGGAACATGCCGTACAGGTAATCTAAGCCCAAGTAGCAGCTTCAACCATTAAGAATAGTTGCCAACTTTTTGAACTAAAATTTCCATTAGTGATGTCATTTTGGATAAAAAAAATGCAATCCAGAGCCTATGCGGTTGGTCCATTACCACAACACAAACAACAAATTTTCCAATATCCCCTTTGTGGGAAGTACTTGCTTTGTAAACACTGGGGCAAGAGATTTACACAAAATTAAAACCACCCAAACTCTTGAATTTCTTACCTGTTCTAGCCCTGACTTGAGCTGTCCACTCATCAATGACCTGCTTGAAAATAAGATCAAAAGGATGAGTAGCGTTTCCTTGAAGCCTATGCGTGCTTCTGTATTTAATATAACTAAAGAGAGAAATGGTCGTAGTGAGGCAGAAGCCAAGCAGAAAAAAGAAAATTCTGCATGGATACGATATGAACCGTCTCACCATTGATCTTATTTTGGTTGCTTGCTGGCAAATGGTGCATATTCTTTAGACACCACTTGGAAATATACAACCTTAAACATGTGCATATTAATTATAGTTGGAGTATGACAAGAATATTATGACGCTCCAAGCATAAAGCAACAACATCCCAAGTTATGTTTTCTTCCATCTCATTGACAAGTAAACATTCCGAAATTGATAAGAGATTGAGAAATGAGCAAAAATCCAATGAGGGTTAGTGATGCATAAACGTCACCTAAGAAAAGGAGAATAATTATTTGCTCAGTTCATTTATAAATATATATACTGAACAATACAGAGAGGGGATAGGCATGGCCTGATGCTTGTTGTTACCATTTCAACTTTCGAGATCTCTTATTGAATTGGAATAAGTTTGGCAGCAGATCATGAAATCTTGGCAGTCTCCTTTACCCAATTAATGAGAGGTCCAACGTGTTAACTGTTCTGGATTAATTTTCACTCCTAAGCACATCTGAACCTCATACAAAGGGATAGTAATGGTCTGGTACTGTACTACTCGTTAAATTTTATTGTTCTAGACTAAATTTCCCTCATGTACTATCTATCGCAAAGATCAATATGGACAAGTCCCTCTTAAGTCTTAGAGTGCAATGGAAACAAATGACATCGAGTAATGAATTAGTTACCTGGTTGAAGTTATCATATGCATCGTCACCGGAATCGGTGTTGGACAGAATGCCAACAGAATTTTGCATTCGCTGCAATAAATTTCTATTCCCGACTAAAAGAGACTTTGTTTTGTCAATTAGATCCTGCAAGTGAAATCAAAAAGCAGGATTGGTTAGTGTTTACCATGCAGAGGCAATAAGGTCCGACCCAATGAACATAAAATCATTTTATTTTTACATGTAGCATAATGTCCGTTGTGACGGTCACCCAGCCCCACGCATATAGGCTTTCAATCAGATTCCAACAACATTTGATGTGATATAGGTACGTACTCGTGGTCCAAGTAGTTATTGTGTGTGTGTGTGTACACTCACACACACACACACACACATAAATTCTAGAATTGAGTTAAAAATTGTGAAGGCCACCGTGAATAGGAAGATCTGTGAATAAAATTGCATCCAAGCAACTCTAGGGACTAATATAAATTATGATAAAAAGGAAAATTAAATATAATTTCTCTCAAGCCCACCCATACTTGTCAAGAATTATTAAATATGACGTACATATTAATCTTTAGAGATTCCAGAATGATGAAACAGAAAGAAAGAAAGAAAGAAACACACACACACACACACATTGGCAACCAAACAGGCCAGACAGAAACACGATAAAGGAGACACTGCAGGGAACCTGTTTGGCTGTCAAGATCTCACGACATTCATTCTTCAGGGAAGAGACATCCTCTTCTACTTTCTTTATCCGAGCCACGAGCTTCATAGGATTTGCCTTAAAAACAAAAACAAACAAACAATGAGACAACGACAACGACAACAACAACAACAACAGACATTAAAAACATTGAAAACAAGAGATACAGATGGAAAACCCCTAGGGAGGAATGGGATTGATGGGTCGTACGGAATCGGGGTAGAGTCGCGCGAACTCCTTGTCGAGCTTGTGGTGGACAAGTGAGAGGTTGTGGTTGGCTACGAGGAGGAGACTTGATAGCCCATCTACTGCTTGCCTGTTGTGACTCTCCCCCATCCCCTCTCCCCTCTCGAATTTGGTGGGATCTGGGCTTTTTGAAGATCATGCGATTAGCCACCCATTCAGCTTTTTGATTCGAGACTCGAGAGTAAATTAAAAATTCTGATTTGTCCTTAATTTAACTTTTTTATTTTTATATAAAACGACAATGAGACGAGTTGGAAGTGAGTGACTCAGGTGAGTGTGGCGGAATCGGATGGGTAAGTCTTAACCTAAAACTCTTTAAAAATAACTTCTCGTGTGAGTATAATAGTTAGGGGTATAAAACGGACTGATTCAGTTCAGCCTCTCTTCGGAGCAAGCTTAAATGACCTAATAAATTAAAATTTATCTGATCCTGGTCTGATCTAGGGGTGTAATTTTAAACCGCCAAACCGATCCAAACCGATCCAAACCGACCCGCCAAAACCGCCAATTTATCAAACCATTGAAACCGAATAAAAATCGATTTGGTTTGATTTGAAACCGAACAATATATCGGTTTGATTTGATTTGAGATTTCAAAACCGTGGTTTAAACCAAACCGAACCGAATAATATTGTTATTTACTTATTTACTATTTTTATTTTATGTTTTGTGATTTATTTATTTAAGATTGTTTGTTAATAACTGATATGTTGTATCTGTTAATTATATTATCAAATTTTGAGACTTATAATTATAAATTTAACATATATTAGTATTGATATGTTTATATATTATTTATTTTTTTTATTTTACATCATTTCAATTTAGACAAGCAAAATTTTAACTAAACCGACTCAAACCGATCCAAAATAATAATTCAAACCGCTAACTAAACCGACTCAAACCGATCCAAATTTGGATAATAATTAAAACCGGTTTGGTTTGATTTTTCAAACCAAACATATCAAATGAGTTTGAAATGCTCTCTTTAAGCCCGCGGATTAAAATCTTCCCAGCGGGTCGGCCAGAATTGCAATACCATCCATACTATTTAAAGTTTGAATATTATAAATTAACTTTTATTCAGTATTTTTAAATTTAATTATATGTACTAATATATTAATAAAATAATAATAAACGCCTAAAAAAATCATTCAGTACATCAAATTAAGTTTTTTCGTGGCCTGGGGTTCGGTCATTAATCATTATAGGTGGAGAGGAGGAGAGAAAAACACAGAAGAATAAAAGGGATGATATTTATATTTATATTCAAGGAGAGAGAGAGAGACAGAGAGAGGGGTTTCTCTGTAGGAGGTGGTGCTGGCTGCTGGTGTTGAACGAACATCAATGGCGAGCGAAGAAGAGAGGCTTCTGGAGGCTCAGCTGGAGGCTCAACTACAAGAGCAAAGAGACTCTCTTTCCGCAATCGACGAAGCCCTTGTTTCTGATCCCACCAATTCCGAGCTTCTCTCCGTATATATATACACACGCCTTCCCCCTTTTCCCCCCCTCTCTCTCTCTCTCTCTCTATATATATATATATATATATATATATATAATTCCCTCTTGTTTGTTTGTATCTTGTTTGTCTGCCCAGAAAAATGTACTATTATACTATTATATTTATGTTTTTATTATGCTATTATACTTATAGAGTATAGAAGATAAGATATATGGAACCTGAAACTCTCTGGTGACAACATTTCAATAACATTTGTAATAATAGGCTAGAGAGCAATGCAAAGTATAGCACGCAGATAGCACTGTGGCTATTTGGGTCTAGGATTTAGGATCTAAATATTGCTTTCCCACTTTTCGTTATGGAATCTCCAGTCCTGTGATGTGGTGAGGTAGGACGCCTCATTCGATATGGGTCTTCCGGGATGCTGGATTCTTTGGGCTTCATTCAGTTCCGTCTATTCTTTTTCTAATAAAACCCACTATTCTTCTTCTGTTAAAACACATATAAATAAAATAAAACAGTGAAAATGATTCTTAATCTTTTTCCCTTTTATCTGAAGACACTAACTCGGCTTCCCTTCAACATGGTATCCAATGACTCCTAATCTATGCTGTAAAAATCTATGTGAAGGCCCCCTAACTGCTATCATTTCCATAATTGGGATGGTAATAGAGTGAACCGGATCCTTCTGAATACCACATGATACTTAATCGATATTAGGTCTCAGTTTCTTCTTAAATGCTAAATAAGATAGATCATTACATTATGTTATTTTTGTCATAGATACCCACTTGTGTACACCTAAAACTAATTATCGGATGATAACCTTTGATGCTTTTCCCCCTGTTGTCCTTTCCTTTTGCTAGGAAGCATCTTCTTAGACTAGAACTCGAAAACTCCATGATCTTGAATCTTTATGTTTACATCAGGTTCACGAAGACCTTGTTTTGGCAATCAGAGATGCAGAGGAGGGGCTGCTTCACCTGAAACGAGCACGTTTATTGCAAGAAGTTGATTCAGCCATACAGATTTCCAAAGTCAAAGTGGAGCCACTTGATCTAAAAGAGGAAGTGAAGGCTGAACCGTTGGAGGAGCAAAGTTATTCTGTTGGATTGTCCAAATGTAGTTCTGAGGATGTCAAAGTGGAGCCTCTTGATCCAACAGAGGAGGTGAAGGCTCAACCATTGGGGGAGCAAAGCTATTTTGTTGGATCAAAGTGTAGGTTTCGGCACATTGATGGACATTGGTATAACGGTCAAATTATTGGGTTAGAGGGCTCCACTGCTGCAAAGATCTCTTTCCTGGTGCCGACATCTGAAAGCATGACAGTGCGTGCAATTTTTTTAAATCTTCCATACTGTCGTTACTAGTTCTACTTTTGCTTATTTTTACATATGTTTATTTACAAGGATAGAATGCCTCATTTAGACCGATAGATTTGAATTTTGTTGAGTTTTTACAACATAATCATGGCCCAGTTCCAATGGTATTAAGTGTTGTCTAGATTAATATATCCGATCTGCCTGTGAAATTTTTGACAGTTTAAATATTGTCACTGTTATGAAATAAAAATTAAGAGCCTCGGTAACTCTAATTACACAGATAGTTCATGCTTTTTAGGGAAGGGAGTTGATATCAATGCAAGTACAAAATAATGCTCTCTCTTTCACCCTGCGTCCCCTTGTGCTGAGGGGCTACCCTACTTGTTTGTTCATGAGGCAGCGATTGCATATCATGGTCTCATTACTTCAATTTTGTTTTCGCTAATCCATTACCCTGTGGTTTCGCATCCATAGCAGGCCCAAAATGTTGTATGGCACTCAACAACTTTCCCAGTTCAATGAGGTTTGCATTGTTCCCATTGGAATTTTCTGAAAGCCTTGAGGTTATGGGTTTTTGCATATTTCATTACTTGAATTTGGTTTGCCCCAGTACACACCTCTATGGCTGCTCATCCATAGAAAGCCCAAAATGTCTTTTTTGTTTGTACCCAATGACTCAGAAATTCTTCTCCTGTCAACAACTTGCCCATCAGTTCTTACCTTTGATCATGACCCCATTATCGCTATAATATAATCCACACCCCACCCAAAAAAAAAAAAAAATTTGTTGTTTTGTCATGGTTCCCACACTAACAATGTGCCTTTACTTTCCCTTTGTATTTAACTTGGGATTGCTCTCACCCTTTCTCAACTGACATTAGAAATTAGAATAGAGTAGACTTCAACTTGTTAATTTATATTAACTTGTAATTTTTGTGTCATCTCACAGTATGAAACTTATCATGGAGACAGATTGCCAGATATTTCCAAAGCAAAAAAATTGTACTCTAAATAAAATAAATACTAAACTTCTCTCATTAGTGTTTATTGGGACTTGCCCCACATGATAGTTTTATTATTACTATTCACCCTTTGTCCTTGTGTCAGTGTGAGAAATTTGCAGTTTGGAGAGAATTCACCCGTGTTATTCATTTTTGTGCCTACTACCTATTTATATTGGGCTACACCTGCGCATGTGTATATTTTTATGTAGTTTTCTCCCTGAGTGATTTAATGTGCCTTTGCTCTAGAAATGAAGAACTACAACTTGCATGAGTCGCCATTATGGATATTCATTGATATAAACTATAGAAACGTGATGTCCACTTGTTTTGGCAACACCTACTGATGCTGGACCACCTAAGTGCAGATATGCAAGTTCTTTCTACAACAACGCTGTCGATTTGGTGCTAATTGCCGCTTATCGCATGGTATGTCTTTATTCCTATAATCTGGACAAATTGGTTCTTGTGTGAAGTTTAAACTACTTATTAAAAAAATAGTAAGGCTTGTGCAAATTTCCATCACTAATATTAAGGCCTACTTTCATGCTAATTGAGCAATTTGGGAGAAAGTTTTCTCAAATATTTCTTCTTCTGGTCTCATCATCAATGAAGTAGAGAATTCTATGACACTTGAGTTCTTAATAATCCTTGAACACTAGCGATGGATGTGCAGTGGTGAAAACTGCTGCATTCTATAAATTGGCTTAACATTTAGTAATTGCATTTTGCATTCCGCTGCAAATCATTGTGTTTTTTGTGGCAGCTTCTGTTTTGAATTTTTATAGCAAAGAATGTATATTAAATTTTGGAGAGCAGCTATTATGGAATGTTTCAGACACAACCCCAGTGTTACTTTCCAAAAAAATAAAAAATGAAGAACTTAATTCTTTTCCCCATCTCTCTTGCATGCTGCATCCAAGAGTTGATATTTCATCTCCCACAGGCATTGATGTCCCCTTGTCCACCCTGAAGAAATTTATACCGACCCCGTGGGAGCAATCACTCGTTGGTTCCAGTATTTGGGCAGTCACTGACAGGACAGATGGAATTTGGAGGGAAGCTGAACTTGAATCATGGGATGACCAACTGGACACAGGGCAGATAGTTTTCCGAGATGATGGAAGCTCCTCAAACCTTGGGATTGATGCAATTTCTCTGTCTGAGTATGCGATAATGACTGATGAGGAAGAGAACAGTTCAACCTCAGAAGAATCATATTCTAGTGAGTCGGAGGAAGATGACCCACTAGGCTTAGGATTTCTTGAAAGCAGTAGCTCACGAACGGGCGTCCAAACAGAAACCACGTTATTCGCAACTTGGGAGATTCACACCAGGGGTATAGCTTCAAAAATGATGGCCAATATGGGTTATCGTGAAGGGATGGGCCTAGGTGTTTCAGGCCAGGGGATGTTGAACCCTCTCTCTGTGAAGGTCCTTCCGCCGAAGCAATCTCTTGATCACGCCTTGGAGTCTCAAGGTACCAAGAAGAATATAGAGAGCAGTGGGAAGAAGCGTAGCAGGGGTGGGAAGAGAAAACGAGATAAGAAGTTTGCGGCGGCTGCACGGGCAGCAAAACATGCTGAGGAAATGGAACCTGATGTCTTTAGCCTTATCAATAGCCAGCTCGCAATGCATGCAGCCTCTTTAAATGGCACATCAGCAAAGAAGCAGCAGATCAAAGACATGGGGAGAAAAGAAGACCGGCGAGCTTTGGTAGCTTACAGTGATGAGGTTAAAGACCTGAAGATGCGAGTGGAGAAGCTGGAAGAAATGGTAAACCGGAACAGGAAAGAGAAGGTCGTCTATGAGGCTGCATTGAGAAAACTGAAAGAGACTCGTTCCGCTTTGGCAGAGGTAGAGGCAGCACATGCGTCTGCATCCAATGCCGTTGTAAGCAAAGAGAAGGAGAAGAAATGGCTCAAGTTTTGAGAGCCCCCACTATCTATGGTTTGCGTTTTTCTGTTTTGGGGCACGGAAATCATTTGGGCGGGGCTTAGGCTTGCTTCAAGAAAAGCTAGACTGCTTTTGAATGTATTTATTTACATCAATTGGGCATCTCAATAGTTTGGGCTTAATGTTGCATGGGGATGAGATTCGTCAATCAAAGAATTGTTCCTTGAAAAGGTATTCAAAATATGTGGTTCGAAGTGACATTTTAAGCACCCGTACCGCCCCTTGCCTCTCTTCCTCTCTCGCACTCTTGCCTCCCTCCCTTCTTGTCGTGCTGCCCCCTACCTCCCTCCCTCCCCCCATACCCCCTGCCTCCTCCCTCCATGATTGTGCCACTCCCTATCTCCTCCCTCCCAATTGCGCCATTGCGCCACTCCTTCCCTCCCTCGCTCCCTTGTCAAGCCACCCTCCTGTCTCCTCCCTCCATGATTGTGTTGTCCCTTGCCTCTCTCTCTTGTGCCACCTCCTCCCTCCTTATCCCGTCCCGCCCGCTCCCCCCACCCCGGGTCTTCCTTTCATCATTGCTTTGTTAGAGTAAATCTAGGGTTATAGTAAATTGAAACAAATGAAATTTAATAGGATTATAGTATTATCAATTAAAATAATGTTGTAGTAAACTAAAATTAACTTTAGCTAATCATTTTAGAGCATCTCCAACTCATCAAATATAACAAAAGTTATAGCAGAATATGGTTAAATTTGTTCTCTAATAGTTTAGGTAAATCATTCGCAAAAGAAAAAAAAAGCTAAATATAGCTTTTGCTTTTGCTTTAACTGATTATGTCATATCAGCAAATAAGGAGAAATTTCAATTCAGTCTTGATCCTCCCCCCCTCCCCTTTTCTTTTCCCATGTTACACGCGCTCCTGCCCCAAGCTCCCTCGCCCCCCCTCCTTGCGTTCTCCACTTCCCTATAAAAAATAGATGATGCATCGGAGTGTCATTAATTAAAATCTCACTATAACAAGCTAAATATGACTTTAGCTAGTCTTGCTAGTTGGAGATATTCTTAAAATGCAAAAATTATTAAATATAAAAAAAATTAAATGAATGCTCACAGGCTATCCATCCTATATTATTATTATATACATATTATTATTACTCGGAAGGTTGGTGTATCCATCCTATGGTTGCACTCTCTCCCGTATATCCATCAAAAATGGTTTTTCAAAACAAACATTTTTTTTTTACATTTAATACTATAACACAAGCCATTTAATGTTTTAAAATCATGTTCTCCATTGTTAAATTAATAACTGAAACCCTATACTATTAGATATATTTCCACTGGCAAATCAATACACATCATTTTATTTCATTTTTTTAAAAATAAAGCCTGTTTTTTTTGAAAATTAACATGCATTCATTAAGCCTCCTCATGTCATAAATGGACTTCGGTAAAACATGAATTCATGTACGTGTTAGAGCATTGGTATCGGTCTCACAACATACGGATGCAAAATCAAAATTTGATGATTTTTATTAATATACACCCGTATTAATCTACAATAAATACAAAACATTCGCCAAATTTGACGACATGCTATAGCATCAACAACATAGGTTCTCTCCTCACAACAGTTCATGCCCTATCTCGTCACATTGCCGCAAAGGAAAAACGACACCATAGGGTGGAGTTAATGTCACCAAGCGAGGAGAGGGAGAGGGAGGAGCATTGGAGAGGACGTTGGTTTGGGAAAGCTAATGTGCAAATTTTAAAACAAATTATTAAATTTATAAAAATAAAATTCATTAAATTTTGGCAATGACTCAATGAAGCTTACTAACATGTTGTGTTAGATTCATGCGCTCACAGCACCTTTAGATTCTTAGGACATGGCTTTCGGCTAGGAGAAGAGATGGTATATTACTCACAAAAATAAAATTAAATAAAACTAGCTCCATCCCGTTTGAAGTCCTGTGAGCTCTGCCTTGGTTCTTATGGTTCGTATGCCTCATACACACCCTACCCGTAAGATATCCTTGTTGTAGAATCAGTGCTTGGCTGCTCTGCTGGCTTTCATCTCTTCGTTGAAAACAAGTCCTTCAAGGTGGAAAATAGCAATATTAATGGGAAAAAAAGCATATCCTTGATAAAAATTTTTTGTTAAAGTGTTATAAGATGTTCAACAGCTCGAATGAGGTCAGGGATGTTACAAAACCTCTCCAATTTTCTAGGTCCCTGAGGAACTTCGGACTAACCAAAAAAAAAAAAAGAGGAGGTATATTGTAAATTAGCTCTATTAGTATATGCTCTGTAAAACAATGTGAACTGAGTCACTAACTGATGCTCATTGTAAAAATGTGAAATATTTTAAACCCCCAGTAAAAAAACTATGGACATTATATTGTGTGGGAAAAAAAAGGTGCATCTGGCGCACAGGATACATCTCTGGCCTCTTTGCTGCAAACAGGTAGCCAGTGTCGTATGGAACCATGAGTAAGAAGAAAGAATGAGCAGCCCGAAAGCACGAATCCATAATTTACAGATTTCAGAACTGCAAGCTGAATGTAAACGGTTAAACTACTTTGGAAAAAAGGGCGGAACATCAACCACCTCCTTGCGCCGTGTAGTCTTTTCATTGAGAATCCAGGTCAATGTAAAAAGACCACTGGATCATCAATCATCTCACACGGCTTCGAATCTCTTCATCGAGAACCCGGGTCAATGCACCTTGATCAGCACCTGAACTCTCTCTCAGAATGCCATTTAGTGAGTGAATCTCTTCTGAGGTTGCTCTTTTGAAGATTCCTCTGACAATTGCCTCGAGACCAGCTTGGGGAAAATGGTTTCTGGCCAATGGTTCATTAACTTCCTTAGAAATCAATCTCGGGATCGGGTTACTTTTATTAGAGTCTTGGGATTGAGCTGGCAGTGTAGGCTTTATTTGGGATCGAGATTTCCAGTACTCTGTACATACTCGATTCTTGTCCATTGCCTCAATCACCTGTTTAAATAATCATAGGAAAAGAGTTAATATGGCTACCAACTTGACAGTCTCGAAGACCAACAATTCTACAACTGACAGACTACTTCACTTGAACCCTGAAAATAGCAAAATACTATAATTGTAAAAAATATACAAGTGTAGAATCGCTGGTACCTTCATGATTGGCGGTGAAGATAAACCAAACATTTCAAAACCATCAAAACTTCCTGGAGGCTGTAAAGGAGGAAGCCTTCGTTTTCCCAACTTATGATGCTTTGTTATCTCTTGATTTAATTTGTCTCTCACCATTTCCCAGCATCTGGTAGCCGAAAGGTGGATAAAAACCTCACTAGTAAAATTCTCTAAAGACACCTGAATATATCATATTATACTATCAATACTACATAAATTACAACAGCCAATTTATAATATATATATATATATAGAGAGAGAGAGAGGATTCTATCCCTATAAATAAAGAAAATACTAAATATGCAAGCAAAGCACCACTGTAAAACAATTAGAAAATCTCAAAACAAAGTACCATAAACAAAGGCCCATCCCTTCCCGCGTCAAGAATTTCTGAAATATAATAGCCCATAGATGCTGGATCTAAAATGCTTATGTACTTAACTCGACTCTTAAATCCTGCATAACAAATTGAATAAAGATTCCAAACTCAGCCTTCTATCTTAAGCTAAGGTAAGATATCTACATTTCAAAATAATCTATAGAATTAGACAGACAACATACCTTTTGGAAAAATGGCCCGATTATTGCACCACAACTTTCCAGGTTGCACAAACCCAGATTCCAGAAGTTCAACATCAAAGTTAATCCTCCGCACTACTTTTGCAATCCGGGGACCCTTTTGGGGAAAATTTCTGCATAAGTTAGTTTCGGAACAGGATGGGCTTCCAGTGGCAGTCTGGGAATCGTCCACTAACTTTAATCCAGTATCTGCTCCATTTCTCTCAACTTTGTTTTCATAATGAGATTCTCCGCTTCCTACATTATGATTGTTTACACTGGCATTTTTTTGATTGACCAGTGAACTGCTATCTCCCTCATCCATCACTGCTGCATTAGTTACAGGAGGTGTTAAAGTTGGCTCCTTGCCATGGTTAGATAGACTTGCATTGCTATCAGAAATTTCCAACCTATTACAAAGTTGTTCTGGATGCTGTGCAAAGGAAGCTTCCTTAGCTCTACCCAAAATTGGCTTATTTTCTTCCCCCTCATCATCACTAAGATATACAAACTTTGCACACCGCTGAACTGAAGATTTCTTCACCGCATGCTTTTTAATATCGGATTGATTATTCACTGCTCCAGTATCATGACAAAATTTGGAAGTAACCTTTGCCTCCATCTCTTCCAAGCCAAGTTTGGGTACAGATGGCTCCTCTCCCAATAGTGAGCTTGCCGCAGCAACAACAGCCAAGCTGGTAAGGGCATTTGTAGAGTTTTCTCTTCTTCGCAGCTCTTCTCCGGAAGTAATTGATGTTTGTGATGCCAACTGCTTCGGTTCTATTTTTCTTGGACTCAGAGACAGTTTACTAACATGTCCTGGGGCTCGTGAGGTGTCTCTTGAGACATAAGAACTGAGAGACAAACCAAGATCTAGTCTTGCCCACCGGTATACAGCACTTAATTTTCCTTCCAAGGCTTCCATGAGGATATCTAACTCATTCATGTCATAGCGGAAAAGAAAAATTTTGGCATTTCCCGAGCACGAACATAGCTGCTTAGCGTGACTCAGGCATGTGAATCTCTCTGGTGAACAGTTGCAACCTGCTGCAGAGAGGTGTAGGTCAAAGAGACATACAAAGCATTCCCTCTCACTGGTGGCATCAAAATTGCTCTCCATTTTCACTACTTGTGAAGAAGAATCGCACATATATTGCCTCCTCGCACGCTCCAGATCAATACGTGCCTACACGAGAAATATAAACTTAAGGTGTCGGTGCAATGGAGGCAAGCATATTCAGAATTGAAGTGTCTTTTTAAGCTAGATGATGGAAGTGGAAAAATATTAATATTCAACTTTTTCACGTGAGTTTTATTGAAAAAACAAAGAAACAAGAAAAATACTGATTCTAAGAAAAAGAATAGCCAGGGATCATGCAAAGTTTGTTTGCCTAAATAATCACTGAATACTTTAAAAAAATATTCAATGCTTCTTTTAGTGGGGCGCTTTCTTCTCATCCACCAAACAAAAGAAATAGAAAACAAGAGACCATATCAATTTTACTACCAACATTACTGCCCTGGGAAAAAATGAAATAAAATTCCTAAACTTAGTCAATGAATATCAAAGAAAATAGAGGGGAATACCTTGAGTGACTTTGCTAAGATGCCATTCTTCCCACAAACGTCTTTCCATCTTAAATTATCCGAAGTGTTCTTTTTCAGTAAATTAAGTTCCCACTGTGCTCGAACTGCTTCTCTTGCTGCCCCAAGCAAGATTTTATCATGGGAAATCGATGTCTTTCGTGCCTGCTTGCAGTAGAGCTCTACAGCATTGTGTCCATGGGGCAACCAGTCAACAGGAGCTACATTGACTGCTTCAGCACAATTGAAGCCACAGTTAAACCCAGCATGGTAGGCCCGTGGAAAGGTTAGAACAAATTCTCCACGATTCTGAACACAACGGTAGACAGGAACTCCCTCAGTTTTCAGAATCGAAGGGGATATTTGTGTCACCTGCATATCCACATAAAAACATAAACAAATGGAACAATTTAAAAACCCATATTCCCAAACAAATTTCCTACTTCAATCCCATACTCAGAAAGTCACACATAATTAAGAAACGGCACATAAAACAAGACATATGGACATGGCAACACAGATAGAGGACATGGACATGTATTAAATGAAAAACTATTTTCATGAAGGACAAAGATTCAACATAGAAGTTGACGCTATCCTTTTCTACCCCTTTCATCTTTTAATACAGTAGTATAGGAAGAATAAGATGTCATCATACTATGACAAAGAGAAATACAGAATAAAACATGAACATGCACGCAAACATATGAAAACACATTCTAATACTCAATGTGCAATCACACCAATCCTATGTATATCAATATTTATTTGATAAAAGAATTCCATCTTTAGAGTAATACACACCAACCAAAGAAAAGTCAGATAATGATACACTGACAGTGCACAAACTGATTTGTTTTTCAAAATCAACAAAGAGGACAATTGCAAACATACAATCCAGATCACGCAATCAAGCAATAGTTTCTACTCAGTACTTACCAACTTATGAAGCAAGTCAGGTTGTTCTTCAAAAAGGTCAGGCAAATGTTTTCTCATAGCCTCCTCCAATTTAGGAGCATCTCTCCCCGGGACACCATACCACATTTTGGGAGCACCCCAATGCATGTAATTTAGTGAATATAAGTGGTGGTCTTCAACATGCTGCTCTCAAAGTAAAAACAAAAAACATATAGAAATATATAAATAAACACAAAGCATCAGAAATTACTGGTTCTTATCAAAAAAAGAAAAGAAAAGAAATTACTGGTATATAATAAAGTTTAATTGCTAGACCAACATCTTGTAAAACTGATATTTAAAGTTGTGATCTAATGTGCATGGTGGTGAAAATAGTTCTTCAAATTTTCCTATTCTTTTTCACTAACATCTCTTGTTCAATTACATGGGTCCTCCATTTTAAGGAAATTCTTGCTATTCTCTATGATCACGCACACCTGGTTATTGCCCCAATGTCACATTGAGAAACTTAGCATGGTGAACATTGCCAGCATGTTGTAAGGTGTGGCCTACTATGGACACAGTGAAGGAAAATAAATTTAAGTCAAAAGGATCTTTTTCATCATACCCAACAAAATGAGGAAAAGCACATTCCTATATACAACCACGGTACCAGCACACCAGATATATCGCCACTTTCATATGAGAGGACAGAACCTGAAAGCCTAGGGAAGTTGTTTAAATTCCACCCTGATTTTATATATTGCTCATCAGAGGCAGAATTAAATTCACCACACTTTGTAGGGAACCCACTGCCAAAGACTCCAGTTTCTAGATCAGCCCCGTAAAGCACCTGGAATACACACCACCAAACAGATGATAAAAAGAGAGAATGGTAGATTGACCAAAAAAACAGAAGAAGAAAAACTCCTTAAGATCATGATACCTCTATTTCTTCAGTAGGTTTCTCTACCATCCTCCAATATTCACCCTCAATATTGTCCACTGATGGCTCTAGCTGCCCCTGAAGCATAGTTTCATGAACTCCTGAATCTGCAGCAATTTTGTTATTGCTGAAGTACTGGACCTTGAAATCATTTGCATATTTCTGAAATTCAGCCAAAGTTAGATCGGGACCAGGTTCAAACCCAAAGGTCTCCATCCCAGACAATTTGGCATCACCACTACCAGCCATATCTCCTCTAGAAGTCCCATGATCTAGCACCACCCTGCACTTTTTCTTTTTCTTTCTTGGATGGCTGTGTATCTTTGATATCTTTCTCATTGAATCACGATTCTGCAGCTTGTCAATTCTTTGAATGCGGGTAGCAAATTTAGAACTCTCCCAAATACATTTATCCATGAGAGGGCAAGGTGGTTTCCAAGATGGTGGAGGTACAATGCGACAGATTCCATAACTCTCTGCCTTAAGACGTATGCTTGCTATATATCTCAATGTGTCTTTAAACTCCTGTAAAAATAATGAATATCATAATTTAAAACTTAGAATTTAATAAGTAATGGATACAAGCATGAAATGTGAACTGTGCAGAGCAAGACCTCCTCGGTTGGGTAGAAAACAGGAGCATCCTCGAGGTCAGGCCTGCAGCCATTCTCAGGGCGCCATCTTGCCGTAACCTATTTCAAGTTACACATAAGATGCCAGTGTCTTCACCAATAAACTAGAGATATCCATATTGCAACAAGCAATACTTCTCTTGTTTTGTGTCCACACAAAAATACCAATTCCAATACCATTTAGGGAACTACAAAGAAATCTTGCCTGATTGGATAATACAAAATGCATTATCAAGAATAATAAAAGACAGGAATTTGAAGACCAACCCTTTGGCAGTTACCGCACTTTGAACATCCGCGGTTGACTCCCTTAGGAAGACAAGGCCTCGAAGGAAAATTCTGCAAAATCAAATGAAGTTAACAAATGCACAAGTTGGCAAAATAATTTCAGATGGTGTATGTTCAAATTGTGTACGTATCTGCATATGTAGTTATGTGCGGATCTACATGTATGGAGGGAAAAAACTTACCTGATGAGGCCTCACAGCGTCAGATTCATCTTCTGAACTTTCATTAAATTTCCTGTAGTTTACACATGCTTTACGCCTCAGGGACCTCACAACCTTCACAGAATCATTGACATTGAGCTCGGTCTCCATTGGGATTAAATTTGATTCCGAAACACTTGTGGTAGAAGCTGAGCAGCTAATTGTGTCCTTCTCCTCTTCCACTTTCTTTAAATAGAAAGGTGAGAGTGACTCAAAGCCTGGTGGAACAGGCGGAATCTCAGCATCTTCTTCCTTAAAACAGGTTCTAATAAGTTCTGTTCCCATGAGTCCTGTGAAACAAGATAGCGGACAATATTACCTTCAAAATCTCTTCTCAATTATATAAAGAAAAAAAATGTCATATACAAAACAAATGGCCGTTTTGCATCAATTAATGTATGATTAAATGAAGATATGGAAATTATCATCTTCATATATTGTGTTAAAGCTAGACAGGCTAACTCATGTATTGCTTGCAAACCTAAAATTAACAGCCATCGTCATTAAGCTGGTATGAAATACCTTGTGTTCTGCTATTGAGCTCACAAAAATTAATTTATTCAGATACCACTTCGCCATAAAATCCTAAATCATCATGCAAATTTGCAAGCAAAAGGGCTATAGATCCAAGTATCATAAAACTGGGGATAATTTTTTTTAAGGCATGTTTCCCAATTTCTTTCATCCCTTTCAAGGAAATGCTCATAATCACCCTCTCATATCCCCCAAGCCTTTACGAATGCCTGATTCAATCCAAACTTATTAGCACTATTTTTTATATACATATATTTTATGTAATCCTGAGAACATAATTTGGCCTCTTCTTCTTTTATTGGGTAAGTTTAATCTGATAGAAGGTTTTTACGAGATCAGACATTCTCAAGGCGTATTAGGTCTTAGAACTTGAGGATATATCATATCCTTAATATCCAAGTTGAATATCATCAGTAGCTATACCCAGCATACCTTGATCTGGACAATATCATCAACTGAAAATCAACATGTAAAAGTAAATAACCAATTCACATTCATCCCATTATAATTAATTAATACAGAATCATTGCAAAATCTTCATCTCTGATGAAGATAGACCGGATCAAGAAAAAATTACATGGGAAAAAAAACTGAAAAAAATGTTATTAAAAATAGTAAATTAAAATAAATCAATGAACCTTACAGAAAGTTGATCCAAGAATCTGACTCTAGCTGTCACCTAAAGAAGCTCATATGATACAGGACTGATCAGACCCAGATATTCAAGAAACCCCAGTAATCCAGAAACCCAGAAAAATTAAGCACTCGAATACAAATGTTGAAGACCAATTTTACATAAAACAAAACCGATTCACCAGATCTGCCCCTAACCCACTTGCACAATCGCCGGTTGGAACCGCCAGGAAAAATATTCCAGGGGTACCCTCAAACCCGAAAATTACAGACAAGCCCTTTGTCTTCCCCTCACCCCCCCAGAAACAAACACTTGTTCTCTTGTACCCTTCAACCCGCCTATCAAATTAAGAAACCCTAGAAATTTAAAGAACAGGGGAAAAAAAAAACCCAATTCAGAATTGCAATTAAAAGTGTTTTTAGGGGAACAATTTGCTGAAATCAGAAAAATAAAAGTAAAAATAAAAATAAAATCCTAAAAGTCAAAGCAAAACCCTACCCTTTGAAAAACACTGTGACATGTATATGAATAATAAAATCTAAGTTATGTGTAATGTAAGAGTAATAAGACCCTTTGTGCTGTGCCAGAAATCTATGGGCCAGACCCCTCACACTAATAATAATAATAATTTATTATTATTATTCTGGTCCCGTGGAACAAGTAAAGTAGTTCTGCATAGCAAAAACAACCCAAAAAAAAAAAAAAACAAACTAAAATAAGGTTTTTAATTGTTTTTTTAAAAAAGGGATAAAACTGCAAGAAACTTTGTGGACCAATCACATTAGGGAGAAAAAGGGAATTGGGCGAGGACTCACTCTACAGATTTAATTAAATCTGAAGTAAAATTTGATATTCATGGGACGAGAAATTGAAAAAATCGCGATATTTTGAGTGGTCACCTGAGATTTGGTCCCTGTGAATTGGCGTGACCGCGTGAGAAATAAGGGAGAGTGGGGTGGTGTTGGCGTTTCCGACGATTTGTGTCGTCGTCAAGTAACCGACTCCCGGAATTGCAACAAATGCCCATACGTTTTGGGAGTGTCAAAAACACCCCGTTATTTGTTTAGCTTTCAAAATAAGAAAAGTCAACATCGTGGAGAATATGTGACTAACGGCGGTAACATTTACGTAGTTGTGCAGATATTGCATAACAGAGTTGTTAGTCGTGTGTGTATTGAAGCATATAAAGTCTCTCGAGCAAATAGGAAAAACCAAATCTCAAAAGGGCAGCTTGAGCTCAAGATGACAGCACAGGCTATAGAAAGACGCAGACACCACTTGTCATTATAAAGGGTCTTTTGCCGTCTATAATAATGTATCAATGAAAGCGTATAGCAACATAATATTTTTGGGGAAACCTAAAAAGCGTAATTCAATTGTATGCTGTTCAAAACAATAAATGTAGTTATTGACTCGTAGTACAAAACATACCAATTATGAATCAATAATTAAGCTTAGGTGAAGGGACAAGATGCTACCATGCCACACATACCTCTAATACCAATGAAGTTTATATGTATGTTAAAATATTTATCTGTTTTGAAATACATTACGAAATATTAAACTTTTTTCTTACAACATAAAGTGTTTAACTTTTTCTCTTTTATTGGAACAATCTTTTATCACGATATCTCAAAATATGTCATCATTCAAAACATGAGGTAACAATCTTTTTTTTTAACAATTTGTACGTTAGAAAATAGGTGCCTAGATGCATTATCACACGTTACATGTTTAATTCTCTACCAACATATATTTCTACTTTGGCAATGGGATTTCCAAAAGCTACCACCACTCTCTGATTCAATGGTAGGCGGAGGCTTATTTTATTTTAGAAAAAATATTATATTGTTGTCAAAAAAATTTGAAATATATATTATGTTTTATTTTTAATAATTTATTAAAATGTTGTGTATTGAAATGAGAGGGAGAGCTCTATTTATATCTTGAGATCGAAAGGAGAGGTCGATACCTGAAGCAATTATTGAAAAGGAGGTATTATTTTTTTAATAGTTTGTGTGGCGGGACACGAGCAAGGGCTTGTTAACTCATGAAGTGCTCAAACAAATTATGATTTATAATTCTTATGAAGATTCATACCATATCCTTATTAAGATTTTGTTTCGTGATGAAAATGATATAGGCGTTGATCAGCTAGTGCAAGATGCATCCTTTTATCAGTAACTTTCTAACTTGTTAATGAAAGCAAATAAATACTTGGATTGGTTACATAACTTTTATATTTATCATTTTCAATTAATTTTATGTCAATCTAATCGGCATAAAGAAATTATGCAATTTTGAAGTTACTATTTATAATTTGGGTTTTGCGCTAGACCTTCATGCAATTTTTTTTGCTTATTCCTCTTTTATATATGATTCAAATCAATTAATTCTACTTTTATAATATATGCGATCGTTTGGCACATGAATTTTTTCTTTGTTTTCGTTTATGTGTTTTAGTTTGTTGATTTTGAATTTTTATTAGAGCTAGTGTTGAGTTCTATATTTTAAAAACAAATTTAGTTTGGCATGAAAGAACATGTATTTTAAAAATAGGTCATACCAAAAAAGTAAAATAAAATATAATGGTACAAATAATAAATTAGAAGAAAAGTAATATATATAGGTTTCCGCCAAAATAAATTTAAATTTGAAAACAAAAATAAATTTTAAAAATAACTACAAAAATCACGTATTTTTAAAATTATATTTATATATACATTATATTAAATTATTACGGGATACATATTTTCAAAATTTGAAAACATAATTCAATCCTTTTTTTTTTTTTTTTTTTTTTTTTTTTTTTTTTTTTTTTTTTTTTTTTTTTTTTTTTTTTTTTTTTTTTTTTTTTTTTTTTTTTTTTTTTTTTTTTTTTTTTTTTTTTTTTTTTTTTTTTTTTTTTTTTTTTTTTTTTTTTTTTTTTTTTTTTTTTTTTTTTTTTTTTTTTTTTTTTTTTTTTTTTTTTTTTTTTTTTTTTTTTTTTTTATTTTTTTTTTTTTTTTTTTTTTTTTTTTTTTTTTTTTTTTTTTTTTTTTTTTTTTTTTTTTTTTTTTTTTTTTTTTTTTTTTTTTTTTTTTTTTTTTTTTTTTTTTTTTTTTTTTTTTTTTTTTTTTTTTTTTTTTTTTTTTTTTTTTTTTTTTTTTTTTTTTTTTTTTTTTTTTTTTTTTTTTTTTTTTTTTTTTTTTTTTTTTTTTTTTTTTTTTTTTTTTTTTTTTTTTTTTTTTTTTTTTTTTTTTTTTTTTTTTTTTTTAATTAAAATTTTTATTTTTTTTTAAATTTATTTTTTTTTTTTTTTTTTTTAAAAAAAAATAAATTTTTTTTTTTTTTTTTTTTTTTATTTTTTTTTTTTTTTTTTTTTTTTTTTTTTTTTTTTTTTTTTTTTTTTTTTTTTTTTTTTTTTTTTTTTTTTTTTTTTTAAATTATTTTTTTTTTTTTTTTTTTTTTTTTTTTTTTTTTTTTTTTTTTTTTTTTTTTTTTTTTTTTTTTTTTTTTTTTTTTTTTTTTTTTTTTTTTTTTTTTTTTTTTTTTTTTTTTTTTTTTTTTTTTTTTTTTTTTTTTTTTTTTTTTTTTTTTTTTTTTTTTTTTTTTTTTTTTTTTTTTTTTTTTTTTTTTTTTTTTTTTTTTTTTTTTTTTTTTTTTTTTTTTTTTTTTTTTTTTTTTTTTTTTTTTTTTTTTTTTTTTTTTTTTTTTTTTTTTTTTAATTTTTTTTTTTTTTTTTTTTTTTTTTTTTTTTTTTTTTTTTTTTTTTTTTTTTTTTTTTTTTTTTTTTTTTTTTTTTTTTTTTTTTTTTTTTTTTTTTTTTTTTTTTTTTTTTTTTTTTTTTTAAAAAAAAAAAAAATATTTTTTTTTTTTTTTTTTTTTTTTTTTTTATATTAATTATTTTTTTTTTTTTTTTTTTTTTTTTTTTTTTTTTTTTTTTTTTTTTTTTTTTTTTTTTTTTTTTTTATTTTTTTTTTTTTTATTTAAAAAAAAAAAAAAATTTAATAATTATTTTTAAAAAAAATTTTTTTTTTTTTTTTTTTTTTTTTTAAAAACAACGACCTTTTTAAAAAAATATTTTTTTTTTTTTTTTTTTTTTTTTTTTTTTTTTTTATTTTTTTTTTTTTTTTTTTTTTTTTTTTTTTTTTTTTTTTTTTTTTTTAATAAAATTTTTTTTTTTTTTAAATTTTTTACCGCAAAAAAATTTTACCTTTTTTTTTTTTTTATAAATTAATTTTCACTCTAAAAAACATTGGATACAACAAAAATCATTGCTAATAGTTTGTTAAAGATTTCATCTATCGTTAAATCGAAGATATCAACAACGAATCATTTTTTTTTTTGAAAGATAAAGTACCAAAACCTATTTCAAAATAAATGCTATAGGAATAAGTGGCAAAGTTTAGATAGCATTATTATAATTAACCTCATAAATCTATAAACATACAATATATAATTAATACATTTAATATAAAATAATATTATAAACCTTTTTTAAATAAAATTTGTTTATAATTGTGTTCATGGGACTAGTTCAATTAGTAAAAAGTATAATGCAATGTAACCGAATATATTTGATACAAATTTTAATTTTTATACTCTATTTAATAATTCAACGTGAATGGAAAAAAAAGATATTATGTATTATTAAAATATTTATTGACTTACAGTGAAAATAAAAAAGCATTGGATAAATTTTAGAATTAAGAAAAAAATAAAGTAGACATTATTGTGAATTAATTAAATTAGTTTATAAATATAAATAATAATAATCATCATTTATAAGTATAGTAATAAAATCTATAGGTGATCATCGGTCGATTTGGGCGGATTACATTATTTTGTTAAACTGATTTTTTGATTTTCAATCGGATTGATAAAATTGATCATTCCGCCAAATTCAGTTTTCGGTTTATTTGATTTATTCAATTTTCGGATAATTTATTGAGTTAAATCAAGTTAGTAGTTTTCTTATTCAACTTTAATAATACTATTTTTTTCACCATAAATTCACGACATTACACACAAAACTAAAATACAAGATTCAATATATAATTTTAACAAATTAAATCAAACAAATTGTTAGTATTAAAATTATCTTTGGATTAAACCTAGCAAGTCAGCAAGCAATAAACTTCTATTTCTAATTCATAAAATCTTGATATTCTTATCTTGCCTAAGAAAATTTTTCATCTCAAAGTTTTTGTTGATTAGTTTGGGTAGATTGCATAATTTATGTTATTCAATTTGAATTGATAGCTTAGTTAATTTATTAGACTAAATATCAATTTATTTGATTTTTGATCTTTGATTTATCAATTTTTTCATGTCTTCCAAATTTTCTGGATAGTCGTACGGGTAACTAAATCCAAATCATCCGTTCAATTACATTCTACCCATTCCTAGTTGCTTGCCAGAACCCTCCCCCTCCGATCACAGGTACAATCCTCACCCCCAACCACCCCGCCCCCGGCCGCTCCCGCTGCCATCTCCTCTACCCGCTCCGTTTTCGAATTCGCCGCCATGGGAAGCGGTGTTCCTCCCCCATCCTCCGCCTCCGTCGGCGGCGCTTCGTCGCCCTCGTCGCAGTTCACGTACTCCTCCAACTCCAACCCCGCCAATTCCTACTTCCCCATGCCTTTCCACCTCCAGCAGTCGCTGGACCCTCTGTCCGCCGCCTCCCTCTATCCCAAGGCCTACGTCGCCCCGACGCCGCCGCCTCCGGCGGTTCCACTCCCTGCAGCTCCAGTCGTGCCTTACCCCGCTCCGGCTCCGGTCGCCTCCTACTCGCTGCCGCAGTACCAACAGGTGCGCTGATAAATATTTTCTTACCTTCTAATCGCTTTTTGTTGCCGTTGAATTGAATTCATGTTCTTATTCAGTTATTCCTTATTTCTAGTGCACATCATGTAGTTTAATTTATGGCATGTGATTAACTAGGCTCATCGATTTTTATTGTAGCTGATGAATCAAAACAGTGTCGCTGATGAATTTGTGTGTGTGTACCGGTCCTTAGGTTTGGGAAGCCTGAGCGTGTGTGCGTGTGTGTGTGTGTGTGTGGGGGGGGGGGGGGGGTTGGTTTCTCGCATTGTAGATCTTTTCTCTGTAGTGGATGAGTTAAAACAAGCCTAAGAACCAAGTAAACTTATTTCCTAGTGGATGAAAAACTGGATTTGGTAAGTAAATCTGTGCCGCTCATTCTCATTTTCCCCGAACAAAATTCTTACATTAGAAAGTTATTTTGAAGATTTGGCTGGATACACGGTAGAATATTAAGATGGGTTTATCAAGGAGATAATTTTTGTTCTTGTGCTGTTGTTGGTTGGCACACATTATATAGTTTGATACTTTAATATATGCTTTATGTGAACAGGCCCAACAGCTGTTTCAAAGGGATGCACAGACGATTACACCTGAAGCTCTGGAGAGTGTAAAAGCTGCCCTTGCAAGCAGTGAGATTGAGCACAAGGCAGAGACGAAAAAGAAAGCAGTACCTCGCAAAGCTGCTGGGCAAAGTTGGGAGGATCCTACACTTGCAGAATGGCCTGAAAGTATGACAATTCTCTCATATGTCTTTAGTTTTGCACAATATTGAAAGTAGTGAAGCATTTCTAGGGCATAATGGTTTCATTTACATTTATCTTACATGACTTGCTATACCAAAGTTTGCATTTCCATTCTGGAAATGTTTCTGTTAGAGATCAAATTTTGCTCCGCATATTGAATTGTGTTTCATTTTTGTTTCTTGGCATATTCTAGATGATTATCGCGTGTTTTGTGGTGATCTGGGTAATGAGGTGAATGATGATGTACTTTCAAAGGCATTTTCACGATTTCCTTCATTCAACATGGCCAGAGTAAGCTTTTCTACATCCTCCTGCTTATGTTTTTTAAGATTTTAACTTTTTTTAAAAGTGCATTGAGATAAAGTGATTATGGGATGGATAAATTGTCTTATTAATTGGTCTAATCACGTTTCTAACATGTTTGGATGTTTGTAGCTTTTCTTAGAAAATCACTGCTTGTTTGATGGTCAAAGCTATCATGCAATGAAAAACACTTTTTTTGTCAAAATATAATTATCTAATTGTTGATGCATGTAACAAGGTGTTTTTCCATGGAATTGATCTCTTTTTTGTATGTCTATATGTTATTTAAAGTCATTATCTTCTCGAAGAAATATCTGAGCCTGTGAGACTTTCTATGTTATGTGCATTGTGGTAGCAGAAACCAAATAATTAAATGTGCAGGAGGAGAGTTTCTGATTGAACTTGGTGTGATTAACCTAGGGATGGAACATGGTTACTAGAATATGGTTGTAAAGTAGGAAAACAAGTTACAAGTCAAAGTAGTGTGGTTCAATATGTTTTTGCATTTTGTTTCAGTATATTGTTTCATTCTAAGAATTTTGGTTATTGAGATTACACATAGACAGGTTGAATTCCCATGCAACCAATTAATCCAGGAATGAGAGGGCCATTGCAAACCTTCTTCATTATTAGAGGATGGAATAGGAGAACAACATGAGATATTAATGCAAAAATAGAACATGGTTACCTTGGTGCTTCAATGTGTTTTTGCCTTTTGTTTCAGAATTCTAGGAATTTTAGTTAGTGAGATTACACAAAGACAAGTCAAATTTCCACTCAACCAATCAATTCACAATTCAGAGGTCCACTGGCCCATTGCAACCCTTCTTCATTATTAGAGGATGGATAGGAGAACAATATGAGATAAGGGCAAACTCGGTGCATAAAGTCCCGCGAGTGGCGGGATTCGGGGTGAGTCGGATCACAAAGGCCAATATGGATTCATACTTTTCCCACAATTAATTAATTGCAAGAGGCCTGTCCACGACTCGAATTCGAAGATGTGAGCTCCAGGTCATAAGAACAACATGAGATATTAACGCAAAAATGGAACACAGTTGCCTTGATATGTCAATATGTTTTTGCATTTTATTTCAGTAGATTATTTCATTCTAAGAAATTTAGTTAGTGGGATTACACATAGACAAGTCAAATTCCCATGCAACCAATCAATCCACAATCCAGAGGGCACTGCAACCCCACATCATTATTAGAGGATGGGATAGGAGAACAGCATGAGATATTAATGCAAAAAGGCCTGTAAGATTTGAGTATGAAGGTAATTGGTTTATAGGTATATAATTTATTGAACTCTAAAATGTTCATTTTCCTGTTAGGGAAAGCTAACTATGGTCTGCTTATATTGTTAGATGAGGGAAAGTGTTTGTGCAGATTACTTATTTTTACAATCTTCTGCCAACTTCTTCATTGATTTTAAACTTTAGTTTGGAAACTGGCTTTCTGCTTTTTTTGTAAGCTTATCTAAAATATGCGCTTATCCTTCTCTCGCATTTCCCAGGTTGTTAGAGATAAGCGGACTGGAAAGACCAAGGGCTATGGATTCGTTAGTTTTTCCAGTCCTTCAGACCTTGCGGGAGCACTTAAAGAGATGAATGGTATTGACACCTTCACTCTTACGGGCATTTACAATATAGGCTGCATATGTTTTTGAATATGGTTTTGGCGCTATGCTGGCATTCTCGGTGTACATAACCCTCTTAACATGGAGTTTCAAATATTTATTGAGAGATTGATCTTTCTGTGGAAGTCAGTTGAGACTGGGATCCTTTTTTTGTCCTCCCTGTTAGGAAATTTGAGATTCAATCCCTTATCATAGATTGGTTTTTTGCAGTCCTCATTTTCTTCGAAAGGAAATGGTTGTACTGTACCTATGAAGGTGCTGCTGCTTATCTGTAGCAAGATATCAAATTACTTGTTTACCTGCAAATTAGTTGTTATAGAAAAGTGTTCAATTATGCCTCGAAGGTTATAATGTTCATTATTGATGAATGGGGCTTAAAACCTGCTCTTCAGGTAAATATGTTGGAAATCGCCCCATTAAGCTGCGCAAGAGCAACTGGAAGGACAGGACAGATATGGAAACACTAGAGAGGCAAAAGGTAAGTAATGGCTTTGGTTTTCAGATTAATTTTGCCATTTTTGGGTTGTAAATATTCCCCACTAATGATTGTTTGGGTTATATTTTAGCAGAACCATATGCACAAGAAACCGAAGCTTTCAAAGAAGAGTGTATTGCACAAGTGAGCATCAATTCCTGTGCATATGGAAGAAGGAACTGTTTTTTGGCCTTCAATCTCATGGATGTTTCCATACGAACAAATGAACTTAACTGTATCTTATTAATTTGAGTAATTCACTAGTTTCAATTTCCATTTGCTTGTTTGGTCATCTCATACATTTAGACTGACCCTACAGTACATTTAGAAAGATGGATCATACCTATCATCATTTATTGGAATTTGCTGAAGTTAATTTTTCACATCAGAAGTTGAATACTGTTGAATCTCTTATAATCATCCATCATAGAGCCTCATTGAGAGGCTTGCGATATAATAAATTGGGGCCTGGGTGATTTTTCTCCTCGCTGCAAGCATCACTTGTGTCAATTTCGCAGAGAAACAAACTTCTGAAACCAAAAAAAAATGTTGCTTTATACTGCTATGATATTAAAATATTTTACCTCCAAGCATTACAAAAAAACTGTCTGGACTCTGAAGTCTGACCATAGCCGAAATTGAACATCTCCAAACCCTTAGGGCAAAAAAGTAAAAACGTAAAGTCATGTTTATTTTATTTATTTTTTAAATATAATAAAGTAAAGGACTTAAAAAGTAAAAAAAAGTTTTTGTTAGTTTTAAATTTTTAGTTTTTTGTATTTAAGAATATTATTATATTTTAAAAATGACAACAGGAAATATTTCAATTAAACATATTCTGAGACATTATTTACCACATGAATAAGATACATCACATTCTTTACAAAAATTCAAGAAATTTCTATAAGCTCAACTTCTTTTTGAATCTGAGGTATTTTGCACAACAAAGGTAGAAGTAAGTTGGTTTGGACTAGTATTTGCTAACCTTGATATCAGAATTGGATGTACTTGTCTCTCTATCTGCCAACAAATCATTATACTCAAGTGAGCCCTTGATTCAGAAAGAAGTCATTCTAGTGTAAAGTCATTGAGATACCAAGATTTAAAACTCCATAAAGTGTTGAAATGATAATTTGAGGGTTGAGAAATGAGGTGAGATAGATTTAAAAGTAACTTCATTGAATGAAGTAATGGAAACAGGGCTGTCAAATTTCAAATTAATCTGGCCTCATGATAATAACTCCATGAGTCAAAGGATTGAGTACTCTCACATAAACTAAAACTTAAGCCTTGATATATCAATTTTATGTATGATATCATTACAGTAAAATAAGTTGAAACACATCAATATTTCATTGAAGAAATATTAGTGTCAGTCCAATTGAAATCCATCATATCAAATAAGTCTCAATAAACAAATAAAAAATTTTTATTGAAGGGGAATGAAAGGTATAGCTATAGTTATGAAAAGTATATCCGTTAATAAGAAGATTTTTATTGGAGAAGACTTTAATTGACATATTAAGAATAGCCTTAGGTTTGAGAATCTTCATGAAGAATTTTGCTTTAAGGGTAAAAATGATGCATAGAACATAATTTTAATAAATATATTTTAAAAATATTATATTTTATGACTATTCCTATTTTAAAAAGAGGCCTGAATGTTTATTTATTATTTATTTTTCTTTTATTTCATTACTTATACCAACTAAATTTTATTTTATTTTTAAATTTTTATAAAACTCATTTGTTAAAAATATACAATCTTTTTAAAATATATTTTCTCCCTCTACCAAACATATATATATATATATATATATTTTAAAATACAATTCAATAGAACTCATAAAACAGAATACCAAATAAACCAAATACGATCATTTTTTTCATGTATTTGTAGACAAGAGAAAGGAAAAATATTATAAATGAAAACGATTTTATCGAAATCATTTTTAAATTTTGAAGACGATTTTGGCTTCCAAAACTTACAAGTAACAATAGGAGACAAATACTCACACATACCAAAAAGATAAAACACTTACTTCTAACATCAAATAACTAAAATTTTTTTAAAAAATAATAATAATAACATATTTTAAAATTCCAACTAAACATAAATATTACATAATATTATTCAAATATAAATAAAATGTTCAAATATTATTTTGAATATTATATTAATATTTTAATATTAATTTTTGAATAAATAGTAATAAAAAATTAAGTAGTATATTAAAAAATTGTTTTAAAATATTAATATAATCATAAATAAATAATATTTTTAAGGGTAGTTTTATAATTTTTCATAAAACTAAAAATATTTTACGGAGGCCTTTATCCAAATTTCCCATAATAATATCGTATAGTGGGAAAGAACAGACGAAAAGGATGGTACAATTTTTTCGTAGCAGGCAAGCAGCCCCTTTCCAGAAACGTTACAGGTTAAGGAGTGAACGACTGGTTTAGAGGAGAGAGAGAGAGAGAGAGAGAGAGAGAGAGAGAGAGGAAGGAGAAGAAGATGTTGTTTCAGGTAGGAGGTCAGGGGACTCGTCCGACATTCTTCGAGATGGCCGCTGCTCAGCAGTTGCCGTCGAGTCTCAGAGCCGCTTTAACCTACTCGCTTGGTGTACGCCTTCTCTTCTGTCCTTTACGCTTCTCTTTCATTCAATTCATTCCAAAACGTCAATTCTCCACAAATTTCATGCTCATTAGCCACTGGGCTCAAATTCTGATCAATTTCGTGTCGAAAATGAAGGGTTTGTTTCAATTTCGATCGCCAATTAGTGTTAACATTTTTTTTTGGATCACTAAATTTGAAAAAACATGATCCGTTGGATTTAGTTTAGTGAAGACTGTCTCGCCTTTTCTGATGAATGTTGTCTTGAAAATGATGGCCTCGTTTCGATTTGGATCAGCAACCACTAAATTCGAAACCTATGAACTATTGATTCTTTTCAGTGGAGATCGTGTCTTCTTTTCTGATGAATTTTGTATTGAAAGTGGTGGGTTTCTTTCAATCCGGATCAGCAATATTGAGCTGTTGGATTTAGTTTGGTGAAGAATGCTGCCTTTTCTATTGAATTTTGTCTTGAAAATAATGAGTTTTCTCCAATTTGGATCAGCAACTAACGGGTTTAAGTTATTATTACAATTAAATTAGAATTTAAAATGTTCATTTAATATTTTTACTTTGAACCAAAATCAGTACGTTTAAATTGCGAGCTGTTTAATTTAGACTAGTGAAGATTGCCTTTTTTAATTTTCTTTTTCGGTTCAATTTGTCTGACAATGGCGGTTTTGTTTCAACTTGGATTAGCAGTTAGCAAAATTTGAGCCATTTCAAGATCTATAATTTTTACTACTAAAGTTCTTAAAATTGCTACCCTAAACACCCTAAAGTAAGTAGAAGGCAATGTTTAATGTCCTACTTCTTGTAGTGGTCTTTGTTTTTTTGGGATATTCAGAACAATGTTGTAGCCCTAGTAGTTGATTCTTGGTTGTTTTCAATCTTTGGCACTGTATTCTAAAAGTTAATGTCTCCTTTTTCAGGTATTAGCATTACGAAGACCATTCCTGCATAGGGTTCTAGATTATGAGGATGAGTTCTTTGCATTTCTGATGCTGGTTCTTGAAACTCATAGTTTGAGAACCACAGGTTTTATTCTTTCTATTTTCCATTTCTGCTTCTATTACTGCAATTGTAATTTTTTTAAATTTCTGATCTATCAATAAAAAATGGATCCATTTTTTGGTTTTCCATTTCCCTTGGGATAGAACACCATAGAGGCACATGTCCCCCATTAACCATGGTGTATTTATCATCTATCTGTCTCACTGGAGTCATGCTCATTTTAGATGATGCACTAGAGGTTCATGCATGACCTTTTTGCAGAACTTGCCATTGTTTTTGTGTGTTTTAACTTTTAACCTCTTTACTAAGTGTAAGCAGAGCCTTGTGGCATAACATGCATATCAATTTAAATTAATGTGTTACTACTTACTGACTTGTGCTTGCATTATCCAACCCTCCTCCTTATTGATCGTATTGGCAAGCCCATTTTGTTCCATCTTTTTTATGGATTGACTACTTTATTTTTTGTAATTTTATAATGATGGCTAGATAATGTTTTTAAGATCTTGAGCATGTTGGTGGGAAATTAAGACATGTATATACACATATTTTATAGATGATTAGATGCTCATCAGGACATTGGAATTATCAATATGTAGAATGGGAAAAAATGTTGATTCCTTTAAAAGTAGGGGAATAACAATGAAAGGGCATTTTTTGTATCCTAGGATGGTTCATACAACATGTATTTATAATAATGTTTTTTGCATATAAACATTATATGTTTATATAAACTTATGTGCTTGAATTGCACTCGGAGGAGGGTTGCAATATTTTTGTAACAACCATCATAAAAATCCATTATATCTTTTAGTATGAGACGTGAGTCATGACATGAGAAAAACCGTTGAGGTGTTCCTTATAAAGCAACTCATCTTTGGGACTTGAAAGCAGTGATAAGTGGACAAAGGTTGTTAGGTCATGTGTAAGGTGGATAACCTGCGTCAGTGTGGGATGATGATTCTTAGTTGGTGTTACATGTGTAAGGCGGCCGGGGAGTCTGTGGATCACGTTCTCCTTTATTGTCTTGTTGTCCGTTTTCTTTGGGATTTTGTCCTGGGGTTGTTTGGTTTGTCTTGGGTGATGCCTCACGGTGTTTATGGGCTTTTCTCCTCCTGGCAGGGGTGGGTGGACAGAACGTCTTCGGTCTGGCGTGCTATTCTTCATTGCATTATCTGGTGTCGTTGGCGGGAGCGGAATGCTCGTCTCTTTCAAGGTTGTGAAAGCTGCTTGGATGAACTAAAATTTTGTTTTCTCCTGGTGCCTTTGGGATTGTTTGACTGGATCTAGGCATTTACGTCTCTCTTATCTTTTTAATGTTATTTATGTTTATTCCTTTTGAGTTGGGTTGAGTTGGATTTTTTTATCCATGTTCTTTTTGTATTATCTTTCTTGTGCATTTCTTGTTTACTTGATTTTTTAATAAATTTCTCTTACTTATAAAAAAAAGTTGTTAGGTCATTGCCAAGAAGTAACACACCACATTAACACCTGGATGGGGTATCAAATGAGTTAAAAGGGGAGGGGTGGGTTTAGTTTTAATTCATAGGCTTAGTTTAATATCTTGAAACATAGGGTCTTTAATAGCTAGTTGAGTTTACAATTGCGAGAAAGCTAGACATATAAGTGAGTGAGGCTACAAATTATGGTATACTGGTAGAGATAGAACTAAGAACGGGGTTAGGTATCATTCTTGATTGTCAATTAGTTGATGAAGTGGTCGATGTTAGAAGAAAGGGTGAAAGGATTATGCTTATTAAACTTATTTTGGGTGATGAAAGGGTTAATGTTATTAGTGTTTACGCACCATAGATAGGTTTAGATTATGCGAGTAAGCAACAAATTTGAGAGAATTTAGATATAGTTATGCAAGTATACTCGTTGAAGAGAAGATTTTCATTGGAATGACCTTTAGTGGACATGTTAGGACTAATTGTTGTGGCTTTGGGAATATCTAGCGAATACTTGGTTTAAGAATTTGAACTCCCATTTGATCATGTATATGAGTGGAGGAAATGCTAGTCACATAGATTTCTTTTAACTAGGAGGATTGGAATAAGTTGTTTTATAGATTGTAAGGTTATATTAGGGGAATGTGTAGCTATGCAATATAGACTTTTAATGTTAGATATTTGTCTTAAAAACATGTATAGGAAACTAAGATGTTTTCTAAATTGTATGATCAAATGGTGGAAGTTAGGGACTATCAAATACTTTTTCTTAGCAGATTAATCAAGATGACAAATTGGAAAGATGAGGTCGATTCAAGTGTGATGTGAAATAAAATGACCGATTGTATTATACATGTGGTTAAAGGGGAACTTGGTGAGTCTAAAGGTAAGATGTCACTAGTTGAAGATGCATCATAGTAAAATGAGGAGGCAAAGAGGACTATTAAAAATAAATGAATGTGCTATAGAAGTCTCAATAAGGATAAAGATAAAGTAAATTTTGAGAAGTATAAACTAGCGAAGAAAGAGGCTAAAAAAGCTATGAAGGATGTTCGAGCTAGGGTGTATCAAGATTTGTATGAGTGTTTGGACTCTAAAGAGGAAAAGATATTTATAAAATTGCTCGAGTGAGAGAGAAAAAGACTAGAGATTTAGGTATTGTGAAGTGTATTGGAGACCACAATTATACGGCCGTAGTGAAAGATATCGATATTAAGGACAGGTAGAAGGAATATTTTGACAAGTTCTTTAATGATTACTGTTTTTAGGATGTTGGTGATGTGAATATATATTGTCAGCAGAATTAAATTGTAATTTCCTATGAAGGATAAGGCCATGTGAAGTTAAAAGATCTTATTTTGTTTGAATACTAGAAAGGCAATACACCGGAATGTGATTTCTATTTCCATTAAGGTTTGAAAATATCTTGATGAATTTAAGGTTAAGTGATTAATAAAACTGTTTAATAAGATTTGACAAAGTAATAAAATGCTCGATAAATGGAGGACGAGTACCTCGATTCCTTTGTATAAAAATAAATGTGACATACAATATTGCTTAAATTATGGAAAAGTAAAATTGATAAGTCATATTATAAAGTTATGTAAAAGGATTATTGAGTAACTTTTAAGAGATCATGTTAAAATTGGTTTCATGTTTGAAAGATTTACAATAAAAGTTATTCATATATTAAGAAGACCTTGAGAGGTTTAGAATGATAAAAAAGGATTTATACATGATCGTCATAATTTTAGAGAAAGCCTATGATAGAGTACCCAGAGATATGTTTTGATGGACTTTGAAAAAGAAGGTAGTTTTTATCAAACATGTGAATTTAATAAAGGATATAATGAAGTAACCAATGTTAGAACTAGTGGTAGATTAATAAATATGTTTTTAGTTACAATAGAGGTGCATCAAGGATCGACCTCTTGAGTCATATCTTTTTTGCAATAGTAATGAATGAGATAATCAAAAATATTCGTGAGGATATACAATGATGTATGTTGTTCAGTGACATGGTTTGCATTATCGTTCGAGTTCGGGAAATTTCAGATGATTTGTCATGGTATCAAACGTCCCTAGTACGAGATTCAGGGCCATTATAAGGTTTTTGCATTTTTTCTGCATCTCGTCGATCTTGGTCGAGATCTCGACCGAAACGCAAATAGTCCGATTAGATCTCGGCCGAGATTTTTGGGATTAATTGATGTGAGTCGTACTTACAGTCAGGCGAGTCTGCTTTTGTTTTTCTTCTTTTTCTTCTTCTTCTTTTTTTTTCTTGTTCTTCTTCTTCTCGACATTCGACGGTCGCTGTCTGCTTCTCTTTTTTCTTTTAATTTTTTTTCTTCTTTTTCCATGCACATGCTGTTGGATTCACTGTCGTTCCAAGATTCCTCTTCTTTTCTAATTTTCTTCTTCATCTACACAGCACGCAGAGTCGATGTTGTGTCTGCCAACACCGAGGTCTGCTGCCACCAAGGTTTGCACGCAGAGAGTCAACATGTTTTTTTCTTGCTCTTTTCTTTCTTCATCTTTAGGAGATAAGGCTGTATTATAGCAGACGAAAACTAATTCGCTCCATTATTTTTTCCTCTTTTTTTTAGTATTTAATTTAATTTATTACTTTTTTATGTTTTACTTTTTTATGTTTTTTTGTTTATTTATTTTAAGTAATTAATATTTTTGTCACTCAAATAAAAATATTAATAAATTTATTAGTAATTAATACATTTTTTTACAAATCAAAATAAATAAATATAATTAATAATTTAAAATTATTTTCCCTTAAAAATATTATACTAATTTGATAAAAACTATTATATACATATAAACATTAATAATTATAGATATTTTCTTATATTATTAATAATTAATTTATATGATTATTAATTATATACTATAATAAATATTTTTAATAAATTTATACATTTATCGTGTTTTTAATTTATATAGATTTATTAAATATTTAAAATCTATTATATTTAATAGAGCTATTATTATATTTTATGTGTTATGAATTTTGTTTTACCGTATCTTATATTTATTACATTTACTACATCTTATTTATGCTGAAAATAGTTGCTTAAAATTTAGTATCATGATTTTAAAGGAAATAAATTAAAAGAAACTATTAAAGGAGTTATTAAGGAGCTATTAAGGAAATCTCCAATCTTAATAGCTTCTTTAATACTATGTTTTTAAATTTAATAGCTTTTTAAAATTTAAAAATTAATAAAAGTTAACCTTGAATGATAATTTGATATGATAAATTATAAATAATGCAAAACATAATAATATATTTATTTTAATGTTATAATAGTGCTCTATTGCCTTTTTTTATATATTTGAAGTCACAGTATATAATTTAAATTATTTATTTTTCTTGTTTTATTGTTCTAATGTAATAGCTTGATTTTTTCTATGATTTTTATTTTTTGAATTGAATATTATTTCATGCCTAAAGTTACATCTTATTCAAGATGTGACGAGTTGTCTGCGACTATGACGCGATAATGTCCGCGACTGTGACTTCGAACCATCTTCACTGATGATATTGTTTTAATTGGTAAGACCAAAGAAGGAATTAACCAAAAATTAGAATTGTGGGGACAAACTTTGAAAGCTCGAGGATTTGTATTAAGTTGATCAAAGACTGAATATATGGAGTGTAAATTTAGAAAACAAAAGAATAACGAGAGAAGTATTATTGCGCTTACTTATTACACTTAATAATTCAACGAAATGGAGATTGATGATGATATCAACTTAGGATTAAAGCAAGTGGCTTAAGTAGAGAAGTGCAATTGAAGTTTTTTGTGACCGCAATATGTGAATGTTATTAAATTTAAATGAAGTTTTATAGAACAGATATTAGACCTTCTTTGTTATATAAAATGAAGTGTTGGATTAATAAAAAATAACATACACTGAGCTTGGTATGGTTGAGATGTGAATATTAATATAGATGTGTGATAAGATTATGATGAATAAGATTAAAAATGAAGATATTCGTCGTATCTTTAGAGTGGCTCCGATTAAAGATAAAATTAGAGAAAAGTGCTTATGTTAGGTTGGCCATTTTGAGTGTAGGTTAATGAATGTATTTATTAGGAGGATAGAAAAAATTGACATTGAACAAATAAAAAAATCAAAGGGACAATAAAAAATGACTTAGATAGAGGTGGTAACAAGAGATATGGAATTACTAGATTTAGAAGAAAGATTGATGGCCGGTAGAAATGTTTTGAGAGAAAATCCGTGTATTTGATCAAATATGAACTTTTTGTATGTCTTAGTTTTTATAGTAGACCCTAATTATTAGTATTAACGCTGTTTGGTTTGGTTTATGCATCTTGAGGCCATAAGCCACATTCACCTGCCATTTTTGTTTTTGTGTACCTTAGGCCTCCACCTTTGGTATGGCCTAGATTGTGTGGCTCTATTTGATTGGTCTTTTTCTTAATTTCACTTAACTTTTCTTTGTTTACTTCTTTTCAGATGCATCTTTTTCGGAGTCTTTGTATGGCTTGCGAAGGAGAACAGTGAAGCTGAGAGTGAAGAAGGATAATGTTCGTCCAGCCGCAGGTGATAATATCCACCAATCTGGATTAGAAAAGCAACAGAAAATTCTATCAGTTGTATTTCTGGTACAGCCCTTCTCTCCTTCCATTGAACCGTGCGTTTGGGAGAGAGATGCCGCCTCATTTAATGCAAATGATGCTTTTGTCTCCTGGATAAATTTTAGTATATGCTCTGTTGTGGCCATTGGCTAAAGGAATTTTTTCTTCTCTAACTTAAATGTACACGGTATTGAATAAACTTTATAATTCTCATGTATTGTTTCTATGAATTTTATAAAAAAGATGTTCACTTTAAAAGTTGACCAACTCACGTACAAGACAGGAGAAAAACAATTGTTTGGCCCTTGCTTCCAATTGATGTCACACAGGTAGTGAATATGTGAACAGACTGCCTCTGCCCTTTGCTAGAGAATTACAACAGTTGTTTTGTAATTTAAATTCAGTTTTTACAGAGGTATATATTAAATAAATCATTATTTTTAAAAAAAATTAGTAGAATAAGTTTTAGAATAAAAACGTAAGAAAAAAATTAGTGGTCATTGAGTTTCAAATTTTCAAGTAATGTCAAAATAGGTATGCACATAAAGTAGTGCAATAGGCATGATAAATTTAGGCCTCAAAATCTTGGGGTGGTGTGAAAGTTAGATCCTACAGAAAAAGAACTTGCACACAATGAAGAAGTCAGAATTACATATAATTGTTATAATAAAAAACATATAATTGCTATAATAAAAAAATATAATTGTTATAATCAAATAATCAGAATACCCAATCTGTAATATTTGCAATATTAATGTTTGACTACTGTCAATATTGCGTTAGATCTTTTAACTGCTGATAGGGCAGCATCTAACTTCACTACATCTAAGCTACTGTGAGCTCGAAGTGTATCTTGCAATGATATTTGTTAATATTCTGTATGCGGATTTAAAAAATGGAGCTGTATGTTTATTTTTCTTTAGACATTTTACTTGCATATTTTCTATAATACAGTTGAAAAAGGTTGTGTTTTGATGATTGCATCTTTTTCAAGGTTAATTATGCGCCTTACGATAAATTGACTTTTGTTTAACTTTTGTGTGACTGTTGTCTATTTTAATGGTAGAAGATACAGCCATTATGTTCTGAAGAAGATTGAAGTGATCCACATTATTTATACACGTGGATGGGTTTCTTAGTGAGATAACTAATGTCACTGCTTTGATTTTACAAGATAAATTTAGTCACAAACTATGATAAAGATAAAATAAAATTAGCCGCAAGCAATATAAATGAAGAACTGACATATGGATGGGAGATGTCTGTTTAGGTTGTCTTGCCATATTTTAAGTCAAAGCTGCATTCAATCTATAACAAAGAAAGGGAGGCTGCACTTCAAGCAACTTTATGGGGAAATGTTGAAAGATTTGATGAAGCTGATTACCCCGATGGAGTGGATAACCCTGTTTCAACAAGAGCCTTAAATGCTGATGCATCAGCGAGAACACGTTTGGCTAATAGGATTCAGAGAGTCATAGCTGCTTGTTATCCTTTGCTACATGCTGGGAGTGAAGGTTTGCTTAGCCTTAGTTTTATTTGTTTCCTTTTCTTTTGAAAATAAGATTGTTTAGTTCATAATTATGATAATATTTTGCACTATGAAACTGGACTTGTGTTTAAAATTATGCAAGGAACAATAGGCAGATTAAATTATTACAACGTACGAGTAACGAGGCTTGATTCAGACTACCACTGAGAGTTTACGCTTGACCCAAAGGCCAGTTGTTGAACCAACTAATTATCACTCTCCCAGGCCAGTCAAGTGTAATTTGGCCAAACCCAAGCCTCTGCCATGTGATTGAGCATTTTTGGCCAACCTGGGTCACCCATGCAAATGAAGGCTACTAGAGGAACTCTATCGTATTATTCCTATCCAGTCCTAGTTTAATTTCATGTCTGCTGAATGATTGGTAGTGTGATTGAACCTTTCATGCATTGTATCATGTTATCTGTTAGACTCCTACAAAATGAATTTCCAACTTTTTTTTTTATATATTAAATTCTTCTTGAGTCTATCCCCTAGGAATCAAATTTTGTAATTTTACCATGCAGGATTATCATTTTCTTATCAGCTATTGTATTTGTTGGATGCTACGGGATTCTATTCTCTAGGACTTCATGTGCTTGGGATTCATGTCTGTCGAGCTACTGGGCAAGAGCTGGTATTGTAATAAAGCAATGGTGTAGTTTTCAAATAACAGTATAACACTGCATGATTACTGCGATGTAGTTTTTTAAAAAGGGGTAATAATAAAGAGGTAAATTCCTCCAACCAACGCCCCTCTTTCTTCTCTCCTGACCCCGTTAGTATCCTGTCAGTTGGTTACCACATCCCAAATAATTGAGTTGGCATTACAAGACAATTTTTAAAAACCAGAAAATTGAAAATTAATAGTAATTGTAAAATTATATTGATATGTGTTGAAAAAATTGAAATTTTGCTTGTTTTAAAAATTACTAAAATTTGTTGTTAAAATGATGAAGACTGGTTATATATACCGATTAAACAGTAGCCACAACACAAATGATTCTAAAGTAGTTTAATTGAGATGCTTATGTTATGATACACTACTTCAAATGAGATATCTAATTACTACATTACCAGCCCATATCGAAAAAATTTGATGATTACACTGCAACAACACTAAGGTGAAGTAGTTGGACCTGAGCACGTAGCACCAAAGAAGTTGTGGTGAGGTTTACTTCGAACCATAGTTTCAATAAGGCACTGGTGAGATGGTTGGGTGGTGCCTCACCTCACATGGATAGTGAAAGGTTCCAGCCCGATGAGTTGGGCGAATTCCATGGCACACACATAGGCGTTGTTTTTTTATTTTTAAAATAAATACAAGACACAAACAAAGCCATTTTGTGTCGAGTTTAATGCTTACCGATCGTCAATGCTAGCTTTTCTCCTCTCTTGCATTGAAGTCATGAACGATCTGTTTGCATGAAGCCATGAAGCCACTTACGATCCATCTCTTGCTAGGGTTCAAATCTGTCTGCACAAAGCCACAAACAATTTGTAGCCTCTCGAGTCTCGACGAGCACCATCATCCCAACATCCCCTCTCAACAATCGTCGTCATCATGACATCCCCTGTCGATGTCAACGATCTTTGTTGGCTCTTCTTTACTCTCTTTCTCTGTTGCTATCTCTATCTCCGTCAACATTGCCATCGTTGTCGCTGTTCTCTCTCCCTTGCAGCAATCGACGCTCGACTGCTTTATGTCACATAGTAAACTCGTCACTCGTTGATAGTAAGGAACAACCGATCATATTTAAAATATGAAATATATTGTAATTTAGGTTTTTACTTTGTTTAATTTTTAAATATATAAAATTAAACACTATAAAATATGTTAACTTTATTATTATATCCATGTTAAGCATGACTTCGAAGTATTGTCATAGTGTGTATTATTATTTTTGTGACACTGTAGTGGTTGTAAGGAATGATTATTAATGAAAATGTTATTGGTAGTAGTAAGACTAATAGTACTGTTGTGTCTTCTTATGATCCAAAATCATATCAAGTCATATGGCCAAGTCTAATGATTATGGTTGGATATATGGGTATTGACCCGATTTGAATGATAAAAATTTGATTTGATGTAAATTTTGATGCCAAATGAAAGTTAGGAGACGACTTTGAAATTGATGATGAATGGTCGGATTGGGCAAACCCAACTTGAAGACTAGTTAATGGCCGCCATAGAGGTCAAAGGCAAGGTGCAATAGAATATGAGTAAGAGAGATGCCAAGAATGGGGCCCAAGAAAGCTAAAGATAGAGTTTATGAATTTCAAAAGAAGAGATTTGTAAGAGTGGTTGGACAAGGTAGCTCACTTCTTTTGGGTTAATGAGGTGGTGGGAGCTGATCGTGTTGTAGTGGACCGTATGTATCTTGATGATAGGGCCAATAGTTGATGGCGATGGATTAAAGCTCAGTATGAGTGAGACGGATGGCGAATGGGATGGATAACCTTCGATAAGAGTTCCTGACTTAATGGGGTCCGTCATTGGTTATTAACTATCACGGATAACTAGCCAAGCTTAAGCAAGAAGGAAAGGTGGGATGGCTTATGTGGAAGAGTTCCGGTTACTCCAAATTCTTGTTCAGGGTTTGTCTGAAGAATCACTGCTGGGAACATTGATTGAGGGACTAAAGTCATGGATAGCAAGAGAGTTGAAGTTGAAGCAGTCCCAACAATTGACTCATATTACTCATATTATGAGGATGACAGAGATCTTGGAGGAGAGTCCCTTTGGTGAAAGGTGGTTTTCCAAAGATAATTTTAGGAAGAAAAATAGTTTAACACCAAAAGGAAGTGTGTCGTGGCAGACCGATCCAAGAATGATGGCAAGGAAGTGAAAAAAGCTTTTGAAAGAGGTGGTCTAGAAGAGGATTAAGAAAGGTCTTTGTTTCTAGTGCGGTGAGAAGTGGAGCAAAAATATCACTGTTGTATTGAAAAGTTGTTCTTGATCAAAGATTTTAGTGACACCGATATGGAAGAAGAAGGCCTATATGAGGAAGGAGAATTTGGAGTGACCGAGGTGAGAAAACCATCGAGTAAGGCTGAAGTATCATTCAATGCCGTAACTGGAGTTCCCAAGCCATCCACAATGAGGCTCATGGCATGGAATGGATTGGTCATCACATGAGAGCACTGCCAGCCTCTTGTTAACTCTAGAATGTTGGGGCCACTACCAGTGATGTTGTCTGGTTTCTTTAAGGATAAAGATCTGTGTGACAGAACTGATCGATTTAAGGCTGGCTGGAAAAGAAAAAAAAATGCCTGGATGATTGACAACATCAAATTCTGATCTAGTGCTCCATCTCCCCCCTGCTCTCTGTTAGTCTGATAATGCTAGCCTAACCCACCCTAATTGTGATCTTCCCTGGTTGTCTGCTCCACTGTTCAATTTCTGCTTTAGTGTTCCATCATCCATCATCTTCTCTGCAGCAGTGAAAGAGACAAAGTATTTTTTATTTTCTTCCCATCATCCATCATCCATCATCTTCCATTTCCTCTTACATTTTTAATTTGTCCTCTAATATGGTGTTGTGTTGCTGTACTTTAATTTGCCTTATCAAGTATATTCTGCTTGGTACTTTGCTTTAACATATGATATGTTATACTATATGCTATGTATTTTCGTGAGATTTATTTTACTTTCAATCAGATTATACACACACTGTGTTGGGTTGCTTTGGCGCTTTGACATCTATGTTTATTCTACAAAAAGACTATTGATTTGTTTGGATCATTGTTTGAAATAGAATTGGCATTCCTGACTTCATTTGGATAGAATATTTTGCCCAATTAGTTAAAACTCAACCTTACGCATGGCATTAGCTAATATTTTTGTTGATTACCAAAAAAACCAATTTAATTTTGATCAATTACCAAATGAATATAACTACATTTGTTATTCGCATATCGTTTTGTTGTTTCTCACCTATTATATTCTCACGGGATACTAATTTTCTGGCACCAACCATTTCATTTTGTGAACCAATGTATGATAAATATTCTTGAATGATATGTTGTTCATTAACATTTATTTGCTTTTATGTTACTCATTGCTGATTGTGATTTTGATGTCAAAGTAGATGGATACTTCTTCACGAATATCAAAGATAAGAAGCTATGAGCGTGAGAGACTTCGTGGGCCTCCTTGGTTGAAGGTATATCCTGACTGCATATAGTTGAGTGATCTGACTTGTTTGGTGTGTCCGTTTCCTTGTCATGCTGTGCTGACCGAAATGATTTTGGTTGAAGTAGGTAATGCAAAGATTTTATTTTAAATTTTAAGGTTTGGAAAGAGACCAACTGGCACATGAACTGCATAAGTAAAAAGCTTGCTACCACACCAACATATCTTTAAATTCTTCTAACTAATAATATTTTAATTGTGTGGGGCAAGATCCCCAAATTAAACGGAAGGCAAAAAAATGTATTGTGCCAAAGTTGAAATGTCATGTATGAGAAGTGGTGCACATTTGGAATGATGGCTTGGCTTAGGAAGTGATAAAAAGTACCATGCTTAACCTAAGGCTAAATATAACTCTAAAGGAGTTACTTGCGTCTGTTATCTCCTCATCTTCCTATTTTTAACCTACAGCATGCATACTTGTACATTACCAATTTCCCATAGAATCTCCGGGGGTTTCCTAGCCTCTATAGTATTTTGTTCTTATATTCTTGGTATAAAAATCATATCAACTAAGAAATTTTGAGAAGTTCTTGATTTTCTTGGTACATCTTACTATTGAACAAATCCAACTAAATTGTTTTTTTAGTTTATATTTTTATAATGACTGTCCAAAAATGGCATGCTTTATATAGTTATATAATTCTATTTTTACGGTTATGCTAGTGAATACTTTACTGTCTTTTTATAGGCATTAACAACTCTTTATTGTTCTGCATATTTGATATTCAATTACAGCGTCAGGACATTGGGAAACTTTTATTATAGGCTTCTCTCTAATTTTAGTTTTCTGCATGCCCATATCCTCAATTATTTTTTTTATCAGGGTTGTACGACTTCGTAATTTCACAAGCTAATTGATAAAATAATTTGACTTATGACTCTATTCAGGCAATACAAGGAGTGTTACTCAGCTGTGGGTATACAATGCTTGACTATGCGCAATCTGCTCTGATTGCAGCTGTGTTCTTCTTCAAAGTGCGTATCTATTTATAATGTGAAATCCTTTTTTAGAAAGTTATTATGTATAAAACCTTAATATTTCAAGTTTATATGCAGACATGGAATTACTTTGGTGTGCTTGCCGGTCCTTTGTAAAAGCATTAGTATATCTACCTTCAAAAATTGTGTGGAAATTTATTGAAATTGAAGAGAAAAGAAAATGTTCTGAATGAACGTGCATTATAATGGGAGATTCCTCTCATAGTTTACTTGACATGGCTATATCTAGTTAACTGTGGACCATAACCCTAATAAACAAGAAATCACATTATGGCACTTTTAATTAATACAATTATTATAATGACCCAAAATCTATCATAGATCTCCTCATTTATATATTAGAGATCTTGTTTTACTCTAAGGATATTTTGTTATATGTTGTTTTTACATTTCAATTACATCACACATGGTTCAAGTAATCCAATGTATATTTACCATAATAATATACAAATCTTTTTCTTTATTTTTTTACATGGTATCTGTAATCAGACAAAGAATGAAGAGAATTTGTATTCATTTTTTTCTCCATTTGATACAATACATCACAAATAATTATATACACAATACTCCTAGCACATAGACGAAAATTATGTTAACTAATCTCACGATATAGGACTATTTTACATCATAATAGATATGGAAACTATGTAATTAATCTCATGATTTATGGATTCTTTATTTATAGTTTTCCAAATTTATAACCTTTTCTACGCTCTTTATTTATAGTTTTCCTAATTTATAACCTTTTCTATAACACTCCTTAGTAAGCTAAAGCAGCATAAATATCAATCATGCTCCACTTGTTGCATAGGTAGTTAACCGGATTCTCATTTAAAACCTTTGTAAAAGTATCTCCTAATTATTCTTCCGTTTTTTGCATATCCTGTATAAACTAAATTTTAGTAGTTTTTTCACCAATAAAATGACAATCAACCTTAATATGCTTAATTCATTTTATGAAAAATTAGATTAGAGACCATATGAAGAGTATCTTGATTATCACACCATAATTTTTTTTCATGAGTAATAATTTATTAGAACACCAAGCACACAAGAAGTATACAAGGGAGAAAATTACAATAAATGAGAAAAAACAAAAACAAAAACCCACTAAATGCAGCACACATCAATAACATCAAATGTAAAAAATAAAGAATAACAGCCCAAAACCGACATCCAATCCAAAAGAACACAAAAAAAATAAGTTTTAAACTCTTCCAAGGAACGCTCAACATTTTCAAATAGTCTGGTATTTGAAAAAAAAACAAAGACATTTTCCTTGTTAGCCCTCTTTTGTACAAGAGATTTTGGACAATATAGCCCTCTTTTGTAAGCTACTCGTTAGGAATCATTGGAGCATTACATGACTTAGCCTCTAACTTTCCCGTTTCAGCTAATAAACCCAAGGCATTTTTTTTGAGATAAGAAAATTCCTTTCTTCCTCCTTTTCACCTCAACAGCCATAAATCCTTCCTATGAAACTGGCTACGAAGAAAATATTGAAAGGTTGAAATACCTTTAGTATTACTGCCAGTGTCATCTGCATAAATTGCTAATAGGACAATATTGACTATAGACTGTATAGAAAACAAAATGTTTCACTTACACTTTTTGATGACAAATTGTACAATTGCCTAACTGAACTGAATTTTCTAAACCTTTGCTTTAAACCATACAAGAATTTATGAAGATGACATACTTTCCCATACTTCCCTTGAGCAACAAAACCAGTTGGTTGCTCCATATACACGTTCTCCTAAGATCACTATGAAGTAACTACGGAGACTTTGTACTATGATTGTGCATATTTATTTGCAATTTTTTTCTGTATGGTTTAATCACCAAGTGATTTCTGTGTCCCTTCGGGTTGAGTTAGCTCCTCATTTATTGTATATATCATCGAAGGTAAGTTTTGATTGGATTGATTTGGATCTAAGGTTGGATCATAATTATGCTTAAGAGCGTATTGAGCCTCGTCATTGCTTTGGAGGTACTGTGTTGTATCTCATTGTCAATCATCTTTTGAGCACCTAATATTATGAACACTTTGAGTCCCTTTATTAGCGCTCTGTTGATGAACTTGAAGAGTCAGTGATGTGAAGTGCAGAGAGGAATTATAAAGGCAAGTTATTGATGACAGTGCTTGTTTTACAAGAATTTCATTTCAAATGCACATTGCACGAGAATCAAGTTTAATGGGAGCTAAAGATTTTAACATATTGTTTTGTTAGGGTAAACTTTATAGCTACTAAGGCCTATAATATTATTCATTATATCAGGAGATTCAATTTTCTTAAATATAGTTGAGACTATAAATAGAGATTTGAAATGTTTCCCTTGGATATTTTCTTTGTATGTTTATGAGGGTTTTAATATTATTGGCTCTCCCTCACGGTCAAGTAAATTCTTTAGAGACTTGGGTTTGCCGAGACTCAAGCCGATAGTCTTTACCGTCCAATCTCCAGGCTATTCCTCTTGGCATAATAACTCACTACTTACATAATTTTTTTCTTACTATTTTTCTGGAATGGTAAACAAATAGAGCATGTATATGTGGCTCAATTAGGCCACTGGAGATTATTGATGTGTTGGTTTATGTGGTAAACCGCGTTGGAGTATGCACTCCTGAAGGCTAGACATATGTTGAAATCTGGTTAGTAATTGTTTATTAGCATATTTGGTGGTCATACCCCAAAGGTTACGGTTGTTCCCTTTATGAACTAAAAAGCCTATTTAAACCATTATGCTGCCACTTTATTTAAGGGCTTAAGTGGTTGGTTCTGTGCTCCCTATGTCTGTCACACTAACTTTAACACATCACATGTAATTGCAGAGAAAGGAAGTTTATCATGCTGGCTATGACACCTGGTCAGCAGACACTTTTTGTCTAAAATCCATTTGGTTATGGACCATAATGTGAATCTTGCGTTGTTAAACATTGGAATTAAAAATCTGTGCAACGGTACTCTATCCACATTTTAATGGTTTAATTGGGGGTTTTCCTTGAATCAGAGTTGGAACCTTCTGACTTATTATTTAAAAATTAACTTCACGTCAACTCTGAGAATTAGTTTTTTAAAAAGTTGTATCACCTTCTAGGGACTTATTGTTTGGTGTCTGCTGATACTTCTTGTAATTTAATTGATGATGGTTTTTGAGAGCTTGTTAATTGGAAGGGAACTATAGTAGTGACATCACATGATTTGCTAATCATGGTCCCTCGTCTGATTGTATTGGGAATATAATTTTAATTTTCTATTTCACTATTAGGCATAATTCATAATTTATAATTCATAATTCATAATGTATTGTGAATTGCTTAATGATTACTGGTAGATGATGGAGTGGTGGTACCAATCTGCGGAGGGGAGAATGTCAACTCCGACTGTTTATCCTGCGCCACCTCCGCCTCCACCTCCAAAGGTAAGTCCTTCCAAGCAAGCTCTACTGATGATGTCTCTCTCCCTCCTTCCTCCTTTCCCCTCATGCCACACTAACAAATGCTACTTTTAAATTATAATGGAAATAAGTTTTTTAAGAAACAGTAATAATAACAGCTGACAAAATAAAAACGGAGAATCAAAGATGTGATTCCAAGGAGCTACGAATTGATTTTTAAATCTGTTCCCAAAATTTTCCAGTTTTTTAATTAATTGGAAAATAGATATTGCTTGGTCCTTATTCTCACAGGAGAGACCTTGCTCTTGTTTTTTTTAAGGGTAAGAAGTACACTAATGAGAAGGTTCATACAATAACCAGAAAAAATAAGAGAAGTTGAACTATTTGTCTGTATTCTTACAATCCAAATTAATGAGTTCTGTTGCCTCTTGAAACAGGTTGCCATCGAGGGTGTTCCACTGCCACCTGATAGAGCAAATTGTCCATTGTGTGCACAGAAGCGTGCAAATCCTTCTGTGGTTGAAGTTTCTGGATTTGTCTTCTGCTATTCTTGCATATTTAAGTACATTTCTCAGGTAAGGCCCCTAGCACTTTTTAACTACTAATAAATATGTTTCTCAGGTGATGCATAGTTTGCTAATCCCTTAAAGGGCGCAAGAACATAAGTTTTGCCACTGTGGATACTTGTTTGATTTTTGAAAATCTGTTCATATATTTTTATGATCTTTTACATATAGAATCTACGTGTGTATTTTACATATAATCTTGTACATATGTTCTTTAGTGTGCATTAAAGAACATTTCCCATCATTCGAATATAGTTTTCATTTAGGCCTTTTAATTTGATTTTCCAAATCTATTGAAACAAATGTATCCATACTTTTTTTTTTTTGTAATCAGACTGATTTCCTTTTATTTTCTGCCTGGTCGTATCTTCCTTTCTTTTCTCTCGACTCTTAATTTATCTTAATTTCATTGGTCCTTTTTTTCTTTAATAATCTTTAGGAAAGTTGTATTTTAATCAGACGAATATTAAAGCAGATTTTGATAGCTTTAGAAGATTTGCTTATTTTATTATGTTTTTCTGGCGTCTTTATTTTAAACATTGGCAACATCTCTCACACTGTTTTATCCAGCAGCTTTGTAAATTTTTTTTGGAGGTAGTAGAGTGCTTACTTAGATGATAATGAGTTCATATTATACCCCGGCCTTTGTTTATATTGGTTATCTGTTTGATTCTTGCTGTTTGACAACAGTATAAACGGTGCCCAGTTACATTGATGCCAGCAAACGTCGAGCAGATCAGGAGGCTATTTCATGATATGTAGGACTCTTTCACGGATTGTAGAACGCGGTACGGGATGTAATGTAGGATGGGAGGTGATGTTGAAGACGTTAATCGGAGCTTCATAAGCCGAACAGAACAGTTTGTACCTGCGAATCAAACAATGCACTTTAATGTGCTCTTAATTTTTCGTAACATTTTCCTTCTTCCTAAATCATATACCAACACGGCCAGTATATATTGTTAGATAGAACTAGAAGCACCATGTAAACAAGGGAAGAAATTATTGTATAATTTGATTGGCTTTTGTACTCGAAGCATTTGATGGTAGTAAAATATGTACCAGTGGTACATTTTTTTTTCTATTTTTATTTTTTATTTTTAGTTCATCGACGTTTATAGCTCTAGGGTTTGTTGCATGATCAACCATAATTTATGAGTATAGTTTGAGGTATTCGATCCATTCCTTCACGGTGAATAGTACGTATCCTGCTATAATAATAATTAAAAAAAATCCCCTGTACTCCACTTGACTCTGAATATGGAAAACAAAATTGAACTTAGATCCCGAACTGATTTGGTTATACTTGAGGCAAAGTAGCTATGTTTTATTTTTTGGTCCCTAATTGAGTAATTAAATGGAGCATTGACGATTCAATGCTTAGCTTTTAGGGTAGGGGAGAACGAGGTAGTGTTGGGTGAAAGTCCACTACATTTTCCGAGGCATCTCGTCCTCATAAATGTACTAATGAGTAATGACTCATCCTTTGGAACTACGCTTCGAGAATGATTTTTCCTCCTGTATTTTCATGGTGGGTCTCAAATAGACGGGGAGAATTGTGATAGATTTGCAACAACCGGTATAAAAATTAATTATATATTTTAATATAAATCACGACGTGACAAAATTATTGGGACATTCATGTTGTATCTTAGAAACTCGAGAATAGTGATAAATAAATAAATAAAGATTGCTAAGAGCATTTTTAATTTATTAGTAAAAGTTAAAATAAAATTTAGTTTAAATTATTCTCTAACGTTAGTTAAATCATTAGCAAGAGCAATATAGAAAGCCAAATATAACTTTACCTTTTGCTTTAGTTGTCCATGTCAACTCAGTTTATACTCTCTCTTGTCAGTATTGCCCTTTCACCTAACGTCACCATTCTTCCACATATACCCCATCCCCGGCATCTCTCCCCACAGACCCCCATCCCCGACCGTCCCCCCACAGGCCACAGCCCCGTCCCCGACCGCCACCGATCATGCTCGTATTTGCGGCACGAGGGTCCCACCTTGACATAGACCCGATGCCACATACGACTGCGGCCGAGCTCCTAACACTAGCCTTCGGGTTGGGAAACACCGGCGCGACAGCTTCTGCAGCGGCCTTGGCTCCGAAATCTGGGTTTATGCCACCGAGAGTAACTAAAACTCGTGGATCGGAGCACTTGGCTGCCGATCCCCTTCTCCCCCGTCCCCGACCACCCCCCCACAGACCCTTGATCCCCTTCTCCCCCGCGTTTCACCCCCTCCTCGTCGCCCCTTTGCGTCTCCCCTCCTCCCCACCCCGTTGCCCCGCTGCGTCACCAAATCCCCTCCCCACCCCCGTTGCCCTATCTGCGTCACCCGATCCCGTCCCCACATCTCCCCTACCGTGCGTGACCCCTCCCTCCTAAACGCATATCCCTAACGCGAAAATAGGCATAGAGGTGTTTGTTTGGTTTTCTTCGCAGGGGTAATTTAGGAAAAGTAAAAAAAGAAAAAAATAGATGATATAGTATTGTAATACCATTAGCTAAAGTGGTACCGTAGCAATCTAAATGTAGCTTTAGCTACCCACTTTAGCTTAGAAAAATTGGAGATACTCTAAGTCGCTACATATAAGAAACATGCCACATCAACACCTGAATAGAGAGTTAAATGAGCTAAAGCGTGGAGGTTTAGTTGGAATTCATAAGCTTAATTTACATTTAGCATCTTAAAATATAAGGTGCCTCATAGGTAAGCCCATAAAGCTAGCTGAGATTATGATTAAAAGGAGTATTAAAAATACGTGTTGGGATATTGTTGTTTCCATAAAACTATGAAATTGTAATTGTAATATACACAAAAGCTTAGTATCGTTGAGATGCGAATGTTAACATAAATATATTGACAGACTAGAATGGACAAAGTTCAAAGCAGCTCTGATTGCTGATAAGATGAGAGAGAAATGCTTATACTAGTTTGGTCATTTAGTACATAAACCAATGAACATACATGTTAGAAAGGTAGAGAAGATTGACATTGAATAAAATAAAAATTTAAGAAAAAGACCAAAAATAATTTGAATGGAGGTGGTAACAAAAAATTTAAAATTGCTAGATTTAGAAAAAAAAGTTGTAAATAAAAAATTTTCAAAACAAAAAATTTGTGTTTGGAATCAAATATAAGCTTTTTGTTTATCTTTATTCAAATAGACAAAATACCATTTTATTGTGATCAGGGCTTGTTGCCTTGGTTTAGGTTTATCCGGTGGTAAGTTTGTCAAGAAAAATCATATATTTTTTAACTCTTTTACATGTTTTTTTGTTTTTTTAAAAGAGGAAATAGAGTAATAATACGTATTATTGGAATTACATAAGGAATAAATAACTGTGACGATGTAATAACAGATCAAATCATATTATGATCGTTAGTCATAATTTTGTGACAATACTGTAGATCGATTGCACACGGAGTTTTTAACTTTTTATATGAAATAAGATATTTATACATTAACGTAGCCTTTTTCTTCAAGTTTAATAAGCGTCTTTTCAGCTTCATATATTGTTCAGACAAGCATCCAAACAGCCTGTCTATTTTAATGAGCTGAGATGCTCCGTACAAAAAAAGAGAGGCTTTATTCGTCTCTTATCCAATAATTACATTGAATTCATTATATTTAAATAGGGCAAGCATATTGAATGATATTTAGATAGGATGCACAAAACACAAAAAAAAAAAAAAAAAAAAAAAAAACTATGAAAGAACAGCAAAGACGAACGGGAAGGATCCCAAACCACTCACAAAAAGCACGCTTCACACGTCAGCTAAAATTCAGCCACTCCTGCATTAAGGGCCTGGTCCAGCCTCGTCTCAAATGGAGTAGGATTCCATATCACTCTCTGGTCCTGCAAAACCCATAATTGCATCAGTAACTGAGAAACTTTCAACAGTGAAGTGACCAAACAAACTAACTTAACCTCTACCTCTCTATACTTGGATGGCGTTGTGCGACCTGATGTTGCTTTGCAAGAAGAACCTGAGTCAGCAGAACCTGTGGCCACCCCCGTGTGCCTCCAGTAACTCCCTACAGACCCTATAATGGGCACATCATCAGGGCTATGCCTCGATATTTTTCTTGGTGTGGGTGATCCAGAGATCTGCCTAAGTTCTTCCACAGTCAATGCTCCCAAAATCGGCCTATCTTCATGACTTGCCACCGAGTTAACTGCCCTCTCATTTGGGCTGTACCCAACTGAAGCACTGCCACAGCTCTTGGCATCAGGAGTAGGCCCTGATTCCACCACCCAACTCGAAAGGCTTGTCTCAACCATGACTTCTCTGTGGTCCAAAGGTCTCGGGTTCCTAGAATCACCAATGGGTGATTTAAAACTAGGCTCAGGGCTGCTTATGGGTCTGTTGAGGTAATGTTCTACGTTCAGATTTTCCTTTGCTTGGTCCTCTGGCGGAGGCTTGGCATTGGGACTGTCTCTTACCACCTTCCATTGAGTGTGATTTTCAGCTGGGTTCAGCAGTGGCTGCACTGGATCCCTCCCATTTTGAGTACTTTTAAGCGGCATTGGACTATTAACCTCCTTGTCACCCATCTCAGTTGAACCCAGATGTGCCTTGGATTCTATAGATATAGAGAACAAAGAGTCAAGTGTTTCTTCAGCTGATTTTTCACCTTTCTTATCCTTACTATCATCAACAACAACGTTGTCATCATCAAAACTGGTATCATCTAAATCAAAACCCTCATATTCATCATCACTGGCAGCACAATTTTTGTATCTGTAGTTTGGAGGACGAGGAGGGAATTGGTTTTTTTTGGGTGTTTCATCATTTTCCTCCTTTTTGACTTTTTTTCCCTCCTTTTTATCATCTCTATCCACATTGCTACTATCTAGCGGTGACTCTTTGAGAGCCATTTTGTTGACAATCTGCTCACGGTCATCACCATTTAAATCAACCTTAACTTTCTTTCTGTCACTGCAATTCAATATACCCTCAAGCCTCAATCTACACACCTCAGAAAAAAAAAAATCACTGAATGTGCGATTAAAAAACAAAAAAACAAAAAACCTAGAATCTAAAATGCAAAACCCAGAAATCTGAAGAACAGTTGAGATAATTTTTTTAAAAAAATTTCAAAAAACACCAAGATTGAAACAACTAACTTGGATTCTTTTAAGGAGTTGATGGGGCTATCAATGCTTTCTTGATCTGGCGATGAGATTACTATCGGAGGAGCTTCAATGAATTGCCGGGTCTATTCAAGAACGAAACGCTCGATGAGATCGAAAAACAATGAAATTCCCAACTGGGTCTGTGAAAAGCCAATCAATTAAAGCAATGGGGGCTTACCTGGCGGTCGAAGGAGGAAACTCTACTCGCGGGTTTTCTGGATTTTTGGCGGGTACGAGTTGTTCTTGTTAGTCTAGCACAAGCGGAAAAACACCCCATTGATCGATCGATCAATCGATCGCGTCTCTCTCTCTCTCTCTCTCCCCTCCCTCTCTCTCTCTCTCTCTCAAAGATTGAGATCGCTTGTTTCTAAAACGATGGCGATTCCTTTTATAGAAATTGAAACGAGAGAGGGAGAGACACAGAGAGGATGAACGGCGGTGAAGAAAAATTTCCAATTTTCTCAATTTGAAAATCTAGACCGTTGGAAGTTCCAAATTCACCTCCAAAATATAATCCAATAAATTTACTTCCAAATTTGAATCCTGAAAGAGCAAGGACATTTTTGGGATTATCTTATCAGGAGTGTGGTGTGTGGCTTTGATTTAAAGAATGGCCAGCTTAAATGTTATGGAAGACCATATCAGGTTACACATTTGTCAGGAATGAAGGGTTTGGATCACCCCTACTAACTACTACTGATTTGAGTGAGATCAGAGTGTTGTGTTGTTGGGTTGTGCTGGTGACTGGTGAGTGCATATGGTGACCAAAGCAGGCAATGTGGTTATTTATATTAAAACCAAACATGCACGCTGTTGTCATTTGAAAAAAAGTTGTTATAGCATTTGAAAAACAAAAAACAACAACATATCTATGGTGCTCGTACGTTTCCTTTTCAGGTAAGATTTTTTTTCCTATCTAATACTAATAGTGTATGTTGTTTGGGAGCTTTATGTTAAATTCGATTATTAATTAGGTGATGACAACCCAATCAATTATTAAATTCGTTGAAAATTTTGAATTGTAAGATAATTATTTAGTTGTTTTTAAGTACTCATGTAAAAATTAGAACTCATCGATCTCTAGCTAATCACATTTTTCTCATTTTTTAAGATTGTGTTAATTCTTTTATGTCAGACGGATTATAGATATGGTGTCTTAAAATGCATAGTTATGATGATGATAATTATGAATCTCGTACGTGGATAGATTAATTATTTTGAAAAAATAAATGGGAACCACTGTCATCTGTTCCCGCAATATTCTGTAGGGTACAAGTTGATCTTATGCTTGATGACTGTGATTGAATTTGGTATTTTTATTTTATATTTTATTAAAAAGTACATAATTACAAAATTGTTATCCATTAATATTTCTTTCTATGGAGTACGTACGTGCTTTAGACTTGATATAGTTTGGCATATAAAATAAAAGGTCCCGCGCGCGCGTATATATATATATATATACACACACACACGCTATCAAATTATAAATATTCATGGGATATGCAAGAGATATATATATTGACCAAATATTTACAGAATATGCAATTGAGATTGATCAAATATTCACAGAATATATGTAATCCATAATTAATTGGATATTGATATTTCATTAGTTATCGGTATATGATTTATTTCATATATTATTCTACCTGAGATTAATTATTGGGAATCCACATTAATTTTTAAAAATTTAAAAAGTAATTTTTATCATTTTGGAAACCATATATATATATATATATATATATATATATATATATAATATATATATATATATATATATATATAGTCCTAGTATAAAAAAAACAAAAAAAAAAACTACGTACGCATGCAGTTAACACAGGTTAAACTACACAAGAAACTCCTGCTTCACAAATTCAGTGTTGTCGCCTGCCTCCCCACGTCCTTCCTGGCTTTCTTTTCCGCCGCCGCTAGCTGCTTCTTTGTCTTGCCTACGTCTCATATATATGTGCGTACGTGTGTGTGTGTGTAGCAACTAAATAGAATCGATGTGTCACCTTCATATGTGGTCGGACAGTTGATTGAGGTCATATCTCTCTCTCTATCTCCGATTGATTGATTGGTGCGCCGCTCTCTTCCTTATTTACACGTACGTAAAATTATTGAGATTTCTCGTACGTGCTCTTCACGATTTCAAACTTTACTTCTTCTTCTTCTTATATATAGTTTAGTTTGTGTTGGTTTTTTTGGTGAGCGCGCTCCTCTTTGATATATAAAGACGGCACTCATGGGTGTGAGTTTTTAATCCAATTTCAAACTGAGACTCACAACACAACTACGTAGCTAGCTATATATAGTTTTTGTACTCGTGGTCCATTGCCTTGCACTGCAGATCGATAACCGCTAAGTCTCCAACCCCCCTTGATTGGCAACCGATGAAGTAATTGGTGCAGATGTATAGGAGATTGATGTGACAGTCTATGAGGGCTACTGTGGAGGTAGGCATGGCTCATGGTGGAGGCAGCACTGGTCGGTCAGCTGGATTGTGTGTGTGAATGTAAAGGGATATCTAGAGTGGTGAAAATGAATTTGTTCGGTTTGGTTTTTTTATACCGACCGGCTTTGTGGTTTAGGATGTGACAAGGGTAGAATTGTTTTTTAGACTTTAAAACTGAATTATATATATATATATATGTAAAGTATTCCAAACAAAGGAATTAGAATTTCATGAGAATTCCATCCAGAATTCTAATTCCTTTCCTATCAAATTATATTTCATTATGTCAAATGCTATACCTAATTTGATAAAAATTATGCTAACTCTATAATAAAAAAGTTAAAAAAAAAACGGTCTTAATAACATTTTTAAAAATTAATGTTGTTTAAACAATTTCAAAAAAGTGTCATTAAATTATGCTAACACTATATATAATAAAAAAGTAAAAACAAAAAACAAAAAAGGCCGGAAAATTAAAGCATTGTTAAATATAATTTTAACAATATATGCTTTTAAAGTGTAAACTGATGGTTAGAATTTTAGGAGTAACCCCAACAAAACATATGATGATCAAGTTGCAATTTTCTTGTGTGTTATATAGCTCATCAAGTTGCAATTTAATTAGATGACACAATATTAATAGCTATTTAATAGGGTATTCGGTTGTAGCAATTAAGTTAAAAGGATGAATATTACAATATTCAAAAACCTAAGCCTGTCCTAGAAATTTGAACACTTGCAAAAAGCGTAAAATGATTTCTGATATTTTCATATTTATAAGTATATAGAAGCCGAGCTTTTGTTTGGATCACAGTGTACTATATCCCTTTATATATTAATTGTTCGGTTTTTCACTAAGAGGATTTGATATCTTATTTTTTCAATATAGCTTTTATATATTTGTCATTCTAATTTTATATCCTTTTATCTATATATAGTTCTATCTAAAATACATACAAGAAGTGAATTTGAATTGCGCTAGCTGAGAGCCCATGAGCCCATTTATAGTAATAAATTGATCCAAAAAAAAATTGAATTTGAATCTGCACTCAAAAAAATTTTTTAACCATAAAATCTACCATATTTTGAATTTGAAAATTCAATTGCATGCAACAAATTAGATTTATAATATAAAATAAATTTTAAATATAATAAGGATAATAATAATAATAATAATAATAATAAGAGAAGCGAATTGTTCGGTGTTAGAGCGATTGAAATGATTGACTTGAGTCTCCTATCTATAGGCAGAATCGAGTGGTCCGGCGGCAGGTGAATTTGAATCTTTCTGATGAGCATTAATGGTATATATTAATACAAGCTACGGATGTGATCCTTGAATGCTTGAGTCTTTCTGAGCATGCATGGTATTAATTAATACTCCTTCTGAAACCCAAAAAAAAAACTCAAATGTGTAGCTCACACATAAAAACAATTACACCACCTAAAATCGAACGCTCTTTATTATTATTTGGAACTCTTGTTTGTGAAGAACCATGAAAATTCAATTTCTTGAAAATATTCACTGTGTGTGTGTGTGTGTCATTGCACATAAGAACGTGAATATGCTTGTGTCAAATTTTTAGTAGTTTTAAAATTTTGCTTTCTTGAAAGCAGCAGCTTTAATTTAATATTAAATAAAATTTAAATTTAAGAATAAAACGTAATAATATAATGAATAATATATATTATGGATAGAGGAGATGGCTTGATATTTCATTAATATTGAGATATACAGATAAGAGCACTGGCATTGGCTTCATCAAGCCAATGCCAAATTTTGATGAAAAAAAAATAATATTTTATTATTTTGGTGAAGTCCTCTAAAACACACGCACCCGATTCATCAACTTCTCTCCCCGCAACATCACTGCCAGCGCTCCACTACCCGCATCGACCCTCCTCTCCGGCAGCGCCCAACCCTCCTCTCCCGGCAGCAACCCCCACACCCCCTCTCTCCCGGCAGCGACCCCCCCCCCCCCCCCCCCCCCGCATCGACCCACTCTCTCTCCGCAGACCCCCTCTCCAATAGCCGCCCCACCCCGCATCGACCCACCCTCTCTCCCGGCAGCGCCCACCCCCCTCTCCCAGCAACAATCCCCCCCCTGCATCGACCCACCCACCCTCTCTCCCGGCAGCGCCCACCCCGACAGCAACGACCCGATCCCCCCCCCCTACATCGACCCACCCAACTTCTCTCCTGGCAGCGCCCACCCCGACGGCAACGACCCCCCCTCTCCCAGCAGCCCCCCCCCCCCCCCCCTTTCCCGAATGACCTCAACGCATCCCCCCTCTCCCGGCAACGACCCACCCTAGCTTCGTCCCCCTCTTCCCCGGTGTCGTTCTCCCATCTCACTCGGCGTCGTCCCCCACCACAGGCGGGCGTTGTTTCTGCAACGACGCGAAGTCGAAGACTCGAAACCCGTTGATGACGCTACAGTTTCTCGCCAAATTTGGCGAAAGTATTACATTTACTGTAGATGAAAGCTAAATTTTTAGCTTTTGATGAATTCAATGTAGTTAAATTTTAACAAAAATCATCAAAAGTTTAAATAGCATCGGTCTTTAGTGAGACCGATGCCAGTGCTCTAAGGCTTTGCATGGTTTTGACTTTTTAAAATATTCTAACAGTGACGGCTTTTACCCTAGTAAGCATTAGGAGGGATCAGGATATATATATATATACTAAAATATAATAAAAACACAAAAAAGGGTCTCCTCCTTCACCAGATCCTAATTATCTATTATTTTTATTGATTTTGTTTTTGAAGCGTAATCTTCAATAATTTTTGTCGTTTCGTCAGACTACACCCTCCTACGTTTATTGTCGTTTCGTCAGACTACAATAATCAACTTGAGTCAATTATTGTGATGCCCGTGCAACCGTCAAGACCATGCAGACTAGACAACACCCTCATACGTGCCACGCGTCAAGAACCCAAACAGTGAAAGTAAAGTAGCCCGTGACCACCGAAAGAGTCACAGTTTTTGGTACCTTCAGAGGTGGCTTTAGCACTGCTCAACCACATAACAAATCTCGTAAAATGAGTTTTAGGCACTTTATGCGCTGATACTCATACCCAAGTTGATTGCTAAAAAAAAAAAAAACTAAAGGAAAAAAAGAAAAAGTAAACCCAACCTTAAACCGATCTTTTTGGTGCAGAGTGCAATTGGGCCCACCAGAGTAAGGCTGCTCACCTGCACCAGATTACATTTCCCATGTTTTTTAAAAAAATAAATAATAATTTTCAGTCTGGTGGTGGCTGGGATGTTCCACTCCCCAATTAATTAATTGTATGTGTTCCAGAAACAAAGCCACACACATCTCTCCTGCGGACTGAGACTTTGGTGTGGTATGGGGAGAAGGCAAACCTGCAGAATCCCAAATCCCAATGATGTGGTGGGTGGGCCTGCTTGTTTCTCTATAAATTAAATATATTTTGTCACCATCCCCATCCCAGTGCCTCTATCTCTCTGCCATATCCTGATTTTTCTTTTTCTTTTTTCTTTTTGTCCCTACAATTTTTCTATGGACATGAAAGAAGAAGAAGAAGAAAAAAAACCCATCAAATTGCATTTAATTCCGTGGCTCCTGTAAAGCCTTTGTGGTGGATGTTCATTTTACATGTGGTCTGTCTGCATGCTATTGCTATCATAAAGAGCCAGCTGTGAGCTGTTGGTGGCCCTGCTGATGACGAGTTTCACTTTGTCTTCCCCGTGCGACGCTTTTTCCTGAAAACTGTTTCTGCGGCTCATTTCTCCAAAAGCTTATCAAAATTGTTTTTGTTTGTTTGGTATTCTTGTTGTAGAATATGTCATTGCCTAGAAGTGGATATCTTGAATGATTTGACGAGTTTATGATATTGAACTTCATCACCGAGCTGTGAGAGCTATGTGTTGAAGTTTGCCAACTCGGAACAGCTTGGAATTCAGGTGCAGTTTCGTGTCGCTGCAATCCAAGGATTGGCTGGGAATCTGGCTTTTCACACAGGATTAAATCAAGCCTTTTAAAGGGGCTCCTGAGGTTTATATTTCATTTGGGAAGGGGTCATTTACAGAGCAGAAATGGAGCCACAGGGTCAGAAGAGTCTAGAGAGGGTTGTTTCTCAGAGGGCTCTGCAGATTGGGAGTTCATTTTCCTGCCAGATTTGTGTGGTGGGTTTTCTTTGTGGGGTGTGTCTGACTTCTCTGTTACTGGCTGCTCTCACATCAATGGGTAGTTTTGAGTTTGGTGGGATTTCAATTTCATCCCTTTCTGCAGGAATTTCCCCAAGGGATTCAAGTTCTGGACTCATTAGTAAGTTGTCAATTCCTATACTTCTTTCTGAACATGTTCTTCAATGCTTGTCGATTCTACCACTTGATATTCTATTTGTGGTTTTATTGTAGCGTTGGCTTTAAACTCACTAATTTTTCCTATGGGATCGGATTTAATAAATCTTTAATTGAATCCCATTAGCCTTTGAAAACATCATAGCGAGTTATAAATCACTCACTCTTACTTCATCCGCAAGCTATTAAGTCAATAAAACCATAATTGAAATGACTAAACTTTAGTGTGCGCTTGAAGCAACTTATAGTTTGAATAAAACTAATGCTTTTAACTCTTTTCCAATATGCAACTTTTGTAAAAGTGGTTAGATTATAGTATACTTTAAGAATAATAGGTTACCCACTATCTGAATGCGTCCAAAACAAGGAACTCTTATTCTTCCCCCTAGTGTCTGCCATTATCTCCATTTCCAAAACATGATTGCCTCGGGTCTGAAAAATGCCACTAATAGAAACTATGCTTCCTTCAGTTGAGTTGAGCCATTTATAACATTGAGTGTAATTTGTTGATACCAAACACAGCTCCTTTTCGTTGCTTTTCTGACAAAAAAAATAATAATAACCAAAAAAAAAAAACTTCATAAACCCATCATCACCATTATGTTATTTGTGTGAGATGCTGCCAATGGTAGGTAGATGCGTGCATTGCTGGTTGTGAGTAGGAAAGTGATTTTTTTTTTTTTTTTGTGTATTTGGTGGGTTGAAATATCAGGAAACAGTAATTATATCTAATTTCCAAAATTCACAAATGGAAGCTAACTGTTTTCGTTAATTGCAGGTATGGTCACGAATGGAGACTGCAAACCTCAACCCGGGAGTAGAAATGGAAGGATGGATTCATGGGGAAGTAACAACAAACACATTGTTGATGGGCAAGTCTCCTTGCTGTATTCAGCTTGGAGTGCTTCCCTGGGCGACTCGGATAAGGAGGAAAATAAGTTTCTGCGCCAAGTAAGACCCAGCAGGGCTAGCGTGCCAAAAGCCCCACATTTGGAGGACTGCAAGTTGAGCAGGCAAGTAAATGAACGCTATGACAACCATGGTGAGAACAAAAGCCTGCCTCCTTGGACATTGTGGAAGGGACTTCTAAATTCCCACGCAGCATCCTCAACTAGTGAGCAGCTGAGGTATCTCAGACAACGCATATCTGAAGGTGCTCATACTCCATGGGTATGTTGCCATTTAGTTGTCACAACGCATATAATCCTTACCCTGCCTTCGAAACTCGCAATATAGATAAGATTTTTCAGTCAATTACAGTTTCGCGTATGTTTTACATATTTGTGGAAGCGCATACGAAGTTGCACTAGCATATTTCAATTGTAGACGAGAACATGACTATTACTTCTTGAAAGACGTGTGTAACAACTGCATATATTCCTCCTGTTTAGAATAAACTGATATTCCTCACAGTAAGCTTTTGAACTTAACAGGTCGCAGGTTCAGAAGACGAAAATTATCCCTTGACAAGGAAAGTGCAATCTGATATTTGGACTCATCAACATCCCATACACTGTAGTGATCCGAATGTCAAATTTCTCATAGCAGACTGGGAGAAATTGCCTGGGTTCGGAATCGGGGCACAGATTACTGGAATGTGTGGGCTTCTTGCTATTGCAATCAATGAGAAAAGAGTCCTTGTTACCAACTACTATAATCGAGCTGACCACAAGGGCTGCAAAGGTAATTTCTCTATAACTAACGACATGATTGCTTAGAAAATTAGTTTTTTCTTTTTTTTTTGGTTTTTGTTGATGGGTGCTGATAAAGAGAAAGGGAAAACAATTATGTTTTTGTTGATGGGTACAACTTTAATTTCAGCCGTTACATATAACAGATCCAATAATAGCCCATATTCAATTATGTTTTTTAAAAACTACGTATTTGCTGTACATTAAATATGGGTTTTTGGATCTGATCTAAGGGCTAAAATTAAAGTTGAGTTGTTACTTTCCTTCTTTATCAGTATATCCTTAATGTTGATTTACTTTATTTTTACTTCGTGTTCTATATTACATTGTGATAGCCTAAATTTCAACTTGGAGAAGACCATATAATCATGCATACATTACATATTTGTAGGTGAATCCCGCTCTCGCTGGTCATGTTACTTCTTTCCCGAAACATCCCAAGAATGTCGAGACCGTGCTTTTGAGCTTATGAACAGTAAAGAAGCCTGGGACTCAGGAACCATAACCAAGAAAGAAAATTACAGTTCAAAAGTGATCTGGGCTGGAAAAATTCCCAGGCAAGCTATGGCATGTAGAAGCACATATTACTTCAGGCTATGCAATAAGGAGATCACATTGATACTTTATTTCCTGAGACCACCCCAACAATTGACAAGACTTCAATTTTTAATTGCAGAGTTTGGGGAAACCCATGGAATTATTTGCAGCCAACAACAGAAATAAATGGGACTTTAGTTGTCAATCATCGCAAAATGGATCGGAGGTGGTGGCGAGCACAGGTAAGAATGTGGTTATGATGTTTTAATGTTTGTACATATCAAATGAAAGGGAGCTTTGTCGCCATAATCTGATTTGATTCAAAATATGGTTAGGCAGCGCGTTACCTTATGAGGTTTCAGACTGAGTACACGTGTAGGTTAATGAATGCTGCACGTCACGCTGCATTTGGATGGGAAGCAGCACAAATGGTTCTGGCAAATGGAAACATACAAGAGGTTAGTCAAGCTAGACCTGAAAACCTGTTTCATGGAAAAGACCAGATGAGAAGACTGGTTAATTCCAATCCTGGCGTCCAGACTCCATGACATGTCAAGCAGTACTTGAGTATGCTTTAGATGCGCAAAATTTGAACTTTTGTAAAGCATGTTTGATATACAAAACATCTATTCAGCTAAGATGGCTGCTTCATAGAAAGCTTCAACATCCACGTGTTCTAATTTTGCCATCAGCTGTTTTTCGGTGGAAAAGTTTCCATACATACCCTCATTGATGACATTTTTCCATTGCAGGGTGATGTTACAAACAATCCTAGTCCTGGCATTGCAGATATGGTATGGTCTAATCACAAGCCATGGATTCCCTGGCCACTATTGAGCATGCATGTGCGAATGGGAGACAAGGCATGTGAGATGAAGATTTCCCAGTTCGATGAATACATGCACCTTGCCAACCGCATAAGGAAGTACTTTCCACAACTTCACAGCATCTGGCTCTCCACTGAAATGCAGGTTCAAAACCTTTCTCTTCCTTGTGTTCAGTGACATCCTTTCTTCTCTTCTCAAACAGTCAAACTTATCGCTGAACTACTCAAGTGTGTTGATTTGTTTCCAGGAAGTCGTTGACAAGACAAAATCCAACCCACATTGGAACTTTTACTACACAAATGTTACGCGCCAGGTGGGAAACATGTCAATGGCCTCTTATGAGGCAAGCCTCGGCAGAGAAACCAGCACTAATTACCCACTTGTTAACTTGTTGATGGCCTCTGATGCGGACTTCTTTGTCGGGGCTTTGGGTTCAACATGGTGCTTCCTTATAGACGGCATGAGAAATACTGGAGGAAAAGCAATGGCAGGATACTTGAGTGTTAACAAGGACCGGTTTTGGTAGATTTGGTCCCTTCATCAAAGCTGGTTGTCTGTGTTTTATGTGATCGTATATGTCTGTGTGTATATGTGTTTGTGTAGAGTGTAGTTGTGATTGCGTTTGCATGAACGCAAGACCATTGCCTCATAATAAAACATTACCGTGTACATATGATTACAAAAGCAATTATATTGTCAATTTGTCAACTCGAACTCTTGGCAAATATGTGTCCCCAGCAGAAAAGAGACGAGTCCCAAATTTAATGACCAATGCAAGGAAAAATAATCTCAGATGAGCAAGGCAAGCTATGGGAAGTGGACGCTCCCTCCCTCTGTTGGACCCACGTGTCTTCTCTGAGGCCCAAAGAGCAGCCTTGGCTGATTGATTCTGAACGTAACTAACAGCTGTATGATGCTGGGCCTTCTTGGGCTGCTCTTATTGCTCCTTTGCAGACCCCCCTTGACTTGAAACAGGCCTTGGCTCGATGTCTCAGATGAGTTAAGCTGTTGTTAAGCACTTCGGCTAATGGGCGCCCTCCATCAGTCAGCTGTTTAGACTGTATACAGGTTGGTTCATCAGCGAAGGCATCAAGCAGTAGCTAGAAATGCCCTTTGCAGGCCCCTAGACTTCACTGGCAGTGGGTCACGCAAGCGTGTCCAAAAGCCATCATACGATATTCTTTCTAGAGCCGAGTTTTATAAAAAAAAAAACTTCTTATTAAATTATTGTTAGTAAATATGATAATTATTTAAAGATAAAAAAAATATATTACATTTTATATTTTTGTCAAAACGCCTATGATAATTATTTTCTATCATAATTTTTATTTTTATTTTATATTAAATTATAAAAATATTATTAAATAAAAAATAATATAAAATATTATTTTAATTATACAGAGAATAATCAAAGGAATATATTTATATAAGAAATTAAAAAATAATTTAAATCTATAAAATTAGAAAAAAATGACATAGAAAAGTTGTGAGTGCAGGCAAGAAAAAACACCTCATTCCGAGCCGCGTAGAACAGTGTATCACAATCACTGAACTTGATTGATAATCATTGATGATGATGTAGTAGTAGTAGTGGTTGTTGTTACACATTGGTTTTTCATAAACACGTACAGTAGACGAACAAAAGCAATTAGAGAAACGACCCTCCAACATCACATGGCACAAAATTACAACAGGAAACAGATAAAAAGGCTCTTCTTAAAAATCAACAAGAAGCAATGCGCCTAACTATTACCTTGAAAATCCATTTGATCAAATAACTGGAACACAATGGTCGGATACAAGCTGGTGTCAAGAATCTCCCCTCCTTTTTACCATTCTAAATGAGATCCTGATTTGATAAATTGTACCTGATACAACTCTTCTAGGACTGGACTATTCCAATTCGTCATTCAACTGTTGTACTCCACCGTCGCTTCCCTTGGGCAGAGGTGGTTTCCTATGTTTCCTGTTCTTGGCTTTCTTAGCCTTCATCCGTCGTTTTTTCTCATTGGCATCAATCCATGTGTAATCATACGGTATGTGGAAAGGATCAATTTCTTCCTTGCAGCAGCGACTCTCACCATCGCTTGGCTGCCCACTCCGGTTCCCTCTCATCCATGAAATCCATGATGTTGAACCCTCTGATTCCTTGGACTTGGAGTCTTGGAAATGTGCAGGGCTAGAAAGAGGGGTCGAAAACTCCTCCATTGGTTGAAGCTCCTCAAATTTTGTAAAGGTTACAATAACCCGAATAGTTGGGACAATGGGAATGGCGACCTGCAGAGAAGAATCAATTATTCCTTTTCATAAATGGAAAGCAGAACAGCATGATCTCTGGAACCGTTTAAAAGTTCATCCCACAGCAAAATCATTCTTATATCAGAACAACAATAATCGGCATATATTATTGCCAATAAGCAAGAACACAATACTATAAGGACTATCCAAATGAGAAATTAGGTAACATATTAGTGGGATAATGCTGCAATTATTCATTCCCATAAACCTTGCTCTCAAGAAAAATAAAAAATTGCCAAAGGGTATAAGAGGGCCAAAACAAAACAACATTACTTGCTACTAATTTGGTAATAATGATAAAAAACATACATTTCAAATTTAAAAGATTATAGAAAACAGAAAAACGGTACAAAGAAATCTTACAAACAAGAAACCCATAAATGAGTGTGTTGTATCAAGGAAAATGAAATTACAAAAGAATGCTAAAAGATAACAGACTCCTCAAAATAATTTTTTAACTGGGCTGACCTTGGAAAATCATACAAACTTAAATTTTCTTTTAGAGGCAGTCCTATTTTAAGATAGGGCTACATACCTTCAAATCCTAAGATGAACCAGATTTAAAATGAAAATATTTGTCTTATTATTGGGATAACTCCAATTGAAAATAAAATGAAAAAGAATCACTTATTGGTTTAGTCATTTAAAACAAAGGCCAATAAATGCAGCTATTAAGAGGGTAAAAAAAATGATATTGAGCAAAATAAAAAATTAATGGAAAAATCAAAAATAACTTTTATTAAAATCGAAACAAAGAATAATCCGTGTATTTGATTCAATATAAACTTTTTTGTCTATTTTGATTCATATAGCTGACCACAAATTATTGGGATTAAGGCTTGTTCATTTGATTTGGTTTGATTTAGACAGTCATATTTTAAGATTAAATGCAGCTTTGGACTATATTCTCTGGGTACGGACAGTAACATGACCATGTGAACAGGTAAAAATTATGATACCATTGAACTTTCAAAACTGTGAAAAAAAGGAAAACAGGAGCTATTTTTTATGGAAGCACTTTTCACATGTAGCAAAGTTAGATATCTCATGCTGCTTGCCTAACATGACACAGCAAAAGTAGTAAATTTCAATTTCAGAGAATAGCATATACAACAAGAATGATAGTGTTGACAATGCCGAGGTCAGACATCATTGTCACAACAGCCTCATATTGGATACATTGAAATTTCATGAAGCACGTAAGGGATGGGCTGCCTCCAACTAGTGTATCACTCTTTTGGGTCAAACAAAACTCTTTCTAGCTGCGTCTTATTATTTCTAAATTTCAGGGTTTATTAGTCCATGCGTCCATCAAAAAAAGTAAAAGCTCACTAATACAACATAAAAGAAGCATAAAATGTAATTTTATGAACCAGCTAGTGGAAAATTTGTTAATGAGGGTCATTGTTTCATAAAACACCACTTGCTTCTGAGATGTTTTCCTTCTCACTTCTTCCTTAATACTGTAACTATTGAAGTACATAGCCCTCCTCATCGATCAACTTTCAAAGCCAGTGCATCTTGTCTTCTTCGTTACAAGTGAAAGAATCATATTGGGGTACATGGTTGCTTTGTGTCTGAGAGGAAATTTTTTTAAGTCAACATTATCTTTGTAAAACATGTGAAGACAAGAAATTAACCTGCTGATATCTTTACAAAGTCCCTTCATGGAAATAGTGCTAAGTACATTTGTAAGAAGCAAGGCAGGTAAGGTTAACTTGTTGCGAAAGTACAATATAAAGACTCCATCTTGAGGCAAAATTAATTTTCAGGGGGTAATTGCGAGGGAATGCAGTGGCGCCATTAGTTGTTTAGCTGATTCATTAAGAATATCTACTAATTTAACATCTTCTGTGACAATGAAACGATGGAGACCCCAAACCCTAATGGGAATATTATTTCCCCACCATTAATTAATCTACTTGTGCATCACTGAACAAATGAAGAACCTAAGCCCTAATGGGGATACAATTTCTGACACTCATACTCTCGCCACTTTGTCTATAATAGGGAAAAAATTGCAAATGGTTAGTCATAGAATTACACACATGAAGATATATCAATGCAAAACATATTATCAATAAAATTTAAAATCAAAATAATTAGAAATTAAATTGCTTAGAATACAGAAATTAAAATAATTAAAAACTACAATAAGTATATGCTGTTGCTAGAATGTGATAACAAGCGGACAAAAGAGACCACAAATGATAGCCACAAGCATCAAAGTAGCAAGAGAAGAAATAGGTAATTACCTTGACAGGAAATGTACCAGGGGGTAGTTTAGTAGTTAAAAGCTCCCTGAGTCTCCGAATTGCTTTAACCTTGTTAGCTAAGATGTCAAGTAAAGGCAACAGTTCATCAGTTTTCAAAGGGAAATCTGGTGTCAACCACAGAACAGGTCTCAAACCCTTTTTGTATTCACTCTCATTCTTGGTCTCCCCAATTGTCCCTTTCTTCTTTTTCTTTTTACTGGATTTGTCCTTTCCCTTCTTAACATCACCAGCATCATCCCGGGAAAATTCAGATGACGATCTTTGACTTTCATTTGTTCTATGATTGCTACATTCCGGAGCCAACTTAGAAAACTTCTTCAGAATCTTTGAATCTTCAGGGTCATCAGCTCCATTCTTCATTGTCTTTTTGTTCCAACCAAACCAACTCTTCTTCTCCTTTCCAGAACTACTGGCATCACAAGTTTCAAAGGAACCTACCGAGCCATTTTCATGGGAGTCAAGGACCCCGTGTTCTTCATCCTCTGAATTCCCCATGCGAAGAGCAGAATCCAACTGCATCCTTTCTTCAGCTGTCAGAACATCATTATACTCATCATTGGCCTCACCATTTGCTACCCTATCATCACCATCTACAGAAAAAAGCTCCTCATCCGTCATCGCCCCAGGTACCCTCCGTGACTTGACACTCACCATCACATGAAGCATATCATAGATCCTGGCCTTCCAATTCCCAACCATTTCAGTTCTCTCTTGTCGCCTCCAATTTAAATGGGGAATAAGCTCAGCTTGAGTAACATCAATTCCTGGCCTATACATGTTTGTCTGAGACATCAATGCCACTTCATGGGCAACTTCAGCCTCTGTTGGTTGATTGCCAGCCCCCTCCAAAGCATTTGTTATTTCTTTCTCTTTATGGGAAAGGACAATTAAAGACCCGGGAGGCAAAGATATATTACTATCTTCACAAGAGTACCCTTCCCCAAGGAACATGAAAGTCTGATCAGACCGTTGAATCCGAAAACCATCAAACCCAGCAAGGGTCATGTCAGCACGAAGATTTGAACCACGTTTCCAAATTCGGTAAGTGTCTGAGGGGGCAATTCGGCCAATAAATGGAATCACCGAGCTCTCAAAATGGAAAGTTATCTCCATGTAGAAATCACGAATACGTGCTGCAGAGGCAACAATACGTGGAAGACGCCGGCACCATTTAGCCCAAGCAAGGGGCTGGTAGTGCCGGGCTATGACCATAGCAATAGATTCCTCTCGCGCACAAACTGCTTCTTGAAGAGCACTCCAACCATGTTCATTCTGAAGGCTCCAGTCTGCACCAACCGCCATTAATATTTCAGCTGATATTGGATCTCGAAGGCGGACAGCGAGGTGAAGCGGAGTCTCGCGCCCAGGAACATCACGTCGGTCTATGACAGCCGAAACAGTGTCTGCTACCAACTCAGCCTCAAGAGATTGAGCTTCATTATTAACATCGCCAGCTTTTGCAAGTGGAGGCAGATTTGATAGAAGGCGCCTGAGAGCAGTATGATCTCGACGTATGACTGCTATGTGAGCTGGGCTGTGGGTATATTTGGACCAATCTTCCATGATACCGGTTCTCTTGGCTTCTAAGCTATGGTCTTTTTCATTTCTGACAGAAATTTAAGTAGGGAGCTCTGAAGTTAGACTTAGACAGGCTACTATGTATACAGTCCCCATACAAGATCGTATAAGATTTCATACCCTCGGACGGGTATTGAGCTCCGCTTACAGGTCTTCAAACAAATCTAGATAGTGGCACGACTTAATCAAGAGCACCTAAAAAAGGCCCTTTACATGAGCCAAGAGAAACACCAGAATGTAAAATTCAAAACGCCCAACAGCCTATCTCGGTCGCCATTGCAAAAAGACCCACCACTCTTGTAGCTCAGCAGACATCAGGTTTAGATCCATCCTAGCAGAGACTAGAGCACTTACTTCTCTAGCTACTAGTTACTTGAACAGCTCATATCTGCACAGTCACAAAAATCCAAATCCAAGTAAAAATGAGTGTAAATCCTATAAATGAACAAAATAAATAACTCTGCTGCATGAATTTCATACAAAACAAAAACCCGCAATCAAAATCATTCAATCAATCAATCTCTCTCTCTCTCTCTCTCTCTCTCTCTCTCTCTCTCATTTCTTAAATTTCCCGTTTTGAACACAACCCAGCACTCAGAATTCACTAATTCGGAAACCCTTTTCCCACATCCATTTATACATCCCATCCCCATATCAAAATTCACAAATTCCCCGAATCAGGGCCTCTCTCTGTCTCTCTACCCCTCTCTACAGATTAGTTCTAAACACAGACAAAGAGTAGAGCGAGAAAGAAGTCGAAGACTGTAGAGATACCTGGGAAATCATAACCGAATGACCCAGGAACGCTTGAAATCGAACTCCGGAAGAGATCAATTAGGGTTTATTGCGGCAGCTGCAGATGATGATGGGTGTGTGTGAGGGAGGGAGGAGAGAAAGCAATCGGACGGTGGTGAAGCTCCCGGTGATAGGATACACGGCGTGGATAAACTCTGTACGGAGTCCCACATTAATTAATCTGACACCACCAACGTGCACCAGACTCTCTCTCTCTCTCTCTCAGCTCAGCCCCTCTGTTTCTGCATTTTGATCAGGGCTCGGTCGCGTCACTTTTGCCCTCTTTTTTCTTTCTCTCTCTCTTCACGGCTTAAGAGAGGCCGATGGGTATTTTTTGGAATTTTTTTAGACCACAATGATGGTTAATGATTGTGAAATGTGAGAGAGGGACTGTGAGAGTGCAGAGGAAATTAAATAACATGCAAAATTACACCCAAATAATAAATAAATAAGAGCATTTTATATAGCCTCTCCAAATTTTAAGTCTATATTTTTAAAGCCTATTTATTGTTTATTTATTCACTTGGCCGGCAAGTGTTTGAGATCGATTTCAATACATTGAAAAATGGTTCATTGAAAATGATTGGCAAGAGAAAATATATTTTTTAATAAAAAAAATAGTAATAAGTTAAATATAGATGGTGATTATTTATTTTATTAAATTTTTTTATAAATTATTTATTTTTTAATTTTATTATTTATTTATTTTATTAAAACATATAATCTAAAAAGTGAAATCAAATGTCCCTTAAAGCATTTAGACGTTATTTGGTATATGTTTTTAAAAATAATTTTTTATATTTTAATACAGCTTTTTGTTTTGGCAAGTGTTTTGCATTTTTATTTTTAAAAATTATCCGTTTTCAATGGTAGAAAAACGAAAACATTTTATTAGTGTTTTCATGTGTTTTTCGTCTTCCTATCGGCCTCCTCCTCCCGCGGCCTCTCCCTGTGCTTGCTCCCCCTGCTACGGCTACCGTGGCTTGACACCTTGACACCCCTGCGCAAGCTTCCCTAGCACGACAACTCCCTCACCCCGCCACCCCCCGATGCGAGGTCCCCCTGCGCGAGCTTCCCCTGGTACAATAACTCGCGAGACGACTTCCCCTGCTAAAAAAATAGAACATAAAATAATCTCCAAACAAAAAGATATATTCAATTTACCAAAAAATACTTTTCAAATATAGTTTTTAAAACTAACTTTTGAAAACAAAAAACCAATAATATCACCAAATATATCCTAAGGATATGTTTATATGCATAAAAAATTATTTATTATTGTAGATCCAATTAATAAAATATAAAAAAGTACAAAAATAAAAATTTTAATTTTAATTTTCATTAAAATTAAATAATAATCACGAGATTCACTTATTTTCAAAACATAATTTACAAAATGATATTTTAAAATGACTATACGACTATTTGAATCTTTATTAGAGTTTTTATTTGAATTTTAAAATGTTTAACAGAAAAGACAATATATTTTAAAAATAGTGTATTCTTTTAAAATCGAATCTCATAAAACAAAAAATATATATTTGTATCAAATTTAATTTAGTAAAATAAAATTACAAAATAATTTAAATTTCTATTAAATTGGAGTTTCAATTTAAAAATTATTATAAATAATTTTTAAAAAATACAGGACTCACACATTTTCAAAACATGATTTAAATATTAATTATATTATAAAACTGTGCCAATCACATTTTTATGATTTAAAAATAGATGTCCATTTTGGAAATAGGTACCGTAAAGGTTTTGTTTCGAATAATCCCCTGCCTTTATTTTTTATTTAAATATGCCCCACTTACGTATTAAGAAAAAAAGGTTTTTTGTACTCCCTAATAAATTGTCTTTGGAGTAAACATAATCTATGTTCATAGATCACTCACTTGCTTTTAAGTTTTAACTCCATTTAATTCTAATATGGATACTCCTGTAATTATGTAAATTTTCAATTATTGTAATCTTTTTTGAAAGTAACCTTGACGAATTATTAATATTAGGTTGCTAGGCAATTAGCGGGACATTATAGATTTATTTCATATATAAATATAATATTTCACAACTTTAGGAAATGAAACAAAATCAAATTTGTTTTTGCCAATTTAGGAATGTTCATATTATTATTTTTGAAAATATAATTATTTTAAAAATAATAAATTTAAAAAATTTAAAATTATGAGTGATATAAATCCATCTGGATTAAAAGTCTTCAAAAATATCAATATGTAATCAAATAGCTATTATGCAAATTTTATGATCAATTAAATCATAGGAATTTAAAATTTTATTAATGAGGACAGTAAAATTTTAATATTGTTAAATATCGTTTCTTTTTAAAAAAATAAAGGCATTTTTATACTTTATTTCAGCTATTAAAATTTAAATGGAATGAGTAATGTAAAACTTTTAAATAATCAATAATAATTTAAATAATTTAAAAAATGATACGAAAGATATAAAAGAGAAATGCAATAAAAATAAAAAAATGCAAAAGAAAAAAGAAAAAGAAAGAAATGAAAAAAAAACAGAAAAAGAAAAAAGATGAAAATTAAATGAAATTAAAAAATGAAAAACAAAAAAATGTTAATGAAAAACGAAAAAAATAAAGGGAAAAAGGAAATGAAATGAATGAAAAAATGAAATAAAAAAATCACTGAATGTGTGATTAAAATTATGAAGAGAGACATAAAAGAAAAGAAATAAACAAGGAAGAACAGGAAAAGGAAAAAAGTGAAAACAAAATTGAAATAAAAAATGGGAAATGGAAAAGAAATTAAAATTAAAAAGATAAAAACAAAAAGAAAATTGAAACTAAATAAAAAATAAAAAGAGATTTTAAAAATAAAAGTGGACAAAAAAAAACAAAAGGGAAAATGAATGAAAAACGGAAAAAAAATTGAAAAAGGAAAAGGAGAGGGTATTTGTCGTAAACCCACTTTAAATAAATTTTTAACTGCGTATAATTAGCTTAACCTATATCATTATCTACAAAAAAAAAGTTATGAAATGCAATTCAACTTACTTAAATATTTATTTAACGAACTAACAAAAAATAAATATATAATTTGAAGGATTTTTTCAATTGCAATATTAAATCAATACTAATTAAAAACTTACCTGGGAAAGTTAATTAATCAATGCAGTTTAAATTCACACGAGTGTTATTTATTAGTATTTCAATAAATAAATTATAATTTCATAATTTAATTGCACCAATACATTTTATAAATACAAAATAAACTATAAACTTATTCCAATCCAAATGATTATCATTTAATTCTCAAAATACTATTATGTTCTTTACGAAACAAATTTATTCACTCAAATAAAATTTTAACACACAATGAATTATAAAATTAATATCAATCAAGGTATTAAATTAATAAATCAATGAATTAAAGAATTAATTAATAACACATAAAATATCAAATTAAACAGTATGAATTCAAAACAGTATATCATGTTAATGGCTTAAATTACTACTTCGTAGCATTTTCCAACCAAAACTTGAAGTTGCGTAGTTAAAATCACAAGTTATCCCTTTTGTATTAGAATTACAAGTTAAAATCATGTACTAATTAAATGTTTACAATAAAAGCTTAAATTGTAAGTTAGGAGTTTTTAAGCTTAAACTAAAAGTTAATTAAGCCGAGAACATTGAATGACAAGTTTTTACATTAAACTGCAAAATTCGTTATTCCCTAAACCAAAAGTCGGATAATTACATGTTTAAATTGCAAGTTTGAATCTTAAAGGCTTATTGAATAAAAAAAAGTGTTACTACAGGATAATTTTGGTATAAAAAGAGAAGCCATACTTGAAATGTATTAATCTCTATATATTATTTTCACTGGGTTTTCTTTTTCTTTATTTCATAAATTTGTGAGATATTAGTACATATTGGATGATTGGATTTGTATGATTTAAAATGCCATTGTGGTGGGATATTAGCCTAGGCCTCACCCCTCTTGGTTTATTTAAATACAAGAGCTACACGTCATCGAATAAGAAAATGTAAACCTTATAATTTATTGTTTTATCACTTTTTATCTTTTTTTAGACTTGAGTAAAAAATGCCAAAACCATTTTTTAAAATTTTAAAATATTTTTAAAATGGCTTAAGTGACTTTGATGTTAGATGGTTAATGTTCATACTCTAATTGCTTAAAATCAAATTTAATTGTGGAAATTATTTTTATTTTATTTTTTCATGATGTTCTAACATGTCAAAATCTCTTTTTTTTTTTACTTTTTACCAGAAAGGACCTTTGATCATATATTTCTTTTTTCTTTCCCAACAAATATTTATACAAAATAATAGTAATAAAGCAAACCAAATAAAAACTCATATTTTAAGAAAAATATCAATTTTGAACGTTGTAATTGTGCTGATCTTTTTTCACACGTAATTGACTTCAGAGCTTACCTTTTGACTCATAAACCTTCTTTTAGGTAACTAATTGATAAATGTTTTATCGTACTCGTATTATCGAGACATTTATAATATTTAACTCGACCTATATAGATAGAATAAGTAAGGTCAATCCCACAAAGATATTAACTACTTCTTAAACTAAAGGTATACACTATGACATGACATAGGAATAAGAAAGATAAATAATCACTAAAATTATCCAAATTGACCATAATATCATAATTAACCATAATATCATAAATTAGGCAATCAACCCAATCAAACATTAAGCAACTACACTCTCAATCAATCTAGCAAGAATTCATATATGATAATAATAAAACAAATATTCAATCACAATAGAACAGAAACCCCAATTTAAATAATAATTTATACAAAATCTAATTACAAGAACAAGCTATAAGTTTAGGTTTACAAAGAGAAAGAGAAAACTAATCTAAATTAATATACAAATCCCAAGTCATCAATCCAAGATCCATACTATCCTCTATAGCCTTGCTCATTTCTTTTTGCTTTTTCACCCATGGCCTTGATAAAGAACTCTGATTGTACAACATCTCCTCTCTTGCTCCTATTGTGTGTGTGGTGGTGATGTGTAAAGAAATGAAGTGAGGTATATGGTGTACGTATAATATCCCATTTTTTTTCTTTTAACCACCTTTATATAGGTCCTTTATTATGGATTACAATATTGACTCACCCAACCTCGACACGATTTAATCTACCCTGATAAGCTATTGAGTCAGGTTCGGGTCTTGTCCGACCCACTTTGATCTTGGTTTTTTGAAAAAAAAATATTAGGTAAAAATGTCGACCCACTCCAAAGTGCCCAAACCACCGAGGTGGGTCGGGTTTGGGTTGGGAATTTGCATATTCGGGTTAGGTTCGGGTCAAGCAGTATCTGAGCATGACCTGACCCTTTGCCATCCCTACTTTTAACTAAAGAGTTCCCACCATCCCAGACCTTCACTTGTTGACAGATACTTGGGATACAACATTGAATGTGTCATTCTAGTAAGTTAAGATGGTTTACTAGAATAAATGCCGAGACGACAAAGGAATAATGGTTGGACGAGTAAATTGGTGGTTTGGATAATTTTACCTATTTAAAAGATTTTAATTGTGTTGCCTCCTAAGTACATCAACATGCCAATTTTGCCAAGAAAATGTGGTGAGGTAAAATTTATTCGACCACTAACTTGTTTATCATATTAAGTTTCATGATCTCTTTTTTAAACACTATAGTTTTCCAAAATTTATTATAAAATATTACAAAATCACCATAAAAACTCCAAAGACACTACCAGTGAATGTTAAATCATAAAATTCACAATTAAAGCAACTTTTGGGTGATAACCAATATAAAACCCTTTCTTTATTGGGGTTTGGATGGATAGGCCGTGTACAATGCATTATTAAATATGGGGAAACACTATAGATATCATAAATTAAAATCTTATTTTAGTGATCCGAATGTGAGCATGTTTTGGAGTTTTTTTTAAAATTTATTCTTATTTTTGTATGAAAAATGAAAATTTAGGCATCCAGATGAATGCTCTAATACTAATCACACCCTATGTTGGTTAATGGTGACTTCATTTTTTATTTTTAAAAAACTTTTATCATGATATATTTTGTTTGGAGCTCATTGTGCAATGCTAACTCAATAGGCCATCAAAACTTTGTTTGGTTGGAAATTTTTAAAACTTGATTTTATGTTTAAAAACAATATTGGAACACAAAAATGTGTTTGATACAACTATTTGTTGAATAAAGTAATACTTTATTAAAATCTGAATTTAAATAAAATATTTTATTTCTGTTTTTAAAAGTAAGTTTTAATTATTTTATGTTTTCCAATCTAAATTTATTTTTTATTGGACATATTCTTTAGTCTTTTAATTATCTTCTATCTAGTTTATTATCTAGATCTAATTAGGATTTATTTAAAAAAAGTTAAACACTTTAATTTTGCTAAAAAAAATATAATTACAAAATCATAAAATAAAACAAATCGAGTTACATGTTTCACACGACTATCAAATTACAGTCGACTCCACACGTCAATGATTTAATAGGTGGATGCCAATAAGTTGGCTCTTGCATTACTTTGGCTCAAAAGATTAAAGATTTACTTTTTATTGCAAATTACTAATAACATGTTCACCAAAAAAGTGATGCAGATTCAATTGAGTTTGAGGTCCAAATTGCTTAACCTAAAAGTAGTAAATATTGAATTAAATAAATAATTGGATGTTAATAAATTCTAGAACACTAATAATTATTAGTTGTCAAATTCAGGAAAAAGAAGATTACAATGACAAATAACAATGAGTTCAAAAAGCTATAAAACCGAAGTCTTCTCAAAACATAGAATCATCAATACTAGCCATTAACCAAGATGAAAAGAATAAGAGAGGAAGGGTAAGGTAAATGCCACAGAGAGATTGAAGTAGTGAATCTCTTTCGAGAAGGAAAATGTTAAATTGAAAGTTAATACTGATACTAAGTCTAATGTGGTAAATGTTTCAAATTAGAGACAAAGGTAAGGGTGTTAAGATCTTTGATTAAGGTCTAATAACGATTTAAAGAAATATAACATAATATTAAAACTTTAGTCCAAGTAATTTAAATAATTAATTTTTAAAACAGAAAATAAAAATAAACTTATAATATAAGAGTTTATAATCATCAATAGTTAATAATCTGAATATATTCAAATATAACTTATTTATATGCGAAGAATCAAAAATATATTATAATTAGAAAAATTAAGTAAAATATTAAAATATTATAATAGGAATTAAATAAAAATAATAATAAAAAGAAAAAAATAAAGTAAAATAACAGATGTCTTATGTGTGCGTGTCGATCAGGTAGGTCCATAATACGACACAGGCAACATCTCCATACGACACTCCGCGAGCGGCACGGCAGATACGGACAGGCTGTAGGTCCGCTCAGGTAGGTCCGCATCTAGCATTATAGGGGAAGGAATAAAGCTGCTGGTGATATCGCTAATGGACGGGGCTAGGAATTAGTGAACTACATTCGTGCTGAATGAATGATGCTAATACATGCATGAACTACCTGACACACCGGGGCAGGAGAGGAAGATGGAGGAAGAAGGATCTGGAAATCTTTTCTCGAGGGCACGAGAGACGGAGGAAGACGAATCTGGAAGGCGTGAGGGAGAAGAAGACGAAGACCTCGATCGTCTGGTGCGATCTGAGGGGACGAAAACCACCGCACGTCCGACAGATAGAGAGTACCACCATGGTTTGATGACCTCGTCTGGTGCAATCTGATGGGACAGAGACCACTGTCGTTGACCGTTTTTGTTTTAGTATGAATATAACTAACAACATTGGTCAGAGGGTAAAACATTACATGTTATAATACCATTAAAACAAAATAAAACAAATAAATTAAAACGTGCAAGTTTGCCACAATTAGGCCAAGATAATTACCTACTTATAGGCTTGGCCACTCACTATGTGGATAAATCAAAGGAACCCATTAATGTTGTTGCTGTCCAAAATGGGGTTGCAAATTGAAACGAAGCAGTAATGATCAAACTCACCTTTAAGGCTTGATAAGATCGAGCCATTATTCAAACATGGCAGGGGCATAAACAATTAAACATATCATTGATTGTAATTAGGATGGGTCAACTATGCATTACCAAAATAAATAAAAGAACGAACGAGCAATCCACAATATGAAACTAGAATAAGTTTAATTACTACTCACCTCACTTCTTCTGCTCATTAATTCTAAATATTTACAGAGTTAATTGCGCGCTTAGTTTTAATATTCAAAGAAAAAAAACAAATACATCATGCATTTTCACAAATTCCAATATATATCTAATAACTTTTCTATACTTTCATTTCATTTTCCATAAGAGAAATAGAATTTTCGATATCTTTTTCATACTTTCCTAAATTTTCTATAGCATTCAGGAGTTGTCTTGTCGCCTCCCAAGTAATGATATAATATATAATAAAAAAATAATGATAACAAATTTTATTATATAAGTGATTCATGTGACATTTAATATTTAGAATCAAATTAATTTTATGAAAATATGTAAAATTAAGTCAGATGGACTTAAAAAAATAAAACGCTAAAGTTAATATTAAATAATGGGTACAATTTAAATAAAATAAAATCCTATAAAATAGGGCACATGTGGCCTCTCCTCCTAAATAGAAAATATCAATGAAACCGTGGGGAATAATTTAAATTAAAAAAAAAAAAAACATAATCGCAGGCATGTGTCACCATGTGTCGTGCCATGCATGAACTTTTTTTCTTATGGGCCTAAGCAATAATGAGTACCCACTTTATGAAATTGAATAAATATTAGCACACAAAGTTTATCAATAATTCAATATCCAAATAATTATCACGCCCGTGTCACGTGACAGAGGAGGGCTAGAGAGAGAGAGAGATCAGAGGGGGGGTGGAGCCGTGGAGGTGGCTACCGTCTTCAACAAACCATTTTTTTTTCTCGTCTCTGCTATTATTATTCTACGCTTCTCTCTCTTGCTCTCGCTCTCTCTCTCTCTCCTCTGAGTCTCTCTCCCCATCGATCCGACGACAAATTAGGGTTGGTCCCCGTCGCCTCGCCTCCAAATCCGAGCATTCCAATCCAATTTTTCCAAATCTCATCCCAAATTCGAGGTTCGTGGGCAATCCCAAAGCAGCTGCCGATTCGAAGGCATCGAGGAATGTCCCAGTGAGCTCGTTTCGAGTCGCCTAGGGCTCGCGATTCCAGATTTCCAGAGTTTCGTTCCTGCGCTTTCTTGATCCGGTGCTGTGGATGAGATCGGTGTTTGGGTGTTAGGTGGAATCGGGTTGAATGGGTGGAGAGATTGTCGGGGATGTGGTGTCGCTGGACACCGAATTGTTGCAGCTTCAGGAGGTCTCGCCTTTGGCGCTCAAGTTGAACCCTCGCCTCGCGGAGGACCTGTTCGAGCAGTGGCTCTCGCTTCCCGAAACGGGTCGAGTGGTACTCATTTCGATCCCCCGACACTTTACTTCCGTCTTGAGTTTGTAGTCTCTCGATTTGTTGTTTTGATTGTATTGGGTGTTGAATTGCACTGTCTGATATAGCTTTATTTTTATCATTTTGTTTTATTAAGAATTCGCGCTTGCATTGGAAATTTGATTACTGCTGCTGTCTAACTATATTGCAGCGGTGGTTGTGATATTATTTCATTGTGAGTTTTAAAATGGGTTGCAAAAAAGTGTTCGTAGATTTATACTGATAGCAGCGGTGCCGCAATACATTTTTTGTGGGCAGCTGTGTTCATGTTTAGATGAATTGCGTTGTTTCTTGTTGGAAGCTCCCCTCTGCATGGTGTTCTCAAAACATTTTCTTCAACTGTTTCAATTTGTTTTGTTTTTTCCCATGAGATATGAAAGTTAAGTTCAAAATGGAAAGCCTAAAACGAACTATTTAGTTATTTTCTATTCCGTTTCAATTTTTTGTTTTAGGTTATGTAGGCCATTGTATTACTGCGATTTGTATACTTTTGATAAACTAAAATTCAGTAAAAAAAAGCTATGCCTGTACAATATTTAAAAATTCATCTATAGAGTCAGAAAAACTATTATTTCAATAGTGTGTAAACTGTAAACCCTATAATAGGCAAGAATGAATCCCCAGTTTGCCAAGCTAAATAAGAAAGACTATTTGATTTTTAAAACATAGCAAGTATTGTCTGACATCAGAAAAGTAAGACTGAAGACATTGATAATCTAAATGAAAGTCCCCCTTTGGAGGAGATCAGTAAAAATTTGGAATTTCCTCAGAAGACACCTACTACTACTAGATAAATTTATGACATATAAATGTAATTTAATGATCTTGATAATAGCATGTACTTGTAATGATTATGGGTAGTTCAACCTCATATGGGTGTCTGATGTATTGTCCATTGCGACTTAAAACTAGAAGTATGGAATGCGAAGATATAAAGTTTGACAACTGAACTAGTTCAGTTGTAGCATGTAGATGCGACTTTGGAGTAATCTTCTTCTGGATTTGAGAAAGCAAATAAGTGTTGTTTTTCGTTTGTTTCCGAGACTTGGAGTTTCCTTCAATTCTATTTTTAATAAAATTAAATTTGACATATAAATGTAATTTAATGATCTTAATCATTGTATTGCTATGTATCTTGATAATAGCATGTACTTGTAATGATTATGGGTAGTTCAAACTCATATGGGTGTACTTAAAACTAGAAGTATGGAATGCAAAGATGTAAAGTTTGACAACTGAACTAGTTCAGTTCAGACTATTCTTTTTCTGGATTTGAGAAAGCAATAAGTGTTGTTTTTTTTTTTGTTTCTGAGGCTCGGAGTTTCCTTAAATTCTATTTTTAATAAAATTAAATTTATAGACATGTTGGCTGCAGGCTTTCGATTGCAGTGCCAAATGAATATAATGGGGTGTAATTTTCTTGCATTTGTGCCTATAGCCTTGTTACTGTATTCTCAATCATCAATAGGTAAGAACTGCTCACATCACCAAAATAGGTTAAGCTGTTGACTTTTAATCTCACCCAAGTATTTATTATTTTTATGTTTCTACTGATATTCCTTCCCAAAGCCTAGTGAATGAGGCTGTGATTTAGTATGGATGTTCAACAATTTTTAATTGCCTACTGTGTGCTAATTGCATTTTCATATCCTTGTGTCCATTTTATAAAGTAATGCTTCAAAAATTATTACTTGGGGCATTCCTTGCGAGTGACATTGCAATTTTTTTCTTTTCTTTTATTTATTATTATTTATTATTATTATATTATTATTATTATTATTTATGCTTCTTCACCTTTTGTAATTTGAACTGATTTTCACATTGTTTTATCCTTCCACACCCTGTTCTTATTGCTGGTGATGGAAGTTAGGCTTTTCCTTTCTCCAAAAGCATTTGTTTTTGTTTTTTTTTATGAATCATTCTTCTGTTTTACCATGTAGGTTAAATCTTTACTTAGTGATGCAAAGGCTGGTGTTGCTTTGAACGTTCAAGGGAGCAATTCAAGTACAAATGCTGCTGCAGGAAATTCATTACCATCCATGTTTCCTGCGGGCAGTGCACCCCCACTGTCACCAAGAAGCTCATCTGGTTCTCCTCGTGTTATGAAACAGAGGCCAGTTCCTTCTTCTTTGGGTTCTCCCTTGAAATTAGTCAGTGAACCAGTTAAGGAATTGATTCCTCAGGTTTGTTGAGTTTCAGATGACAAATGTTTGCAACCAGCTGCAATTTTCAATTGCTTATTTTTTTCGTTGTTATGGGTGAGCACCGCTGGGGATTAATTAGGATACTTGCTATGCTTTCAGTTTTACTTTCAGAATGGACGACCACCTCCAAATGACCTAAAAGAACAATGCTTGTTTTCTGTTGATCGGTTTTTCTATGGCCACTTGGATGGACTGCAGTCACAGGGTATGCCTAGTAGAAGTTTAAATTTTTTTGTTAGACTCTAGACTCTAGAGTTTATTAGCTAAATATTCTATATTCCTTCTTTTTCCAGAATTTGAATTAATTACAAAGGAAATCTGCAAGCTTCCATCATTCTTGTCCACTTCTCTGTTCAGAAAGATTGATGTTGATGGTAAAGGGATTATTACAAGGTATGCCTTTGTTTTAACTACTCAAAATGCGCACAAATTTAAATGATAAATATGATGAGTTTAGTGGAATTAAACATAATTAAATATGGGTGGGCATTCTGAAAGGCAAGACATGTGCAAAGAATTTTGATGACCATTGATACCATGTGCTTTAGTAAGGTCAAGAGTAATAAAAGTTTGTTTAAATTACTGATTGAAAAAATTGATAATACATTAGGCATTGAATTCATATCCCTGCCTTTTGTAAAGTTTGGTAGTTATATTAATGCGGATACTTGGAACTTTGGCATCTGTATGGGGTTTAGATTTAGTGTGGTGGTGATATAAGCATCAATGCTCCTGGAGCAATATTTACATGACAAATATTTTAGTGCATTGCCTGTTGACTATTGTTTTAATTACAAAGAATAGTAAATGTTTTGATATTTGATACTTGATAATTGATATATTAGCTCTTAACTTTTTATTTCAACCTTCAGCATCAAATAAAAAGCTATACTTTAAGTTCTTATCCAATATAATGTTTAAATGTTATTTTATACTAGCGTAGAGCACATCAATTAAATTCAGTTCATTTGTGTCAATTTCTTGCAATATAATATGGTGAAACTTCATTGAAGGACAATGCCATAAAAAACTATTTTCACACTATACAATCTTTGATTGTATTGCCTTTTATTTACATGTATGACTATGAGGTGTGGGGGTGCGACCAATTCAACCATAAATAGTTAGCAAAGCAATGTGTTCTTACTTCTTATAAAGGAGTGCCAGAGAAATGGTGTGGCCAATTTAACCATAAAGTTTGAATTTTGTACTTTGGGTGGATTTTACATTTCTGGAATAGGTATTTTTTTTGTGTAAGCAAGCTGTCTTAAAGGGTTAGTAAAGCAATGGCTTCAAATTTCTTATCGAGGGATGCCAAACTGCACTTGCATGTGAAAGTGTATTTTTTAAAAAACAAAATAAAATATGGATTTTGTTGGTGTATGCAATTTAGTTTTCATGGATATGACTTATTAATTGTTCATAGAGTCTGAACTGGGAAGGGAAACTGGTTAGATTTTCTGGTTGTTGATTTGGTGATATGTTCCTGGCAAATGCTGTTTGTGCAGCTCGAGAAAGTATGATGTTGCTAAATCTATCATTTACTGGGATGCAGGGATGCATTTATCAATTATTGGGTCAAAGGCAACATGTTGACGTTAGATTTGGCCTCCCAGATATTTAAAATTTTAAAGCAACCAGATCTCAGATACCTTACTCAGGTATTTGTTAGGTTTCACTTTGTCTATGCTATTTTATCTTTAAACTAACTTTTTTTTAATTATGAACATCTTTTCCCTGTTATTCTCTCTCTCTCTCTCTCTCTCTCTCTCTCTCTCTCTCCTCATTTCCTTCGTACTTCAAATTTATTCAAATTGCGTGTGTAGGATGACTTCAAGCCTGTGCTTCGGGAGCTTTTGGCAACTCACCCAGGACTGGAGTTTTTACAGAGCACGCCTGAGTTTCAGGAAAGATATGGTATAGTACTGGTTTTGGATGTATATATATTGATGAACTATAATATTTCATAATGCTTTATTTATGCTAAAGGTGTCATTACTGCTTATGTACTGATATGAGAGGTGGTACAAATAGTTGTGTCCCTTTTGTATAAGTCTCGCAGAGCTGATGAATGGTAGAAATTTTGGGTTTAGTAGCTTTGTAATGGATAACGATTATGTTTATGGCCCAAATGTTGCCTATAGATATTAAATTGCTGCTGCATTATCATATGGCAGATGGTACCAGAAAGAGAATAATAGTTTGCTTTTACCATTTCTTTTTAATAGAACTTGGTCATTACCAATTTGAGCTTTGACATCAAAATATTGCATTCCAGTAAAATGTAAAAACTTTGTTGTTAACTTGGGAAAAAAAATTATGTAAGTTTCAGAATGAGATCTTTTTTCCCACCTTTTGCACCCTTCTCATATTTTTGCTTCTCCTTTGTCCTCTTGCTTCTACTGTATTATCTTTGAAATTAATTTGATAAGATTTAGCGATTCAGGTACACATCTCTGGGTGCAGTTGTGCAACTTTTATAGAGATATTCATTCTGTTATTTCAAAGTGTTGGGTTGGGTAGACCCATCCTCTTGGAAAAAATGTTTTGCCTCTAATTGTTGTGATGGTTCTATGAATACCCAAACTTTGAACATGGTCCTACTTCTAACAATATATAAGAAAGAATGCTAATTTTGTTGATATGTTGTTGCAGTAATTGTGCATTATAGGCTTCAGGAAAAGTGAAAATCACTTTTCTTTAATAGAATTGTCTGTTCATTTTTTTAAAATAATAATAGTAATTATTATTATTTAATGCTGCTGTTCTAGCATGTTTAGAGGAAGCTGTGGCTGTAAGGGATGGGGATAATGTAACTCCTGCTTAGTGTGTGTAGTAAAAGGTTTTTATAATCAGTATGGTATGGATAGTTTCTTAAAGATTTTGATTTTATGAACTCACTACATTTTATAGTTTTTTTTGTTAGTGGTTTAATGAAGTGTATTGCTTTGTGCGTTATTGTTGTTTACTTTATAATCAAGCTATTTGCAATCAATGTGCTATTATATATATTGAACAACATATGTAAAACCCCTGAAAAAATATATTCAGCTTTATTCTCCTGAATGTTTTGTTTGCATTTTTTTGCACATAACTGGAAAGAAGTGCCTAGCTACCTCTCTCTCTCTCTCTCTCCATACATGTATATTGTTGTTATTGTACCTTGGCTCTTTTTTATGCCGATGGATATATTTGCCTCCTGATGTTGGCCTTAGAGGGGTTTGTCTAGGCTTATGGTTTCCAAAGAATTGACAGTTGATTATTTCTCAATTATCTTTTATTTATCTCTTGTACTTGTTCATGATCCTCCTCAAGTTCATTATTCTTAACCTCCTGAACTTTAATTGCAATGCTCCAGCGGAAACTGTAATATACAGAATATTTTATTACGTAAATAGAGCAGGGAATGGTCGCCTTACTCTTAGGGAACTGAAACGTGGAAACTTGATTTCTGCAATGCAACATGCAGATGAAGAGGAAGACATCAACAAGGTTTTGAGGTATGTAAAATAGCTAATTTTGGTAGCAATCTGAGCCATGTCACTGGTTTGTATTCAATGCTAATTTCTGCTGATAACAATTGAGGCTTTAAAAACTGTTCAATCTATGAAGATCAGGAGGCATCATTTTTTGTGTTTCTGTGCCATAAAAAACTCATGCATTTTATTTTTGTTTAATTATATGGTGACATTTATTCATAGGATGCATTTTATTGCAACCTTAGCAGATTTGAAATTGGCTTTGATATCTCAACCCAACTACCCAGTCATCCTTTCTTATTTCAGGTACTTTTCTTATGAACACTTTTATGTGATATACTGCAAATTTTGGGAGTTAGACACAGATCACGATTTTTTGATAGACAAGGAGAATCTCGTCAGATATGGTAATCGTGCTCTTACCTACAGAATTGTCGATCGAATATTTTCCCAGGTTTGTGTTGGATGTTGTTTTGCCTTCCGAAATAAAACCAGGAACTCCGTGCACAATCTGAGCATTCCTTTTAAATATTTTTCTATAATGTTTTTGTATCACCCAGGTTCCAAGAAAATTTACTAGTAAGGTGGAAGGCAAGATGGGATATGAAGATTTTGTGTACTTCATATTGTCAGAAGAGGATAAAACATCTGAGCCAAGTCTGGAGTATTGGTATATTTTCTGCTCTATGTTATCATAGAATGTTACTGCAACATGGATTCTATGCTTCTTGTAATTAGTAAATGAACCCCCAAGAGAAAATTTAGAATGATATAGAAAGAAGATATGAAGAGTTGATTACTAGTATTTTTGAATTTATTTCATGAAGAACAAATCTCATTGTTTTGTAACTTCAGTGATCTTAAATTTGGCCTTTCAAACGCAGAAGAAAGGACTTGGCCTTGAGCAACACTGCAACAGAAATCAAAATTGAAAGATTTTATAAGCAGGATAAATCAGACCAAGTTGAAAAATTAAAATAAAATAAAATAATGTCACATTCTTGTCATAATGTAGGAATTTTGTCCGAGAAACAATAAATAGAATCCAGTGGAGACTTGCTCAAATTATTGGCAGTATTTCATCGAGGCCTCCTGACTTAGAAATTTTAAACATCTTGGGAATATAAAATTAAGTTCTTTTAAAATATCTTTATTTATTTATTTATTATTTTTTTTTATCGTTGTATGTTATGCACGGTTTTGAAAAATCTGTCAGGTTCAAATGCATTGATCTGGATGGAAATGGGATTTTGACAAGGAATGAATTGCAATTTTTTTATGAGGAGCAATTGCATCGAATGGAGTGCATGGCACAAGAACCTGTTCTCTTTGAGGATATTTTGTGTCAGATAGTTGACATGATTGGACCAGAGGTTGATCTTTTCTCATTCCCTTGTCTTTTTTTTTTTTTTAATTCTCTTGTAACAATAAACGATTTCTTATGTCTGCCATGTAATGCTCTTCTGGCATTAAATAATACTTTATCAATTGTATTATATATTGTAAGCTTAGACCTGACACCTCTATAGTTTTAGTATTTCGTGTCATGCTCAAGCTACATCAGTGGGATTTATTTTGTGGTTGGCAGTGTGCAGTTTAATTAACTCGGATTATTAGATCTCATTGTCTTAGAAAATGAGAAGCAAAAAATTTCATTGTAAGCTTTTTGCTTGTGGTCTTAAAAGACCCTAACTTTTATGTGTTCAACGTGTTTTATTGGCAGGAAGAAAGCTATATTACAGTGCGTGATCTGAAAGGCACTAAGCTTTCTGGAAACGTGTTCAACATCCTTTTTAACCTTAATAAGTTCATGGCCTTTGAAACTCGGGACCCATTTCTCATTCGTCAGGTACATCTTGCTTTTTATATTATCAGTGCAATCTTTTTATCTGATATTTGGTTGAAAATGAGGAGTGATGACAGTAGCGTGCGGTTCAACTGATTATGGGATGATGGTTATTTTGATGTGAACAGGAGCGGGAAAATCCTACTTTAACTGAGTGGGATCGCTTTGCACATAGAGAATATATTAGGCTTTCAATGGAAGAGGATGTTGAAGATGCCTCCAATGGAAGTGCTGAAGTTTGGGATGAATGACTGGACACTGAGTAAGTTGATTGTAGGGTTTGTTAAACTGTGACATTGCATTCCAGTGGACAAAAGCATTCAAATTAAGTATATGATTTCCCTTAATTCTCTGTGAACTGAAAACTGTCTTAATTATTGTTTTCAATCATAGGTGAGCAAGAAGATACCAGTTTCTTACTTCAATCCAAGTATATGGCTGAAAACCCATCATCTGCTGCATTTAATGAAGGATACATTTCCAAATCGTCATTGAGGATAGATCCTGAATTGGGGTCTTTTTGGTGTGTACTTTGGATATACTCGCAGAGTTTTTCTGGCCTTAGAGATAAAAGGATTGGTTAAGCTCTTGGTTGAAGTGGAAACCTTCACTTGTTGGGCGGCTAAACGCACTGTATCTTGATCAGTGGAACCCAAGGTAATTGTTGTCCAAACACCCGATATCAATTTTCATGTGTAAGATATATATAAAATCCTCGGGTTTGTGTTTCTGTTGTCTTTTTCTATTCTTTGAAAGTAAATCTTGGGAGAGGCACTTTGTATTTCTTTTTTCTTCTCCCACCCTTCCATCCTTTCCTTCTAGGCTTTCTTATATTGGTTAGATTACTTAGTCTAATGCAACATTGTTTGTGTCCGTTGATTCATGTGTTGAACCAAAGGTTATATTTATTCTTCTTCTTCGGCGTAGTTTTAAATGCTGTATTATATAATTAACTTCACATATGGCGACCACGGCTTAAGTACCATGATTTCTGTACAGTTGCTGCGGGGTCTCCCCTGCGGACGGATGCGTACTGTCACGGTAACGCCATTCCTCGAAATGAATTAACATACGGGAATAATGCATGTGCCGTCATTGCCTTGTCTGTCCTTGAACCCCATACCATTTTCATTCCCCTCGTGGGACTTCGTTGTGAATTTGAGCCTGACAGAGGGTTTTAAGACCTGTCACCAGTCGTTCTCTACTTAAACCTCGCTATCTTTTTATTTGTTTATTATTTATTATAAACACCTCGCTATTTGATATCGACATGGGTAAAGCGGCTCGGTAAAACAAGGAATTGCTTTTTGGTTTGACAAAACTAAATTTTCGCTTGGGTAGTGGCATTTTATTCGGACTGTATTTGATGAGAAAAAATAAGGAGCAATTTTGCTTGCCCCTATTTTTTGCCCGGTCCTTAATCCCCAACATAAATTTTTTCATAAAATTTTAAATTCTATATGTTAATATATATTTCCATCTGTTAGAAATAAATTTATTTTTTAAAAAATACAAGAAATATATGTTTTCGTATAATTATGTATGTGTATGCGACTATGCATATATGTGCATGTATATATATATATATACATTTAATTATTTGTATGTATATATTGTATTAAAAATAAAATTATTTATAGAGTTTTACATACAATACACATTATAAACATTATGTTTTCTTTCTTTTTTGTTTTCTTATTTATTATGTGCAGGTTTATTATAGTTATAACTTTTTGAAATACACAGAAACATAAAAGTAAAATAAAACTAAAAAAGCAAGTGAACATGCATAAACATCCTCGTGCGGGCTTGGTCATCGAGTTTGACTGTAAAGAAAATCAAACAAATTTGCCCTGATTACTGTTTGCCTAGATCTATATGCGTTTGTTTTGCCAACATCTAAAAACGCTATAATTTAATTTTAAATTTATAAGTTTAATTGTAAAAACATTTATTAAATGACATCTATTTATATGCTTAACATGGCTATGCCAAAATATTTATAATATTTTAAAATATAAAATAATTAAATTCAATTCGCTATAGTTTCATATAAAAGTATTTTGAAATAAATAAAATTTAAAATTAGGCTTCAAATATAATTTAGAATAATAATTCTGAACATCACAATCGAATCAAATAATCTAGTCTGGTTTAAAATTGGGACCAAAAACAAGTTGAACTAATTTGAAACTTTAAGAAAAATAATTCAAAACCAAATTCAATTCCTTTTTTTATATAATTTTCAAAGTTTGACTACTTGTAACAATCTTTTTTTATTGACTTTAACTAATTTTATATATTTTAAAAAATTTATACCTATTTTTTATAGTAATATTGGAATTTTTTGGTATATCTTGTTTAATAAAATAAATATATATTATTTATATTTTAGACCAATAAATTACATGTTACAGTTGATCAAAGTTGATTAGCAAAATGGGTAAAAAAAATCCCTTCATTGGGTTAAGTTGGCAGTTGCTTTGTGAAAGCATGTTTTATAAAAACTTATAAATATTCAAAACTATTTATAAGCAATTCCTTTTAAAATTTTGATAACTTGTGTTATAAATTGTTAAAGCAATTTCCATCATAGCACCTTATATCTATTTCATATGGATTTATGTGGTCCAATGCCCATTAAATCTATATTTGGTGCTAGATACATGTGTGTAGTGGTAGATGATTTTCACACACTTGATACTTTGATTGAACTCTTAAATTTGATAAGCAATTCACAATAATTAAGAATTAAAATCGTTATGAGTGATTATGACAATAAATTTGATTTTCCGGTAATGATTTTTTAATGCTCATAACAAGGTGTTAAACATAAATTTTCAACTCATAAACTTTTCAATAAAATGGTATTGCTGAGAGAAAGAATAAGACACTAGTTAAAGGTGGTAGAACCTTATTAGTATGAGCAAAGCTTCCTTAATATTTATGGGCAAATGTTATGTCTACTGTTTACTACATGTAGAACGGGACCTTAATTAACAAAATAATTATGAAAACATTCTATGAGTTATAAAAAGATAAAAAACCTAGTAAATGTCATATTAAAACTTTTGGGTGTTATTGTTATAACTTGAATAATGGCAAATAATACATAGATAAATTTCAGTAAAAATCAAATAAAGGTGTTTTGGTTGGTTATTCATTAGATAATAAGGCTTATCATGTGTTTAATTATAAAACTTTAACAATTGAAGAGCAAAAAATGCTGTTTTTTAGCCGACTAAGCTTGGGAAACCAAGAGATGTGTCTAGTTCAAGAGTACAGGGATAGGATGATGAAAATGCAGACTACTTATTCTATGAAGTTCTTGATACTCATAAGGGAGAATAGAAGTGATTGGTATTGAATTAACTAAAAAGCAAAGCTATATACAATCGGAGTTAGGTAATCGTGACGATGTGTCAGTCTACCGATTCATCCGAGGGAGAGAGAAAAAGAAAACAAAAGATTATGACCGTTCAATTCTCCACAGTTTCGCAACGATGCTATGAGCCGGTTGCATAAATATTTATTCTTAGCTAAAATTCAAGATTTTGAACCAAATGTTACAAAAACTGATAATCTGAAAATTGAACAAGCTGCTAATCAAGAACACAAATTAAAGTAGAACATTAAGAGGCAACAAATCAAACATCAAATAATCTAGAAGTTGAACTTAACCTTGGAGAGCTCAGAGTTGATGGAGATAGATTAAATTTGCTTAAAGCAAGCAAACGGGTTAATAACTATCTAATGGAGTTAATTATTGGAGATACAACTGTTCGTGTGAAGATTAGGTCTTCCACGATTAATGAAAATATATACTTGGGTTTTCTATCTTAGGTTGAATCTAAAGTGGTCGATGAAACTATGCAATAAAAACTAAATCAATTCAAAAGGATTTAAGCTTAGAGGTTCGATGACATATCCAAAAATTAGCATGTTATTAGTGTTAAGGGAGTTTATAAAAACAATGTAGACATTGATAGCATTGTTGTGAGAAACGATGTTCAATTGGTAGCAAAAGGGTATATGTAGAAATAAAGTATTGATTTTAATGAATTCTTTGCTCCAATTACAAGACTTGAAGCTATTGGAATGTTTTTAGCATATGTGCTCACAAACACTTCAAAGTATTTCAAATGGATATGAAAAGTGCTTTCCTAAATAGTGATATAAAAGAATAGGTCGATGTTAAATAACCACTTGGGTTTCTGAAGCCAAAACAAGAACATAAAGTATATAAATTAATATAAAGGTTTTGTATGGTTTGAAGTATGCTCCGAGAGCCTAGTACGATACAATGTTATAGTTTCTTTTGTAAAACAAATTCAGAAAAGGGAAGCTTGATTCTGCATTTACATGTAGATAATATCATTTTTGGGTCAACTGATCCAAAACTTTGTGAAAACCTCTCCAAGATCATGCAAACAAGTTTGAGATAAGCATAATGGGTGAGTTGAATTACTTCCTAGGTTTGGAGGTAAACATATGAATGATGGTATTTTCATCAACCAAGTTAAATATATAAAAGATATTTTCGAGAAGTTTTGGATGAATACTACCTCAGTAATGAAGGCCCCAATGCCCACAATGCAAAGTTGGATTTAAATTAAGCTAGTAAAGAAGTGGGCATTATTAATGTAAAGACCCATTTTTTGAGTAGTATTGAGATATAGTCGGGATGAAACTATCCGGACAGTAATATGGTTGTTGATATGAGTGTTTTGATAGTAATTGAGCCCGATTCCGAGTCTGGACCCTAAAAGGCTAAATTGGGGACTTTTATGGGTCTTTTGGTTAACTTTGCGCATGAGTTGTCATTTGAGTGTGAGAACATCTAAATGGTAATGTGCTTATAATTCTGAGCATTTTCACTATGAGCTCAATTTGGAGTTTGTGATCCCAAGAGATTAATTATTATTTTGGGGAGTTTATTAAGTAAATAATATGCAAAAAATATAAATAGGGAGATAGATGAGGGAGCTTCCACCTTACATTACCTGTTCTGCATTTGGTGAGAATGAGCTTGAGGAAGAGCTTGAAGTGTGCTTTGAGTGATTTGGGCTTATCCGATTTGTGAATAATCTTTCAGGTAGGTATTCTTTTGATTCTTCACTTTCTAATGTCATCCTATTTGGTTTAACATGTATGAATTGGGTGAATTTATGAATTTGATATGAACCTTAAAATTTAAGAAAAACATATGAAACCTTGATTACTTTGATTATTTCATAGCCCAATGTGCCTAAAAGTAGTTAAGAACCCATTCTATATGTATATTAAGCCTTTAAATTGTGAATTTGGGGTTTTTGGACCAAAGGTTTTCAAATGACAATCGACAGGGTCAACTGGACGAGATAAAAAATCGACGTGGTCAACTGAAATATTTGGTTTGGTTGACCTGTTTAACCAACTAAGTAAATTCCAGCATGTTTTAAGGTTTGACCGATTAGATGTGATAAAGTGAGGCATGGTTAACTATCATATGCTTTGTTAGATTGACCATGACTGTCTAAAGATGTTTAGAGGTTTAATCGACCAAGAATAGTCGATTCAAGGCTATGTTGTTTGATCAACCAACCCATTTTCTAGAATGTTTTTGGGTTTTAATTGAGCAGGTGTGGTCAAGTGAGTAAGGATCAAGTAAGGAGAGCTTGTTCTAGTTGACTAACCCGAAACCAGAGGGTTTTTTAGTTTTGATCAATTAATTGTGGTCGATTTAGTGGTGGTCTACTGAACTATTTCTTATTCAGCTAATAAGTAGCTCTTTTATGTTGGTTTTTTGTTATTTCCTCTCAGTTTGATTTGAGGCTTTGAAACTTATGTGTAGGGTGGATTTGGAAGTTTCCATAGGAGCCCAATAGGATGGAACCATAGAGGTATAGATTTATTATTGGTTTCAAGGGCTTAATGGGTGTCAGTTGGCATATATATGTTTTCATGACTGTAGGATCATGGGGTCTATGTGATATGATTGAATGTGACAGGTGGCTAAGGCCCTAGAGATGGCATATTTAGAGGTTGAGCTTATGTTGACAGGTAACTAAAGCCCCTAAACTGATGATGTTTGACAAGTGCATGAGGCCCATGATGTGGACAGGCGGCTAAAGCCCTTGAACTTGTATATGACATGTGGCTAAGGCCCTTGAGTTGATGTACTTTTGAGTTGGGTTGACAGGCCAAGACTTGAGTTAAGCTGAGCTAGTTATGGTAGGGCTGAGTGCCTTAATTTAATGATCCCATTTTGGAATATGAACAGTATGAGTCCTGATGATTGTGAATGCTACACAACACGAGCACACTATGCATGTAGTGGTTTGGCATATTTTGCTTTGCATAGTAGGGTGATCCAATGATGTAAAGTTGTTGGTAACCTAATAAGCTTATGACTTACCCTATTGTATTGTTTCCTTTTTAGGTGTGACCGTATTCGATTCCAGTAACAAACGAAAGAATTATAGACACAATTGTGTTTAGATCGTAAGCTAGTCAATAACAATCAACGTGCAAGGTAGCTCTTTATACCCAATAATGGTTGTTGTTTTGTATTTTTTTTTCCATAATCATTATAAAAATGTGTATTTTTATTTATTAAAAATGTTGAGAGAGAGGTCGAGATAGTGCACACCTGTTTTTTTATAAGTTTTAATTTTGTTTTTCAACTTGTTAAATCATGTGGCATCGATGGTTCTAGGTAATGACTTATTCAAGTCTCTAATTGAAATCTATAAAATACATCTTGTTCATGGCTTTGAAGTATGATTTGCTTATGTTATTTTGTCAAATTCATGTGTTATGGTTGGGGGTGGAGTTATAGGTTACATACTGAACATTTGTACTCACTTTACTTTGTCTATGTTCGTTTTTAGGTTTTGGCATGAGGTATTCTCTTGACCTCTCAACTGTGCAGTCCAAAAATCCTTGATGTAGGGTGGATCCTTTATGATTTGTTTATTGTTGTTTGAGTTATTTTGTTTTGCCTTTCTGGATATGAGTCTATGACAGTTGTAATATTCATTTGAATTTGTTAGACTATGTATATGTTTCTGATGAATTTTCATATTTATTGAGTTGTATTTCATTAGGACTATATCGGAATACCTATACTATGCAATTGTAAAGATGCATTTAGTATTGCAATGGCTGTGTAGTCTATATCAGTGGTTGTTACTAACTTATTAACCCTTCAAGTGTGGGGGTTGAAAAGTCATGTTTTTGATTTCAGATCTCTTGAAGTTTGGGGATGTGACATGTTAGTTTGAACTGGTTAACATACATGTACTGCATTGCAAAAGGAATTAAATTGAACTGGACTAAGATTATATACAAGCAGTTTGTTACTCGTCAAAGTTACATGAGGTTCAGTAGGCTACTGACTATGATTATGTTGAGATCCGATTTCACGCAAGTGCCATTCACAAGAAGTAATATTGAAGATAAAGTCCACTACATGTCTTGCCTTGACGAACATGTCTTTTGTTTCGTCTAAAAATCTTTTTTTTTCTTTTATTTAATTTGTATTAAGGTTATTTTTATATTTTATCTTAGTTTCTTAATTGCAATAAGTTTTCAATTCATAGTTTCTATTTACGCATATAAATAGGCTTTATGTATGACAATTTATGTATTCAAATTATTGACCTTTTATTATTATATTTTAGCTTTTCAGTTCATCACTTGAATTGCTTGGGTTAGAGTTTGTATATTCGATTATTCCCTTTTAGATTCTTATTAGATCTTAATCAAAGTCCTCAACAAATTATGAAGCACTAACACCTTGATGTATTTAGAAATGGACTAACTATTCCAATCCTTATAAGCTTATATTGAAAAAACTAAGTAAAAATAGAAGATTAGAGGCAAAAAAAGCATAATCTAAAATATCAGTACACTAATGCAAATTCCGCGAATATCTCTCCATCAAAGTTCATGACATTAGCCTACAACAAGCTCATAGCAGTGGTAGCCTCCTGCACTGAAACCACTCGGATGATGGTGTTGAGTCTTAGCTTAACTTGGCTAATCATCTGCAACCACTCAGACATTGCTCGGGGTATAATAGTCCATTGACTGCTCCTCTTCTACCACACCATCGACTTTGCCCTAGTGGCTGAGATCAGTATTGGAGGCGGTTGTAGAAGATCAGGGTGTGTCACTTGTTCTCTCCCAAAATGGGTGACACGACTGGTGCAGGAGATGGTGAGAGGTGTACTTAAGAGGGGAATGGTAATGGGGGAGGGCGATAAGGGTGGTGGTGGTAGGAATAGGATATTTGGGACGAATTAATTAAGTTACTTGTTTTTTAACGGTTCAAGTAAGACATGTATGTAATTAATATTTCTAACGATAATGACTATTTTTAATAATAAATATTATCAAATGAAGTATTAGCCATAATAATATTAGTTGATCTAATCACTTACCTAATTTATGAAATCTAAATTTACTATCCGATGGCGAAAAAAATATTGAGTTTTTAAAACATAAAATGGATCCATTTGGTTTGAGTGTATTATTTTTTAAAACATGATTGTTTTTTTATAAAATTTTTAATATTTATGAGTAATATAAATTTATTTTAATTCATAGTTTTTTAAAATAATTATGTTTTGAAAAAAGAAAAAAAATTATGTTTTTTTTAAAGCGGTTTTGAATCTAAAACCCACTTTTAAATTTGAAGACGAGCTATAATATTCGATCACACATTATAAAAGCTCCACCCAGCCTCACTGCGTGTGTGCTTGTCAGTCGCTGACTCGCTGCACTCGCTTCCTCAGACGCGGGAGAAGAGAACGCCTCCATTCCTGTCGCCTCTTCTCGTCATCTACTCACACTCAAGGTCTTTCTCTCTCTCTCTCTCTCTCTCTCTCTCTCTCTCTCTCTCTCTCTCTCTCTCTCTCTCTCTCTGTATCTACGACACCAAACTGATACATGTGTTCTTCATCTCCGTCGATTTCCACAATCCTAATCTACCCACAAATTATTTTTTTCACACAGGGTTTCGTCTCTCTTTTTCTGTAGATTCTCTCATTCAGGATGCAAGATTTTCGAAACACATCGCCTCTTGATCTGGGTCAGCTTCAGATTACCATGCAAGCCATTGAACATGCGTGCAATTCGATTCAGGTGCTGTTTTCTCAATTTTTGACATTTTTCATTCCTGCTCACTACCTCAACCTGCCCTGGGTTTCCCGCCACACCTCACGTGTCCATCATTTTGTTCTCAATTATGCGTAATAGAGGAAAGTTGATTAATTTATTGAAGACCCGTTTTATTTTGTCACTAAAAAACCAAAACCAAAAAGAAGCAGAAGAAGAAACATATGAGAAAAGTAGCAAAGGATTTAGAGGAATATAACCCAGTTTGAATATGAAAAGTTTGCATGTAATATATGGTTAATCGATATGGTACGAGAAGGCCGCATCAATATTTATAGGATCAAGTAGGTTGGCCATATAATTTACATGGACCATCCGACAAAAAGGCATATTTTGAAACAATGTTTACACTGTCCAACCACGTGGATGAAAATGATAATAAAACTAAGTGCACCCATAGATTTTCAAAATAATTTTGCCACCTGGAGCTACTTCATAAGAAAAAAGGAGGAAATATTAGTAACTTTCGAAGGGCTTGGACTTGCTGCTTTTGTTGGAATTAAAGTGGAGAATATTGTGCTGTCATTACTTATGAAAATTTGATAGCCATCGTATCTTTCATGCTCATTTCATTTATATGTTGGATGATTTTAAGAAATGTTTTAAAAGTATGCATTTTAAAAATCTTTTCATTTCATGTAGATTGCATGGTCAAATGAGCATATTACCATATTACTATATATATATATATGTGTGTGTGTGTGTGTGTGTGTCCGTGTTTGTTTGACATGAAACCCAGGGGTTTTCTTTTTGCATCAACTTCCAAATCAGTGTGTGTGTGTGTTTTAATTTTAGTTTTTTTTTGATGTCTTCTTCCATTCTTATTATTTATTTTCACTTATGAAGATTTGAACCTATGAAGACTCAGTCTCCCATTCTACTTGCAATCACCTGGCCTATGCCCTCGTGGCATCTCAAATTGGAAACATTATTTGCATTTTAAATACTTAAATTTGCAGGTGTTTCTTTGTGGATATTTTAAAGAGGCAAAAGAGTCGCTCACTTTCTTTAGATTACTTTATTTATTTGTGTACACTCTTTGCCTGTCTGTATGCATAAGTGCATATTCACTATATGTTTGTGTATACAACATATGAGCATGCTCTTACTTATATTTGCTTTTTAGCAGATGCATGTTAACCCAGCAGCTGCTGAGGCAACTATTCTATCCCTTGGACAGTCTCCTCGACCGTATCAAGTGTGCCAATTTATTCTTGGTAATTCAATCTAATTCTATATATATGGTTTTAGCCAGAAATGGCATAATTTCCTTCACCATTTGGTATTTGATTGAAACACGGATCTTAGTTCATATGTAAAAATATCATTTCATGGCATCTGATGTTATCAAACTGCAGTGTTTTTTGCTTTATTTTCTTTCCAGAACACTCATATGATTATCTTAATCCTTCAGAAATATTAATTATTTGGTAAAACGGCAACTGTGTCACTATAGCTTGTATTTGCAACATATTTGTACTGCATTTTTTTTTGGTTTTATTTTTTGCAGTTGTGTTTGCAATGTTAAATTATAGTAAGAAGCTTTGTGGTGTATGTTAGGACTTTGGCTGAAGTAAGTAGTATTTTTATCGTGTAAGTCTGGTCTACTAATTTTCCTAGTTCTCGTATCAAAACGAAAGGAAAAAGAAAGACAATTGTTTAAATATAATAAAGAAAAGTAAAAAAAAAAAGTAAAATCTTTTGGACGTGTTCAGTCAGATGGTGGGAGGAAATTACTAAGACTATGTTTGGCAAGCCTACATTATTTTTTAAAACATGATTGTTTTTAAAAACTGTGAGTCCCGATGAATTTTCACCTCTCATAAATATTTTTAAATTTATCGGACTCACGTTTTTCAAAAATAATCCTGTTTTCAAAAAAAAAAAAAAAAATTCAAAAATAATATCATCATACTAAACGGGTCCAATCTTTGAAAAGGTATTGTGATGGGTAGGGGGAACTAAGACTTGTCAGATTTCACACTTATTTGCCAATAATACATTATTGTTTTGTGATACATTCACTTCTTACTACACTGATGAAATTCGGAGACGGAGAGAATTGACCACAGTGGCATCTGTACTACAAGCAATTTGGTATAACTCATGATAGGTCAATTTCAAAGAAATCGCAACACACTACACATCATCTCAAAATCAAATGGACGATCCATCCTTGACTTTATATATCACAAATTGGGAAAATGAATCAAATGTAGAACGGATAAACTTTCAAAACCCAACATCATGTTAATTCGTAAAAATAGGACTGTGATATTGCATTATTCGGAGTTGTGAGAACGAAAAAACTTATGCTCAAACTAACGTTACTCTTTTGAGTCTTTGACGTAAATGGAATTATATTATGCATTGTAATTTCGTATTCTCGCGCACTTCTTGTCTGTGATTTGCTTCAAATCATAAAATTATTTTTACTTATCAATAAATAAATAAATAGAATTATATTACAGAAAATTTGTTTCACTTAATTATAATTGAGCAAAACACTTGAAATGAAGTGCCTTTTCTTACTCACTTAGGATAAAGAAATGAAGTGATTGTTCACTTTTGTTTGATGTGTTAACATTTGTGCACACTCCAGCGTGCCCTCATTCAAAAAAGGAAAAAAAGCCTGTGAAAAAGGAATAAAGTTTGATCTACCATCAGTACAAACTTCCGAACTAGAATCTGTATACATGGATTTGTCTATGTGATGTCATGCTTCATGATGTTGAATTTGTCTTGCTGTTGACTATAGTTGAATAAACTCTATGCAGGCACCTTCTGAATTCACTGTGGATTCAAATGAAATTTAGGTCTAGGGAAGGATCTGTGAGCTATTAATGCTAATGGTGGTTTAATTTTTCTAGAGAATTCTCAGGTTGCCAATGCTAAGTTTCAGGCTGGTTCTGCAATCCAACATGCAGCTATTAGAGAATGGGGGTTCCTTGCAACAGATGAAAAGATAAATCTGATCAGGTGATTATACAAGTTGGAATATTATATGCTCTTCTTGATAATTCCAAAACATTAGGTAATCCTTGTGGCCATTGAAGTCCAAGTTGGGCCATCCCATAATTATTGAAAGCACAGACACACTCACAACACCAGAGGGTCCTATGGCTTAAACGCAAGGCTTAAAGCAAAAACACACACAAGTTTGTAAAAGACGAGAGAGTCCAAGATGGTTGAGGGACAGTCTAACATCCAAATGGTTAAAAAATGGTCTCATATATTTTTAGTTAATTTTAATAAATAAATACGTAATAATATCACAAATTTCAATAAAAATAAGAAATAAATTATTATATTATTCATAAAACATAAGTTTAATTCAATATCAATTGACCCAACATATAATTATATTCACCTTAGCATAAGTTTAAATATAAATAATACAAAATAAAATCTACGCAATGTGTGGCACATGACATCCATTATAACTTTTTCTTCTCTTCATTAACTTTTTCATTAACTATGAGATCTTCTTCGATCTTTTTAACAACATGATCTAATAATTTAAATATAAACATTGCATCTTTCACTATATCATTGACATGAATAAAACATAAGAAAACTGGGCTATATGGATTATTCACAAGAATATTTTCATCTATATGATAATATGGAGACTCTTTTTCTCATTTTTTTAAATGATTGTCTTTTTTTCTTGATTCTCATGTACTTTCAAACCAATTCTATACCAGATGATTGTTCGACACATGATAATAAATGATTGACTATCAATAATATTAAAAACGAGGGCATTGTTAAAGAAACATCGGGCGATCTTTATATACACTTTATCATGTAATTTCTTCGCATTAAGTCTTTTTTATTTGACTTACTTTCGCCTATTTCATTAACTTCTTCAACATTATCCCCCAAATCCCCAAAAATCAATCTATAGCTTCCTTATTTACTCTTTGAGTTACTCCATCACTAGTGGATCCCATTAGGGTTTTACGATTTAATGTTATGCTTTTATCGATCATCTCCGTGTCTATAGTATCTTTTCTTTGATTTCTTGCCATCACACAAAAAAAAAACCACATCGCGTGTCTAGATAAATAAAGTACAAACAAGATTTGAATAAATTTGTAGTAATACTAACATCACAAATTAATACTAACACCACGAATTAATCTATCATTACTATTTACCAATATAAAATTGTGACATCACATTTCACTTGACTTACCTCACTTAATGGGTGAGTTTTCAATTACAATAGGGGTGTATCAAAGATTAACTTTGAGTTTTTTCCTCTTTGTAATAGTAATGGACATGATACCAAAAAGTATTCATGAGGATATACTGGTTCAGTACTGTTTTTACTTATTTTTTGAGAAAATTCATTAGGTAAACTAAAAAAAGCACTTATAAATAAAGTTTTTTTATTTTTATGATAAAAAACAGAAGTAATTTAAGGTTTACTTTTTAAAACTGCGGCCTAAGATTGATTAATTCTATTTAATTGTATTTGTAAAATACCAACTTTTAACTCTATTTATAAAAAAGGAGTGTTGATTTAAAATTTTGAAAGCAAGATATTTTTGTCGTTTTAAACATTCATAACAATTTTGTTTTTATTGACCAAATACCAATTACATACTTTTAGGGCATGTTTGGAACGCGGGAAAGGAAAGTAAAGGAAAGGAATTAGATTGCATCCCTTTCCCGCGTTTGGTATGAAAATAGAGAAGATAATCAAATACATGTGGGAATCTTATACCCCACATAGGGGGAAATTGATTCCCCCCATCACCCCTGGTTTAAAGGTTCCCTTGCTTAAGGGAACCTTTTTTTTTCTTTTTTTACCTCTGTTCTCTTCCCTCTCTCTCTCCCCCGCAAGCCCTCTGCCATCGCACCACGCCCAACCCGCACTCTACTCCTGTCGCCCCACCGCCTGCACCCCCCCTCTCCCTCGCCCGTCTCTCCTCTACGCACCACCGCCGCCACCCCCTCCCCACAACCGCCTCTCCCCCGCGCACCCCTCTCCCGTCACCCTGCGCCCCACCGCCATCGATCCCCCCACACCCTTCTCTCGTCAACCTCACACCCCTCTCCCTGTGCACCCTGCGCCCCACCGCCACTGATCTCCCCCTACCGCCATCGATCTCCCCCCCTGCCCGGCTCTCCCGTCGCACCCCCAACCCGCACACTGCCTCTCCCCTGTGCACCCCTCTCCCGTCACCCCACGCCCCACCCCCCATCGATCTCTCGTCACTCCATGCCCCATCGCCCGCCACCGCTGTAACCCCCCCATCTACGAACTGGATCTGGTGGAGAGAGAGGATTTTGTTTAATTAAAAAATTATTTTATAAATTTGAATTAAGGATATTTTAGTAATTGCATTAGTATATTACCTTGGTTGTTTTTGTATACCAAACGAAGGAAAAGTAATCAAAAAATTCATTTTGTTTTTTATGTCAATTTCATTCCATTCCCCCTAATTTCATTCTCGCGTATCAAATGAGCTATTAGAATCTATAATATTTTTTAAATAACAGTTTATCAAATGCTTACTTGTTTGTTGTCATTGTAACTTCTTTTTCCAGCACAATTAAAATTAGCTTCTTTTATTTCATTCTCGCGTATCAAATGAGCTATTAGAATCTATAATATTTTTTAAATAACAGTTTATCAAATGCTTACTTGTTTGTTGTCATTGTAACTTCTTTTTCCAGCACAATTAAAATTAGCTTCTTTTGAAAGCACATTATTATCAATTATCAATTTGGGTTACTATGATATATGTTTTTCCATGTTGATATTATTTTCATCGATGAATTTGAAGAAGAGATTAGCCTAAAATTAAAGCTATGGTGACAAAGTCTAAAAGCTCATAGATTCATATTAAGTAAATTAAAGACTGAATATATAAAGTGTACGTTTATAAAATGATAGAATAATGGACAAAGTGTTATATGTTCAACAGATATCAGTTACATAATGTTTTAATTACTTGGGGTAAATACTTATAAAAAAAATACTCAGGGTAAATAATTCAACTAAACAAAGAAGTGCGATAGAAGTTTTGTGTGATCGCAATATGTCATTAAGTTTTGAAGGAAAGTTTTATAGGACAGTTGTTAGACCTTCTTTGATATATGGAATGGGTATTAGACTCACAAGAAAACGTACACAAGAACTCAGTATCGTTGAGATGCGAATGTTGAAATGGATGTATGGTAACTGCAATAAGTCATTGAGTTTTAAATAAAAGTTTTATTGGACGGTTGTTAAATTTTCTTTGTTATATGAAATTGAGTATTGGACTAATAAGTGATAACATACATAGAAGTTTAGTGTTACTGAGATGCGGATGTTTAGATGCATGTATGATAAGACAAGATTAGAAATCAAGATAGTAGAAAAGAGATAGGAATAAATGAATTTCCTTGATAATCATATTAAAGATTGCAAACTCATTATATATAACTCACCCATAGCCTAATTTAGCTATAAAATCTAGGAATAGCAACAATACTAATTACATCAATCAAATATTCTAATCTAATTACACAATCAATTAAATATACTAATCAAATATTTTAAATATTTGACAACTAATTCCAACTAATATTTTTCATGTTGTTAGAGTAGTCCCAATTGAGAAGAAAATTAATTATGTTGGTTTGACTTGTTAGGACATAGGCTAATAGATGCACTTGTTAGGAGGTTAGGAAAGATTGATATTGTATAAGATAAAAAATTGAGGTGAAGATAAAAAATGACTTGGATGGAGATGATAACCAATGATTTAAAATTACTAGATTTATAAGAAAATGATGGCAGATTGAAATGCTTAGAAGAGAACAATTCGTGTATTGGATCAAATATAATCTTTATCTCTCCATATTATTGAGATTGAGGTTGTCAGGTTTTGTTTTGGTTTGTTAGGGCATTGTGTACATTTAATTTTTTTTTTAGATTCTTTATAATACAGTTATTTTCATGGGTCTTTGGATTTTATTTTTCCTTTGAGGAACATATTTTTTTCTTCATATGTTTCCATTCAACACCTATCAGACGCTGTTATCATGCATATATATGACTTTGTGTGCAGGTTCTGTATATGTTTCATTATGCAGCATGCTACTTCAGCAGAGGGCTATGTCCAGTCAAAGGTTTCTTCTGTGGCTGCTCACTTGCTGAAGAGGGGTTGGTAAGTTTCTACAACTTTACATTTTTGGGTACAACTTAGGGTTTAGGTTTTATCATCATGAGCAGAAGACATCTTGGAATAAACTTTCCCCGTACCTTTTAAAGATATTATTGTTAAAAGTTCTTGTAACCACCCCATCATATGGAGTATGTAATTTATTAAATAGCCTCTTGATAAATATGATTGTCTTCCAAATCATCATCAGCTGTCAGCTTTCTAATACCTTTTTTTTGTGTGCGTTTGTTTCTAAACTCGTTATCCAAAGGAATATTAGTTGAGACTTGAGGATGAAGATTTAACCAAAGGACTTGAATTTGCTCCTAGTCTTATATTAAACAGATGTTAAATTCGTTATACTCTTATCAACGGTCAAAAAATAAGAAGGATTGGGAAGAATACAAGAACAAAGGAATAATCTAAAGTGAGGTAGAGTTTTAGACTTTAGTAGAGGAGTGCAAAAGAACATGGTGATCGGAAGATGGAGCAAGTATCTCTTTATCTGTATCTTGTGTAAAATCCATCATGCACTTCACATTAAGCTTTGTGCTGTATTAAGGTTATGTTCTAAAGCCTTAATGAAACTTTGGAACTAAAACCATGGCAAGTTGAATCCATGTAAGAAGAATGCAGCCTAAATAACTTTCAAAGCAGCACAATATTTTATGAAAAATATATTTCAGTATTGTTTGCTTGAGTGTCTGTGGGACTAGCACATAGGATCTACTTTAAAAGAGAGAATAATAGATAAGGGAGGGAGGTTGAATCCATGTAAGCAGAAAGTAACCTAGATAAGTTTCATAGCAGCACATATTTTATGGAAGACATATTTCAGTATTGTATGTTTCAGTCTCTGTGGGACTAGAACATCAAGATCTACTCTATAAGAGAGAATACGAAAAGAGGATCATGTAAGCTGTAATTAAACTAGATAACTTTGAATGTGGCGTAGAATTTTATGAAAAATACATTTCGGTATTGTTTGTTTCTGTTTCTGTGGGACTAGCACATCAGGATTTATTCCATAAGTGAGTAAGAAAATAGAATCATTATAATAGATAAAGGAAGGAGCGAACAGAATTCTTATGTCTTTTTTAGTGTTATATTAACTTAATACTTCTCCTATTATTGCATTTTTCTTGAGAAATTTGATGTGGCGAATTTTTTGACTAGTAATTTCAATTTTTAGGTTGGACTTTTCTGCTGCTGAAAGAGACTCGTTTCTGAATGAGGTATCATTGTAATCAATCATCCAAAATATGGCGAACTTTTTTTCTTTTATTTTGTACTTTTGTGGCAATAATTTCTACTCTTGGTATTATTATTACTTTATTTGGTTTTCCCATACCTTTTTTAATGTGCATTTTTACATGTACTTTTTGTTTGGTTGTATGCTTGTTTGTTTCTTACATATACTCATTGAAAGAATGTTGAGGCTTTACATCTCATTTGGCCCCTGTATTAAGACCATTTGTTTCCAATAGTTGAGATTCTTCAAAATCGTGGCAATGCATGTTCGATAAAGAAACACAGCTCACTTGTAAGGGGAAAAATTGACGTATTTTGTACTGACGTTCTTGTGGTTCATGTAATTTAGGATTCTGATAAGAATTCTGAAAACAGACTTATGAACTTATTGAGCTACGTTTAAATTAAGTATACATTGATCTTTTTAATTTGCTAAATTGATACAACGCATTGTTTTTGAATGATTTTGGGTCTAACACCATCCTCTATTAGTTTCTTGATGCCAGTAGAGTTCAGAATCATTCCCAACACCCAGGATCAAAAGACTGGTACAAGTATCATTGTTTTAATTTTTTCTTCTTACGGTAAGTTCATGCAACCTCCATGGCAAAAGCCGTGTGCAGGTTACCTCCATATGCTTGGAAATTAACCTCTTAGCTCATTTGGATTTCACCAAACAGCAGCATTCTGCACATTCACATTTGTTAAGCCTGTAGAATGAGCAACCTCTTTGATGCCGATTGTTATGGCCTAGAAGGGGGTCAATAAAGCTTTTCAGCATAAAGTAGATCTATTTCGAAACTAAAGACAGATGTAAGTATCTACCAAAAATATCAGGAACAAACAAAAGGTAAAGAAGAAAGCACCACAAAAAACAAACTAAAGAAAGCACTTAAACCAAATATAGAGAGATGAAGGAAGAGATTAGAGAATGAATGATGAGAGTAATTTTTTTAATACCTTGATCACCCTAAATGGCTGTTGCCTAGAGATATGGATTAGATTAGGATACAGAGTTCACTTATTTGAACTTTTGCAGCTGAAACAATTATGGGTAGTCTACTTTCCAGAATGGCTGATTCACTTTTTTTTGGACCGTAGCGGATCCGTTATTTGCTTGGACTATCACTATAGTTGACTTAGGTTTTTTCTGTAGTCATCTCGGGTCTTCAAAATTTGAGATTTGGTTAACAATGATTGATTTAAAATCTGTTTAGGCATCAAAGAATGCATTGGGTTTATAATTAGTCAATTTAGTTAATATTATGTAGCGGATCCGTTATTTGCTTGGACTATCACTATAGTTGACTTAGGTTTTTTCTGTAGTCATCTCGGGTCTTCAAAATTTGAGATTTGGTTAACAATGATTAATTTAAAATCTGTTTAGGCAACAAAGAATGCATTGGGTTTATAATTAGTCAATTTAGTTAATATTATGTAGCGGATCCGTTATTTGCTTGGACTATCACTATAGTTGACTTAAGTTTTTTCTGTAGTCATCTCGGGTCTTCAAAATTTGAGATTTGGTTAACAATGATTGATTTAAAATCTGTTTAGGCATCAAAGAATGCATTGGGTTTATAATTAGTCCATTTAGTTAATATTACATTGATGCATGAACATATCATTTGTGATCTTTATCACTATGGACAAAATATTTGAAGTGGTTGAACTTAGTAGGCTGAGAGCCAAACTAGTTCACCTATTTTATTCTTGGGTTCTTCCTTTTCTATTTTGACTGGGATTGACTGAAGCAAGGAGATTTATACAGTTACTTAAAAGGACCCCTGTAAAAAACTATCTTTCTTGTTCCTAGCCACTTAGGGAGATGTGGGGCTTTCCTTAGCATAAATCTCATTGCCTATTTTCACTTTAAATCCTTCATGACTATGCATGTGCTTTTGCGTGTCTGTATACATGTTTAAATGCTACTCTGGTCTAGAATTAATAACAATTTTGTGATTATTTAGGACTATAGCAGATATTTTTATTCTTCTCTTGGAATAACTTAATTTTGTTATTTCAGGTAAAGCAGGCTGTGCATGGTTTTCATGGCGTGGATGTACAGTTCACAGGAATAAATTTTCTTGAATCATTGGTACTTCCCGTACATAACCACATTTCTTGCAATCTAATATAATTTTTTAGTTTTATTTACATACTATTATATTTCTAGTTTTCTGGAGCTTACTTGTCTTATCTAATTTATGAACTAATAACACTTTATTACTCCTAATTTGTATTTTTATTTTTCTACTCAGATATCTGAATTTTCACCATCTACATCCAGTGCCATGGGTCTTCCTAGGGAGTTTCACGAGCAATGCAAAATGTCCTTAGAGTTGGAGTATCTAAAGGTGCTTTACAATTGCTGTTGGTTCCTTGCTTGCTACTACACTTGATTGTGTTATCATTTGATTTGGAGATTAACCTCAATTGGTCAATGTTGTTGCAGCCATTATACTGTTGGGCGCAGGATGCTGCTCAAAGCATCACGACTAAAATCATAGAATCTGAATCTGCAGTTCCAGAGGTTAAAACTTGTACCAGTGCACTGCGTCTTATGCTCCAAATTTTGAACTGGAATTTCCAGCACTCCAGTGTCATTGATGGTGTAAATAGGCACAATGATGCTTCACTCAAAAGGTCTGACTGCATGTTAGTGCAGGTAAAAATTATGCACAAAAAAGTTTTATATGTTTTTTTCCCCCATAAAATTAAATGATCATAGAGATATCGTACTTATGCATTCATGAGAATATATTTAACACTTAAAAATATCTTCATTGAACCATGCTCTTCGCTTTTCTGAATAGTTTCTAGAATGAAAACAATACCTTTGGATTGAAATTGGCCATTCCAACAATATAAATTCCCTTTTTAAGTTAAAGCTATTTTTATTGCATTAAGTTGGTGTTTCAGAGATTAACCTCCTTGGTTAAATTTTTTATCGTCCAGTTTTATTATTTTCTGTTTTCTTCCTCCTTTTGGTTACTATAGCTTGGTCCTGCATGGCGTGATGTTTTGATTTCAAGTGGTCACATTGGCTGGCTCTTGGGTCTATATGGGGCACTTAGACACAAGGTTTCACATGAAGGCCACTGGCTTGACTGTCCTGTTGTGGTCTCTGCTCGCAAGCTAATTGTGCAGTTCTGTTCCTTGACAGGGACTATATTCCCTCCTGGTATGAGTGCTTTATCTCCTAATTTTGCCTTTACAGTGAGCATTAATAACTTGATTGAATGTTATATGTGTTAGTCTTTTTAATATATAATTTTATTTATTTATATTTATTTCCCAGAGACTGCAAAGACTTCATATTTGTACATTATACTTATCGCGTGGGATTAAAACAACAGCTTCTTTATGTTTTGATTGAATCGGCCAGCAAATGATGAATGCTGATCTGATTTTTGATTTTTGTTTTCTTGTTTGGGCTAGCACAAATTCTGTATCCCTAATTTGAAGAGATTAAAGAACTAAATTGTCGATTTATGAGTTCATTTTTTTCTGCCTTTTCTTTGCATGAATAGATTAAATGTGCATGTGGGATGTTAAAAAGTTGCCTACTGTTATGTAAAAGATTATTTTGGATCGGTTACCATTCATATAAAATAATGTTATTTTCATTTTATTATACATTGTAATTTAATGAGATGTAGTATCGCAATCACCAGGGGGTCTAATATGCTTGTTGATTTGGGTTCAAACCTCTCTTTAACATTTTCAAAAAAGAAAATAATGTGATGTTTGTGTGGTTGGAGTGGCTGGGTGCTGTTATAATTTTGGGTTCTATTGGTTGGAAATTTTCTAAAAAAGGATTAATTGCTAATTAATTGGAAGATTATTGTGTAGAATAATAAAAAAATGGCTTCTTCTCTGTTGCCGGCTCTGGTTGCTTTAGGGGAATTGTGTTGGACATTTTTGGCTGCTTTACGTAATTCCTTGACCATGCTGTTATGCTGGGGTGTTATTTAAAAAATAAAGTTTCATCTCCCTGGAGTGTCGATGCAAGAGACATGCATGCAATGCCGACAGCAGCAGTGTTGGGTAGGAAGAGATGATAAGGGAGAGATCTGTGTGTTGGGTACAAAGATGACCGAGAAGAGAGAAGATCCAGGGCGAGAAGAAAGAGAAGCGAGTGGTTGGAGAGAGAGAGAGAGAGAGAGAGAGAGAGAGAGAGAGGAGATCTGTTGGTTGGTTATGAGTTGACAGGAGAGGCGTGGGTTTATTTTGTAGCAAGGGTTTTGGAAGGAGGAGATATCCTCGAATAATTAGGTTTTTATTCTTTTTTTGCAGGCTTGATCTTCTTGTTTGTTGGGCTTTTTGCTACCGGGCCCATTGGATTCCAAATTGATGAAATTAGTTTTTATCATGTTACATCTATGATTATTATGTATTATGTGCTTTGATAGTAATTGTTTATTAAGATTTTGACATAGTAATAAGATGTTTGATAAATGGAGAGAGAATACCTTATTGCTTTTGTACAAAAGCAAATGTGACATATAATATTGTTCACATTATAAAAGAATAAGACTGATATGTCATAATATAAAGTCATGAGAAAATGTTATTGATCATCGGTTAAGAGAGTATACTAAGATTGCAAAACACCAATTAAGTTTTTATGCCTGAAAGATTTACTATGGAAGCAATTCATATATTAAGACGACTTAATTGAGCGGTTTATAGTGACAAAAAAAGATTTACATATAATCTTCATAGATTTGTAGAAAGCCTAAGATAGTGTACCTAGTGATATACTCTGGCAGTTTTTGAAAAATAAGACAATTTCTGTCAAATATGTGAGTTTAATAAATGATATGTATGAGTGAGTTGTAACCAATGTTAAAATTGTTGATAGATTAACATATAAGTTTTCAATTACAATTGGGTTGCATCATGGGTCAACCTTGAGGATATACTATGGTGTATGATATTTGCTAATGATATTGTTTTTATTGATAAGATCAAACAAGAGGTTAACCAAAAATTAGAGTCGTGGAGACAAATTTTGGAGGCTTGAAAATTTAGATCAATAGATGAAGTGTAAGTTTTAAAGCCAGGTGACTTAAGTGGAGAGGGTGACGAGAGTTTTGTGTAATTGTAATGTCACTAAGTTTAAATGGAAAGTTTTATAGATTGACTTTTAGATTTTCTTTTTGTTGTAGAGTGTTGGGCCAACAAAAAACAATAATTACTAAAGCTTAGTATTGTTGAGATGGAGACAATTCCACATAATTTGAGTTTGAAAGAAGAAAACCATGTGGGTTGGTTGTATGAGATAATCCCCACTTTATGCATAATTGGGTGCATATGGTGCCAATCCTATGAGTTGGCACATTGTCTTTTACACCTTTATCGAGCTTTGGTTATGTATTATATATGTATATGTTTGTAAGTTAAAGTTTTGATTGTGTGCAAGACTTGTGTTGTTAATTTTGCAAAACCTCATGGTATCTAAAAAATTTTCTGCAATATTAAATCATCTTCTCATTGTCACCTTCCACGAACCATGTATCTCTTATGGACTCTTTCCTAAAAAGATATCAGATGAGTAAAAATGAAACAATGGATGTGGTGAATGTGCATTGTTGAGATTATTTTTCAAAATGTTATACAAACACTATGTTTGGCAAGTCTATAATATTTTTCAGAATATTATTGTTTTAAAAAAACTGAGTTTAGATGATTTTTCACTACTCATAAGTAATTTTAAATTAATTGGACCTATTGTTTTAAAAAACAATCATATTTTCAAAAACAATTATGTTTTCAAAAATAATACTATCATACCAAACAGGCCCATTAATGGCGCCATCTAAAAAAATAAAAAGCTATCTAAACTGAAAGTAGAATTGCTACTATCCTACTTCTTTCTCATTGAAACATGTTCGTGCTTTAGTATTTATACTTCAATAACTCTAGCCGACTATATTGCTAATATGCTACACCAAAATCTCAAGAGGTAGGGATGCTCTGCAAGAAACAATAAGAACTAAAACCTTGTGTTGTCTGTGGATTCTCTTACACAACTCCCAATGGAATGAATGAAAATGATAATACTATTAAGCATACTTAATTTTTTGTTTTTTAAAAATGTTTTGTTGCTTTTATGATAGTACTTTTTTTAAAATCTAACTAAACTTGTTACTGTAGTTTGAGTGCACATTCATGGAGTGGGCTGTGTTAATATATTATTGTGGTCAACTGAGCCAAGACTTTGATTTGGATTGAATTTTCAAAACAATTGGAACATTTCCACGTCATGTATAACTTTAAAAACTTTTTTATAAATAAAAATTTTATTGAAAAAAATTAAGCACACAAGAAGTCCACAAGGAACCAAAGTATAACAAGTTCAATGACATCTTTACTTCTTTCTATTTTGGTTATCGATCATGCCCTTTAGTCATTGCATGTTTACTTCTTTCTATTTTGGTTGTTAAGTTGTTCCAAACTTCAGATAACAGTCAGATGCAAGAGCATCATCTTGTGCAACTTCTCTCTGAAATTATACAGTGGATTGATCCTCCTGTTGTTGTTTCGAAAGCAATTAAATGTGGGAGAAGTGCCAGGTTATTTACATATATATATATATATATATATATCTTTTATTAGTTATTTGCTGTCTGTATTTTTTTTCAATGATTTTGAGTTTGATACCAGCTTTGTTATATCTAGTGAGATGCTTGATGGCTGCCGTGCATTATTATCAATTGCTACTATGACTACTCCCAATGTGTTTGACCAACTTTTGAAATCCATAAGGTGAGAGGCCAAAAATGTTGTTGCAACACTCAGTATTCTTCTGTTATATTTTTTCTGTGGTGAGTATTGTATACTGAAGAATTTTTGAAGGATGAATTGTGATAAATCTGATATGTTTGTACAATTTTTACAAGCATTTGTAGGGATATTTAAGTACAAACTAGGGAAAAAGAATCTGCCGAATACATATGTAATCCCATAAATTAACGGATACTAAGAAATCATTTTCTAACTAAATATTTACAGCTAGTTTCTAATAATCCGGGACAAGAAATCAGGAACAAATATTTCTAATAAAGGAATCAGATCTTTCAACACTTCCTAGCTTGGAAATTATTTCTGAAAAGATTCCACCATTAAGTCCTTTGGTTAACAAATCTATCATTTAATTTCTAGAAGGTATGTAGGACATGTAGATCAACTCATCCTCTCTCTGATGAAATGTCTGTCAATTTCAATATACTTTGTTTTATCATGCCAAACAGGGTTATGAACAATGTCAATTGCTGATTTATTGTTACAAATTAGCTTCATAGGTATATCCACCGTTGATCCTGCATAATCAACATTGGTATATATTTGTTGTACCAATTTTTGATTCTTTTTTCAGGGCTTCCTTGTGGTACAAAATAGTCCTAGTTTTTTGTAATGTATCCGTTTCTTCTCTCATTGCATTCCTTCATTCTTCCGAAGAAAAGGCCATAGATAAAGTACTTGGAATGGGAATGTTGCTTAGACTCAAAATGAAATTTATGTGAGGTGGTGATAGGCGGTCAAGTGATACATAGTGAGATAAGGGATATAAGGGTCATTTTGTAAACTATTATTTTTCTAATAGGAATGGGAAGGTGTGAGTCATTTTCTTGTATATCAACCAATTGATAAGGCAAAGGAGAGTCAAAACTTAATAGCAATTCATTTGCAAAACATGGATCGGATCTTAAACCTGTTTTTTGGTTTGGAATAACAGCCTTTTTTTAGCGCACCTGTAGAAATCTTATGGAGGCATACATAATGGTAGATTTATGGATGAACACTTTTCTTGGAAGACTCTGGCGTAGGAATTGAGTTTGGGATTGAAGTAATTTGAACTGGTTGATTAGAAATTGACTCGTCAAGGGTTGATCTGTCAGGGGCTGATAGATTAGACATGGGAGCTTGAATTGGAAGATTGTCAAGATTAAGAAGATTAAGATCACAAAGTTTTTATTTTCTACTAATGACTTCTCCCCATGAAGATAAGATCGTGAAAAGTAAGGTTTGTTTTCTATAAATGTAACATTAATTTCTAGGAGGATGATAACATTTATACTCCTCTTGTGTTTGATTAATAACTAAGGAAGACACTTTGTGTTGATGATTGCTCTAGGATCTAATTTACCCCATTGGTAATGATGAACATGTACAAATGGGCCAGGTTCCTCACCACCTTGGGCCTTAGGAACCATGGAACGGACACTAATAGCTGACTGATAGGGTTTGATTGATTTGAGTATGCTATTAGCTGTTGCCTCCTCTTTCTTGTCATTGTCGATTGACTACATATTCTGTTGAGAAGAGATCTCCAGTTACCTCTTGTATCTCGTCATCTCCTTTGCCTCATTACTCTCTCCCTTGTTCTCTTTCCCAGTCTCCCTCTCTAGCAGCTGATGGCACCTCTCTTGCTCTCTCCCTCCAATTGTAGTGAGGTTTGTAGGTTCCAACAGTAAGTCTAGATGGGGTGAATATACTTTTTCTGCAGAAGCTAGATTCTTTTACAGACTCAGAAGGAATATAGAACGATAATGAAGATCTAGAAAGGATGTTTCTACAATATATGAGGAGCTTACAATAAATGGAGGAGGTTTAATGACATATAAACAAAGATATGAGGGTTTACAATATCAACCTATACTAATAACTTCAAATTGAATGAGGAAAATTCTAACAATCTTACAGAGGGTAAATATAGTAAAGGACTGATAAAAGCAAACTATATGAGAGGACGATTGGTTTGTGTTGGATTATGTTACTCAGATGTTAGATTTTCAATGAAGGGATTTCTGGATGTATCGTCTCACGTGCGCACAACACTTAGAAGTATTTTCACACTTGATTTTTCTCTTGTTGTTGTTGGTGGGAGCTCTTGGATTCAATTCACCAAAAGTTACGTTCTCTATGCAAAGTTTTCTATTTTTCTCAGTTTTCATTTCTCGATTTTAGCATATGTGTGCGCGTTTCAAACATCGACAATTGGACTTACCATCATTAGAAGATGATTAGATCTTCCTATATTGTGCAGATCAGATGCCTCTAGTGCCTATATTGTGTCCATATTTTCTATTTAAATCTCGTCCTTTCATCGGCTGTTTGTAAGTATTAGTCATTAATGTGATTGACTTTGGAGAGCAGTAGAGACACTGAAACCTTAGCTTATGCTTTTTGCTAAGTAACTGTGCTAATCTGGGTTTCAAATCTTTGTTTACTTCGAAGCTGTAAACACACTTGAAGATAACAACAAAATGATGTTCTGAATTTGAAGTGTGGTTGCCTCCAAGGTCATTGCCTTGAAGCTCCTCTTTGAAGGATTAGTCAAATTCATTTCAGGTTCTTCTAGGCTGTAGCCTCAAAGATCCATGCCTCGTAGATATGTCTAACTTCTCGATAAAAATACTATCTTTCTAAGCAGGCAGCCTCGAAGCCTTGAAGATTTGATAGCGTCGAAGCCTTTAGATTGAACTTGATGTTCAGTGCTTCGACTTTTAACTTTGATGTTCGAGTCTTCGGGTTTGATTTAACAATCTTAACTTGAGTCCTTGTAAGTTAAGGTTTTGACCTTTCGACCCTTTGTGTCTTTGGCTCTTTCACTTTGTTAGACTATCTTATTGCTTTAAGTTGATCTTTCAATCCATTGATCTTCGAGTGTTTCAATTAGGATGGAGCGGTATACTTAACAACTTACACTGCTTTAAGATATCTTTGACTCTTGTAGTCTTTGGGTCTCTAATATTGTGTGCACATGGTTTGTCGAGGTTTGAACTCTTTGACCCTTTGAATCTTCGATTTTTTGAACCTTTGGCTCTTTGAATATCCAGACTTAGACAGTTTTGTGGCAGTTTTTACAAATCAAGTCTTCAAATAATAAATTTAGGGCTATGCACCAATTTAATTTAAATTCTAATGCAAAATAATGAATGTTATTTTTATTAAATATTTTAATTTAAATTAATTAATGTGGACAACCAGAAAATTTAGATTTTAGTTATTATATTAACTCTTTAATTTCGCTACGTTATATTTATTATTTGTATTTATGATTCCTAGGTATTAGTTGTTGTAAAACTTTTTAATTTTTTAGGTATTAATTATTAGAAGACTTTGTTTTCCTAGATTTTAATTGTTGTAAGACTAGGTGTCGAACTACAATATATATATATATATGTGTGTGTGTGTGTGTACATCAGTGTGTTAGCAAGAGAATGGAACATTCCTTCTTCTCACAAATTTGTTAGGGTTTTAATTTTTCTTTAAATTTCTTAAAGGCAGGAAAATAATTTCATTCAATTCATAATAATTACTCAAGCTAATATTAATATGTTTTCTCTAATCATCATCCAGATGGAAAAAATAATTTTTGTGTATAAATGTTTTAATGATTTTTAGAAAAATAGTGAAATGTAATTAAGAAGTATGTTAAATATAATGTGATTTCAATACAATTATACCAAACCAAATTAGCATGCTTTAATCCCAATAATATGGAATTGGCTATTTGAACCAAGATAGACATAAAAGTTATATTTGATCTAATATACAGATGCTTTTATTCCAAACGTCTTATTGGGAACCATTTATTTTTTTGTTTTTTCCTCAGTTTTTATATTTAATGTTAATATTTTCTATCCTTCTAATGAGGGTATCCATTAGTCTACGCCATAAATAGCTAAATCAATATAAGCGGTTCTTTTTCGATTGTTACTCGTCTCATCTTCGATCAGAGTTATTCCGTTGACATGACAAATAATCTTATTTCGAATATTATCCATCATAGTTTTATCACATATCCATCTTATCATTCACATATTAGTGATACTGAGTTTTTGTGTATACGGTTTCTTATTAGCCCAACATCCTGTTCCATATAATAATAAAAAAAATCTAATAATTATTTTATAAAACTTTTCTTTAAACTCTATGGCATATTACAGTTATGCAAAACGCTTGTTGCACTTTTTCACTTAATATACCTACCTTTAATCCTATGGTTAATGTTATCATCAATTTCTAAGTTTCACAATATTATTGACGTAATTGCTTAAAACATTTTATAGTTAGTATCTGTTAATCATTTAGTGTAGTAATACTTATTTTGGTATTCTTTCATTTTTTAAATTTTCATCTGATATATTCTGTCTTTGATCAATTTAATCTAAATTCTTGAGCCGCTAAAATTCATCTCCACAACTCAAAATTTTCTTTAACCCATTATTTGGTTTTGTCGATCAAAACAAAATCATCAATGAATAATATGTTCCCAGTGTATCCTCGATACAAACACGTGTTTTAAAAACAATAAAACATAAGATTTCAATAAATCATAAGTATTTCATTTAAACATAAGTATTTTTTATTTTCTTTGTTGTTGTCTAAGGAGGGGCTGCTCAATAAAAATAATTTGATTGGCCTTGATTTTTTTGTCTCTGCGCTGTGTAATGACAACACCAAAGATTGTGCCCGAAATCTTTTTTTGTCCTTCTTTGAATGTATGTTTAGATTGGTTGTTTCTTTCTTTCTCTTCCATGTTGTTGGCTTTTTTAGTTAAGGCTGATCCATCCTTTTACATTATATGTCAACTAATTAATTAGGGATTCTTTTCAATTGCTACCCTACTTGAATTATTGTGTATATAACTAATCATGTTGTATTATATGAAATGAAAAAATGGCTAACAATTTCTTTTCATTCGTTATATGATTTCAATTTTTTTTAGGACATTCTCTCTAGTTACAAAACTGGCCTCTATTTGGCGTTTCTTATCCCTTATGGCTATGAATTCATGGTCTCTTTCACAAATTAAATATCAAAAATGTTTTTTTTTTCATGGTTATATGAAATAGCATCAAGGGATGGCTACGTATGGATTGAACGTTGTAAAACTTAAGCTCCTTAGTGGCATGATGAAGGACTCGATATTCTGCTTCGGCTTTGGGTAACGAAACCACATTCTGTTTTTTGTTTCTCCAAGTCACCAAGTTACCATCAACTTATAACACGTGTTCTGAAGTAGACTTTCTGTCCATTTTGGGCCCAGCAAAGTCTGAGTCGGTATTACCCATAATGTTGAGGTGTCCATGCTTAGAAAAGAGAATACCTTTTTTTGGAGAAGACTTCAAATATGCAAGAATACAGTTCACAACGTCCATGTGTCGATTACTCAAATTATGCATGAATTGACTAACAGCACTGACCGCATACGAAATGTCAGGTCTAGTGTGAGTCAGATAGATCAATTTCTTACCAAATTTTGATATTTTTCCTTATTTGTTGGAACTTGATTAGTATAGATGGATAGATCATGATTCACCTCAATAGGAGTGTTAGCCGGTGCACAAGCTGAATTCTAGTCTCAGTGTGAGGTCCAGAACATATTTCCATTGAGATAGAAAGATTCCTTACTTCGAACGGGATACTTCAATTCCAAGGAAGTACTTCAAGGCTCCCAAATCTTTCATATCAAATTCTGTCGTTAAATAACAATGAAGTTTCTCTATCTCTGTCGGATTATTTATTGTAACAATCATATCATCGAAATAAACGAGAAGTAAAGTAATATCATTACCACTCCGTTTATAGTAAAGAGTATGGTCAGCCAAAGCTTGTTTGAAACCATATGCCTGCATTGAGTGGCTTAATCGACCAAACCAGGTTCTAAGGGACTGCTTCATACCATATAATGCCTTTTTGAACTTGCATACCTTTGCTTCTGTTGGTGTAAAGCCAAAGGGAGGATTCATATACACCTCTTCCATTAAATCACTATGGAGAAAGATATTCTTAACATTAAATTGGTGTAATGACCAATTAAGGTTGGCTGCAAGAGAAATAATGACTGTGCTCATTTTAGCCACAGGAGCAAAAGTGTCTTGATAGTCTATGTCATATGTCTGAGTGTATCATTTGAAACTTAATCTAGCTTTGTATGTTTCAACCATCCCGTTTGACTTATACTTCACTGTAAATACCCATTTGTATCCTATTGTCTTCTTATTTTGGGGTAACTCAACCATTTCTCAAGTGAAGTTCTTCTCAAGGGCATTCATTTCCTCTATTATAGCATACTTCCATTTTGGGTCATCAAAAGCTTCCTGAAAATGAGTAAGAATAGGCACAGAAGATAACTAAAGAGCAAAAGACATGTGAGATTTGGACAAATGGCGATAAGAAACAAAGTCAGAAATATGATAGGCAATATTAGAAGATGATTTTGAAAATCTAATCTATCTAGTTCTTTATGGTCACGAAGAAGATACATTCGGCTTGCAAGATTGTCTAAACCTGTAAGATCAGAAGATAAGACATCATTTGAATTTAAAGTTATAAGTGAAGAGTTAGTATGTTAGTGAGAATTTGTGCAATCAATCCCGGAAGAATCTTCCGGTTGCATGATAGTATCATTGAGAGGAGGATCACACTTGAGAGTAACATCTCTTATGGTATAATATTTCTCAAACATCCAAGCTGGCCTCTCATTATTACTTGATTCAATTATTTCCAGATTGGAAGAAGGTAAAGACTCCCCCTCACCTAAACTAGGAGCTAAGGACTCCCCCTTACCACCTATACTAGCGTAATCTTTCTTGTCCCCTAAAGTCTACATCTTCTTTTCATCCAATCATAGTTGTTTCTCTTCCGAACTATGAAGCTCCCCCTGGAGAAGGATAACGGAGATGTTGCCAGAAAAATAGGATACCTACTCACAAAATTGAACATCCATAAATACATAGTATTTTTCCGTTTGAGGATGAAAACATTTATAGCCCTTCTGAAAATTGGAGTAACCTAAAAACACACAATTGAGAGCATAGGGGTCAAGTTTATCTCGGTGGAGTTGGTGCACATGAACAAAGCACACACAACCAAAAACCTTAGGGCAAATGTTAAGAGCTGAAAGAATATTGTGGAAGTGAGACAATACCTTCAAAAGGGTTTGATAATCAATGAGACGGCCAGGCATTCGATTGATAAGATAAACATCAGTCATGATGTCATCCGCCCAAAAACGTTTAAGAACTTTCATAGTAAAGCATAAAACTTGAGCTACCTTAAGGAGATTTGATAATTTGGCTAATGGAAAAAAGGTTATTAGAGAAATTAGGAGCAAGTAAAATAGATGTCAAAAAAAGTATAGGTGAAGTGGAGACACTCCTAGCCCCAGTAATTGGCATAGGAGTTCCATTAGCAACCTGAATAGATTTAACTGACAAGGATTCAAGAGAAGTAATTAGGGAGAAATTACTAGCCATATGATCAGTAGCTCCAAAATCAATAACCCAGGAATTGCCAGTAGAGGAAAGTAAAGCCAATTGAGAGGCATCCTCCTCCTGAAACACGTGGGTCACATGAGAAGAAGATACAACCATTAAATCTATTTGATCTCGATAAACTGGTGTATGCCTCCCAAAGAAATCAAATACACCAAAAAGAACACCAAGCTAGGATTTTAACACGTGGCACACTGTTAGACAGGAGACCAAAGATGCACGCACGCTCACTAACAGCTTACGCTAAATAACCCTAACAGCGTCTCGTGAGGAGCGTTTTGCAGCGAGGGTGGAGTTTGGCGACTGCAGCGATAGCGGTGTTGGCCGAAAGAGACTGCGGCAGCGACATTGGTGTTGGCTGAAAGAGACGGCAACAACAGCAAGACTCGCACTCAATCGCGGCCTCGTCCTGGAGCGCATCACTTTGTGGTGGAGGTCGACGGTGATAGATGATGGCGTCAACGACAATGTACGATGGCATCAACGGCGACAGATGATATCAACGACAACTTGCTTGATTCAGAGTTCGTTCAAGCGACTTAGTCTGACATCGTGTCACATGCACTTGTCGACAATGATGGTAGTGGCGACGAATGGCGGTGTGAAAGTGACAGACAAAGACGTCTACGGTAGTGACGGAAGTGGTGCAACGGCAGCAACAGCTAGAGAAGAAAAACAGCGTGACGCAAAGGAAGAGCTTACGCTCTTGCAAGGGGCGACGACAGCAATTTCTTCTATTTAGGTAATTAGGGTTAGACTTTGATACCAAATAGAAAAGAGATAGAAATGAATGGATTTCCTTGATAATCAACGCTGATTACAACAATCAAATATTCTAACCTAATTACACAATCAATCAAATTTTAATCAATTATTTTCTAAATATTTTACAACTCATGCCAACTCATTCCAACTCATTCTTTATCTTGTTTGAAGAAATCTCCTTGTGTATGATTTGACCGATTTAGCTTAGTGGTTCAAACTTTTGGTTTACTTCAGTCGTGAAAGGATCATGCGGTTGTGGGTGTATCTCTCTGGTTTTATATGTGAATGACATTGTCTTAGCAGGGATGATGAGTAAGGTATTATTGTGCACACTCACTTTGAAATGGAAGACATGGGTCGCCCATGAACTTAAGTTTGAAAGAATTAGGGTTGTTTCTTGGTATCAAAGTGGCTCGAAAGAGAGGAAGCATTTCCTTGTCATAACATACATATGTCTAGATATTTTGGTTAAATTTAACATGTAATGCTCCTAATGTGCAAAGTCACCTATGAAACATGGATTAAAGCTTCTTCATGATCAAGGTGAGTTATTTGAACATCCCGAGCGATATTAGCGTGTTGTTGGTAGACTGAACTATTTCATCACAATGACTAGAACTGATTTTGCATATTCGGTTAGTGTAGTAAGTCAGATTATGACAGCACCTAGACAACCACATTGGATTGTTGTGAGAATTTTGAGGTATCTTCGCGTGACTCCTGCTAAGGGAATTTGCTTTTCCACAAAGAACCATGCTCATATAAAGTATTATACTAATGCTGATCGGGCTGGTTGTCACATCGATAGGTGGCCTACCTTTGGATAAGCTTTATTTGTTGGTGGTAATTTAGTTTCATGGAAGAGTAAGAAATAGGACATTATTGTGAGAGGTAGAGCCAAAGCAGAATACCAGGCCATTGCTGAAGCTACTGCCTATCTTTGGATAAGCTTTATATGTTGGTGGTAATTTAGTTTCATGGAAGAGTAAGAAATAGGACATTATTGTGAGAGGTAGAGCCAAAGCAAACTACCAGGCCATTGCTGAAGCTACTGCAGAGATTATGGAGACTAGACATCTTTTGCATGAGGTTGGATGTGGGTTAAGTGGTCCCACTTCACTTTGAAGTCAGCTCACTTTTTTCGCTGGGAGGTTCTTCATGGAAATCACTCACATTCCAGCCAGTCGATGTGTTTACTCATTCTTTAGAAGGGCATGATTAATGTCTATACCTTAGCTTGAGGGTGGGTATGAGTTATTTTTTTTATTTATTATCATGTGTGGACATGTCCACCACCATATTGTTGTGTACTCTCATTATATTATAAATAACAATGTGTTCTTTTCTTCTTCTAACAATATTGTTGTATCATTTTCAGACCTTTTGGGATGTTCCATCTTTTGTCTGATTTGATGTTTGAAGTTGTCAAAGACATTATGGCTAGTAATTCTGAAGAAGAAACCTGGATGTCGGTAGCTTGTGATATCTTAGTAGATACTTGGATGGCCCTTGTTGCGGTATATGTTGTTGGTTGTCTTTCTAAGCATTGCCTATCTTTAACTATTTTCCGTCCTTTTCCACATACATTTTTCATTTATTACGTTGGTCTCATAAAATTTACATCTTCAATCCGGGCAACATTTTCTTTGTTATTATGTATTGTTTTTGCACAAAAAGGGGTGTTGAGTGAAGTATATGGTTTCTTATGTGACATAAAGTATCAGTATCTTTCTCTGTTTTGTTTCTAACACAGATTTTATTTGCCATTCTACACAGCCAATGGATAATACTGGTGGGAATTTACTTCCCCCAGAAGGAATCAACGCCGCAGCTGGTCTTTTTGGTTTGATAGTAGAAGCTGAGCTGAAGGGTGATTGTTCTGTGTGAATGTTAATTCCTTCCTATCTATATCTTTTATTTTCTCATTTTGTTGGGTGTTCTGATATAGGTGCTACTCTATCATCGTCTAATGATGATGCCGACTCTGACTGCCTTCGTTTATCAATTTCTGGTAAAAGTTATGGTTCTGTCACTCAATTGTATTGAGATTTATTTATGATTAAATGGTTACATATTTATCATTACAGACCTCTTTTTGGTTGGGTTCCTTTATGTGTGTTGATTGTGTTTATGTTGCATTTTCTTGTCAGCTATGGATGATAGATTAAGCTCTTATGCGCTTATTGGTAGAGCAGCAGTTGATTTTGCAATTCCCTTACTTGCAAAGTTGTTCTCTGAGCGATTCACATGGCTTCATCAGGTTTCACACATGCAAAATTTTGTGTAAAAAAGTAACTTTGTCATTATCATGGTTTTGCAAACAAATTCGTCTTCCATTTTGCAGTGCTCTATATAGCAAATGTCTCTGTATGCATTTTGAATTGACTCCTTATGGGGGAAGTAAATTTTCTCCATTATTATCCATTAGCTGTGTAGAATGGTAAATAAAAATCTGCGTTAGAAACTAAATAGATAAGCATAATGATATTTCCAATTCTTGGCTATGAGACACTAGATCTCGTGGCTCCAACCACCATAAACTCTATCAGATAACCCTCTGCCATATTCAACTATGATAAATCTATCGCTACCTACTGATCACGGTGATTCTTACCTTTCAGACACCTTTCTATCTCCAACTTGCAGGTCTTCTTAGATTAGTGTTTGTGGGTTATTGATTATTGTTACATCGATTATGAGATCAGACAAACAACATAAAGTAAAAGTTTAGTAATGACTACAATCTACACCGAGACAATTCACTGTGAGTAATTACAACTATTACAACGGGGCTACAAACTTTTACAATGAATCTGTCTCTCTTTTTTCACTTTACAACAGTTTACACATGTAACAATATGAAGAACTCACGTGCTGTGACGGTTCTTCGTCTAACTTGTTTGGTCTCTTTGTTTTTGCTGTAGTTTGCTTCAACATCCTCCCAAACAGTCACCATGAGCTCTTTTTATTCTCTTTTGAAGAAATCTTGGCTTTTGCTTCAATCGTTGTGTATTCAAAAGATACAAGCTTTTCAAATGTTGGACCCATACCCTTTCTCTTCTTTAAATAGGCTTGTGCTTAGGTTTCTTGTGTAGCCCTAGGTTTTTTGAATGTTGAAATCTCAGTTTCTCGCTCAGCTTGTGCCTTTCTGCACTTCGTTTCATTGCGTCAACGCAAACTTGATGTGCGTAGGAGTGCTTTGCTTCAAAATGCCACATGTTGGAACCTTACAGTACATGACTGACTTGACACCTTTCCACTAAAACTCTATTCGATTTGAGTCGAACTTTCTCCTTAGTTTGAATTGAACCTGGTTGCTCTTATGTGTGATTCGAATCGAGCTTGCTTCAAGATCGAACTGATTCATCACCTCATGAATCGAATTGAGTTGAAGTATGTTCTCTAATCTTGAGTTATACTGACACTACTCTTCATGATTTGAATTGAACTGAGCTATGTGTTTGTAATTCATATCGAATCGAACTATGCTCTTTGATTTGGAGTCAAACCTTGTGACTTCGAACTAAGACACCTACTGGATTGAACTGACTTATGATTATGTTGAAGCAAATCGACTATTAACAACAACCCACAATTGGAGAACTCGTTGTTTATAGAATGGGTTCATGCACATGTCTAAGTCCTTTTACTGTCTCACTCTGAACCTTACGAGGTTATTTAAACTTACATCTCCTCTCCAACTTTTGCTTGGAAACCAAAAACACTTGTTGATGACAACAATTATAATAACTTGAATAGAAACTAGGTCTTAATCCAAATAATTGGAGGACATGAAACCTATATTGGCTTAGCTATTGACATATATGCCAATATCCAAACATGTAAGCATTAGTTGATCGGTTTGTTAACTAAATCTGTAGTCTTTTAGCACCTTGTTAGAATGGATGCTCTTGATCGAATAGCCTTTTTTTTTTTTTTTCCATAATGGCATGCACTAATTTCTCTTGCTTCAAGGTTTTGTTAATCTCCCCAGTATAAATAGCTTGGACGTGCTTTATGAGAAAAATAATTTCCCTTAAAGTTTGCTTCTTGCACCACACGTCCTCCCAAAAAGAAATTGTTTTACCAACACCTGGCTTCCACTCCACATATTGGGGAAAGTGATCCCATCCCACAACGTCAGTGAACTTTCCAAACTAAACACATGGCGAGCGTTTAAAGCCATATAGAGACTTGGATACCCACCAAGGGAAGCCAAGACAGCCGGTTATTATTGCTTGTGCATGGCTTGGTTTAAAGTGGGAAGGGGCATGACATGATTCCAATCATCAAAAGCTTTTTTAAACTTCCCGCAATACTCCCCGAGTTTTGGAACCTTTCTGAGCTCTAAATTTTTTTGTTCTCGGATCATAGGGTGCTCCATGTATCATGACAGATGATAATTGTCCAACCGGAAGTTGAAGTTCATTGGTATGAAAGAGTTGCTCAATGAGATTGGAATAGTCCCATTTTCATGTATATTTAGATATGGTTCCCAGTCAAATGACCTTCCTGGCCCCTACCATACAAGGTGATGGTCACCACAGTTTTTCAGAGATTGAAGTTGGTGCCATCGAGCCAAAGTTTTGTCAAGCTAGAACTGATTAATTCAATGAAGGTTTGGCCACTTGATGAACCCAGTTACTTCCGTGATAGATTTGTAATGACCCATGATGAAAACATTCCTTGATTCAGTATTAACTCTTAGGCCAGACAAGAGTTAGAGTTGTGTGATTACAACTATCCAGGCATGGAAACATGGAGACATGAACCAAGAAGAGAGGGACAGACATGAGTGGTGTAGTTGACGGTGAAGGGAGGGATGGTGCTGGTGATCGAAGTTGGCGAGGTAGACATATACAAGAAGATCTGTGGTTGGGTTATGGTAAGACAGATGGGAGGAGTTAGATGGGGTAGGCGATCAGAGGGAGTGGTGAAGATGTTGGGCTAGGTGACAGTAATAGTTGTGATCGGAGGAAGCTTGGCTATATCAGGAGATGTGAATGATGGGGCTAATCAATGGTGACAGTGGGCTTCTGACTGTACAACAGGCGAAAAAGGAGAATAAACATCATCCTTTGGCATTGGCAGACAATGATAGCCCTCAGGCTCCTACTCCTAAAAGGATTGTTTTTAAGAAGAATATGGCTATGATATCATGTAGATTTAGAAGAAGAGAAGAAGACATCAATTTATTGATATAGAACCATGATAAAGGACACAACTATTATCTTTGTAAAGTTAAACAGTCAAATTTGGAAAAATCCATTGATTTAGATGTTTAGATTGTTTTTTTTATAACTAAGAATTTATTTATTTATGAGAATTAAAACGCACAGAAGAAGTGCACGAGATGCGAAAGAATTATAAATAAATCTCCCCCACAAATATAAATAAATTGAATTATAGATTGAATTTTTTTTATAAGTAAGAGAATTTATTTATTTACGAGGGTCAAAATGCACAGAAGAAGTGCACGAGTTGCAAAAGAAATATAAATAAACACCCCCCCCACCCAAAATATAAATAAATTGAATTATAGATTGAATTATAAATAAATACCTCCCACAATTTAGCATTTAGTGTGAAGAACCATAATATTAGATGTGGTTTAAGAATTCAACTCTTAGTTCTAAAGGAGGACATAATGACACCTTATTCTTCATAGTTGTCAGGCACCGAGGTGTAATAATTCTTTTGAGGTGTGGTTGAAACATATATTGTTAAAACTACTAAATCCTTATTAATTCAAGTTGGAATGAGTTGTCCGACATAAGTAGTATATTTGATTGATTGTATAATTATATTAGAATATTTGATAGATTATGTAATTATCGATGTTACCTAAATTAGGCTAAGGGTGAGTTGTATTTGTATGTGATTGTAATCTTCGATATTGGTATGAAGGAAAATTATTCATTCCTACATCTTTGTACATCCTTATTAGAATTAAAGCCTAGAAATCATGTGTGATAAATACAAATAAAAATATATCTAGAGAAAACCTAGAAAAAACTAAAGGAGAACCTAATAATTATAATTTGATGGACTCTTTAATTTTTTATTAATTAATATCGTCAGTTACGTCCTTTGAATTCCATCAAATCTTGTCTTCAATTCTACTTCCAAAATTTAATTTGTTCACTCATCTGAAGTGCCTGCTTTAATGTAGACAGACGATAGTCCTCTCTTCCAATTGATCATGGTTTTTGATACATGTATGTGTATGCATGCTTGGGAATTTTATTATATCCCCCACCTTATGTGCAGACTTACGTGTGCAATGCCCAATAAATCCCAAGGGCCTCAAAATCTGGTACTTCCGAACCATAAATTGAAAAAAAACATTTTAAAAAAGTGTTGAGAACCTTAGGTCTTCATATGTTATTTTGCAGCTGTTACCGGAACAGAACAACCTGAATGCCTTATTAGTAAATATGTTTGTTGTGTTTTGGTTAGATATATCTGTTGATTGATTACACTTTGTAAGTGTTGTTGGCTGCCTTTTCGTGTGGTTGATTTTATTTCTGATCTTTTGAGGTCTTTCGGGTATGACATTCAAATTTTGATGGCATGTTTATCTTGAGTGTGTGTCATTTTTTGTAGGGCAGAGGACAAACTGATCCAACTGAAACTCTTGAGGAAATTTACTCATTGTTACTCATAACTGGACATGTTGTTGCAGATGAAGGAGAAGGAGAAACACCCTTGGTAAGTAAGTCTATATTTGTCTTTGTATATATTTAACTGGCTACTGTGTAGTCGTATGTAACTTGTTAGAGACAGATGCCTGATCTGACCTAGGTGGTGAATGATGAATTAAAATATCCCTCTCGTTTTTTTTTTTTGGGGGGGGGGGTGTTGTTTAATTAGGATAAATAAATATAAGAGCATTTGGGGGAAGAGAGTTATTTACGTTGCTCACATTAGAAAGGATCGTGGAAAGAGCCCTCCCTCACCATAATACCTTCCATTGCCCGTCTATATTATCGATAGAAATTTTCAACCCTATAAATACAAAATCATACAATGCCCATTTTCTCTCAAATTCTCCAATACTAAATAGAAACTTCTTTTTTATTTTCTTTCTTTAAAACACTTTCTCTACATTTATTAATAATCCTTCCCTTGTACCAGTGAAGTAAAAAATGGGCTGTTCCAGTGATTTTTTTTTTGCCATGGCCATCTCATTGACTGTCTAAATGGTTTTGTTGACTGATTAGTCACTTTTTTTTTTAAATGACGCCCCAATGTACTCTACAAAATAATGAGGCCTGATACAAAATAAATATCTTTGATATATTTTCTATATAGAATTCAATGTATGATTTGGTGAATATATCACCTAATTGTTCTTCAATCTTTACTTATCCCGAGAAAATTAAACCATGTTGAATTTTCTCGTGAACGATAGAGGCTTTGATATCATGATACAAAACAAATATCTTTGATATATTTTCTATATAGAATACAATGTATGATTACATATTTATATAATTTTTATATAGAAGAAAAATCTATCTATGAAAATGTATAATTAGATATCAATGATAATCAATTGTAATTATATCATATCCCTGATATCATAATCAATTCTAATTATATCATATTCTTAATTTCCACAAACTAGTTATGAAATATTGTAATCTCACTAATTACTCTATTGCAATCTAATAACAAGGCCCTATATCGAAATCCTAGTGTTGACATTGCTCTCTACGCACAACATCCCGTCCCTCCCTCTCATGCACCATCACCGTTGCTGACCAATGTAGCATCAACGCTGTCGCCTCCAAAGCAAGCACCAGTGTCGCTGCTGCCTTCTCATGCATCATCATCATCACCTTGCTAAGTGGCATTGTTGTCGCGTCTCAGCTTGCAGTGTTGTCTTCCTCATTTTACTTATATAGGTCAAGAGTTGCCCTTGTTTGATATAAAACAACAATCAAGTTTAGAAAAAGTGTATAAAAAGTTAAATATAATTAATTCATAGTTTATAGGGTATTTGCTTGCTTGTTTATTATGTGTGATGTAATGATTTTGGGAAATTTTAATGCTAGAAATAGTGTAGAAAAAGTAAAATATAATTAATTCATAGTTTATATACACATGTATGTATTCTTTGTATGGGTTTTTTTGGGTCAGGATATCTCCTGCCCAATTTGCTTGTATTTTTTCTTTTTGTTAATTTAATCTTTTTTTACTTATAAAAAAATATACATATGTATGCTATTTTTTAAAATATTAAATGGATACTAATATGATTGGATCATCTTCGACCTTAACAATTGAAAACTTTTTCAAGCACCTGCAAACTTTTACTCGATATGGTTGTCACATAAGATTTTGACAAATGCATGAACTTATCTCACTGAGCCTCATGAATTTGTGTGTGAATTGCAAATTTGGCACATATTTTGTACCTTTATTATGAACTCTAACCAATCACATGTTGGAGAGTATGTATTCAACTCCATGCATGGCCACTTCAAAGATTTTAGTGAAGAAAATGTGGGACAATGCTTCAAATAACATGCTTACTATATAAATGATGGAGCACATAGGTCACACATGTTTTGGACATCATGTTCCACTCATAAATTGAACCTTTTGCTTAAAGGTATGGGTAAGTTGCCTAAATTGAAGGAAATAATTGCAAAACATAGGATATTCACAGTATGTATTTATGTGACTAGTGATATATTTTATTTAATTTATGTAGGTTCATACAAAGAAAAGAAATAGACTTGATATTGGACTAAGCAAGCTAGTTCATGTCAAATTCAATAAAAAATTATTGGATTGAAAGGAGAGGTTAAAATAAATTTTATTTTATTTTACGTATCGCTGGCAATTGGTGGTAGGGTTGCTACTGCTCCAAGATGACTTATTGATGGTGGTTCAAGAAGAAAACCTTTTCCTTAATGATGGCATTCATTGCGGTTATGGTTTACCTAATGCTCTTCTTGATGAAGCATTGGGACCATTCATAATGTTAGTGGTACTAGTTCCTATGAAAGAGGCATTGATGACTGTTGGAAGTTAATTTAGATTTATTAATGTGGGCAACTAGAAAATCTAGATTGTAGTTATTACATTTATTTTTTAATATTCTCACTTTGTATTTATTATTTATATATTTATGTAGTTGCTCAGATAACATTGATTGGGAGAGAGAGAGACTCTCCGAGCAGTAACTTGCTCGATCCGCCCGCGATTTTGCATTCACCGCTATGTTGAAGTTTAGTTCCGGCCGGCCATCCCTGCCTAATCTTCGCCAATATTTGGATGCTGAACATTTTTCCAGCGATTTTTTCGTCGGCCTCTTGGACTCCTCCACTCTTATGGTTCGCTTTGATTTGGAGATGGATTTGTTTCACCTTCTTTCTCAGCCAACATGCTACATTCTTTCTTTTCCTTACCAGATCTTTCGGTGGGTGGGTGGAGATGATCTCCGAACTGGTGTATTTTTCACCCCTATATGGATCACTCCCCCACCTCCCTTTACAATTTTCCATCCTGATCTTCTCCGGCCAATTGCATCCGATTTTGGTACCCTTTTGGCCATGGACTTGTCCACTTCTTCTCTTGCTCGCCCCAGCGAGGCGCGTTTTTGTGTGGAGCTGGATTTGCGGTCGCCTCCTCCCTCCGTTTGGATAAATTCGTCATCCGGATTTTTGCAAAAAGTATCTTATCACCGTTTGCCGGCCTTGGTCTTTGCTCGTCTGGCCCGGGGGTCGCCAGCTGCTCCTGCCGTGCCGGCGCCTCCCCCGTTCGTGGTGCAACTTCCGCGTCAGCGTTGGCACCCCGTTCAGGCGATTACGGCATCCTCGGTTGCTGTCTTCCCGGCGCACTCGGTCGCCGTCCTCCTGGAGCCATCGGTTGAAGTCCTCCCGGCGCCATCGGTCGTAGTCCTCCCGGCGTCATCGGTCGAAGTCCTACCGGCACCCTCTGTCGAAGTCCTTTCGGAGCCCTCGGTCGCCGCCTCTCCGGCCATCCGCTCGGCGCCTTCCTCGCCAGTTTCGTCGAGTCTGCCGGTCGTGCCTCCGACCTCGGCTGCCCCCCCCCCTTAATCTCCTCGCTGGTGGGCATAGCTCCCACGACTGGCGGCCTTCTCGAAGTCTCCCACCCCATCGTTCCCTCGGCCTCTCCAGATGCGCCATGTGTCTGTATCTCCCCTCCCAAGGTCAGATCTCTCCTTGGGAGTGCTGTCGCCGACCCTGTGTCCCCTTACCCTAACCCTAATCCGCCTCCACCTTTGCCTCTTTGCCAAGCCCAAACCCCCCTTCCCCATCGCCAGCCCGTCCCTCCAGCCCAAGCCCATCCCCTCCTCTTTCTTTTTCTGCCCCTTTGCTGGCCCCCCTTTCCCCCTCACCCGAGCCCAATCCCAGTCCTATATTATCCTCCAGCACGCTCGATCCCTCTACCTTTTCCCTCACCCCGCCCGGCCCACCTGCTACTTCCCTTCCCTCTCGCTGGAACCCCTCACCCGCCGCCCCTTCCCCCTGCACCTTCTCCTTCCTGCTCTATCCCTCAACCGTCTCTCCTCCTTGCACCTTCTCCCCACTGCTCCACCTTGCCTTCGTCCCCGATCTCCGGGACTCCTGTTGAGGTTCGAAGCTTGCCGTTACTCCTATCACCTTGCGTTCCCGAGCTTGCGTCTCAGGCTGTTTTGTTGGCCCCTGTTGGGCCTCCTCCTCCGTCCGGCGTTGTCGCGGCCGGCCCTTCATCCTTCGCTGGGGATTTGTTTCCCGGTCCGCGGACTGTTAGTCCTTGGCCGGCTCTGTCAGCCTCCCCTCACCAGGCCTCTATTTCGTTTGGGTCTTTTCCTGAACACGTGGGGGGCTTTCCTGCCTCCTTTTGGGATCAGGGCGAGTGGGACTTCGAGGATGATCACCCTTCTGCCTCTCGTTTGGCGCTTCGTGGGGAGAATCTGTTGGGTGGCTTGGATGTTCAGCCGTTGTCTGTTGCTGGTCCGCTTGTTGCTGCTCTCTGTGAGGCGCCTTGTTCCCCTGTTTCCAATTGGTCGGCCGAGGCAGAGCCGGAGTGGCTCCGCTCTCACAAAGCCATTAGCTCTATATTAGGAGTGAGTTATGAGGGTTGTGAGCTTGATTTGTTACGAAAGATTGAAGCTCGGCATCCATCCCAGAAGGATACTGGTCTGGGGTCTAAAAGTATTCGGGAGCTTAAACGGCTTGCCTCTTCCATTAATTATGATGTCGGAAGTTCTCGGGCTTCTCGGGTTCGGTAGTTGGCTGGTCTGCCTATTCGGCGATCTTGCGTTCTTCCGTAGGTGGATGTTTCGTGAGGGTTTTTTTCTTGTTGGGTTCTTGTGTTTTCATTGTATTATTTGTATGAGCTCATCTCTTTTCTATGGTATGACTATCCTCTATCCTTTTTTTGTATTCTATTTTCTCTTAATGTAATTTTATTACTTATCAAAAAGAAAAATGATTTATTAGTATTAATTGTTGTAAAAAATTTTAGTTTCTTAAGTATTAATAGTTGTAAGACTTAGTTTCATAGCTATTAATTATTGTATAACTTTTTACTTTCCTAAGTATTAAATGTTGTAAGATAAAAGGGTCGAATTGCGTGTATATGTGTGTACATCCAATGTGTTAGTAAGAAAATCTAAGTTCTTATATGTATACATTTAAGGTGAATGAAATATTTCTTATATCTCAGATGATATTAGAGCTAGTTTATTAAGAAGACCTAAGTTTCCCCTCTCCTTTTGTTTTATCTTCATTACTGGTGGTTATTTCATGTCTCTTGGCCTTTATTGTTGGATCATCTTTCATTCTTGCTATTTTTTGTCATCCTTTGTAATTGGCCTTCGTTGCTAAAAGAATTACTATGTTAGTGCATAGACCTCTGCTCCAACCATAACCGTTGTAGAAGAGAGGAGACACGTGGAAACAGAACAATAACCGGATTAATGTTGCTTTCGTGAAATCAACAGGTGCTAGATTAAAGGAGTTCAATGGTCTAAATCATGAAGAGCATGAAAAAGTGTTATCCTTCTTTGGTTGTCTTGAGAAAGCCTCAAGTTCTTGTTCATTGACCCATTTAGGTTTGTTTCCATCTTCTTTTGGATTAAGTGTTTCATTTAGGTCTCCTACTACTTCCTCGATCATGAACTTTGGTGTCACTAATCACATGACAAACTCTCCAAATGTCTTTATCACATATTTCTCACGTCTCAATAATAAAAAATAGCCATTATGGTTCTCTTACCACTGTGGCTGGTATTGGAAATGATGAAGCTTTTACATCTAGTGATGAGTTAGGAAGGAGAGCATTTCTTTTGTAGATTCTGATGAGGATTGTTAAGAACATGGAGGATTGTGGTGAATAGCGATAGGAATTTGCAATTTAGCTACATGAATTTATATTTCTATGTATTTGGTTTACATTTTGATAGCAATATGATTTTATTTATTATTATTTATGCTTAAACTTGTTTTAATGAAGTTATGCTTTATAAATCATATCTTTTTAATTTTTATTAAAGTTTGTGATAGTATCATATATTTATGCTTATATATATATTTCATATGAAATTGTATTTTTTGCTTTTACCATTTACATTTATTAAAGAAGCTTAAAATATATGAAACCGTTTTTGTACTGTCTAGAATGTCTGGATGGTAGATGATCATTCGACTGTCTTGATTGTCTATATATTTATGCTTATATATATAGTTTGTTTTATTTATATACTTCTTTTTCACAATAAAGAAATATTGTTTTTTTTTTTAAATCATGAACTTATTAATGTTTTGTTCAGGTTCCAAAACCAATACAGACATGTTTTGCCAACACTGTAGAAACAGATAGGCATCCTGTAATTTTACTTTTCAGGTAAAGTTAAAGATTTCTCCTAAAAGAAGTTAAAATTTTCGTTAAATGTTTGGCCGAAAGCGTAGTTGCATCAACTAAAAGTTGATGAAGCGCTCCTGCTTTCTATTCCTGACATAAAAAATTATTTGTAAATTTGTTGCGTCAATGTTTGATGCTGAGTCAAACTTTTGTAAAATTTTTTAGTCTTGTTTAATAAAGATCATTCATATTTAATAATCTCTATAAAATGATTGTGCATTTGTTGACGTTTTGATGGAACCTGTGGATTGTACCTGCAGTAGGTGATGGAATATATTAGTTAATACTGAGCTTGCATGCCACATGTTGTTGCCGGGGATGAATAAGCGTATTATGCTTTTGGATTTTATAAGAAGCAAAATATCAAACTGGGCAGGAGAATGTAAATTTTATTGTGTAGTTGTAAAGAAAGCACCAACCTTGATGTCTTGGCAGGAGAATGTACCCAAGGGCATGTTTGATTTGCTTGTTTTCTGTTTTCTGTTAAGAAAGCGCCAACCTTACAGAAAACAACAATTTAATTTTGAGAATGAAAATAGGAAATAGCTAAAATAAACATACCCTGAATCACTCAATTCTTTAGTGTTTTTCATTTTTATAAAAGAACATGTTGAAGAATTTGAAAAGTTGTCTTCCTATTTAGAATGAAGCTTAATAGAACACTTGCGAGAGCAGAAAAGCATTTGAATATGAATGCTTTGGGTAGTAATGGCTTTAAGTTCTTTGGTTGGGAAAACAGCTTTAGAAAGTTGAAGATGTGTATTGAGTGAGAAACCCCCAATGAATATCTGAAATAGGATTTGGCTCGATTGTCCAATTGGCTGGGTTAAACTATGTTGTTCTTCTGGATTAACCTGATATCATTGAAAACTTTGTAAATGACTAGCAATTGGTAGATGAAAAACTTATCAAATCCTCATTGTGTAAGATAACTATTAACTATTTTGTGATACAAAGGAAATTTTATGTCATGTAAATATGTAATTTACTTTACAGTACAGATCGGTCATCTTCTCTAGTAAAGACATGATGTCGTATTTTTTTTTTTTTTTTTTTTGTTAATCACACCTTGCTTGGATTGATGCAGTTCAATTATACAGTTTGCTGAGCAGTGTGTAAATATGGAAATCCGAGCATCTATTTTTAGTCCAAGGCTTTTGGAGGTAATTAACTTAATATAACCATCCTTGAATTTGCAAGTTTACCATTTGATGTTAGTTTCAAGATTAGGTTGTTATTGTTAGGAAATCATATCTTGCTTTTTGGGTTTCATTGCTTGATATGCTTGGCTCTTCAAAATTTAAAGGGGCTTTACCATAGTTTGCATTGATAATGAGCAATCATTAATGTAAAATTGAAGTGATGTGCATACATCATATATGTGTGTGTATGTATGGTTTATGTTGTGTATGAGTTTGAAGGTGGTATTGATTTTAGTTGGAATGAAAACTGTCAATTAGTTGTAATTAGTTATAAATTAAATTATTTAAATTAGTTTCTTACCTAATTTGGTCTTCTCCAAACTTGTATATATGTATGTTGTAATTTTCAATTGATAATAAGAAGAAATCTTATTTTTCTTCTGCTTTTCTCTATTTGGTATCAAAACAAAATAGAAAATTGTGCCCTAACCCTAATCGTTCCTCCATTCTTCTCATTTGCCTCTTTCCTTGTGTGGCCAAATGGCCTCTCTTTTCTTCTCTTATTCGATCCATTCGCGCATCCCATTTGCGATCACAACAAAACCGTTGGGTGTGTTAGCAAGGTGTTGCAATCACAACAAAGCCACCCTAGACATTCATGCACTCCAAAATGGATAATATTGTATTCTAAAATAATAAACATAATTACAAGCCTTCAAAATAGGTAATGTTTTATTATAAAAATAATCAGATTTCAGCATAACTCTCTGACCATAAGGCCTAACTCTGGCATATTACGCAATAATGTCCTTGGAATTCTCAATTGCAACAATAACCCGAGCAGCCATGTGGAACTTCTTCCACATTTTCCTAAGGTTCGTGACCCATCCCTGAAGATCAGCTTGGAGCCAGTGAACCAATTTTATCTGCAACACTAATTATGAAACATAAAAGAGACCGATTAGTTATATAATAATGACAATATGACATACTTACCAAGTCAATATAACAATCAACCTTCATAAAGCATTTAGTAAGAACAATCTTTAGATGTGGTGTGACCCTCATACCTGTTTCTCTTTATGTGTGACCCTGTTTATTGTTTCTATTATAATTAGATGTGGTTTGAACCTTGTCCGGATAAACAATCTAACTATTATTTTCAATCCCTTTAGAAACAATGTATCTGAACAGGAGGCGTATTCAACAACGTCTTCTCTCTATTCACTTAAATTACAATGGTTAAAAATTGAAAAAAAGATTGAACATCCAGATGATTAAAATAAGCAATAATGAAATGCATACCAACAGTGAGAAGCAAATTAAATTTCGAACTAAGATGACATGCATTTAGTACATATATTGTTATTCAAAATTTAATCCATAGAAAGGCTTAGGTTTTGACTTCTCTTTAGTGATTTCTCAATTGAGTATATCAAGTGCAGGATCAACTGAGTATTAGTGCACCTGTCCAGAAACATCAAGTTTATAGATACCTTTATTCTGCCATAAAACTTACTAGCATGTTTTCTGTATTGCTCCATGCAGTCATCGAGGATGACCAAAACCCAAGCACACCTCTTGGCCTTTGAGTTGGTGACTTCCATTTCAGTCGAACTTCAGAAATGTTAAGTACACTGATATGACAGTCATATTAGTGAAGAACTCTTTGGACTTGAGAAACCTCACTCTACATTTTGTTATAGATTTTACATACGTGATTTGAATAATTGGATCTGCTGAGACAGAAGTTGCTTGACCATCATATAATCTACTGAGATTGAGTTGCTGGATCATCTCATGAAGACGCCAAATAATTGGCACATGAATATTTGTCAGACAGGCAGGTCCCCCCCCGAAGGCTATCAAACAGTAAGGCACTTTCAATACGAGTAGGATATTATTTTATGTGTAAAAGAATGATGATTTCATCAATGCTTACATGGAAACCAGTACATGGATAGACGCAAAAATCCAGTCATCCATTTGACTGTATTGTAATGAAAAGTTTCAAGAAATAATCAGTTTCTCCCCCAACTCTCTGGGCCTAAATGAACTGGCATTAGAGTAAGTGGTAGCTGATTGTCAACTTGCGTTCCCTGGATTCTTAATTTGATCCTGCAGAGAAAAACAAACAAACAAACAGACAAAAGAATGATGATTCCAAGATTCCTAATACCAGTGAACACAAAAACTGTATACGATAAATAATATGAAGCAGGGACGCTTTTGCAGTGATGCTTTTGTTTACTAGCCAAACCAGAAAAGTTATTTACAGATTTGTACTTATTATTAGGATGAGATATATCAAAGAATTACAAAATTCGTTTGAAGTAACAGAGTTAGAAAACACTAATTTATAAGACGTAAAGGCAGTAAGTAGTCCAAAAAGTACACACAATGATGGTCCGCTCAAGCGTGTCAAAAACCAGCTTGCTATCCACGAGAAACCTCAGGTAGACATCAACGGAAGACTCGAACTTGGATGGCTGCAGAGCCTCCCGCTTGCTGCCTCTAACCTGGTCCTTGGTGTGCAATTTCACAGCCATGAGCTTCATCTTCTCCGAGAACCCTTGACTCCCCCTTTGTGGCTTCTCAGAGGTGGTGGAGGCAGCTGCTGCTGCTGCTGCCATGGGGGTCTAGACCGACAGTTTGACCATGGTAATCGAGTAGAATCTGGAGCTCGTTGGCAGGAAGGAGAGATTGTATAGAACTCCCAAAATGAAATCACAAAAAATAACAAGCATAGACGACGTAGAAATCACAAATTCATAGATTATAATATTACAAAAATCATAGATCATTATATCATAAAAAACGAAATCAGAGCTCATAGTATCACAAAAAATATTGTGTTGATTCCATAATATCACAGCGAATCATGTAGAACTCAAAAACGAAATCCCAAAAAATGGCAAGCACATATCTTTTAGATTTTGACTATTGCACTGGGAGAAGGAGTAGATTTATGCCTAGTTCAACTTCAAGGAGAGAGGAGTAGATCTGTTGAGCAACGGATGTGGACAAAGGAGGAGTAGATCTGTTGACCAACAGTTGTGGACGAAGGAGCAGTTGAGCAGGCCAAGCAGTGGGTATGGTGGGAAAATCATGTCACTAACTCACTGTAACGGAAATGAAGCGTGAGCGTAGAGGAGCTCGTAGCTGTAGTCTAGGGGTAGCAAATCAGCAGATCGGCAGCTGCTGTCTTGCTATAACGGGGCCGAGCTGGCACCTCGATGCTTGACTCCCAACAAAGGCGATTCTTCTTCAACTTACCAGAGATGCGGAAACCATACAGCCCAAGGAGAGAGGTCTCGTAGAAGTCAACCACCTCCCGAGACAGTGAAGGAGACAGCAACACCGAGGAGGAAAAACTATTGTGGCTGAATCTTGAAGGAGCAGTGATCTTGCCGCTAACTTATAGTATAAAAAATGCAGGAGTGTAGAAATCCAAGTATAGAGATCCAAAGCTAATGGATATATTTACAAAGGGATATTTTTGAAAGTTTAGATTTTTAGATGTAGTTACAAAAAATGGGAGTGTATATAACAAAAATTATAATTTTACTATTATATTAGATTACTGAAACTTGTTTCTTACCTAATTAGGTCTTCTCCATATATATATATATGTACATTGTAGTTGGTTAATTGAAGATACGACTAAATATTTTTTTTCTACGCAAGTTCAAAGCAAACATGTTTTACACATTTTTCTATGCTTTTTGGGTACTTATGTCTTGCATATATGGCACTTTTAATTAAATATATATTTAAATTTATTCTATATAAAATTATTTATTTGAGTAACTACATTTTATAGGCAGTTGTATGGTTCCTTGCAAGATGGTCCCACACGTATCTACTGCCACCTGGAGAAACTAATGACAGTAAATGCATTTCAAGTCAAGATCATGAGCTCCAGCATCCATCACAACGCTTCAGAAAAGCGTTGCTGAAATTTTGTGGTGAGCATGGCCAAGGAAAACTTGTACTTGATGTTATTGTTCGCATATGCATGGTAACTCTGACTTCATATCCCGGAGAGATGGATCTGCAGGTATGAGCTAATGAATTTCAAATATACTATTAATAGATTATCTAGTTTTGACATTTGCATTCTAATTGGTATTTTGTTTTCATTTCTTGTTGGTCAATAACATACTTTGTTTGGTGATCTTATTTATTAAATAAACATAAATTTAATTTCTATAGTTGGAAAACGAAATTTTATCAGGGGTAGAATATGACAGCATTTGAACTAGTGCATATGATATGGAAAATCAGAGCATAATCCTCCCCATCTATTTGATGATTTTAGTTCTAGGGTTTATGATTATCGTTCCCATCTATTTCAAATTGGTGCAAAGATATCCCACATACCATATCATTTTGTACGGACATCAGCGAGTTGATTATTAGACTTCACAAATACAATGCCATGAGTGATATATATCATTATATTGATATTTTTGTTATTGCTGCAGTAAAAACACTACCGTGTGTTCACCTGTGATGTTATTCATATGTTTCTGCAGGAACTCACTTGTAACCATCTACTCCAAGCACTTGTTCGACGGAAAAACCTGTGTGTTTACCTAGTTGGATTGGTGAGTTGAACGTACTGCAGCATGACTTGAAATCACTTGGTCCCCTCCCCATCTGCTGTTTGTATATTTTATTTTAATTCTTCAATTCTATGTACTAGTATGCTGAGAGAATGCAAGATAAATTTTTTATTTCCTATGGCGAAAATTTTGTGAAGAAATGTTCAGGAATGCTGTGGAAATATACGAGCCAATTAAATGAACTAATGCATGAATATATTTTCACTAGGACATTTCTTATATGCCATTCAGTTTTTGTATGCGCCTTTGCACACTTCTAAAGAACTGAATTGATCATATTTAAATATACTAGGATCTCTTTGCGGTTTCAGAAAGTTTAAAAACGCAACAAAAGTATCTCTGCTCTTGTGTTTAATCATCAGAGTTAGCAATGGCTTAAAAATTAACTCCTTTCCTATCTATGAACCAATTGTTATGATCCTGCTCATATTTCTAAGCCACTGCTGTGTTGGCACCAATACATAAGTTCCAAAACTATTACACTCAAAAGTAATGTAGAATATTTTTTTTTTTTTTTATAAGTAAGAGAATTTATTTATTTACGAAAATCAAAAGGCACACAAGAAGTACATGATAGGCGAGAATACAATAACGAAAACAACAACCCAATCAAAAAGAGCACTCATCTACATCTTAAATGGAAGAATAACACAATCCGTCCGAAGCATACAACCAATCACCCAAAGAACGAAAAAAAAGTACAAGAGAGCTCAACAGCGGGCCGCTCCGTATCCTCAAAAACTCGCGCGTTTCGCTCCCGTCAAATACTCCAAAGAATGCAATGAGGGACGGCCCTCCACACCGTCGAATGCCGCCCCACACCGCTTAGCCACCCGCCAAAAGTAATGCTGAATTCTGAATTTGGCATAAGAAATATCTATTTTGGATAAGCATTCCTTAAGCTGGAATTAAATGTTTTTGGATTTCATTCACATCTATATATTTAGATCTTAGATGATGTTATTATATGCTTTTAATGTTGAAGTATCAGAACCAAGCTTCATAGTTTTCTTCTTTTATTTGGCAAACAATTGTCATAGATCCAACCCTTACTAGAGCATGTCATTTTTAAAAAAGAATTAACAATACTTTTCTTGTTTTTTATTTTACTTTTGTGTAAGAAATGAAGTGATACATGAGATAGTTTGTTATTATATGCTTTTAATGTTTAGAACCAAGCTCCATAGTTTTCTTCTTTTATTTGGCAAACAATTGTCATAGATCCAACCCTTACTAGAGCATGTCATTTTTAAAAAAGAACTAACAATACTTTTCTTGTTTTTATTTTACTTTTGTGTAAGAAATGAAGTGATACATGAGATAGTTTGTTTATGGGTATCATTTTTTCTGCAGGATTCCTGGCGTGGGCTAGCATATGCTTTTGGTCAGGATAGAAGTCTCTTCTCGCTCAATGCTTCTCATCAGGTAGGAACTTATTTGTAACTGCACAGTTTTTGTTTTTATTTTTATCTTGATTTAGTAAACTCTAATTTTTATCTTTATGATTACAGCGCTCTCTGGCAAAATCACTTGTCTTGTCAGCCTCTGGCATGAAAAATATAGATGCATCAAACCAGTATTTGTTTTTTCATTAGCTTCTTCTGATTCTGTTCTTAACTTATTATCGTGTCAGCTTTCGTGTTATTCATCCTCTTTTTTGTACTTATGACCCCAATACTATTTCTTTAGGTATGTCAGGGATCTCATGGGTAGTATGACGGCTTATATTGTGCAGATTTCTACCAAGAATGACTTCAAAAAAGTTGCCCAACAACCAGATGTCATCTTATCGGTATGTATAATGCCTTCTATTTTATAATATATGGAGAGGGATGCTTTTGCTTCAATTTTTTTACACAAACATTTAGGATTCTTTTAGTTTTTAAAAATTATGATTGTTCACAACATCACAAACGTCATGTAGGTCAGTTGCTTGCTCGAAAGGCTACGAGGGGCTGCTATTGCTGTAGAACCCCGTACACAAAAAGCAATTTATGAGATGGGATCCTCAATAATGAACTCTCTTTTTATTTTTCTTCAAGTTTACAAACATGAGGTATTGATTTTGCTCTTGCACGGCTTTGCTTTCTCTCTCCATTAACCATTTTATGCTAGTTATATGAAAAATCCACGGCCTCCATGAGAATTAACTTGATAGTTTGTTTAATGGGTTTGTTTAGCTTCCAAAGTTTCATTTTGTGTCGAGCTTGACATGGAGTTACTGTTTCTTCATTCTTTCACAAACAATTTTTTTTCTATATCACTGGTTGTTGGTCTTTTGGTTTTTCATGAAGTAGGTCGAGGTGGCTGTCTGTATATATGGCATTGGTTATTACTTACAAAGCTGAAAACATGTTGGTGTGCGTTTATTCTCACGTTTATGGTTCTACATAATTGTAGCTTTGTTTTGCTTTTTTCCTTATAACTTTCCCAGTACCCAAAGAAAATAATAATTGTATTACTGATGAAACTTTAGAAATAATTTTTCATTTCCTTTAGAAATAATTTTTCTAATGGTTTAATTTTGAATGTTTTCTTGAACATTCACATGTTGTAAAACATTATATTTTCATTCATTTTTATGGATGTTTTTCCATTATGTAGTTTACAGTTGTCTACCTGCTACTTAAGTTTGTTGTTGATTGGGTGGATGGACAAATTGTTTACCTGGAGGCTCCGGAAACTGCTGCTGTTGTAAATTTTTGTATGCGTTTACTTCAGTTGTACTCTTCTCAGAATATTGGCAAGGTAACATTTCAAGATGACATATTAATCTCTTCTAGTGTACCTTGTCTTTGTTATCCATAAAGCATGCATAATAGGCTATGAAATTATTTCTGTTATAGAAATGAAAGCTGTAAATAGTTGTACAGATTTATTCTCTAGCGGTATTATTAAATTTCCCGTATTGATTAGCCTAATTTTAGGAGATTTACATTCTCATATTAGATTTATTCTCAAATAGAGTAGGACTAGGATGTGTATAAATGTGTAATACCTTTTCCGCCATAATACACAACAAATTCTCTTCATTCTTTTTCTGATTTCATGGTATCAAGCTTTAGGCCTCGTTTGGTTTGAGAATTGTTTATTCCATTGAAAATGGATTAGCTATCACTGGATTAGCTAGACTGAGAATGAATTAGTTCTTTTTTTATTTTTTTGTTTGGTTGTAACATTGAAATCGAATACCTAATCCTGTTCCTTTTGTATAATGCAATATTCTGTGAATGAGATAGTATTGTAATTTTATTTTACTAAAATACCCTCTTTAATACAAATACAATTTATTTATACTAGTATGGAAATAGTTTGGTTTATTTACAATTCTAATATCAAGGTTTGGGGGTAGTTTGATATTACTATCATTAACTAGGTCGTACACAAAGTTTTGGTCAAAAGTTATCATTTGGGATACCAAGATACTTTTAACTTACGGCCTGTTTTAGCACCTTTTTTCCCTTTTGAAGTCCATTGTCAATTGGGGCATCCATATCTACTGTGCCATTTATAGGTTTCCCTTACTTGATCTTCAAGTCATCTAGGATGATGATCTTTAGCTATAATAATTCACACACCTTGTACCATTACTCTGAATTCTTATTCAACACTGGATCTTTTTACTACATTCTGTTTTTTACTTCTCCGTGTCATCAAATTATCGCCAAGAAATATAGAAAAGCCAGAGGTAGACCTTCTATAAATAGGAGTTTCTGCATAATTTGCATCTGTGTAAGCTTTAGAGTAAGTCCAACATTTCTTCCGAATAAGATTCCTTTGTAAGTAGTGAAGTACTCTGAATGCTGCTTGTAAATATGCTTTCCTTGGATCATGCATAAACTAACTATTAACACTTATTGAATAAGCACTTCAAGACGGGTATAAGCCAAATAGATTAGTTTTCCTACCAAAGACTTATACATCTCCTTATCTACAACTGGGTGTTGTCTAGCTTCCCCAAGCTTTTAATTTGGCTCGATATGATTAGAAATCAGTTTGCAACAAGCCTTCATGTTTCCTTCAATAAGTCTTTAACATATTTTTGATGTGAAATAAATATTCCTTGTCTTGAGTATGCAATTTTAATTCCAAGAAAGTATTTTAATCTCCCAAGTTCTTCTATCTTAAATTCCCTATTTGGATACTATTTCAAAGCTTCTTTCTTTGTCTCATCATTTCCTGTTTCAAAGTGTGGTCACTTCCCCCTGGTTTGGAATGTTTAATAAAAAGTGTTTGGTCTCCTTAACTTCGTTGTTAACTTGTATCTTTCGTTACTTTAGAAAAGTCCCCAAACCAGGTTCTAAGAGGTTGCTTAAGTCCAGACAAAGTGCAAGAATACATCATTTTCGTCATACTGTTGAGGTTGCCAATTGAAATGAGCCACTATTAAAAAATTCATTTTTGCAACAAGTGCAAATGTTTTCAAGTTATGAACTCTTGTGTATATAGCCCTTGGCCTCAAATCCTAGCTCGTATCTCTCATGTGAACCATCAATGTTTTATTTAAAAGTAAACACCAACTAGATTTTTCTCTTTTGGTTGATTAACTATCACCCATGTCTTATTTTTTTAACTTTTTTATTTCCTCACTCAGCATTCCTCTATTCACTTAGATAATGCCTTAGTTAAAGTTTTTAGAACATTGAGACTCACTAGAAAATTCCTATGTGATTGTGAGAAACGTTTAAGGGAAATATAATTGGATAATGGATATAAGGTTGTGTTTAATACTCAAGAAAAAAAAAAATAAAATTGTATTCCTTTCTCGTGTTTGATATGGAACAGAGTAAGGAATGGGTGATTAACATGAGAATCAGATGCCTCTATTTTATTTACAGTCAACCTATCTATTTTTTATGGTGAGATCCTTTACAAAATTCTCTTTTCCCAAAAGGCCATGTTTTTAATTGACCCTAGAATATTTAATAGATTTTTTTAATGAGAAACAATTGGCATATATTTTTATGAGGGCTCGCGTAATTAATATTTATGCTCCAGTTTGAGGGAAAGATATATATTATTATAGGCGATTTAGGGTATGTTTGGTTGGAGTATTTTCTGTTTTCATTTTCAAAATATAATAACTGTTTTTGAATATAGAAAACTAAAAATAATAAAATATTATTTTTACTTTTTGGGTCCTAAAGAATCAAAATAATATTTTATTATTTTTAGTTTTATGTTTTCTATACTCGAAGACAGTCAAAACAAACATGGTCTTACATTCCTAGATTATATTTATTCCCATATAGAGTATGACTAGGGTCTAAATGATTTTGTAATAATTTTTCAGTCAGATTACACAACAAATTCTCTTCAGTTTTTCTCTGGTTTCAACAAATTCTTTTAAGTATTCCTCATTCACAATTACTATTACTAATTGTAGTACACTTATAGTGGCTAAGAATGGTGCTCTGAGTTTTGTGTTCAAGGATTATTGCTTTCATAACTTTGAGTTTGGTATGTTAACATAAAACTATTAGCAAGCGGAAAAAAATTTAAATGGGAAGAACCTGACCTCATGCATCCGCATATCAAAATTATTATGTTTATGCATTAATCAGGTGTCATCGATTTAGTGATATTAAAATGGATTGGGGAATATTGTTTTTGTATAAAAGTGTTTGGAAATGCAAAGAATAATCTGCCTGAATCCCAGTGCAAGTTCTTATCTGCACTAATGAAGTTTAGGAAATAAAAGTAGTTTAACCAATCAAATGAACACCTCTACTTTTTTGCCTTTTTTCCCATCATCTTTATCATTTTTATAGTGCAACTAATTCCCTGTAAGTAGAGAAACTGATCGTGGTAAGTAGATATTGTTTTAAGGGCCTGGCATCCATCCACCCCTTGCTTTTCAGCTAATTTTCTCAGACTTCTCAGTGTATCAGTGTTCTTGCCTGCCTTGAAATCTCATTGACACATACTATTTCCCTGTAATTTTAGATATCACTTCTTTCAAGCAGCTTGTTGAAGGAAGAAAAGAATGAGAAGTACAAAGATTTACGTGCCCTTCTCCAATTAGTTTCTAATCTTTGTTCGAAAGATCTGGTATGTTTCACTAAGTTTCCATTTTAGAGTTGATATTTGCAGCTGACGAAGCCTAACAGGAAAAAAAATGTTCAGGTTGACTTTTCATCCAATTCCATAGACCATGGCATAAATATTTCTGAGGTGAAGTTTTTTCTGTAGATATATTTGCCCAGTTTCTCAAACTTAGCCTTTATGTCCTGTTATTTGATATGCACATATATTGCCTGTAGAATTTCTCAACTAGAGGTCTTAATTTATTGGTTTTTGCAGGTTGTATTTTTCGGTTTGCACATAGTTACGCCTTTGATATCACTGGACATGCTTAAATATCCAAAACTTTGCCGTGATGTAAGTGCTTTTTTGCTGTCGTAACCGAACAAATTCCATCTTTATTTTCAGTTGATTGACACTTTCGATTCCTTTGTGCAGTACTTCACATTGCTATCTCATATGTTAGAGGTTTATCCTGAAATGGTTTCGCAATTGAGCAATGATGCCGTCGCTCATGTGATTGGAACTCTAGATTTTGGTCTTCACAATCAGGTATTTGCAGTCTACTTGATCCAATATTTTATATCTGATGTGGTACTGTAATGTTGGCCGGTGTTGCTTTTTTATTGCTCTATCTGCTTGTGTTGTAACTTAAGTAAAATAAAATTATTTTGCAAACCTCGACAAAAACTGTATAACTGGAAATGCACATGCGTCTATGCCCTTTACATTTTCTCCCGTTTTATGTTCCGCAGGATATGGAAGTAGTTGTCATGTGCCTTGGAGCTCTCAACGGCCTTGCGTCCTTCCATTACAAAGAGACAGGTGCTGGTAAAGCTGGTTTGGGTTTGCACGCTGCAGGTCATAAAAAGCTGGATGGGACAGCAAGTGAAGGCATTTTGAGTTGGTTTCTTCAGTCATTACTGCAGTTACTACTCTTTGAGGATTATAGGTAAGGATTTGTGTTCTATCTATAACAGGTAACTAGGTAATGCTATAATATGTTGCTAATGTGTGAGATTAAAATAAGGGAATCAATTATTACGTTTTTTTTTTTTCTAATTTAGTCGTGATTACATTGCACGTTGAAAGCTTGACTCTTTTTCATCTTTAGGAAGACTTTTTCTTATGCATCAGACAAGCATTTTCTCTGATTTCTAGTAAGAATTGTGAAGAAAACGTGCCTATTAAAATTTCTAGTTGAGAGTTTGTTTTTGTTTTTGGTCCCATTTCCGTGCAACATATTCTAATAATTTATGGTTCCAGCAATGATATTACCAGCTCTGCAGCAGATGCTCTTCTCCCACTGATACTTTGTGAACAAGGCGTATATCAGGTATTCACATCCCCTATCTCATCACTTAATAGAGAATAATGGGTTGAAATTTGTTTAAGGTAAACTTCTCGCGTTAATATTAGTTTAGAAGGTTATAATGGGGACGTGCACGTCCAGCTATGATCATGGAACCGTCGAATATCATGCAAATGTATATGATATGATGGAGTTTATGAGAGACCGACAAGAGTTTGGATACTTGGATAATGTAAAACTTCTTGGGTGGATTTAAAGGGTTGGCTACGAAAAAAGAAAAAGAAACCCCTGCAAAATTAAATTATGGTATTTTAAACTACTTTTCATTGTGATTAGTTACTACAGTGTTTTAGCTTGATTGTTCTACATTTGTGCATTAACACTAGAAACTACATCTACTAAGACATTAGATGGGCCAGGTTCCTCATGCCTCCACTCGTGTTAGCTAACAGGACTTTTTTCGTGCATTTGTATTGTCATTCACAAAATTGAAAACGCCCATATTAAGGCTATAGATTGTTTAGGGTAATTATGATGAAACCACCTAATATTTTCCTGCATCTCATTTTCTGTTCTTTCTAAATGAAGGACTGTCCTGAGTTTAATGATTTATTGACAGAGATTAGGCAGTGAAATGATAGAGAGACAAGTAAATCCAATGCTGCGATCAAGGTTATCACATGCACTGCAGGCCCTTGCAAGTACAAACCAGCTTACTTCTACCCTCGATCGCGAAAATTACCAGAGATTCAGAAAGAACCTGAGCAAGTTCCTTTTAGAAGTTCGTGGATTTTTGCGAATAGTGTGATATCATTCATCTCATAAGTAATATGTAATGTTTTTCTTCTTTAGGGTTTTGGTTGTACCATTTTTTTTGTTGGGAAAGTACTGGAATTTTTTTGTTTTTTTATTTTTTTGTTTTGTATTGCTTGCAGGAAGAAAGATTTTGACATCATAGCAGCAAAACGACACTTATTATTATAGGCCTTAGATGTGTTTGTTTATCATCTTTGAAATTGACAGGAGATTGTGATGCTTGCAATCAGAAGAAAAATCACCCAAGTACTCAATTTCTTCGTCATTCATAACCGAAAACAGAAGATGCCTGATTCCGATTTTATTCGTGCCAAACTAGTCATGGGAAAATGTTTTCTACGTAACTTTACACAGCAGTACAATGTTGTTGAGATGGTTTATTATAGAGGAAGGATAAATGTGTCACTAAAAGAATTAAACAAATCCACTCTAATTTTTTTTAAAAAAAATTAATATAGCAAATAAAATATTAAAATATTTTTTTGTGATTATTACACTCACTTTTCACTGTGGTTTCTAATGGGTAACGTTTTTTTTTCTTCTTGCTTTTGAAGTTTGCTTTGAAGTTTTATTTATTTATTTATTTATTTTTTAGATTTATATAGTATCTTTTATTATAGTGGGAAGTATTATTTATTTTTTATAATTATTAAATTTTATATAAAAAATATATATTTTATAATATATATTTTTATTTTATATTAAATTATTTTTAAAAATATTATTAAATTAAAAAATAATATAAAATATTATTTTAATAATATAGAGGGTGATTAATAAAATTTATCATGATTTATTTAAAATTTATTGTTTCCTTTTCGAATGGTCCTAATTGGTTTTTGCCTGATTACTTTGGTGATGTTTTGGCTTTTTTTAACTACTGCAGTCATCTGGTTTTAGGTGAAATGTTGTTGTGAGATGTCGATTTGAATTTATAGAAATTGTTCCTGTTCGTTTTTTTTAATCCATGGATTTAGTCACGGTTTGATAAAGCTTGTTCCTGCTCTTTTTATATAGACATGGCTTTGGTGAAATATTGTCATATGGGTCGTCTCTCTTAAATTAAAGTATGCTTTATATATTCTTGTGTTCTAACCCTGTTTTACAGGACCCAATTAGTTTTTGCTGCCTGTCTTAAAAGGCTATATGTTTGGCAGGTTGTGTAGCTGTTAGTATTTCCATTGTAACAATGTCCATTGAGACTGTATTTATTGTATTATGTAAATACATCAAAAATAGTGGAAAAGAGAAAAAAAATATTATTTTTGTAGATGTCATCTATCATACACCAAAACTTTTATTTGTGTTTTTTTGATATTTTATTTTTTTTTAAAAAAGATTTTATTAAATTAGTTTCTTTAAAATAAAATCAAAATTGCTTTCTTTAAATTGATCACACAAAAAAACTTTACCTTTAAAATAAAACTCCAAGAAAAATGTTTTTCTTGAAACCAAAAAAAAAAAAAAAAAGAAGAAAGCATTTCCATTAAAACCAAAAAAAATAAAAAATAGAATCAAAACAAAACAAAACAAAAATCCTCTCTTCTTATAAGCTTCAGGACTTTCCCTTTTTAACTTTATTTCACAATAATAATAGGATCATCCCTTAGATTCTTTAGGATAAAATGGGACTTGATTTCAATTTACATAGAAATCTTATAATAAGTATCGAAAGATGTTGGAGTGAGTCCTTTCTCACACATAGGTCTGTGCAGGAAAACCGTTAATTTGTTCAAACCTAACTAGATCGATTGAACCGAACTCTGCTCAAACTGTCAAAAAGACAATTCGAGATAATCCAACCCAAATAAGAACCCGTCTAATGACTAATTGGATAGGTTTCGGTCTGTGGTAGTGGAAGTCGATTTAAAATGAAACCTATCAATACCGAAGATTCCCCTTAGGAATCTCCGAGTGATGGGCTAATTCGATTGCATAGAGAAATCCGGTGGAGCAATATGAAGAGGAGAGGGGGTTGGAGACAATCCACTAGGCATGAAGCTACTACAAAGAGAGGGACAGACAAATCGCTAGATGTAAGGTGAACAATGACAGCATGGGAGAAGAGAAAATTATGTGACACATCTGCAATCTTCCAAGTTCAAATTATTTTTTTTTCTAGTAATTGAGGGTTTAAATTATTATTTTTTGTCATCCCTCCAACCTGTCACATGTGCAATAATGGAATGATTAAATCGTCGATCAATTTAACCTAAATAAATTAATTAGTTAGATAGGTTATCCAATCCAACTAACCCGACCGATGAACAACCCTACTCACATATAATTAATTTTCAAATCGAACTTTAGTAATGTAAACCATTTCTTTTAGGTAATTAACTACACCTCTAAATATAGTTGATGGTGACTGTATTTCTTTTTCATTGTCATTTGAAATGAGTTTGAGGTCGCATTTTCGAAAGTGGATTTTCTCCAGACGAGATCTACTGATGACAATAAGGAATCTTTTGCATTTTTTTAACTCTAAGATCATTTTTAGGGCACTGATTGAGGCTACCTGATTTGTTGTTTTGCATGTCAAACCTTATAAATACTTTATTGATAAAGCTTCCTTGTGATAATCCAAGAATACCTCAAGAGCAATCTCATTGTATTTGAAACCCTATTACAAAAGATGCATAACTAATATCTTTTATTTTAAAATTATTTAATAGAAATCTTTTGGTTTCGTATAACATATTTATATCATTTGTGGCAAGTAGTATGTCATAAAGATATAAAACTAAAAATATAAATTTACTCCAACTAAATTTGTGATATACAAAATTATCAATGGTATTTGTTTTAAAATCAAATGAGATAATCACTTGATAAAACTTGAAATACTACTAATGAGAAGTTTTGGTTGAGTGCATAGATAGATTTTGTCAATTTGTCAATCATATTCCTTGGGTTTCCCTATTTAAAGTTTTGTTGTTGCATCATATAAATTGTTTCATCTATGTCACCATTGAGAAAAGTTATTTTAACATCCACCTGATAAAGCTTAAGGTTAAAATGTGTAACAAGCACCATCATTGTCCTAAAAAAAGTTTTTTGTTAAAACTAAAGAGAAGCTCTCTTTAAAGTTTATCTTATTATTTTGAGTAAATTTTTTATTACAAAACGAGCCTTATACCTCTTCATATTATCTAATCTCTTTTAGTTTTAAAATTTCATTTACAACCAATAAATTTTGCAATTTCTAATAATGAGACAAGTTATCAAACTTTATTATATTGCGTAAACTTATACTCCATCATGACATCAATTTACTTTCAAAATATCTAGATTTAGTGAAAATTAAAGGATGGACATTTTATCCTAAATTTGATAAAGTCATCGTAATTCAACCAAGCCACCCTAAGTTTTTTTTTCTAAAATTCATTTAAACTTCAAATTTTCCGTGCTTCTTTTGCACATGAAGTGTTAATCTTTGATCAATTTCCAAGCATAAACTCTAAATCAGTTACATAATACAAATATGCAAAAGCTGTTTTTCAATCAACTTATTAGTGAGTGACAATCAAATATCTTGAGGCAACATTATCTCTCCTATAGCTGTTGTAAATCATGATATTTATTTTACTTGTCTTTTATTTTTTTTATGTTTCAAAAGCTTTGTAAAGCAATGACGGCTTATAAAGCAAGACCAATTTATGTCTGGTGAGACATAAAAGGTCAAAACAAAAGCAGTCAATGTGTAAAGAGGATACAAAGTCATGAGTTAGAGGTGTTTAAGTGATCAAATATGTAAGAGGAGTTAAAGGTTGTCAATGCATAGATGTAAGAGCAAATAAGTCCAGTATGCGTAAGACCGATGTGTAGACATAAAAAAGGCAATATGACAATTGTTCAAACAACACTCAAACAACAATAGAAAAAATGATCACCATAGGATAATTGAAGCTATATAACAACACTCAATAGAATTAAACGGATAGATTACCCAACATAATTCAAGATATTGTCATTTTTATATGTAATAAAATAAGTTTAAAATAAGCCCTCCCTACCCCTAATCCAACCCATCTAAAAAAAACTCATCTCAAATCCAATTATTTTAACCTAAAACCCATTCCAATAGAAATATAGAATCAAGCTACCGCCATATTGCCTTCCCAACATACACGTGAATTGAAGCATGATGACCAAGAACAAACCCAATTCACGTAAACATATGCTCTATAATACAAGACCGATACCCAAAGCATTTTTAAATCCATTGATAAAAAATAAAATTTTATTTAAATTTATTTAACTTAATCTTAAAGTTTTAATATGCTTCATAAAACAATGGGAATTTTAAATTTTGTGCCAATCAGCGCGTGTTAAATGTAATCCACAGAAAATTTTAAGGATATTCAGAAAGGAGCCAGCCCATCACAAAAAATAAAAATAAAATCAATGAACATAAACTCAATTAGCCCATAGAAATTCAAAAGTTCTATATACTCATCCGTCCATCGAATAAAATATGGTAAATCGAGCCGTTTCAGCCACCGTTCCTATACTCCACAATTTTATGCACCTTTTACTAGGCACATAAAAATTGCTATCTACAGAAGGTTGTGACCTAAATAAGAAACGGCCGGCCAAAAATGTTGCTTAATATTCCAACTTCACTATTGCTTTGCTCTGTCCTCGACTGCCTGCTACTCATCTGGTCCTTTTAGATCTTGTAACAGGAACTGCACCAAAAGACAATGAGAAGTTTAACATGTATTGTAGTCATCCATCAAATTTGAATTCAGTTACATAAGTTAGCAGATATTTGTTTTAATTGTTTTTTATTTTTATTTTAAAAATGTTATAACTATTTTTAAGTATAGAAAACAAAAAAGTAAAAACAATAAAATAGTATTTTTATTTTTTTATCAAAAAATTAAAAATAACATTTTATTATTTTTGATTTTTTATATTCAAAAATAACTATCATAACAAAATAAGCATGCCCTAAGATTTGTTAATTAATGTGCATGCTTCTCGGAAATCATGATTGCTCAAACATATTGGCTCTTTCATTTTTTATAAACATATCAGTTCACAAGATGCTTAATAGCATAAATGAAGTTATGGCACAATATGGTGTGCTTCAAACATTGACTTTAGATCATGTAGAGGCATTTTGACTAATAACCAAATAGAGGCGGCAAGAAAAACTGAAATATAATTCCCTTCTAGGAGGCTTTAGGATCCAAATACCTGGCCACTTGCCTTTTCTTATTATTTGGGCCAAAAATAGTTATGCCACTATTTCTCGTCCTAGGTGTGAAAATGAGCCTCTATTTCAGGCTTGAATGAAACCCTAAAACTTGTGTTCAGTTATGGAATAAATTTTAAAATCTTCAAAGCACAAGGAATAATTCTTAAAGAAAAGATATGCTGACCCTTTTGTTTCTTGTCTCGGCAAAGTGAGCTTCCACAACGGCACTTAAATGCCTTGATGGGATGAGTGTCGTCATCAAAATCAATACCATAATCCTGTAATTTACACATACAATAAGTAGTTTAAAGTGCCTACACAGGCAAAAATAATAGACTCCAACACATCAAGAGCATTCATAAAAAATTATAAGCAAGAAAATAAAGTTTCTTCAACAGACAATAGAGAGACAGACTCGTTAAACTAGCTAAATTCAACTGTGCCTGTTAATGCATTGTGTATACACTGTATATTGCCCTATATGGTTAGCTTTTCTTGTACTCCTTCCTGTATCTATTAATACCTTGGCCATCAGCCTATATCCTTTATTTCTAACATGGATTGCTGAATTTTATTAATTCCCCTTACCAATAATGAATTACATTCCCCCAAATATATAGGGCAGTGGCTACGCAGAGGGAAAGAATATAAAAGGAAACAGAATTCCTTTAAATTAGGAATCCCACTAAAAGAGGAAAAACAGAAAATAGGACAACTGTAAAAGTAAGCAAATCTATTCTAAAGAAAAAAATATAATAACTTCCTAACCTAACCAAATGATCCTCATTCGGATTAGTCATGTGTTGGTTCACTAAACTAGCGGAGAATGCAATATCTGATCTTGTGTGTGATAGGTAGATTAGTTTACCAAGTAGTCTTTAGTATCTTCATTTGTTGACTAGGCTATTTCTTCATGTCTATTCAGCTTTTCGTTGGAATTCATGGGTGTGTCAGCAGGTATATACCCAAGCAGGCCTGTTTCATTTAACAAGTCTAGAATATATTTTCTTTGGGATATGACAATTCCCTCCTTAGACCGAGCCACTTCCATTCCTATAAAGTATTTGAGTGTTCGAAGATCTTTGATCCCAAATTCTGTTGCAAGCATCCTTTAAAGCCCAATAATTTCCTCTGATCGTCACCTACCAAGACGATATCCTCTACATACACTTTGAGAATAGCTATCTTCCCATTAGGATTAAGTTTAAAAAACAGTATGTTCAGCTTGACACTGATTGTACTCATTTGTGATGACAGTTTTAGGAAACCTATCAAACCAAGTATGGGGTGATTGTTTCAAGCTGTACAAAGACTTCAACTTACATACAAGCCTTCTAGTTGAGTTTTTCTCAAAGCAAGGAGGTATAGTCATGTAGACTTCTTCATCACGTTCTCCATTCAAGAAGGCATTCTTAGCATCAAATTGATATAAAAGTCAGTCTTGATTCATTGCAAGAGAAAGTAGGACCCGAACAATATTGAGATTGGCAAAAGGTACAAAAGTTTCCTGATAGTCAATCTCATGTCTACATGAAACCTTAGGCCACAAGTTTAGCTTTGAATCACTAGATACTTCCATTTACTTTGTATTTGACCATGAATATCCACTTGCAGCCCATAAGATTTTTATCACGAGGTAGCCTCTTAAGGGTCCATGTGTCACTATTTTCAAGAGCCCTAATCTTTTCCTCGACAGCTCTTTTCCAGGCTAGAACTTTCAAAGCCTCTTGAATAGAATTCAGAACCTGCACACTAGTACAGGTTTGTTATAAGATAATGAATCCATACCAGTATGATTATCGGATGCAGCAAGGCTTGGTTCAGATTTTTGACAGTCCAGATTTTGCATAGTAGTCTCAATATGTTCAGTGGTTCTCCTTCTGGTATAAACATGAAGCTCCTGATCATTAGTGTTAAGCCGGGGTGGAGCAGGAGTAATTTGGACAGTTTCAATGGCAGGAACAGGTTTAAAATGAGGAAAAACAGTTTTGAGTATCTTGGAGGGGATCCCAAATCAGATATTCTCTCGAGTTCTCCCCCTGAATTTCATACTTGGGAAAGTAAGATTGGTTCTCAAAGAAGGTGATGTCCATGGAGTGACATACGTCTCAGTAAGTTGAGAGTAACATATTTTTTTTTGTTAGATGAATAACATGGGAAGATGCATTTGAGAGACTTGGGATCAAGTTTGGTATGATGCGATTGGTGGATGTGAACGAAGAAGGTACAACCAAAAACCTTAAGGGGTAAGTCATACGAAAAAGATTGGATATATGAATATGCTTTCATGAGAAGAGACCTAGGAGTTGGAATTTTAGAACTCGACTAGGCAACCGATTGATGAGATATGTTGCAGTGACGATGGCTTCTCTCCAAAAATATTTAGGTACATGATTAAAGAACATAAGGGCACGTGCCACCCCAAGTAAATGTATGTTCTTTCATTCAGCAATCCTGTTTTGTTGCTAAGTGTTAACATAAGCTTATATGGATAATACCATGGCAGTAGAGAGCCAAGGATGAAATTAAAGGACTCTGTGCCATTATCTGTTTTTAGAACTTGGATGTGCTTTGGAATCGTATGGAGATCATGAAATGGAAGGATTGAAAAATGGTGGGTGTTTCATATTTGTCTTTCATGAGAAATGTTCAAGTTGTGTTATAATCATCTATGAAGATAACAAATCATCGAGCTATATTTTTCACACGTGAGGGTTCCCAAATATTACTGTGAATGACAAAAAAGGGATGTGACATCACATATGGGACTCTTGTTGGAAGTCTAGTTTATCTCACCATTTCCCACTGTGACATCACATATGTTGTTGATGTGGTCAATCAATTTGCCACAGCTGCAGTTGGCACACTGTGTATCGTTATACTTAATAGTTATCTTCGAGGCTTTCTCTTGTAAATTTTCTTCTATCTATTTATACCTCGGCCATGAGTCCAATAGCATATCCCTTATTACTAACAGTCAACCTACTAGTTATGTCAAGTTGGACAAAAAAAATGCCAACTCAAACACCTAAATCGCAACCATAGGAGACCCCCAGTCCTTCAATGCCTTGAATGACTTGGTCGGGTTGTTCCAAGACAAGCTAAAATGGCCCGATTCAGTGGCTTAGACAGACAATAGAATTTCGTCAAAAAAAGATATTTTAGATAACCTAGATATAAATAATATATTTTTGATGAGTGAACATGCTCCACTCACCAAATTGGTTGAAACTCAATGCATATACATGATTTTGCATGCTCTTTCTATCCATGAGATAAAGTTATGAATTTGGGGAGGGTCTAGAGAGGGAGCTTACATGAACTTAATGTATATAATATAATAATATATTATACAGATAGATAATAAATTTTCAATCACCCAACTAAAAAATTCGATGCGATTTAAAAGAGATCCATTCATGTTTCCAAGAGACCAAGCTGTTCGCATCAAAACTTTCACAATGAATTAAACCTTTACAAGTTGTTCACGCCAAAACTCTAATGAGTTTCAAGTCAAGACAAGCTGCAATTAAAAAAATAGAAAACGAGAGTTCAACAACAACACACTATAAGGTTTACAACACCTCAATTTATAACATAAACTAGGCTATAAGATGGAAAATATAACAATATAGAAAGTCATATGGAAGTAATATGTAAAGGGAAATATTACACAACACCTAAAAACACCAAATCTAATTTTATAATATCTGTAATGCCCATGTTTATTATAGCTTACCCATGTGAGCTCTTCCAAAGCATTCACTTTCCTTGTAGTGAAGAATGCTAGCTGCAAAATCAGACAACAAATCTCTTTAGACAGGCTTTATCAAAGTAATCATTGCAACCTCAAGTGTGCAATCCCAATGACACCCCCCCCCCCCCATATGCACCCCAAAAAAAATTTAACAGCAACATAATACATTATGAAACTGTTCAAAAAGGCTTTATCCCTCCCCACATGATGAAATTATGTGTGTGAAACAAGTTAATCCCATACGTGATAGTAGTGGTGATCTAGTGTCTCGACTGCAACTGGAACATCTATTAAGTTTGCATCACCACATCTACAATGACAACAGAATAAAATAATTTTGATATAAAACATGATCACACAAGTAAATGGAATTAAGTGCATAATACAAAGATTTGAACACCCATTGAAACTATAGTGCCCAAATGTTCCGAACACATGGAGTTCTTTTGTGTGTGATATCAGATTTCTTCACTTGACTTGTTTGACAGTATTATTGCTTTTAAGGCCTCCTATGGAACAGTGATTCCATTTATTATTTTAATAATAAATCATATAATAACATTTTATCATTCATCTATCTTAAATAAAAAATAAATAAATAGGCAGAATATCAGGCCACCTATTCTATTCTAGTGCTTTTTTATTAAATTTTAATTATTTTTTACATATTATACTACTCATTCTTAATTGCACAAACACTAGGAACCCTAGTATGTTAAATACACTGTTAAAATGCTTATTATAGCAGATTTTGAGGGTAATTGGGATACGTTGTCCTACTATTGATGAGATTATGGATTCAGGTTCACTAAATTCATGGTAATTCATGCTTATTAGAAAAAGAAAAAGAAAAAAAATGCCTGTGATTCACGAATCGTGCAACATTTCCATATGAAGTTGCATCCAAACAAAGGGCTTCTTCATCCTTGAGAATTCCTTCTGAAGCCCAGTCTGCATCAAGTAGAACAGGGTACGTATGTCTCTCTTCACTTCTTCGACAATTCCGCTCATGCAACTCCATGTTTGTTAGAATTTCTCCAACATACTCACAAACAAAAGCCCCTTTAGGCAATTCCTCCAGTGAACGAACCCCCCAGCCTTTTTCTTTCTCCGTCAAAAACACCTAAAATGTAAGAAGAAACTGAAAAGGTTGAATGCGAGGAATTCCACCAGAAAAGTGGATTGACACAACCTTATAAAGAAATTCTCACAAGCTGCCTCGTAATGAAATTCAGGTTAGCTGCACATCTGAGGTGAAATCAAGAAGATTCTGACCTGCAAATTGCAAACAATGCCCCGCTGTACCACTCGGTTCCCACACTGCATGCTGCACCCACATTTTCTCCAGCATTCTTTGATGAACCTTCTCATTAAATGACCTTTGCATTTTTTAGATCCCTTGCCATTGCTAGACCTCTCAATCGGGCAGTCCTGACAAAAAACAAAGTGATGTTCTTGCGGATTCTCTTTCATTGATATGCATTCACTTAAGAACTCTTCCCTTAAAAAACCAGCTTTTGTATATGCAAACTCTCCTCCGGTTTCACGAGCACATGCACAAGGTATTGATGATGACAGGCAATCTTTTGAACACCTAGGACAACAGTCTTCATCCCCAATCCGAGCCAGGGAAAAGTGCAGATATGCATCTTGGTAGACTGTGTTTTGCTGAATGTAGGAAAACCTTGGCTGCTGACGACTGCAACCAATTTCATCTATCAGGGATATTTTCAATTTTTCCGAACCTTTTGTGATATCATTGATTTTCCACATTGACTTGTTTCCATTAGGATTCAGAAGAGCTGAAAAATGTGGGTGACAAGTAAGTAGCACATCCACAATAAACATGTATCTTTTTCAAACGTTTAAAAAAATACCTTTTTATAAAAATCATACTTGGAGGCTTAATCACAGTCAAATACCTTTTCTTAGCAAATTAATAAAAAAAACAAATGAGGCGAATGTGTGATGTGGAATAAAATAACAGATTATATTAGACAAGTGGCTAAAAAGTAACTTGATGAATCTAAAGGTAAAACGTTAAAAGTTGCCAGGTAAGGACACATTATAGTAAAATGAGAAAGTAAAAAAAACTATTAAGAATAAACAGAAAATTTCGGCAAAGAGAGAAAAAGATATCTATACAATTACTCGAACGAGAAAAAAAAACTAGAAACTAAGGTAATGTAAACTATATTAGGGACCGCAATTACAAGGTTAGTGACCGCTACTTATATTAAAGAAATGTGAAATAAATATTTTGACAAGCTCTTCAATGAGCAAGATATTGATAATGTAAATATACCGCTAGAAGGATTAAATCATCATTTTTTATAAGTAATAAATATTGTATTGATAGAAAATAAAAGAACACATAAATGGGTAGAGAATAGTCATACCCAAGTAAAAGTAAAGAGCCCATACAAATATTATAATAATTTCACGAGAACTCAACAAGAAACAACACAAAGCAACCCACTCATGGGAATAACGCAAGGACTTCTAAGAGTCAGACCATCTAACTATCTTACCCTAGAAGTCTGAAAACCTTCGACATCATAATTAATCGAAAAGGTAAGCCATTTAAGCTCCAACACACCTTTAAACCCTAGTCTCGCGGACTACCGAGAAGGCTTGACAGTATCCTTCCGGGCTTGATGCCTAGCCTCGATCTCCCATAACAAATAAGAGGTAGAAAATTTAAATCCCTCATAACTCACCCCTAACACATCCAATGGCTTTATGAAAACGTAGCCACTCCGACTCTGCCTCTGCCAACCAATCAGACACACTCAGGGAACAAGACTCCCCAAAGAGAGCATCATCAAGCGGATCAGCAATAGCCAAAAGCAAAACACTAAGGCCACCCATCTGGTTCTCCCCATGAAGAGCCACCAACGCACTCGCAAAACGAGAGACAAAAAGGTTATTATCCTTAGTGTCCCTCACACCCCAATCCCAAAAGGAGGCAAGAGTGCCCTCCACATAATCAATGAAGGACCCAAACAAAAGAGAGGTCCAGTTAAGGGAAGTGGACAAAGCCAGCCAAGGACTAACAGTCCACAAGACGGGAAAAAAATCCACAACCGAGCAAGGGTCAGCCGTGACAACACCAGTCGGAGGAGGAGGCCCAACTGGGGCCGATGAAGCAGCCTGAGGCGCAAGCTCGGAAGCACTAAGGGGAAGGAACAGAGGTAAGCTTCGATCCGCAATGGGAGTCCCAAAGACCGAGGACGATTGCAGGATGGAGCAGGAGGGAGAAGGTTCAAGGGGAAGGGGCAACTACGAGATGGAGCAGGAAGGAGATGGTTCGGGGGGAGGGGTGGCGGGTTAGGGTTTCCAGCAAAGGGAATGGAAGAAGCAGGTGGGTTGGGCTGGGCGGGGGAAATGGTTGAGGGTTTGGGCGGGCTGGAGGATAATAAAGGGTTGGGATGGGGAAAAAAAGGGGTTAGGCAGAGGGAGCGAAAGGGGTACGGTCTCAGGATGAGAGGAAAAAAGAGAAAGGGATGGGCTTAGGCTTGTGAAGGGAGGAGGGGGTGGGAATTAGAGGGTCGGCGGGGTGGGCTAGGGAGAGAGGAAGGCATCAGGTGCTAAGGGTTAGAGTCATAGTCAAATTAAGACTAGGGTTAGGGTATGGGGACAATGGGGCGGCAGCGAAACCCCCAAGGTAAGTTCTGGTTTTGAGAGGTGAGATACAAACACATGGCGCATAAGGACAGGTCGAGGGAGTGGCAGGATGGAAGTCTTTGAGAAGGTTGCCGATCGTGGGAGCAATGCCCTCCAACAGGGAGATCGAATGGGGGGCTACCGAGGTTGAAAGCGTAACCGGCAGACTCGTCGAAGCCGGAAAGGCAGGCACCAACCGGAGGGCTAGAAAGGAGGCAACCGAGAGCGCCAGGATGACTTCGACTGAGGGCTCCGGAAGCGCCAGAACAGGGCTCCATTGCCTTCATGGCAACAGAGCAACAAACGGGGGAGGCGTCGGCATGGCAGGAGCTGCCAGTGACTCCCGGTCTAGACGACCAGAGACCAAGGCCGAAAAGCAGTGTTAAGAGACATCTTGCAAAAAGCTGGCCGTCAAACCTATCCAAACGGAGGAGGGAGTACATGATCGTAAATCCAGCTCAACACAAAAACATGCCTCGCTGGGCCAAGCAAGGGAAGAAGTGGACAAATTCATGGCCAAAAGTGTACCAAAACAGGAGGCAATCGGCCAGAGAAGATCAAGATAGAAAATTTGTAAAGGAATGTGAGGGAGAGTGATCCAAATAGGAGTGCAAAACTCATCATTTCTGAGATCATCTCCGACCACCCATCGAAAGAGCTGGTAAGGAAAAGAAAAAATGAAGCATGTTAGCTTAAAAAGAAGGCGGAACAAATCCGTTTCCAAATCAAAGCAAACCATGAGAGTTTTGGAGTCCATGAGGCCGACTACAAAATTGCTAAAAAAATGTTCACCATCCAAATATTGATGAAGATTGTCCAGTGATGGCTGGCTGGAACTAAATTTTAACATGGCAGTGAATGAAAAATCACGAGCTAATCGATCAAGATCCTACTCGGAGAAGATAATGGCTGGAACACCATCTTTGACACCAAAAAAGGAGAGGACGAGAAACCCTTAAAGGAAACCTTCTTGGTGGAAGCATACTCTTTGACGGAACAAGTACGAGAGGCGAGGCCATTGGCGGAAGGGCTGGCAAAAGATGGGGCCATCCCTACAGCCGCCGAAAGCAACCATCAGAGGACCGCCGGAGCAACACCAAAAAGAAGAGAGAGTAGAGAGAACTCAAAAATTGTCATTCATTACGTAAGAAAAAGGTAGATGAAGTTAAAGAGGTCTTTTCCATATGAAAACTAAAAAGGCAGTAGGCCCAAATGTAATTCCTATCGAGATTTGCAAATGTCTTAGTAAGTTTGAGGTTAAGATAACATACTAAAAATGCGAAAAACCAATTTGATTTTATGCCTGAAAGACCTACTATGGAAGCTATTCATATATTAAGAAGACTTACGGAAAGATTTATAGTAGAAAAAAAGAAATTACACGTGATTTTATAGATTTGGAGAAAGCATACGACAAAGTATATAGAGATATGCTTTGATGTCCTTTGAAAAAGAGGAAATTCTATCAAATATGAGAGTTTAATAAAGGATATGTATGAGGTAGTTGTAACCAATGTTATATTGGTGGTGTATTTAACAAATGAGTTTCAAATTACAATAGGAGTGCATCAAGGATCCTCTTTGCAATAGTAATGAACGAGATAAAAAAAGTAAAGTTGTGGAAACAAACTTGAAAGGCTTGGATTTAAGGCTAGTTGGTTAGATTTTATTTGATATACTTGGGGGCTTAATGAAAAATATAAGAACAAGACCTCCAATGGATTTCTTAAAAAAAAATATTGGGTCATGAAGATATGATAATAGTTACAACTAACAATTGGACCAATGTAAATTGGACAGGAACAGGTACTAGTACTATAAACAAGTATGAGTGGACTAGTACACTCGTACGGGCACCATGTCAAATAATCAAAAATATGAACACACCTACAAACACGCTTACCAATAAATCACTCATGTAAACAACCAATCAAACCAAAAATTCCCCCCTTGTGATTTATTAGCATAAATCATATAACAACGTAGGATTGTAGTTAAACTAGAGATTTATATTTAAGATCTTGCACATGATCAAAATTTGTGTAAAGAATCCTAAGCGTCCATATTTAAAACCCATTGGCTGCAACATGATATTGAGAAGAAGTTAAATAACTAAAACGGTTTCAACAAGAGGAAAACCCCCTTGTTTGTTTTGGGGCAAATTAGAACTAAACTTATCAGTTCATATTTTTGTATTAGTTTACTAGTTATACTACTTTTTATTCTATTAGTTTCCAATTCATTAGAGGTTCCTATTTCAAATTTGGGTTTTTTATCCCTCACGAGTTTCCTAGTTCAATAGCAATTTCATTTTTTCTTTTTCTTGGTTTGGCTATAATTAGGCCCTCTGTCTGTAATTAAAATCAGATTTAAGTTTATGAATAAAGTTAGAGATTTGAAGGCTAGAACCAACTTTTCCTTCTCCCTCCATCATTTCATTCTTCCTATTTCTCTGATTGTTCTTGTTCTTCCCTTTTTTTTCCTTATTTTCTTAGTCTCTCCTAAGTAAGTTTGCTCAGGAAAAGACCAATACTGTTCTATCTTACTATCCTATAAACAAGGAGGCCAAAACAAGTGTCACGCAACTACATTAAATCACTGGAACAAAACTATAGCAATGGCAATCTATTTCTTTAATTTTTTTTACATATAATATTATCTTTTTAATATTTAAAAAATACCTCAAGCAGCAACAAGCAACAACAATAGCACCAACAAACCTTAAGTCTATCACTTGTGAAAAATATAAAAAGTACCTGAATTAGCCACTGAGATAGGCGCAGGCGTCTCTTCTGCCGAGTGCGATGATATAGAATTCTTTCCTCTATACTTTGACAATGCATTGGATTCTATTACTCTTTTTCCTAAAGATTTCCCAGAAGAGTCCAACACTACTGATTCATGGGTATGACGAATTTGAGTGTCTTTTTGAATCACATTTGTACTTTTTGTATCCATGGTAGGTGTAATTTGTTCATATGGCTCCCGATGCATTCTTTTAGGGGAAGGTTCAGTCCCACTTCCCCTTACATCACTCTTGTTCGGAGTCTACTTAGAATGATCAAAAGGCATCACCAAATAGTAAGAAGTTTTAAATCAAAAACCAAGTCAACAGACATTGAGCCAACAAGTTTGACTCAGGGGCACCAAGCAAATACAAAACACAAACACTAAAAATATAAGAATGTATATTATTTCAAATAAAAAGTCATAATTTGAATAAAGGATCAACACTTTAAATACTGAAAAATAATGGCAAGGAAACACCTTACTGAGATCGACTTGGAATAAGAAAATTAGGAAGCACTTTCTTGCATTTACTTGGGGTGAGGAGAGAGAAGAAAAAAATAGGAAAGAAAGAGGAAGAAGATATTGAAGGCAAGAGAGAAATACATTTTAAATTGAAATAGGGAACTGCCTTGCACTACGATTGAGGAGGATCAAAGGCACACTTATGCGTGGATATGAGTTTCAAATATGAAAATTTTAATTTTAGTTAAAAATTTATGTCCAAGGATGACGAAATTGGAAAAAACATCAATAGATAATGGTACAATTAATATTTTGCAACTTCCAGGTTGGCTTTGGACTACCTTGGTCCCCAAAGAGCCCTCACTCTGCAATAATATTTAAAGCTTAAACTAAATATGTGAAAGAAAAAAAATTGATTGAAACATGAGATAGAACAATAAAACTTTGGTACCTCTTCATATTCAAAGATGGCATCCGCAAGAGCACGATAATGATCATCCTCAATAAGTGCCCAGTTTTCTTCATATAATTTCAAAAGTTTCATCAATACAGGTTTCACAACTTTATCTTCAATGCCTAGAGCTCTCATAGCATCAAATGCATTTTTAATCTTTAATGCAGTTCCCATTTGTTAGTCACGGTGTTTGGAAAACACAATTCAACAATGGAAAACAGTGTTTATTTCACAATCCAAGCATCAAAATGGCACCTGCAGCTGTGAAATTGAACACCTAAAAAAGTGAAAATCAGATCGCAAGTATGAGAAACAAAAAAAACTTCTTATTCACTTCAATCAAAAAAAAAATATTTTTATTCACATCCTCTTCAATGCATTTAATGCTAATAATAATGAGAATCCTGATTCCACAACAGGGACTCTTAGGAAAGTGTAAGAGCATCTTTAATCATGTTCCCTAAATTTCACTCCCTATTCGATGTAAAAGCTATTTTAACTAGTTATTTTCAATGATCTATTCCAATCACATTCTCTATTTTAGCTAATTATATAATATTTTATTATTTTTTAAACATTTAATTTAAGCAATTAATTTTTTTAATTAATTAATGCTTTATTGTATTAAAATATTAATAAAATTAATTTAGGAAGTGGCTATGCCTCCCTATATATAGGGAGCACTTTAGGGAGTTACCTAATTTAGTAAGTATTTAGGTAGATTATTTGAGCAACAAAAATGTACAATTATCTAGATAGAGAGTTAAAAATGCTCTAAATTCCAAAAAAAAATGATAATATTAATAGATACCAAAAAAACACTTTAGTCCTTGTTTTAAACGCTTCCAGAGCTATATAATGATTTTAATTTAAAATTGCGTAATATACCCAAAATAGACTCCATATAAGATATTTTAGTAGTACAGTCGCCATGATCTAGAAATACCCTAATATATATATATTTAAAATAGTTACATGGAGTGACACTAGAAAAGGAAAAATAAACAAGGTGATTTATATTGTAATATTGAAGTGCGGTATTTGAGGGAGTGAATGTTTGTTATGGGAGGGCACTATTTTTTCTCCATTTGTAAATGGGTCCTCGTTTTGAGTTTGCTGTTGCATATATTATTTTTGTGCACTCCTTGTGTGCTTCTCTATCTAACAAAATTCTTATTTATCAAAAAACAAAAGTGTGGCATTTATGATTAATCAATGATGAATAAGATATTGTACATTTTTTTATAAGTAAAAGACGATATATTAAAGAAAGAACAAAGAACAAGGAAATTGGACAGAAAAGAACAAGATATTATACATATATTGTGACATGTTTTCTATTACTATAATTAGAACGATATGGTATAATTAGTGGGATATTATAATATACAATATAATTAGATTTGATACCTTAATATTTACATAACGTCAGTGATGTACACAACTTTTACTTTCAATTTCAGGAGTATGTTTTGATCACATAATACCCTAAGTCATTTCTCAATTTCATCTAGGCTACTTTAATATTATTATTTACATCTCCTTTTATTCTACCATTGCAATGTATAATTGATCCAACAAAATGAAAACACTTACCCATTGGTAGGGTGAACAAATAGCACAAATTTCATTTAAATGTCCTAAAATTAACTTTAGAAAAAAAATTACAACACAAACAAACATATCACCTTGTTTGCTAAACAAAAAAGTGTAATAAGATAAATCAATAGAACGCCAACTAGAGTGCCTATCGCAACGCAACACTATAAACCTTTTCTCCCTTGCAGCAAAACACCGCCTCTGCCTGTGCTTGCTTGTGTGGATATATACAATATTCTACATCTAGGCATATAATAGATAGGAATAAGCATAAATATTGAACAATTTGTCAAAAAGCAAAATAACCAATAAATATTTTAACAAGTCCACATCAATAAATGAAGGTTGTCCAAACAAACTCTCCCAAACACTTCCATATACAAAAATCAGGACTCAAAATAAAGATTCGCCGTAACAGCTAAAACCTAAAATTGAGTCAGTGTCTATTGCAACACCACGAATTTTTTTTCCCCTGAAACAAAACACAGTATGCACAAGTGCCTGCTTGTGTGGACTGTGGATGCATATAATAGTACACGTCTAGACATAAAAAAAAAAATAGATACAAAAAGGTTTAAAATAGAACCGATTTTCAAAAACCCCAAAAACCAATGAATACTTTAATCAATGATTGCTAAAATGTTTCTAAAGAGGTATTGTGCTTATTAGAAGCATTTGTTTACTCCAAAAATAAATAAATAAACTCCACTAAACACCCAATTATTTCTTTTGAGCTTGATGTTCTTCTGCGTTTCTCCCCTTTTAATAATTTTTCTTATTTATAAAAAAAAAAAAAAAACCCAAATGACCCATAGAATCAAAATCAGGATAGCAAAATCAGGAAATGAGAAAGTAAAAACACAAACTTTCTTTGATTTTCTCACCAAGCAATTAGCAAAAAGAGTTGGCACACACGCAACACGCACAGAAACATCACGTCGGACTCAAAGAAGCGATATTGAAACACAAAGATAAGCCAGATGATGGGGATTCACAGAGTTAAAGTTGTGTTCTCACCGAATCTTCGATTCGAAACAAGCCGAAACCGAGTCGAGACCAACGCAATTACCCAAGGGCCGGCGTGGGAATGAATTTGAGTCTGTGTCTTCTTTTGCGGAGCAATCTGCCAAAATCACATTGTTGGTTTTGTGCGAGCAATTTTGCTGGGCTTGTGTGTTGTGCGAATAGAAACACGTAAGCACAGTCAGACTGCGCGCATAGGGAGAGAGAGAGAGAGTGTTTGGTGAAAGTAAATTTAAAAAAAAAAATTATGTAAAAAAATTAAAAATGTATTGGTAAAAACATTTTTACTTAAACCTAATTAAACTTATTTAATATTATTATAGTTGCTCTTATAATTAAAGTCATAATTTCATTTGTTAATCAATACAGACAAAATTAAATATATTAGTTGGATTAAGAAAGGAACTTATTACTACGGCTTTAATTAATGAAATTATTAGTACTGCTTGAATAAATTAGGCGTGAGGCGTGACTGCGTAGGGTTTCGTCCCAAACCCCCTCACCGCTCTGCCCTCCGCCTCCGCGGCTTCTCCTCCCTCCGCCTCTCCCCCGTCTTGACGGATCGGTCGTCGTCCATCGCCTGTTGGTGGTCGACCCCTCTGGCCCTCTCACTCTGGTTCGTCTCTCTCTTCTCTCTGGGCTCTCCCTTTGGCCCTCTCCCCGGTTCGTCTCTGTCTCCCCCTTTGGGCTCTCCCCCTGGTCCTCTCCCTGGTTCGTCTCTCTCTCTTCGTCTCCCTGGTTAGTTGGTTCATCTCTCTCTCCTCTCCGGTCCTACCTTTCTGGCTCTCCCTAGACACACTGCCGCAGGTACGCTGCCTCTGCCCACTTGCCTGACAGCCTTAGTTTGTGTCATTGCATGTGAATTGAATTGTTGAACATAGATTTAAACTCAAAAATTAGGTTTGATTCATAGCAGCACCAACCCCAACTGCACCTAAGCTTCCAGTACCGGGAACATAGCCCAGCTGGCAACAACAAAAATGATGATACGGCAGGAGCAGCAGCAGCAAAAGAGGAAGAGGGAAAAAGAGAAGGAGAAGGGGGAGCACACTACATCTGCGAGCAGTGATGATAAGAATGGTGACAAGAACAGGAATAGGAGTAAGGATGATAGGAGTATGAAGGAAGTGAAAGCGTTAGGGGAGCAGCTCCTCACATCGCGAGCCCACATCAACAATCTCCCTCTCCTCCTCGCCTATGTGTCCCCTTCGTCTCCCCCTCACTACGCCCTCGAATCCCTCCTCTCCCTCCAGTCCTTCTTCACCCCTCTCCTTCCCAACCTCCCTTCTCCTTCTTACAAGTCTCTCTCCTCCTCCATCTCCTTGGGTGATGCTGCTGCCGCTCCCCAAGAGGACCCAGAAGTTATTTACGGGATATGGGTTCGGTCCAAGTTTGATGCCTTCATCGATTCCCTCCTCCAGCTCTCTATATCCCCATTCTCCCAGCCAACCCTCCGAGTTAGTCTTCGCACTACAATCCACTAAATGCTTACTTCTCTCTCTCTCTCTCTCTCCGCAGCAATTATTCAATTTCACCTCTTTCTTTCCTTTATTGTCTTTTTAATTTCGTCTGTATTCATTTTTAGGATATTGCGGTGGACTCCATTATGGAGTTTGTCAAGCTCGGCAATGGGGGCGCCTTTCAGTCTTCCCTTTACCACAAGTTCCTTCGCACCCTTGTGAGTCACCCACCCTTCAATGTTTTTCTTCTTCTTCTCTAGGATGTCTATTTTTATTTGTAACCCTATTCAACATACATGCTTGCTTACATTCATGCATGACTACTATGGGTTATGTTGCTGGTGCTCACATTTCGTGGTCTTCATTGCCCTCAGGTCCACTCTTCTTCACCTGTTGATTTCCTGTTGGAATCATTTGCATCCAAGTATTTCAAGTTCCTTGATGTGCGGTACGAATACTAAATATAATTATACCCCCCACACCACGCCACAGTATCGGACCATGCCCTTTTCTCTAATTTTCAAATTATTATTATTGATTTTGTTTGTATGCAGTTACTTCACCTATATAAGTCTGGCAAGGCTAGCTGAAACTTTGGAAGCAAAAGGTACATCTGCTAGCTTTGTTTGTTTGTTTAACCTAACGCTTTCATCTTGTGATTCTATGGTCCAATTTTTCATATCCAACTCTTGTGTTCCTGCCCAACTCATATATAATTACCCTTGCTTGCTTGATCTGTTTGTGCCCTCAGATAACATAACTCTAACTTTGGATGTTGATGCAGAGAGTCATTCAAGAGCAGGGTTTGTGTTTCCTGCACTACGTGACAGTGTTCTTACCCTCTTATTAATTTGGCACTGCCAGTTTCAGTGCTTTACACCTTACACTTTTGCATGGTTCACATTTCATCTAAATGTTTTCTTGATTATGTTATCATGGGCCGTGGCAGCGAGGACCTTTCTATTCAGAAGTTGCATTATATTTTGTCACATATCCCCCCCGTAGAAGCGTTGGATGATAAATTGTGCCATGAGATGTGGACTGTGTCAGGTGACTCCATTCTCATATGAAATATGAAGTAAATCTTTACTGTCATCATTTTGTTACTCATCTTATGAGTCTTTCCATGGTTGTCAAATGGGGTAAACCAGTTAATCTATTATCGCGTCTACTGCATTATTTTGCTGCATTATATACAAATCATCTGTAATGTGAATTTGAATATGAGTAATTTTATCATCTTGTAAGGTGAATTGTTATAGAATGAAAATTTTCACCATTCTCGTGTCTATTTTGAATGATTAACTAAAACATTGATTCTGCCTTTTGTTCTATGGATTACAATTTTCTTGTAAGTAAGGCAATTCTGAAGAGCATTTGCAGCCTCCAAGAAGTAAAGGAAAACAAAAGAAGGCAGAAGAATTCAACAGTAATGTAAGTTGTTCCCTGATACCTTTCCTCTTTATAATCCGCTACTCTACTCATTCTTATTCTTAAAATAAAATTTTAGCCATTGACATCACCAATATGCAAAATTTATAATCTAACTCTCCTAAGCTTTGATGCTAGTAAATTTATTTTAGCCCATTCAATTGAGAAATGCGCTTGAAATCATTACAACTTTGCTTTCTTACTGCTCCATCACTACATCCAGGGTCACCACATTATGGTTTCTTTTAATAGAAGAATAGAGGAAAAATCCACCGAAGTCCTATCACCTTCCTCCAAGCGATATTGTCTTTGCCTCTGATGATGGAAGCTCATCCCTATTACTCTCTATTTCAATTGATTTGATCCATTGTGAGACCATTACTAGTTTATTTTATTTCTAACTTGTCTAAAATATATATGAACTATCTAGTGCTGACTAGGAAAATCGTTTAGACACCGATTATACTGCTAGGTGGTAGAATGTACCTTTACTAACTTGAACCATATGTTGTTTTCTGCAACATTGCTTATATTGCCAATTTTTGTGCCTGTGCATAAGTTCATTAAAAAATTTAAGCTATTCCATCTCTGTATTGACACACACACACACACACTGCAATTATTGTTTCAAAAATTTATTGTTTTTCACATTTTCTGAAATCATCTCATGCTCTGTTTCTTTCCCTTTCTCTTGTTTATCATCCACCTTACATTATTGTCTTTCTTTGAGTTATGAAATTTACATTGTCTCTAGGGTTTGTCTTCAACTAGTATTGCCAAGAAGATGAAACGAAAGTTTACTAAAGCATGGATTACATTTCTAAGGCTACCGCTTCCTCTTGATGTGTACAAAGAGGTAAATGCAGTGCTCTATTTTTATTTTTATTTTGTAGTATTAGCTTCTTTGTATTTTCTGTTAAATGGTTAAAATTTAGCTTTCTTTACATGGCTTATCATCTTTAGTGGCTAGACTTAACATTGGAGTCAAGACAACTGAATCTTAAAGGCTCAACTGCAGTCAAAATTTAGTGTATATTAAGGTTTTTTATTTTCATCTTTGATAATGGTATAATAGCTTTATTTATCTTTCTTTTTTTAGAGTGAATTTACATTAAAGTTATGATTACATATAATTTAAACTAAGATTTTTGCATATGATATGGACATGCAATGTGACTTCTCAAATAAAGTTTCATTTTTTTCTTCTTTGGCTTGAGGTTTGAGTTTTAATGAGAAATAGAAGTAGTGGGTGGAGGGTGTATCTGTGACTGAAATATTGGTACAGGAAGTTTAATGCTGCCATAAAAATTTAACTGTTGGGATCTGTTGCTTGTAAGTCTGTTTGTACTGATTATATCTTTATAATTTGTAAGTGCTTGCCTTTTAATAATTTTATATTAGCAGAAGATTTGTTTGATGGTATGGCTCATAATAACCCCGCCTTCTGTTGCTCAGGTTCTGGTCTCCCTCCCCCAGTTGGTTATTCCTCATCTGTCTAATCCTATAATGTTGTGGTGAGCATGTGTGCCAAGATTTTCTTCATATACTTTCTACCTTTCCATCTTTAAACTGATATAACAGCTGACAATATGCAGCGATTTTTTAACAAGATCTTATGATATTGGCGGTGTTATAAGTGTTATGTCGCTTAGCAGCCTTTACATTCTTATGACACAACATGGTCTGGAGTACCCCAACTTCTATGGAAAACTTTATGCCTTACTAGTTCCTTCTATCTTTCTGGCTAAACATCGGGCAAAATTTTTCCAGGTGATGTTAAAGGCTCTTTTTCATTTTTTTTTTCCTATGAAGTTTAGACATAATTGGAATGTGAAACTTTCCACCCAAGAATATAGAAATAAGCAATTCTTTGTTATGCATAAACACAACCAAGCGTGGGAATACGAGAACCTTCTCTTGGTAGCAACTAATATACATATTATCTGGTGTACATGGGTTTTAGTGTTATAATCTGCATGATAGGAAAAAAAAAAAAAAAAAAATTTTATTTTTTTTTTTTTTTTTTTTTTTTTTTTTTTTTTTTTTTTATATTTTTAATTTTTTTGTAAAATAATATAATTTTTTTTTTTTTTTAAATTTTTTTTTTTTTTAAATTTTAATTTTTAAATTGGGGGGGCAAAAGAAAAATGATAAGGCAGTATATCTGTCACGTCCCCCAGTTGGTAACTAGCTTGGACAAACTTCGGGACACTGTCCAAATTTCCCTCTTAATTATTATAGTTACATTTATATATAGTCTCAAGCTTCACTGCTGATAAGAAAATTTTTTATATATAGCTGCTCAAACTTTCATGCACGTCAACCAAATAAATACACCGTACATAATAATTTGGTAGAAACCATGACTAAAACATTTTCTAATATTAGGGATGCAACCCTGTAATACATAACTAGATAGAGGGAGAAGAGGAATTATACATCATTAGAAAATAAAATATACATTGACCATCCCACACTAGCTCTAAGTGTCTCAATCCAACCACTAAGGCTCCACTCGTTTTTGCTAATGCTTATAAAGCAATTTGAGTGAGAATGAACCCAGCAGAAGAAACAATATGCACTTCTCTTCTCTACAATTCTAGCATGCCAAATTTTCATAATTAATCAACACAAAGTTTAATCAAGCATATAAACACGAGTTAAGAGTCTAACAATGCTTACATCAAATCAAAGATTTAAATTCAAGTCAAGGGTCCTCGTTTCACATCATAATACTAATAGAAGTTTGTACAACCACCTTGAACTGAGACAATTAACACCTCAATTTCATATATTAACAAGCTCCTCAAGGCCCATACCAATTAACAACTCATATGCCAAACAATTTCAAACCATCTCAAATATTAATATAAGCCAACTCTCAAATCTTTATGCTAAACCATCACCCATTCTTAATAGCAATGAACGTAACAGTTAGCGAAATATAATAAATTGTGCAAGCAACGTCGTGTATGTGTCATGGTTTGCAGTATCGGACGAGTCCGAGATAGCTCGGACGAGTCGTCAAGGTATCGGAGTCTTCCGATACGAGACTCAGGGCCGGTATAGACGTCTCACGTTTTTGCTGCATCCCGTCAATCTCGGCCGATATCTCGCCCGAGATATAACGAGTTGGCCGAGAAATCGATGACGCGTTTCCTCCCGGACGAGATCTTATCCGAAATTGGCGGGATGTTGAGGTACGTCGTCATGCAATCTCCTTTTCTTCCTCTGCTTCTTTTTTTCCTTCATATTCTTCTCGGTCGAAAGTCTCCTCTCACACTCCACGCTGCATCGCTTCCAATCGCTGGCGTTGCTGCATCTGCCTTGGCGGATTCCTTTTCTTCTTCTTTTTTCTTCTCTCTGCGCTGCGCTGCACTCACACTCCAGCTTGTGCATTGCCGAGGAGGTTTGCGTGTCTTCTACGTTTGTCTTTGCCGACATTTCTTTCACGTTTATTAATATGCTTTATTTATTTAAAATTTAGTTGCTGCATGTGTTTTAAAATTTTAAATATGTGTATTTATTTAATATGTGTATTAACTTAAATTTATTTAAAATGATTTCCATGTGTTTTTTTTATTCTAATTTTTAAGTTATTATACTTGATTTTTCTTCTCTATTTTTTTTAAAATTATTTTTCTTAAAAAAATATTATACTAATATGAGAAAAACTATTATACGCATAAAAAATTAATTTGATCAAATTTTTTCACCATTAAAATTTTATTTTAATAAATTATAAATCATACAAAATATAAAGTATATTTATTTTAATATTATGATAGTGCTCTAGCGCCTTTTTTTTTTAATTTGAAGTTATAGAATGCAATTCAAATAATTTATTTTACTTGTTTAGTGATTCTAATGTGATGATTTGACTTTTTTTTTTTCTATGATTTTTATTTTTAAAATGAAATATTATTTCGTGTCTAAAGTTATATCTCGCCCGAAATATAATGAGTCATCCGCGATCGCGATGCGATGACGACTGCGACTTCAAATCATGGTATGTGTATATGTGTATATATATATTGTTAACTTTTACTCTCCAAACTAGTATTAAACCTGAACAAGCTATTAAAGGGCCATTAACAACTATCTCTACCCTAAATAAAATCATTTATTATATACCAAAAAGGGGAAATTTTACTACTAGACGAGGTCACTACAACCTCCTGCCAAACCGCTCCTCTTCTGTTGCTCCACGCCAGGGATACCAGAGCAGACCTCAACTCTTAAGTTAGGCAGGGTGACCATCATATTAACTATGCCAGTTGAAAATTTTCAAGAAAGATGTGGAATAGCCCACTAGAACTCACCATTACAGTCAAGGTCACAAATAACCAGACCAAACTGGACTTGGACATGGCCAAAGGAGAAACACGGCTGGAATATACATGGTTTGTCCGCTGCTGTCAAACTTGTCCGGTGGCCAATAACTAGTTTCCAAGCTTCTCTTACAATCAGACAAAGAAGAGAGATAGATAAGGATGTAAAGATAAGACATTCTCTACCAAAAACAACCTCAAAACAAAATCAATTCATTTCTCGGACAAAGAAGAGAGATAAGGATGTAAAATAAGCCATTCTCTACAAAAAACAACCTCAAAATAAAATCAATTCGTATCTCAGTCATCATCACACAAGATCCCAATTTCAACCATAAGGGTCTGTTTGGTATGTATTTTCGTTTTTATGTTTTGATTTTGTGATATGAATTTTTATATGAATTGAAGTTTGAATTTCAAAAATAAATTTTGTTTGTTAGGAGAGAAAATATATTTTAAAAAATATGTATTTTTTAAAATCGAATTTTATAAAAATTTTAAAAAAAATAAAATGTAGTAGACAAAAAATAAAAATTTAAAAATTAATTCGAATGTCTTACCAAAATAGATTTAAATTTAAAAACAGAAAACAATTGAAAAGTTATTTTGGAAAATAATTATTTTAATCAAATCATGATTTGAATAAAATATATTATTTTATTCAGAAAAAAGTGTATCAAATAACTTTTAAATTTTGAATTTTGTTTTTGAAAACCAAAACAGTCCTGTACCAAATAGTTTAACTTCACAAAATTAAACTTGAATTTCAAGGTATAATAGCAAGAAGAAAGTGAAACTAACAATAACAAACATCAATTCATATTTATTAAAATGAAATTTTATAATAAATCATAAAGAGTAGGGTTGAATAGGGTTAAATGTAGCTTCTCCTATCATAAGCCAAACCGAAAAAGACAAAGGAAAGGTAAAGGAGCATGAACCGCCGCTGCAATGAGTCCAATGAGCATGAAATCCTACCCTTCATTCAATCTCTCTCTAGTTTGCATCTCTCTCTTTTTCTGGTTTGTCTCCCTTGACCAACAATCCTGGGTAACATGTGGCTTTGGCTACATGCCAGCCACATCCAGCAAACCCTTGCCAGTCACTATCTTTTTCTCTTTCTCTCCCATTCTCTCTCTGTTTACTCTCTCAGTTCTATTCACCTGTTGCATATAGAAATGAAGGTTTTTTTTTTTAAATTTCTTTTCCTCAATTAAATATTTACCTATTTATTTTTAGATAAAACCCCCCTAAAATATTTAAAATCGGATATTTGTTTTTACTAATTACCAGTATGTCTATACAATCTAAAACTCACTCATAGTGTCTCATATCTATGATGCATATATTAGCTTGTTTAAATTATGCCTCTAACAAAAGTTAACCTAAAAAGTCTATTAATTTTTTAAAATTCCAAATGACCTACTATTAAATTGATTTTATATTTATAAGTATGACTGTCATTGCTGCTCGTCAAGGCTCCTCCCATGTATGTTCATATGTATTTGTGTTCAACTCAGTCATAAATTATAATTATCAAGCTTAAAGATGTGCAAATGAAAAATGAGAAGGCAGTATATTTGTGCGAAGGTGCATGCACAGTTGATTGAAAATTTGATATTATGTGTTGGAAGTATATGGTCATTAGCAAGATGAGCCTAGTGTATACTGCGCCTGTTGTCACAGCAAAAGTGAACCTAACATAGGCCCATTGTTTTTTTAAACACTTGGTTTTAATATGTGCAATACATTTTCTTCACCTTCTTGAATTTGATTCTTAGGCTTGTTGTCGTATTAGCAAGGCTGAACATAGCCCTAGGCCTGTATACATATATATTGTCTTGATAGCATGAGAAATCATCCTACTTCCTAACATTATGTACTTCATGGGTTGCTGGTTTTATCCTGATTGTTAGAATGAATAAAGGGAAACTGTTGCATAAGCTACTTTTGTTTTAAATAAAAATTTATAAATTTAATTTGAACAATTGTGTTCTAATATGTGCATCATATTTTCTGCAGCTTCTTGATTCTTGCCTAAAATCATCACTTATTCCTGCGTATCTGGCAGCTGCTTTTACCAAGAAGCTGAGTAGAATGTCCCTTTCTATCTCGCCTTCTGGTGATTTGGTTGTTGTAGCTCTAATTCACAATCTTTTACGAAGACATCCATCCATCAATTGTTTGGTGCACTGGGTACCGTTAAACTTCTATTTCATTTGGGAAATTTCCCATTTATTTTCTAAAATTGCTGAAATACTGTGTACTAGGAAACATAGGTGCGTAGTCCTATGGAGTTCACGAATTTTATGTGTAAGGTCTGTGACAATGAGGGCTTTGCCAACCAGTTATCTTAAATGGGTTGGTATGTATGATCATTGTCAAAGATGGTGTTGAGACTATTGGGACAAGTCAATTATAGTAGATTCGAGAACTCATTCTATAATGGCATTTTATATTATGATTTCTAACGTTTTGGTTGCAGAGATTCATGTAAGGTCAATAATGTGTGAACTGTCACGATTACGAGTCAAACCATGCTTGTATGAAAAATCAATGGTAGAATGACTGGAAAGTACAATGCTTGTAAAACTGGTCACTGGTGTAAGGCTCACCATTTTATGGGATTTATTAGCACAACACTCTAACCAACTGAGCTAAATTTTGCAATAACCAGTGTTAGTTGTTAGATGTAGATGTATTTCATATAGTACTGGTTGATGTTGTGCCTTGAATCCATTATAGATCGGCTAACATTCATACGAGGATGTTGAATGTCAAGTGATGATAAATGGACCTGCCTATAAGGGATCATATGAGAGTTTGCTTTGGAAGAGGATCTTAATACTCTTTACGTGGAAAACCAAATTGTTTATCCTGATTCAAGCCAATTTTGTTAGAACGTTAATGTATCCCATACCATTATGTTTTTTTTACTGAATGAAATTTGCATGCAGGAAAATGGTGGCGAAACTGTTAATGCCGTTGGCGATGCAGACATATCCACTAGAAGATTAGGCATAGATAATTTCAAAGACGATGAACGCGATCCTATGAAATCTAATGCTATGAGTAAGTTCTTTAGATTGCTCTGATCATTGTCTATGATAATGTATTGGTCCTAAATCTTAATAAACATTTTTATATATTACCCGTGTATCAACATGTTTTGAAGTCATAGCATGCGAGACAATCCCTCCCGTGAGACCCTTGGTTTGAATAAGAGTGGAGCACTTGATCCATCCATTAAAAATTGACAAATGTTAGACTCATCCGAATTACTCATGTAATGGTCATAGTCTTTCTTTTTCTATTTTCTTGCTGTCAGTTTTTCCTTGTTTTAATTAAATCTTGCGATTAAAGCAATAAGATATTCAGTAATAATCCATGAAGAATAATACAATTGGCTTATTGCACTGGCCCTAATGAGTAACTTTCACGTGAACGCAAATGCATGGAACAGGAAGTTCTCTTTGGGAAATTGATACCCTTCGTCACCACTACTGTCCACCAGTCTCAAGGTATGCCTGCTTCATTCCTGAGTCTCTGTGTCTGAGCGCTGCCTTTTTTGTGGACATGGGAAATTGCAATTAACTTTTGTCTCTACATTTCAAAAATTGTTTATTGTGTTAGATTTGTTTTATCACTGGAGGAAGATTTGACAATCAGGGCCAAAACAACTGAAGTCACAGTTTCAGATTTCTGTTCTGGCTCATATGCGACAATATTTAGAGAAGAGGTAATGCTAGATCTGTTCACAGAACATCCATATATACTTCCCCTTAAACTTAAAACAAAAGAAGTAAATGCTAGATCAATTCACAGAACATCCATATATACTTCCACTTAAAACAAGAGGTGATGTTTGGATATGTTCACGCTTGGCACACAGCATGGGGAAACACAGAAGCATATAATACATGATGGTGCAGCGAATGCCATGCAAGCATGTGACAGGCTCGTGACCAAAAAAGAATAACAACAACAAAAACAAAGAAGTTTTCTTTTAAAAAAAAAAATGTTGACCATGTCTTCTGTGAGTCCTATATTTGTTCCATAGCGTGTTCGTAACTTCTCTTCGATTTTGTCTTAATGAGTGGATTGCAGATTCGACGGAGGATAAAGCAGGTCCCACTTGCATTTTATAGAGAGGCTCCTGACATGCTATTTTCAGAAACTGAATTTGCTGGCTGGACTTTTAAATGTGAAGAGGGCAGAGAAGGTAATGCTTTAGATGATGGGAACATTCCAACAAGTGCGTCCGAGGAACGTGATCATAATTCAGCAAAAAGACAACGGGTAGAAATGAACCTGAGCTGACTGCCGTAGCCCTTGAACAACCCAAGAAAAGCTTGAATAATTAATTTGCAAGCTTTCAGAAATTCTTAGTCTGAATTAATGGTTCAAATGCAAGCTAAAGGATACAATTAGATTACATTCAACAAAATTTTGAGTGAATCTAGATGAGGAGAGACAACAAAGCATCCAAATATTGAGAATCCAATGAATTTGAAAAATATTCTTTTTCAATAGAAGTTTCATGGCTTATATGAGTGACTATTATAATGCACATTACTAACGATAGTGTTATTAGTTCCATTGGTATGACTAACAATTATATATTGAGATGGAGGTAAATCACTGTACATCTTTTCAGAACTCAGGTCAATCACTATACATCTTTTCAGAACTCTTCTTAAATAAACACTTCAATTATTAATTAGTTATGGATAAAACTTTGCATTTTATTTAAAACTATTGGCATAACACACTTAAAACAACTTTTAGGTTTAGCTACTGTCACACTAATTAGCACCAACTCGTAAACTTTTAACCTAGTATTAACTGAATTGCCAGCACTAGGTTTTGAAAATGTCATCTTTTTTATTAATGGAATAATAGGTTGTTAATTCTTATTGCTTAATTAGAAAAATTTATTAATCAACAAAAAATAATGCATGAAAAAAAACACATGGATATAAATGATTTGGTTGATGCAACGCTAACCTATTATACACATAACAACATTCTAATCTTTGCCAAGTTAATCCATTATAATGGCTCTAACTATTATACATGACTAGAAAAATACAAGATTAGTAATAATATAGAAAATATCATAAAATACATGATTTGCTATAATTTGTTTCACTTTATCCCTTTGATAAAGTTATGTACGGAAAAAAGGTAAAAAAAAAAATATTTTTAATGTTTATAAGTTGTAGCATTTATGAGTCAATACGTGCAAACAATGTTAAAATTATTTGAAGAAAAGAATAAATAAATGATTGGCTAGCTCAAAATGCACTCATATATAGCACAAGAATTTTTAAAAGATTGTATTTCAAACTTTAGAAAGTTTTTTTAAAAAATAAAAAAAGACAGGCCAATATGATTTCAAAGAAAAAACGAGAACGCCTTCATTAAAAATATGAGAGAGAGATATCAGAGCATGAGGGAAAAAACAAAGGACCCTAAATGAACTTGAAAATTAAATGAACAATCAGTGTGTTACAGTGGGAAAAGGAAGGGCATAGAAGGGAGAAAACAAATTTTAGAAGATGTGTCGGAGGTCATTTATTAATTATTTTGAAAATCGGGTAAAAAAGGAGGGAATGTAAAAAAAGTTGACCGTTCCTTGAAACCGACCCGGTTAGCGATATGAGACTGGTGTTGCAGCGACCCGTTGTCCGTCCACTGCCAAGAGAGGGAAGTGATCGTTGCTCTGTGAACCAGCCTCACGCGGTCCCTTCCTCCTTCTCGGAAAGGAAGCCCATTCCTTCGAGTGGGCCGCCTAACCAAACTCCTGACTTGGATCGGGCGTCTCACCATACACGCAACGACCAATCGAACCAACCGGAACGGGTTAACGGTTCGGTCAACTTAATGCCTCCGCTGAAATAACAAGCTCGCGCGACTGAGCTCGGCGTCGTAGTAGTCGCTGTTTCTCGTATATGAATTAGTTCATATTTTAATATTGAAGCCATGTGGGACACTGACAAAAACTTTTTCGTCACCTCCGTGTCCCCTGTGCCTGGCTTTGAAAGGTGAACTTGACATTGACTGAAATATGACAAGCTGTATTTGAGTTGTTAAATTTGGAATTAAAAAAAAATCTCCACGCTATCAAGTAATTGATGATATTTGTACAGATTAAAAAACTCGCGGCGAAAACGATTTAAATGACTTACGTATGAATAATTATTAAAGTGACTTACGTATGAATAATTATTAATTTCGCTTTTCATTTGTATTTTTTTATCATTAAGAGCACCCCTCAACTTAACTAAAATTTATATAAATTTTAGCAAAAAAAATTTTAAAAAAACACATACTCAATAATGCTACAGTATAATTTAATCAGCTGCGCCACTAAAATGTTTTAGTGTGAGACTCTCTCTCTGGCCAAATATTAATTTTATCTGCATTTCTTCTTTCTTTTTTGTTTACATATTATTCCTTAAACCAATTACATCCCCTTACCTGATTTGGTGTCTGTCGTTTTCAACCCACATTCACCCATAAAAGCCCCAACAACCGTTCAGTCTCCCTTCCAAGCACAACCACCACTAACACCACCTCCCTTCTCTCTTTTCTTACACCCCATCCCAGTGCCCAGGTCTTCCTTCTCTAAGTTCCCCTTTTACAAACTCAAAACTGCCACCAACAACTTTAGCACCGAGTTCATCGTCTTTAGGAGCTACAACAACGCCTCTAATTTGGTCTACAAGGGCCTCCTCCAAAACAAACATTGGATCATCGTCAAAAAGTTCACCAAGATTACATGGGTCGATCCTTAACAATTTGTCGTTTGTTGTTTCGTAGCTTTGATTTTTTATTTTTTTTTTTGTGGTTGTGGTTATGAGTTTTGTCTGCTTTTTTGAGTGAGTTGGATTTGTGTGATTATTTTGTGAATTTTGTTGGTTGCTAGATGAAAGGACTCTCGTCGATTGCAACATTCAAAAGAAATCTACCTTGTACTTGATCCGTTGGTATTGCATTTTCGTGGTGATATCAAAAAAATAAATAATATTTTAATAATAATATTGAAGGTTTACTGTGGCTATTATTTCAACTAAAAATAATATTAGATTAAATTTGGGTAAACTAAAATTTAATTGAATATGTTAGCTAAAATTTGAAGAGTCAGTACTCTAAGAGCATCTCCAATCTTAGCAGCTAAGAGCATCTCCAACCTTCCTGAGCTAAAGTGAGTAGCTAGAGCTACATTTAGCTTATTACGGTACCACTTTAGCTAAGGTTACTCCAATCTTATTTCATTTATATTTTTACTTACATTTTCTTTTCTCTAAACTACCCTCACCGAGCCAATGGGACGGTCGTGATAGATGTCGCGCAACACCGTTCTTGCCGTGGGGAAGAGAGGGATGGGGTCGTGCGGCGAGGGGTGACGGGAGAGCAGCGTTGGGGAAGTGCGTCGATCTTGTGGGGGTGGCACGTGACAGGGAAGGCAAGATTGACGGGGTGGTGCGCGATGGGAGGGCGTGCGACGAGGAAGGCGACGCTGGCGATGGAGGGCGAGATCGGGCCGGAGCTCCCGCGGACGGGGAAGGCGATCTTGCGGGGGTGGCGTGCGACAGGGAAGGCGAGATCGACAGGGAAGGCGACGCTGGCGACGGGGAAGGCGATGCTGACGATGGGGAAAGCGATCTGTTCCTAGAAAGATAGAGATAAGATCGAGTTGGTGGGGGTGGGACCGGTGGGTTGCAACGAGGGGAAGAACAAATGTGAGAGGTTGTGACGCAGACTGGAATGGTAATTTTCTATCATTTGCTGACATGGCATCATCAGCAAAAGCAAAAGCTAAAGTTATATTTGGTTTTTTTTTTTTTGCTTTTACTAATGATTTAACTGATGCATTGGACATGTTTTTTAGTTAAAGATTGCTTTTGCTTTTGCTTTTAACTATAGATTGGAGATGCTCTTAGCACTCACAATATAACAATTAAATGTTTTAATAATTTTATTTATATAAAATAATATTAGTCATAAATTTAACTAAAGATTTGTGTCTTAACTAAAATTTTTATTAAACATCAAACTTCGAAGCACCGGTTAGTCAAATTTGGCTAGCCGGTGTCTCAAAGTTTGAAATTTTAATAAAATTTATAGTAAAATATAATTTTTGAGTTGAATTTGGGGTCAATATTACTTTATGTAATCAAATTTATTGAAACATTTAATTATTCTACGGTAAATGCTCTTAGCTTAAGTTTTAATTGTATTATTGGAAATTTTTTTTATAGAATATAAGTTAAAGTTGACTTTAATTTTTGCTTTATCTAAAACTAGTGAAGATACTTTAAGCATATTGAAGTTTTTAAAATTTTAAAGTTTTATATTTTTGTCCTTTTTCAAAAGACAAACCTTTAAATTTAAAAATCTTAAAGGGTTTTTATGTTCTTTTTAAAATTCTAAGCATCTTGTAGTGTATTATTTCTTCCCCATTAAGTTTTTTGCTCTTATCGTAAACATTTGATAACTTTATTTAACATTGCTAAATAATATTATGTGCATGGGAATTTGATAGTGGAGTCCATAGACAATATGACTCGTATATTGGAAACAAAGTTGTTGAGATAAAAAGTAAATCTATAAAATTAACCTAACCAGTTAAACGGACAGGAGTCAAAGCCGGTCATAACAACCCCTCCAATCCACAAACCAAATTATCGAAACATTTTTGGGACGCCATTCCCACCCAAAAACTCTCATCCCATCCCCCATTTCATTTCATCGCTCCACCCTAATAACCACCATTACGTACGTACGTACGTACGTATATATTATACACACAATATCGGAATCGGTGATCGTCATCGCCGCCGCCGACGGCGAGTGGATTGCTTGCTCGATCCCCACAGTAAATAAATGTAATATGTCGTCCGTAAGCAGCTACCGCTGCCCATTCCACCTCCTAGAAATCACCCTAATTTCGGCCCAGGAGCTCGTCTCCGTCTCCAAGAACATGCACACCTACGCTGTCACCTGGATCGATCCCTCCCGCCGCCTCACCACCCGGGTCGACCGCCACGGCCTCGCCAACCCTTCCTGGAACGACAAGTTCATCTTCCGCGTCGACGACGCCTTCCTCGCCAACCCCACCTCCGCCGTCATGGTCGACATCTACGCCGTCTCGTGGGTCCGGGACGTCCGAGTCGGCTCCGTCCGGGTCCTCCTAAGCAGCCTCCTCCCCCCTCCACCGCACTCTTCTCCCAACACCATCGGCCGGAGAATGCGTTTCGTCGCTCTCCAGGTCCGCCGCCCCTCCGGCCGCCCGCAGGGCATCCTTAACGTCGGCTTCACCGTCCTCGAGCGGACCATGCGGTCCATGCCCCTTTACACCCAACTCTGCCTCTCCCCCGCCGCCACGGAGGACACCGCCCTAAACACAAACACAGACGCAAACGCGAACGCGAAATCGAAGCAACAAGAACAGAACAAGACCAACCGAGATCAACAACCAAAAACGCCAGATCAACGGGTCCGAACGCTGCGACGAACGAAGAGCGACCGACCCGACAAGTACCAGCAGCCACCGGGGTCGGTCTACGAAGGGTCGGAGTACGGCGGGTCCATGCAGCTCGGGTCCGAGATCGGGGCGCCCGCCTGGAACGGGTCGATTTGCTCGGACTTAGGGCCGTCGCCGTCGGTGGTAGCGGCGGCAGTGGCGAGGGGGCTGTACAAGCCGCCTGGGGCAGCGGCAGACGGCGACGACGACGGCGCCGGGAGCATGGTGCTGGACGAGTGGACGGAGGAGAGCAGCGTGGAGGGGCTGAGATCGAAGCTGGAGAGGTGGAGGCTGGAAATGCCGCCGATCTATGACCGAGGGCCGGCTGAGGACGGGGACGGCGGGAAGCAGCAGCAGCAGCAACAGCGGCGGCGGAAGCACAATCACCGCCGGGACACGGAAGGAGGAGGAGGGGGAGGGAAGTTGTTCTCGTGCTTCGCCAACGCTTACGGGTGTGAGTTTTCGGTGAAATGTGGGGCCAAGACGAAGAAGAAGAAGAATAAGCAGTTGTTGATCGGTAATGGACCAAATGGTGGCGGTAGGAGGAGCAAGGTTCCTCTGAGCCCTTCAGAGCTGGATAGCAGCTACTTGAGCCAGTCCTATGTATGAATCAATGAGGGGTACGTAGTAGGTTTAAAGGGTTAGTTTTTTTTTTTTTTTTTTCAATTTTTTTTGTGATTATCAAGGGTGAAGAGATGGAAGATTTTGTGCTGTTTCACTTTCACCCTCCCCTGTTTCGTCCCTATTTTATGTTTCTCTGCGTGGGAGATTTTTTAAAACAACATTTTAATTACATTTTATAAGCCACACTAGTACATACAATAATAATAATAATAATAATAATAATAATAATAATAAAATAAATAAATATTTATATAATCGTTGTGAAACCATAATCAATTTGACGGTTATAATTTTTTTTACTCCTAATGAATTAGTATGTAGCTATATTGTTACCATTATCTAAAAATTATACAACACTGTTAATATGTAGCATTACTTATAATAATAATAACATTTAACTATAATAACACATTATAGTTTCAAATTTTGTTGAGGGCTCTGAAGATTAGATGAGCAACACAACTAACGTTAAAACATGTTATATATATTTGCCAATTAAACGTATCTTTAACATTTTGTTTTTAATAAAAAATACTTAATATTCATATGCACCACCTATTTTGAATAAAAAACAGTCAATAAACTTTCATAAAGGGTTACAGACTCTTACAGTTCATGGATTAATAACAAAATGGGTAATAATCTTACCTCTATTTATGCATTTTGTTTGAAGACTTTATTCATACATATAGTGTGAATTTTTTTGATCAACATGATGAGTCCCAATGAGATACATGAAAAGGTGAAAATACACGTACTCATTTTACTAATTTATGTGCTCTCATAATTGGAAATTATCACATATTCTTTACCTTATGACATCATTGGAGGAAAAAATAAAATAAAGTAAAAAAGTCAAGGGAAAAGAAGGTTAATCCTTTATAGTTAAATATTATTTAGCTATAATTTTAAATAATTTTACCAAAAAAAATATAGGTTTTAACACAACGGCCTAAAATACACTCTTCACCTTCAGATCCCATTGCCACCCACACTCCTCTGCGCCACCTTCCCCGTCGCTGCATCTCCCCACCGTCTCCTCTCCCGCCGCCCCTCCCCGTCGCCGGATTGCCCCCATCCCCCTGCAAGGCTGCGAGAACTCTACAGTGGAGGCATTCAGTAGTTGAGTGGATGGTTATAACCCACACGCCACACCCACTGATTGGAGTTGGTGGACTGACCCAATCGAAGTAATGAGCCACTTGACCACTAAAAATGCGTGTTCTAAAATGATAGTATTATTCCTATACTATATCTACGACTACGAAGCTTAAAATGCGCGTTAAAAAAAAAAAACAATGGTTAATGAAAATAATAATAATGGTAAAACCATTGAATTCTGGCATTGGTCCTTGGGTATGCCATATTCAAATTTTAATAAAACTTATATTCATAATCTCACATTAAGAACAAAAAAACCATAATTTTTTCGAAACATATTTGACAACAATTATTTTTAAAAAAACAATTATTAATGAAAAATTTTAAAATTTCCTTATTCATAATCTTACCTTAAATTAATCATTAAATTTATTAAAATAATAATAAAATATATATATATAGATGAAAGCGGTAGGAAAAGAGAATAAAGGCCGTAATTCTTTCGCAAAATTAATGCAACACACACATACGTGAATGCTAGCTCTTTAGATAATAAAATATAATTATGGGTGCTGGCCTGTTGTCACTACTGTCCTACATTTTAAAAAAGAAGGAGAAACTACTCATGGGTGTTGGCTTTCTTTGCATATTCCCTCAACCCTCATTTTAAATGCATGCACCGGCCACCTAGCCGTGTTGGTCCATAAAAAATGGTTGTAGCTGGCCGCCTAATTTGAAAGATAAGGCCCCATCACCTCTCATTTTCATATGTACGTGTATTCCAAATTCTGACTTTTCTCGTTTAAAATCCCAAAACCTCACACGAAACTTGCCCACTTGACTAAGGTAGTTTTTTTTTTTTTTTTTTTTGGATAGATCATATATATCTAGTTTACAATGGCAAATAAACCTTCTTTCTTTTCCTCTACTTTTATTCTTCTTCTTTTGTTTTTTTTTAAGAATTTGACTGCTTGGGAGCTTCTAAAAATATGCCTCATGTGTGTCTCCTACAATATACAGACAGAACAAGTTTTATATGTATCCAACCGTTGATGCAGCAAATAAACATAATATAACAGGTGATATAGGATATATTTGATTATAATATAATATAATATAATGAGTATTATTTTTATTTTATGAGACTTTAAAATGAAAATATTTTTAATTTTAATTTTCTTATCTGAAAATAAATACCATATTTTAAAAATAAGAATAAAAAATTAGCCATATTATAGTTGACAAAAAGGAGAAGTGTTACGAGAATGATTGATTAGAGCTATAAAATGTGGGGCTGGCCAACACAGCAAAGCAGAGGCCAAGGAGAGTGGCAGTGAAATTGTGAAGGCTTTTGTTACGGAAAACATGGAATCTTAAATAGTTAATGGGTCTCGCATGGATCGGATGTGGTGTTTGATTAAGGTTCGAATACGGTCGGGTGGACTAATCTTACACGAGCTCTGCTCTGAGTCTCTGATCTGACATCTAGTGACGGATTAAGGAGCCGTCTTTTCAGGCCGAACGAATGGTCTGGAATCAATTCTGTATAAACACCCGCCCCCAGCAAAAGCCGCCCCTGATCTTGGCAAATTAGGATCTTTTCAAAGAAACACAAGGGTACTGCTACCTCAAAAATTATATATCCCAACATCAGCAACAACGCCCTTCACTTTCTCTTCACTCTAACAACAATCCTTGTAAACGCCTTATCATTTTTCCTGAAACCATAAGCCACTGAGAGAGGGACTCTTCTGAGTCTCTTTCTCTCTCTCTCTCTCTCTCTCTCTCTCTCTCTCTCTCTCTCTCTCTCTCTCTCTCAGAGACACACACACACACACAAACACACAAACGCACGCACAGACACAGTGAGAGAGTTTTTCTTTTGGGGATTTTCTGGCACAAAGGGCCAAGGCCCAGATGAATATTAGTGAAATTTATTAGTGGGTTTTTTTTTTTTGTTCTGTAAAAGTGTAAGTCATCTGCTGCACTTTCCCCTTTCATTATGGCGCTTCATCGAGTTTGTGAGATGGACCCTGCAGGGTTTCTCTGAGTTTCATCTGTAGCTTTTTGTTTTTGAGGAATCTGTGCGAAGGGATGATCAGACCTGGATGAAGAATACTAGAAACAGATTGTAGGATTTTGATTGTCTCAAGGCTGTGACCAAAGGAAAATGTTTGGGTGTGACTGTTTCCACTGGAACACAGCCCTTGAGTTCCACACGCTCGACGGTATTGATCCGGAGCCCTTTTCTCTCCCAACGCCTCTTCCAAACTGGCCCCAAGGTATTGAAAAAACATTTTCTGGGTTAAATCTTGCTATTCTATCGAAAAAGAATTTGAGTTATCGTGTGTTTATTTATTTATTTTTTAAAATGTATATCTGAGGAGGTATTGCTGTTTTTGTTTCTGTTTTGGGAAAGGGGTATCTCTTACAGTTTTTTTTTTATTGGTGCTTGTATGAAGATTCAGGAGAGGAGACTGATTGGATTGATGTTTGTTTAACAAAGTTCTCCCCTATATATTAATTATTAGAGTAAAATTTTGGGTTTTTACTTTTAGCCCTCCAGATTTTGGAATTCATGCATCATTGATTGTGTTATTCAGAATATATCTATCTTCTATTGTTTTGTTGCTTTGTTTCCCTTTTTATTACATTCCAAAGCAGGGGCTGATGGAGCTGATGTGACAGGGATTGGTTGGTTATCCGCTTATCCTCCATCAATTATATAACTTTAAAGTGCAAGGCCGCCAGCTTTGAAACCTATTATTATGATTATTATTGTTATTATTTTAAATTTCAAATTGTAGCCCAAGGTTTTACTGGTGCTAATTATTTTTTTTCTCCCCCTAGGATGGCAATGATTAGTCAATTAAATTTGGCCACTATTTTCTTTTTCTTTTTTTTTTTAATAATTTTTTAGAAAGACAGGAGTTAATGCTGTGATGAATCTTAGGTGTCAGAAACTCCTTTGGTTGAAACTTTCCAATGCCTATTGCTTCTTATGAAGTTCAACCATCTGAAGTTCATCGCTTCATTGCTAAATATTGTTCTTCGGGAAGACCCTACCCCTACTTGTGGAATTATAATTTGCAGATTTCGTATGTTGTGGAAATAAGAGGCCCATTTGAATGATATGTTCGCTTGTCTAAATAGAATTATTGAAGAAAAAAAACTGACATGTTTATGCTCTGAGGTTGTCATTTTTTTCTGAGCTACTTCTTTGAGTTGGAGTTATCTTTTGAAATCTATTCAAGTAGGCCCTTTAAATAGTTCTAATATCATTTTTTTACTGTCAGGCCAAGGCTTTGCTGGTGGGAAAATATGCCTCGGAGAAATAGAGGTTATCAAAATCACAAATTTAGAGAGGATGTGGAGTAGCGAAAACCTTTATGGAAAAACAAAGGGGATCTCATTTTATAAACCTATGGGCGTGCCAGAAGGCTTTTTCTGCCTTGGTTACTATTGCCAGTCCAATGACCAACCATTGAGGGGGCATGTTCTTGCGGCTCAAGATATTTCTGCATCCAAGGCAGATAATCCTTCTCTTCCAGACTCAACACTAGACTTCCCAGCCCTTAAAAAGCCCCAAAGTTACTCATTAATTTGGACTACAGAGTCAGATAATGGAGGAGATGCGTTCTTTTGGCTTCCAGTCCCACCTTTGGGTTATAAAGCCACGGGCATTTTGGTTAGTGACAAGCCCGACACACCTACTCTCGATGAAGTTAGATGTGTCCGAGCTGACCTTACTGAGACTTGTGAGGTGTATGATTTGTTACTTAATGTGGATTCTAAAATCTCCAAGTTACCCTTTATGGTTTGGAAGACAAGACCCTGCAAAAGGGGAATGTTTTGCAGAGGTGTTTCAATTGGCACATTTTTCTGTAGCAGCTTCATGCCTTCTCCAGATGAAGTGCTAAATATTGCCTGCTTAAAGAATTTTGATTCCACTTTACACGCAATGCCCAATCTGAATCAGATCCATGCTCTTATTGAACACTATGGGCCTACTGTTTTTTTCCATCCAGATGAGGTTTATCTCCCCTCTTCAGTACCTTGGTTTTTCAAAAATGGGGCGCTTCTGTGCCAAGATGTCCAGGAAGAAGGTAAACGCATTGATTCTTGGGGTTCAAACCTGCCTAGAAATGGGGAAAATGATGGGGAATTTTGGATAGACTTACCACACAACGATGACAAGAGAAACAGTCTTAAATATGGAAACCTAGAGAGTGCAGAGCTTTATGTTCACGTAAAACCCGCCTTGGGTGGAACTTTCACCGACATTGCAATGTGGGTTTTCTGTCCTTTCAATGGGCCGGCCACCCTAAAAGTTGGACCATTCAGGATTGAACTGAACAAGATAGGGGAGCATGTGGGTGACTGGGAGCATTTCACACTTCGTGTGAGCAACCTCACGGGAGAGCTCTGGAGCGTTTACTTCTCGCAGCACAGTGGGGGTGTGTGGGTGGATGCTCATGACTTGGAATTCGTCGAGGGAAATAAGCCCGTTGTTTACTCATCAAAAGCCGGCCATGCTAGCTTCCCGCATCCTGGTACCCACATCCAAGGTTCTTCCAAGGCTGGGATAGGAGTGAGGAATGATGCTGCTAGGAGCAAATATTTTGTGGATTCAAGCAGCAGGTACTACATCATGTCAGCTGAGTATCTTGGAGAGGGAGTTGTTAATGAGCCCTGCTGGTTGCAGTATATGAGGGAATGGGGTCCAAAGATCACGTATGATGCATGGTCCGAGTTGAATAAGGTAATGAGACGCCTCCCAATATTTTTACAGTTTTCTGTGGAGACCCTCTTTGAGTTGTTCCCGACAGAGATCTATGGTGAGGAGGGGCCTACTGGGCCAAAAGAGAAGAATAACTGGGTGGGAGATGAGAGATGGTAACTTAGCCTCCATTAAAGCTCTCTGTTGTTTCCTTCCCCCGCAAACAGGCGGCTATTGATTTTTGTGTAAATGTGGTTATCTCACATCGGTGTGTGTGAATGGTTTGCAGGCATAATGAAGTAACACGAAAGTCAGGAGTGGGTTTGGCACAATTTTCCTTGCTACAGCCAACGGAATTCTTGCATGGATTGTTTGCCTGTTCATTTTAATACAAATTTGCTAACTAATAGGCTTGAGTTCCAAATATATTGTCAATTACCACGTAGATGAGAAATTAATTAAACAAATTGTTGGTTTATGTTTAATTTTATTTAATAAATGTTCAGGCTTATGTTTAATTTTATTTCTTCATATTCCCTTTTAAATTAATTAAACCCATTATTGATTTTATCACCTAAAATGTTAAGTCTTTTTTAGTCGGGGAAACAAGTAGACCTGTTTTATGCCTGGAATATTTGTATGACGTACTTAAAGAAATGGTGATGAAAGTTCACAGGGTTTTCCTGCGATAGAACGCGATAGGATGCATCCATTGCAACAAGCAAAAATAAATAAAATGGTTGCAGCTAATTTGACTTCATGCATAATTTGGGTCTCCTAAAGCAGTTCCAAAATTGGATGGTCATGTGTGGCACATGGATTAGCATACCAATAACATATGAATAGATGCATGTTTGATACGCGGTTAAAGAAAATGAAAGAAAAGTAATTTCATTCTTTTTCCGCATTTGGTACAATAAGAGGATACAACAAGAGGAAAGGAATAGGCATTACCTTGGGAATCTTATACCGTTATGTTGCAAAGAAATTAATTTCTTCCATCTTCCAAATTTATTAAAATTCCTATGTATAAGAAAATTTTATTTATTTTTATACCATTTTTTATTTATTATTTTCTTTCTTCTTCCTTTTCTCCTCTCTCTCCCCACCCCACCTCCCCCCTCCTTGCCCTGCCCCCTCTCTCCATTGCCCGCCTCTCCCATCCCCGCCCCCTCTTTGTGTCGCTGTGCCCCCTCGCCCCGCCTCTTCTCCCCTCCTCTTCTCCCTTGCCGCTGCAAGCTCTCTCCCCCACGATTTGCTACCGTCGATCTGCAACAAAAGGAAAAGATGCTCCCTGCCACCCAATCTGCTGCCAACCAACCTCCCTATCCGCTGCCACCTCCCAACCTACCCAACGCAAGAGAAAGAATCTAATTTTTTTAAAATAAAAATAATTTATTTAATAAATTTTAATTAAAAATATTTCAGTAATTATATAATTATATTATCTCCTACATATTTTTACATTAAAAATACTTATTTTTACATACCAAACGCAATAAAGATAATAAAAAATTTCATGTCAATTCTATTCCTTCAATGATTACATTTTCTTCAATTTCATTCCTTCGTACGAGCCCTAAGAGTTCTCATGATTAGTGTATATATATGTGTGTGTGTACACGAAAACAACCAAAAACGGCAATCAGGGGTGGAAACGTAACAATCTAGCCCTTCTTGTATCAGAAAATATATTTCAGTAACTTCTGGCCGGTAATTTCACACAACCAGTTTGAATTTACATGGGCACGACTCCCAACAAAACACGTACATCAATAACTGTTGGCAGGCAATCTCACAGAACCAGTAAAATTTACAATGGCTTAGTTCCTGCCATTATGTGGGTGATTGTATGACATGCTAGCTCCAACAAATGGGGGCGTCAAGCAGAACTCAACCAAAGCTGCCATATACATTTTAAAATAAAAATAAAAGTGGCATGTTACACTTATAACTACAAGAAAAAATAGAGGCCGTCAATCACTCCGTGATTTCCCTTCCCCATTTAGATCCTTCCAGCTTATCTCCCGTGCACATTCCCCGCAAACAGTGCTGCAACCAACTTTTGTACCTTGGCTCCTAAGTGTCAACATGTGGGAAAGCTTGGTGCACTTGCGCAATGGTAAATGATTCTTTGGACCCCGTTTGGGTTCTGAGAGGTTTCCGCTCTGGGGTGCAGGGGGGGTGGCTACATTTGGTATGGCAGGTGTCAAATCCGCAAGTACTTGATGTGCTCCATTTGGCATTGCAGGCGTGAAATCAACAGGTACTTGATGTACTTCTTCCCACTCAAAGCTTCTCTGGTATAGTTCCCAAGCCATGTCTTGTTCCTCCTTTGATAGCTTCTCCTCTTCATTCTCTTGAAGAAGGGTTTCATGCTCGTGGTAATTGGCAATCCACCTGAAAACAATGTACATGTAAAAGCAGCTCCGAATTGCAATGACAAATTGGTTTCCAACAGTGAGGATATCCAGTTTCTATGGGAGGAAAAAAATAATTGCGCATGAGGATTGAAGAACTTTGACAACAAATTATTTTAAGGAAAAAATAACATTTTTTCCGTACTTAAAAAATTATGGAGCTCGGACAGCAGATTTTAAGAGGACAGTAATTCATATCATCAAATGTGATTGGGTCAAGGGATCAAGAGATTCAATGTTCCTTATACATGGTTGAGCATTCAGATCAATGACAATATAGAATTAGCACATTGGATGAAGTGAGGAAGGAGAATGAGTTTTGTTAGATCAAGCAATAGCTAGAGGGTAAATAATACTGAATAGCTAGCAGTGGGATCATTTTCTTGTATTAAAGGGCACTGGGCCATTAAAATACATGAGCACAAAATGGTTACACATGACCTGTATACAGCAGGGGATGACAGACGTAAATCTGTTGGTAATTTTATGTATGTTTAGGGACCTATCCTAAGGTAGGATATATAGAGAAAGTCTAAGGACTTAATTATAATTAGAACTCTTATATACCCCAAGGGGTCTGCAGAAAATCAATCAAGATACCCTTTTCTATTTGATATCAAAGCAAAACCTGTCCATCCATGAGAGAATAGACCACCATGGAGAGGCGTAGACCTTGCGCAAGAGCAAAAGTTCAAGGCAAGATCGCAGTCGTGTTGAGGGAGGATATGGTTTGGTGCAGGCATTTGTCGGAGGCATTGGGGGAGAGAGCATACCTTCTCCAAGCAACAGCAGCCAAAGATCTCTCTCTCTTATCTGGAGCCAGTGACTGGATGAAGCGGCTGGCTTGATCGAGCCTGGCAATGTGTGTTGTGAACCAAGGCAGAGCCGAATGCCGTCAATGTGGCAAGGACAAGACAGTGTTGTTGTCAGTTGAGGTTGACGAGTTAGTGGTGTCAACAGCAGGGATTGGTAGGGCATGGCATGGCAGCTTGATCATGTGAGGTGGACAGGCATGGCATGTGCAATGATTAGAGAATGTGTGTGGTTCGGTTGACTGGCATCAAGGGCTGGTACACTTGGGTGTTGGTTACCGGCACACTAGTGTGAGGCCACAACAGGTAGGACGATGGGTTGGCTAGTGATGAACGACCCACAATGATCCAACGATTCGAACTATTGCAGCTGGGGATCAATTTTGCAGCCAATTGAAGGAACCAAATCACCAATCCCTTTTTTCAAAATTGTTCGGTTCTATGTATGGAAGATTTGAGGTTGGACTTTGTTGAATATTTGGGAGTTCTTATGTTGAATTGAAATTGAATTGGACCAGTAAGAAAGTAATTGTTGAAAAAATGTGGAAATGGAAATAGTAGTAGGGATTCTGAGCTTCAAAGGAGCAGATTGAGAATGCATTCGCAAAAAGGTTTGGGGGGGGGGGGGGGGGGGGGGGTTCTAGAGGCCGTCAGGTTCATGGCGTGGGGTTCATGGTTGGAAGGGGAGGCTACGTGGGTCAATTCACAATAACGGGAGAAGAGGGAGTGGCCAATATAGGCCTTACCGTGGGAAATCAGACATTGCTGAATGCTTATTCTCAGGTGCTCAAGAAAAACCTGGAGGTAGGAGAAGAGAGTGGTAGATGGGGCAGGGGCATCAACCTCACCTTCATTGAGGAATAACTTTGCTTATTCCACGTGTTCATCAAAATGGATCGCTCATTCTGGCACATTTAAAACATGTGACTGGTTCCAGTGGGGAGTTCTCCTATATCCACCTAGCAGTCCTAAAGACTATCCAGACAACAGACGGCATGGTCCAGCCCGTGGTTGATAAGGGTACAGATAAGCGTAGCAACTCTTTGATTTTGTCTGATGTTTTGTAAGCTCCTTTCTTTCCTGTAAATCTTTTATCTATCAATGTCATTGTCTTTCAATTGAACTGTGTTACTTTTTTTGATATTCTCAAAGTGATCAGGAGAAGAGGGCATACTTGGGACTAGCACATGGCAAAGCTATGGACAGAGAGCCGAAAGACTTGGCCCTTTCATCCATTGTGGAAAGTTATAGAGGAGGTAGAAGTAGTGTGGAGGATTTACTACTTTTACATCATTTATGACTAGATCATCCTGGTTTTTCACTTTTGAGTTGTTTATACCATTCCTTGTTTGAAAGGGTGAATAAAGCAAAACTTATTTGCAATGGTTGTGAGCTTAGCAAACGTACCAGAAGCTCGTATGTTTCTTTGGGTAGGAGTCATCCTTATGTTTTCGATTTAGTTCACCAATATGGGGACCATTCTGCACAACCTTTACAAATGGTTTTCGCTATTTTATGTCCTTCCAAGGACTTCCAAACAAATATAAGAGGAAGGAAGTTAAAATACAATGATATCATGTCTTTCATGTCTATTTTAAAGGATGTTCCACGTTTTTTTTTTTTTTTTAAAAATTTAAAAATAAGCACTTTCATATCTAGTTCAGCATGAACTGCCCCGATCTAGTTCTTTGCACTTTTGAGTTGTTTATACCTATCCTTGTTTGAAAGGGTGAAAAAAGCAAAACTTATTTGTGATGGTTATTGAAAACTTTTTTTTTGGGGGGGGTGCCCTTATGTTTTAAATATAATGTTCTAATGGGCCGCAGGGGGGGGGGGGGGTTGGGTTGGGGGGTGGGGTGGGGGGGGGGGATCAAATTATAAATGGTTTTTATTTTTTCCCTTCCAAGGACTTCCAAACAAATCTAATAAAAAAATGTTCAAAAAACATTATTAAATCTGGTTTTTCTTGTTTTTTTTGGGGGGTGTTTCACGGGGGGGGGGCCCTTTCCAAGGACTTCCAACATAGGGAAGGGCGTCCTTTTTTGTTTAGGCTCCCACTGGTGGGTGCAAAAAGGATGTTCGAAAAATAATTTTTAAACAAATCTAATAAATACAATATTCGAATAAGATTCTTCGAACATTTAATTTATATTCAAAAATTATTATTCAAACACCATTAAAAATAATTCTTTCTTAGGAGGATAATTTGAGGAGAAGATTGATGGGTGTATTTAGTATTTTGGGTGGTGTAAGTATCCTTCCTCTTGTTAGTATGAATGTTGCCTTTTGGGAGCATGAACCATACTACTCCTCGGTCACATCACCCTTTGGAGAATCACTAGATACCGAAGGTATGAGATGAGAGGGGGGAGTACTGACCATACTGGCAGTGGTGGTTCGACAGCAGTGGCTGTGGGAATAATTCCTAGTCCAGTGTCGAGAGAAGGTTCATCTGAGAAGGAACTGAAAATTGTGGAAAGAAAGGAAACTGAAAATGAAGGTAACCGGACTCAGGTCAGGGAGAGATGAGATACGGAAAAGTATATGAAAGGGGAAAAAAAAAAAGGCAGAATGAGGGAGTTGTGTCCACGGTACTGCATGAGCCTAGTCTGCCAAATCCTTTTTCCTTGCCTACCTCGGTTCTTGACCCAGAATACACAGGTGATATGATTGCAAAAATGCGGGCACTCCTCCTGACCGCTATGGTTTCCCTCCTAACTGATATGGTTTCCCAGATGATATTGCTTAGTTTATCTCTTACTTACACATCACCTGCACATGCAGCATTCATTCATTCTTTGCTCAGTTTAAGGGCTATTGTGATTCTAATCGGACAGATTCTAAATGGGCTAGCTGTCAAGATGACAGTAGGCCCACATCTTGCTATTGCATGTTTGTAGGGGCAACTAGGTATCTTGGATAAGCAAGAAGTAGTCGGTTGGTGCCAGATCAACGATACAAATGGAGTAACAGTTGAAGAATGTTGGAAGAGCTTAAGGTAGAAACAGAGTAACTGTTGAAGCCTTAGGGTAGCTGAGATGTTGTTGTTGAAGACTATTGGAAGAGCTCAATGTCGACAATAGAGCTCAAATAAAGCTAGTGTAATAGTAAGTCACTATAAGCATTTTCAACAATCCGATGTAAAACGATAAGACCAAGCATGTAGAGATTGACAGTGGACTATTGGAGGTTAGTCATGTAACTACTAGAGATCAAGTCATTGAGTGCCTCACAAAAGGATTTAGTTCAATAGCATTATCTAGGTCATGTGACAAGATGAGCATAGTAAATATCTTTCCCTCATCTTCAGAGCAAGTGTTGGTAATTGTATGCAAGTTTAGGGACCTATCCCTAAGGTAGGATATATAGAGAAAAGGACTTAATTGTAATTGTAAGCTCTTTACCGCAAGGGGTCTTCAATAGAAAATTAATCAAGATACCCTTTTCTATTACATCATTTTCCATAGATGATGTTGCAGTCCCTAAAGAGGTGAGCACACAATTTATACCCCATCATCAAAAGGAAAGTACCCAGATTATGCTATATTAGGAATTTCCCCCCCTTTAGTTTTACAAGCACTTCTATTACTAACAGAAATACTAAGCCTAGCAAATTTAATCAAGGTGAGCCACTTCTAAAAGCCAAGCCATAGAATCAAAACACAAACATCCATCAATAAAAAGAAAAAATATTGTCATAAGAATGTGTTAGACAAAGTAAAGAATCTACCTGGGATAATGGCTGCCAAGCAAACTTTCCATTAACTTGTCAGATGAGCAGCTTCCTTGAGGAGTATGCAGTTTTTGCTTACAGAAATTGCCATTTTGGCCGGTTGAAATTTGGCGTTCAATATGCTCATTCTCTTTATCTGCTTTGGACAAAGTGTCAGGGATTTCATCATCACCAAACTCAAAGAGATGTAAAATTTCTTCTTTTGACATTGTCCTATATACTTGCTGTTTATCAACCACCCTTGCAGCAAGGCCCTCCTTCGTCACCTAATAAAATGTCTCCCCCCATTAAGCTTTTATTTATCACACAATCATCACAGAAGTACAAGCTTTTGGAATAATACCTGCCGCTTATATATTTTCTCTTCCATTGTTCCATGTGCTAGGAATCTGTATGCAAAGACAGGCTTCCTTTGGCCATACCTGCAAAGAAGGAACAATTTAAATGTAGGAAGCCCCATATAAAGAGAAAAAAAAATCAAAAATCTAGTTGGAAAGAACATAAAACCAATAGTAAAACACACCTCCAAGCCCGATATATAGCCTGGAGATCATATGTTGGATTCCAGGAACCATCGAGAATTATTACACGATTAGCAGCATGAAGATTGATTCCCAGAGATCCAGCTCTGGTAGAAATAAGAGTGCATTTTACTCTTCTGTTTGTTGATTCATTAAACCTCTCTACGAGTTTTTGCCGTTCAGAACCTTGCGTTTTCCCATCTAGCCTGCACAAGAGAAAGGTTTAACAAAAAGCTTTTGCAGCTGAAAGTATCATAATATAAGAATAGACTATTTAAGAAAGTTTTGGACAATGAGTGTCACACAAAAACTGAATAGTGTCATCAAAAAGAATATAATGAATCATCAAAGTAAAATGGGAAATTATGTAAGTTTTATAAGCCTGGATAATGCAAAACAAGAGAAAAGAGTCCGTAAAAGAAAGGACAAAGGACTAACATGGCAAGTAGAAAAGGATGATGATACCAAAAATTCAACCATTAATGAAGTTAATGTTCCATTTAACCCAATCACAAGCGTATATCTTAAGAAGCTACAATTATTGCAACATGATCCTCTGTCATAGAATTTTTAAATTGATAGTGATCATACCAAAAATAAAATATCAAAACAAGTAAATGTAAATATGATTTGAACACAAGCTAATACAATAAATGAAAACAAAAACGAAAAAGAAAAAGTGAATCTATTGATAGGAAAAAAAAAATCGCAAAGGAAAAAATTATTACATTATTTTCTCATAAATAATGTAAAATATGGATGCCTAAGTTTTGTCACTAAATATATTTAGACATTATACTATGTTTGAGAGGCAGTTGTATGACCATTTCACTTTATCAAAGTACTCACCTATACCAATCTTTTCCTTGTTTCCAGCATTTGCCTTGTTTTCCTGGACGTGGTAGCTTGGAAAGATATATTTCTATGAGATCAAGAGTCAATATACTCTGGCTAAAAACCAATGCTTTGTCGCCCACTTCAGAGCACATGGTTAGCATGTCAAGCAGCAAGACCATTTTGCCACTGTAATCAACCTCTTTATAAATATTTTCCGGAAGAGTATCATTCCACCAATCCTGACAAAAAGAAATGAGCATTTCTGCATTACAAAGCTCCAGAAATGATCAACACTCGTAAATATAACACATAGGAATGTTAAGGTTTCTTATGCATTCTGGGCCTAAAATTAATATAAAGCAAAAACAAAAGTAAAAAGTAGAAGAAAGAGGACTAAAGGAGGGAAGCATGGGATTGGGAAGATGGCAAAGAACATGGAAAAAAAATTAAATCAACTTAAGTTGATCGTGTAAATTTTGAATTAATGACAAAAGGTTGAATTTTGTTATATTCATTAGCACAGCTAGTTCAAACCTCAGGAAAGAGGCTGATATCACGCCTTCTTTGCAGAAATTCATTCTTGTTCCTAGGTTTGTCTGTTACAAAAAAAAATAATAAAAAATGAAAACAATACACAAACAATGCTCAGGGAAAAATAGTCAAGTCATAATATACAATAAAAAACCAAAAAAGACAATATGTACAAGCATATTTCCAACATTAAATAAAATATATAAACAGAAGAATAGAATAGTCCAAGATAAGGCCACAAAAAGAATATTAAAGAACTTCCCAAATTTTATTAAATTTCCATTAAATACCATCTATTAAAAGGTTTTCAGATTATCAAAAACAAAAATAAATAAATAAATAAATAAACAGTTTCCAAGCTTTTGAACTTCATTGTCTTGTCTCTGAATCTCACAATCTTGCATTCTATGTGCTTTCGCTCGTTGCCTCAAGTTCATATAGCCTCTTAACCCGCTTCTTCCAGTCCCAATCACAATTGACTAAGGTGGTCAGGTTGTATTAGTGGAACCATTCATTTTTTAATTTATATTTTTGGCCTTGTTATTTGAAATTTGTCACCTTCCAATAAATGATAAAAATGAAAAAGAACTGTCCAAATCAATTTTAAATGGACAACTATGTGGGGCCATTATGATTATTTAGAATTATATTATTTAAAATTAATAATATGATTGATTTATTGCTTTTATTTATCTTATAATTGGGACAGGTTTATCTTATAATTGAAACACATTATGACTCGGTGGAAAAGCATGAACAAACCACTAACCAAACCAACCCCCCCCCCCCCCCAAAAAAAAAAACACTAGAAGCATTACTCGAAAAGTTGAATAAGTACCTCCAGGAACAGTATTGTAGTTTAAGTTATCATCACTGGAGCTGTCATCAACAAGAAAATTCTCAACATCATCATGCCTCACAAAGTCTCTCTCATCTTTTCTCAACTGCAAGATCCCAGGATGATTCCATATCTGCCACAAAATGTTGTTGAAATCATCAGTCCAATTTACGAAAAATTGTGCTACCAAAATAGCATACCAAAGAAAAGTCAAGCACCATATCAAACTAATAAGATTTTAATCAAGATGTCAGGGAGTTGACAGAGGTTATTGCAATGAAGTATGCTTTATGCCCAGTGTTTGGAGTGCCAAATTGACCTAATGGAAGCTCTTCATGGAGAGCAATTTGTAGTTGAGAAGAAATTTGGGATGCCGTAAGATTCCAATCAGGAGATAATAATTCAAATCATTTGGAAAGACAGGAGGTACTCTGATGAACCATTAAAGTGTTGTTGACAGTTTAATGAGTAGTTGACACTTTTGGAAGCTACTCTTTCAAAGGAAACTAGTCAGCTGAGAAGTCCAATTTTCATATAAAACCAAGTTGAGAAGGGAGAACATTCTCTTTTCTACTATGGCAGGCAGCTCGGGCAAAGTTTCTAACAACAGATAATTGAATGAAAAGAAATGGAAATTCACATATAGAAGTTTCATGTGTACCTGAGCTAAGGCCTGGTACCCTTCAAAAAAGCTTCTTTT